>JAKGDA010000016.1:0-600000 GCA_021596325.1 Parafenestella ontariensis | reverse complement strand
ACTCTTTCTTCACATGCTTTGCTAACGATTTCAACGTCTGTTCACTCGGCAGTGGAGTCTTGTCGTCCGACTGTGTCGTCGATGATGCCTTCAACACCAAAGCAGCACAGCCAGCTCGTCCATCGTGGCGTGGCACCTGTACACCATAGACGTTTGCCTCGTCAACAGCCTCATGTTTCCCCACGACTTCCGAGACTTCTGCCGTGGACACGTTCTCTGCTTTCCAGCGAAACGTATCCCCAATCCGGTCGACGAACCACCACCTCCCTTCCTTATCCGAGCGCAGCAGATCGCCCGTGCGGAAATACGCATCCCCTTTCGCTTTCACGTTCCGTATAATCTTGCTATTCGTCGCTTTGTCGTTGCCAAAGTAGCCCTGGAACTTCTGGCTGATGTCGTTGGGGTCGAGCTTGTACATCAGTTCGCCAGGCTCATTCCAGGCGCAGACTTGGCAGAGGCCGGTGGAAGGCGAGCGCAGGGGCTCTGGGGGATCGGAGTTGGGGTCCATGCGCACGACGCAGAGAGCAGAGGTGAAGAGAAGGGAAACGAGGGTACCGGTGCGCCCGATTGCGCCGCTGGAAAAGCTGTTGGTGCTGCGGTTGAACATGCCGCCCGGTGCTTCGGTTGCGGCGTAGAATTCGTAGATTGTCTCGATGCCGAAGCGGGACTTGAAGGGCTCCCATACATCAGGCCTGAGGCCATTGCCGAATGCTCCGCGGATCTTGTGCTGCTTGTCTAAGGATGATGGCGGTGCGGAAAGCAGGTATCGACATGTTTCACCTACATAATGCAGGATAGTTGCATTACTGGCACGGATCTCAGGCCAGAAGGTTTTGTGTGAGAACTTTTTGGAGAGGCTGATTGTGCCTCCTGCGCACAGGACGGCACATACACCCAAGAGGGATGCGCTGGAGTGGTAGAGAGGCATGGAGGTGTATAAGACCTCGTTCTTCAAGGAGAGCCATTGCGATACGAATCTCGCTCCACCGTAAGATTTGCCCCAGCTCACGACCGCAGGCTTCGGAAGACCTGTTGTGCCGGAGGTGTAGATGAGCATGGCCATGCTGTTGCGCTTCTGGTTCGCGCGGACAACATCGGGAAGGCGTGTAGGCGGGAGCGTGAGGATGTGTGAGGCTAAGGCGTCGCCGAAGAAGACAATCTCTAGCTGCCGTTGCAGTGGTTCGGAAACAGCTCCAGCATCTACTGCTGCTTGTGGTGTCTTCATTTGATTCCTTATCGACCGCGGGACGTCCGACTGATTCGCCTCGAACCCATATTTCGCCTCCCCTCCTCTTCCTGATTGTGCAGGCACAAAGCCATGCTCCTTCATCACATCTTCACTAAACTTCTCCTTACCCTCTTTGTCTACTATAATCAACCTCGCCGTGCTCGTCTTGATAGTATGCACCAACGACTTCCCAGTAAGGTTGTAATTAATAAACGCAGGCTTCGCCCCGATGCTCCAAAGCCCAAACCAGACCCAAAGAAACGTCTCGGAATTGACAAAGTCCATTGCGACAATCTCGTCTTTCTCCACGCCCTTGCTCTTAAACCAGGTCCCATACCGCAACACAATATCGTAGGCATCCTTGTACGACCACGTCCGGCCCTGGAAGATGATCCATGGATGATTTGCGCGCGAGGACTGCGCATGAGCTTCTAGCACGTAGAAGATGTTGAGGCTATCGCGTCGTTCCTGTCGCAAACCGCCGATGGAAGCGCCGATCAAGGACGACAGGACTGGCCAGTCGTACGAGAAGCCATGTCGGGCATTAAGGTAAGCGAGGGAAGCCGCAGCGGCAGGAATGGCGAATGGAAGGGCTGCAGTAGTGGTGAGTATTGTTCGCGAGAGTGTGGTAATGTTTTGGTGTTACCATGGGTGAGCTTACCAGACATGATGGATGTGTGATGCTAATGACGTGACCGCGACGCAATGCAATGTACTTGCAAGAAGAATGGTGAAGAACAGAACTAGTAGAAAGAGTATCAGGTCAAATCTGACCGTCAGCAAACGCCATGGCTGCGTTGATCTTAACTATACGAGTGTCATCTGGAGTGCAGCCGAGGCATCTTGACAGCGCGTGGGATGACGCGCTAGTGGCGTTACCACACCCCCAGCAGTCGCTCCCCATTTCCTCCTTGACACTTTCCCCTCCTCGCGTAAGGCTGGGCTGTCACGCTGTGTCTCGCGTGTCATTCCAGAGTCGCACTCGGTCTTGCCTCGACCAAGAGCTAGTTTTACAGAGTCATGGTTGCATTATCGTCGACGTTCCAAGGTCCTTTGTATCCAGATAGGCACGAACACAGTAAGTGCTTGCAATAGACGTCTCACATTATAGCGCTCATTTACTACACGAGACACTCCAAAGAAAAGTGACAGTTCATCAGGTTCTCCTGAGGGCGAAGGCGCTCGAGAGATACGTGAGACACTTTGACTTGACAGTAGCAGATGTCGTTGCGATCTACGAAGCGCTGAGTACCCAGTAGAATCATCTACGCTAGATGTATCCAACTCGTCTCTTTTCAGCACATTCTTATCTCAATATGATCATCACTGTCTGGGTTTCTAGAGACGTAAAAGAACTATGATATTGTTCTCTTTGACCTAGCGACATCATTTTATGCGCAGCCACCCCTTACACCAAGCCCTTACACGACAGCGAAACAAGGCCAACCATCAGTAGCACAATGGCTGCACTATCACGGTTGAGATCTTTTGACGCGCACAAAGAAAATGATGTTTGGCATCGACTGTCAAACAAATCGCAAGGGGATCTCCATTTGCGGAAGACGTCTTTGTTTTGTTTGTGGACAAAGACGTCGTCCGACAGTTTGTCCTTCAATAGTTGCTTGGAATTTCTACAATTTCATATATCCAGTCTTCGCATCCAGGTCCCTGGATTATTGCTGGTTTGAGTCCAGGTTATTTGGTATGTTTACGACTTTTGCTGCTCTGTAAACTGTTAACGCCCGCCAGCACACATATTTCGCTTTGACTAAGATTATTCAAAACGCGATAATGGCTTCCAGAGCCTATGGTAGCCCTGTTGCTTCCTCTCCAGAGCTCATCGATCTCTCCGATTCCGAGAGTATCTACTCGATCAGTGAGGAAGAGGTCACACAACGAGACATGAATGATCGCCGCCTCACGCAAGCGATCAACTACATAGCTGAAGAAGGAGGTAACGATTCTCCTCCTACCTTCATCAACCGTGTCGATCGCATCGACGAGGCGCTCCTTCAGCAGCTTCCTCAACGTGGAGGCGACTTTAACCCGAAGCTGTATCGACGACTTCGAGCTATGGTCCTCGACGTACAGCGCGAGTTTGAGGAAGCTGTAGCAGAGAACCTTAATCTGATCGAGGCCGATGATGATGACCTCCCCGAGTACTATACTCCATCTGCAGAGGAGCACGCACTGTATAAAGAGGCGGATGAGGTAGAATCGCCACTGGCCAAGCACCCAAGATTGCCCCTTGAAACAAGACTGCGAGAATCCGAAGACAACGTGCAACGCGAGAGGGAGTTCAAGTACGGTGGTCCCCACAATGAGACCGAGAACTGGAAGAAGGACTACCCAGCAATCCTCCCCTTTCCAGAGACGCTGCAGATGGCGCATTGGGAGAGTCTTAAGATTGATTACGATCTCTCGGAATCTCTCAAGCCTGGGGCTAAGGCCGTCGAGACTAGTATCCCGTTCGACCACCCGCTGCTCGATGAACACAAGAATTTGCACCAGTACGACTCTGGATCGCGTTTCAAGCTCCCTGATATAAGTCCCAGCGACGAGAAACGAATCAATGAACTCGGGACCGAGCAGAAACTCAAGGAAGTCGTCGATGCGTTCAACATGGGGGATAGGGACCAGGAGATCACTAAAGACTATGCCCCGCGTGTGTTCTTGGAGAAGTTCGTAGCGAGCCGACACGGTAAGTCTTTTACTTGCCCTTAGGGCTATGCAGTGCTAATCTAATGTCAGTGAGCCCAACAGCTATCCGCCGAGCTGTGAATGTCACACCTACCAAGCTTCGTCGGGCAAGCAATGTTAGCATCACTACTCCGGTCAGCAAGACAAAGAGGAAAGTATTCGACCGTACGTTACTCCAATAAACAGAAGAAGCGCCTGGCATCAACTCACTAGCCACAGATACAGAGCTGCCAGAGCTGCCAGCGAAGGCCTCTGCCCGAACACCTGCTTCGCAGATCCGATCGTCAGGATCGCGATCGGCGGCATCCGCAGCATTCAGGCGGATTTCCGACTCCCGCAAAGAGGCCCTCCGCGCGAGCCCAAGACGCGAAAGCATCCCATCAGCCAGCAAGCAAGCTCCAGTAAAGCTGATCGCAGACCGCGTCGAAATCCCTGTGAAGCGTGGCCGAGGTCGTCCTCCAAAGGTACTCAAGGCAACAACACCAGCATCGACGCCAGCACCAGCGCCAGCACCAGCGCCAGTGGTCAAGGACACGCCCCCAAGCACAAAATCCCAGGGCAAACGCAAGCGCAGCATCGGCTCAGAAAACTACACGCCCGACCCCAAGCGCAAAAAAAGCATCGGATCCGAGGAGTTCACCCCATCCTCGCTCAAGAAGAAAACTCGCTCCACTCCCACTAAGAAAAAGGTCGATTTCGCCGAGCCACTTGTATCTTCCGCTGACGAAGAAGAGGATGACTGCCCCGTATCGCCAGTGCCTGCTGTTGTTGTTGCTGCCAAACCGAGTAAAAAGAAGGCAGAGAGCAAAGCTACTGCTGCGGGGAAAGCAGTGAGGAAGAAGAGGGCACCTAGGGTTACTGAGGAGCGGGTTACAGAGAGCGAGTATGAGCGCCGGATGCAGAAGGTGAGAAAGGGGGTGGCGAGTGGTGGGGTGGGAAAGAGGGGGATTACGAGGAGTGGGGCGAAGTTCAAGTGAGCTCTGTTGTCGATGCTGTGAGAAAGGTAGTACTCAACAAGATCGTATGCTGATCGCAGGGTTTCTTAACACGTTTTGGTTTCCATATGGGGCTTTGAATTGGATATACATCGCTGCTGTTCAATCAAGTAGTTCCTTATATTGAGTGACATTGCGTTTCAACTTCTCTATTCCTACCTAACTGGTCTACACGTAGCGAAAGTCTGCGCAATCTATTAATAATACATGTACCCGAAGACACGTACTACGCGACTCCATCTACCCCTGAGTTTCCCCAACCCCCACCGCCAGGTGTCTTGATGATGATTCGGTCTCCAGCCTTCATCGTGGTCGAAGCCTTCCCACCTAAACTTGTCACCCGTTCTTCATCAGTCTGTTCGTCTTTCTCTATCCACAAGTTCATGCCCATAGCACCATCTCCACCACCGTTCGTTCCTGCTGGTGCCCTGCTTCTGCGCTCAGACAAGATGGAAACCTGGACATTTTCCCTAAACTCAACCTCCCTTACAATGCCATCACCGCCCTTTCTCAATCCCGCGCCACCTGACTTATACCTGATGCCAAATTGACGTAGGATACACGGATATCTCTTCTCAAAGACCTCAGGGTCGGTGATCAAGGTGTTAGTCATATGTGTGTGTACGCCGCTCGTTCCATCCCAAGTAGGTCCAGCACCCGCACCACCACCGATGGTCTCGTAGTAGCCAAAACTCGCGACGTGTTCCCCGCTCGCATTCTTACCGCCTGTGCCGAATGTGAGGTTGTTCATGCAGCCTTAACTGTCTGCGCAAGCACCAAATGCCTTGAGTACAACGTCGGTGATGCGTTGAGATGTTAGGACATTGCCGCCGACAACGCTGGCTTCTTTGGACGGAGCTAGCAAGCTGTGTGGTGGAATCTTAATCGTGATCGGATTCAGACAACCCTGGTTTAGTGGAATATCGGATGCGACGAGCGAGCGAAGGCAGTATATAATTGCGGAGTGGGTAATTGCTACCGGAGCGTTTGTATTGCCGTACACTTGGGGCCCTGTGCCTGTGAAGTCAAAGGTTGCAGAGCCAGTGGTCCCGTCTATGGATATAGACAGTGCGATGGGCGTGCCGTCGTCCATGTAGTCGATGGCTGTGAGCTCGGCACCTTTGGCGTGGAAGGCTCTAAGCAGACGTCGAACCGCTGTTTCAGCTGTGTCTTGGATGGCATACATGTACTTCTGTACCTCTTCTAACGTACGTTCTTCGATTAGGGCCTGGATAAGTTGGATTCCTTTGTTGTTGGCGGCAACTTGCGCAACGAGATCGGAGAGATTGTCTTGTAGACAGCGCGTGCCTGAGCATCCAGGATGTCTCACAGGCTCGTGGAGCAGCAGTTCAGTCATTCTCTCTTCATTGAATACGCCATTTGATACCAACTTCTCTGCCTCGATTGCTGCGCCCTCTTCTATTAGGCGTTTCGAATTCGGCGGCATGGAGCCTGGCAGCGTTCCACCGATATCTGCGTGATGTCCACGCGACGCAACATAAAACACAATCTCATCAGTACCTTTGCGGAATACAGGTGTAATGACTGTGATATCCGGGAGATGCGTGCCTCCACACGAAGGATGGTTCGAAACAAGCACGACTCCGTCGTTGTGTAGCTGACCTTTCCAGCGATTGTGTTGGTACTTGACTGCAAATTGCATCGAACCTAGATGGACGGGGACATGGGGTGCGTTGGCAACCAAACCACCATCAGCAGAGAAGATCGCACACGAAAAATCGAGTCGTTCTTTGATGTTGGTTGAAACAGCTGTTTTCTGCAAGGTCCTGCCCATTTGTTCCGCAATAGACATGAATCGATGACCGTAAACAGAAACCTGAACTGGGTTAATTGTCGATTCGCCGCCTTGAACACGCGTTGTAGTTTCGCTCGATGTCTGCAAATCGATGACAACACACGTCTCAAGCACCGTAGCGGTGCTGTTCGGGGGTACGAGTATTGTAAGCGTCTTGTCAAGAATCTGCGCCGGTCCCGGAATCTTCGTACAGACCTGCAATTTGCTGAGGATAAATATTGGAGTGTCGATGCGCCCCTGAGTAGCGTCAAAATATACTCTGGTCATGTCGTGCGGCTTTGGTGCCACAATGCTCTGTTGCGCCGACCTTTGCATCTGTTCGTATGGACTATTCTCTGCTTTCGAAAGTGACGAAGCGATCCCGCGCACGCGGAAATCATCAATTAAGATTTTCTTTTCTGGAAACGCAATGCCAAATTCTCGCGAATGCCGCGCTTCAAACAAGCTGGCGAAGTCTTCGATGGCTATGTCGGTATCCTGCAGGATCATCAAGGATGTGCTCGAACCATGGTAGCGCATGTTAAGGTACATCTCATGTCTGATCTGCGTATCGGTCATGCCTTGGTTGAGAAGGTGGCTTGTCGCTTCGGCCTTCATCGATGCGAGCATGAGTTTAATGCGGGCGAAATTGGCCGGGTTATACTCCAGGGCCGCAGGGTGCTGTACCTCGTGGACCACGTCCGCCAAAGAGAGGCCGTACGCCGACAGAATGGATGCGTACTTGTGAATCACTACGCGGCGAATGGATAGTGTCGAAGCCAACGAACAAGCATGCTGTCCGCCGGCACCACCAAAGCAAGCAAGCAAATGGTCCGATGTGTCATACCCCCTGGCTTCAGTTAATGCCCTCATCGGTCTGGCCATTACCTCATCAGCCACTTTTAGATATCCCCAAGCAACTTCCTCGGCTGTCAGCTGTGGCCGTTGATATCGCCGATTGTCCTCATTGATGGAGGCCGTGAGCGCGGCGAACTTCTGGGCCACGATATCCGCCCCTAAGATTTGATCTTCATTTGGTCCAAAGATCTTAGGAAAGTATTCTGGGTTGATTCTTCCAAGCAATACATTCGCGTCGGTGATTGTTAGAGGACCGCCTTTGCGATAGCATGCTGGGCCGGGATGTGCGCCTGCTGATTCTGGGCCGACGACAAAGAGACCGTCTCGCCAGAATAGCATTGAGCCTCCACCCGCTGCGACACTGTCAAAGTTAGTATACCATCACACGCATACAAGCGGAGTCTGACGTACGTGCTAATGTCCAGTTGAGGCGACTGAATAGTAATCCCCGCTGTCGTCGACTCGAAAACATGATCATACGTCCCCGCATACCTGGACACATCGGTCGACGTCCCCCCCATATCAAACCCCAGGACAGGCTTTTTTTCGATTCTATCATAGGTAGTCTGCGCGTATCCCACAACGCCGCCTGCAGGGCCAGATAGAATGCTTCTCAAGCCACCAAAGCCTCTGAAATCGACTAATCCACCATCTGATTGCATAAACTCGCACCGGGGTCCCAGCTGCACCCAGACCACCTTCGAAGTTGGCTGATATGGAGTCGATATAATCTTTGACCACAGGAGTCAGGTATGCGTCGGCGGTTGCTGAATTTCCACGGACGACGGCTTTGATCATAGGTTGAAGCGTAGATGACTCGACAACCGCGAAGCCCATGACCCGCGCTGCGTTGCCAATTTTCTGTTCATGAAGAGGGTAGAGGTATGAATGGAGCAACACGACGGATATAGAACGATACCCCTCGTTCCATTTCCGTTGCAGATCTAGTTTGACGGCTTCCAAATCCAGCGCCCTCAGTATCCGCACAGGCTCGCCCGTCACACCAGCGACAAGATCAGGGTCAGCGTCGATGTCGATAGGTGCGCTTGGTCGCGCGTCTTCGGTGAAAGTCTCAACAGTAACCCTCTCATCAACCTCCACCACGTCCTCATATAACAAATCCGGCTTCTCCACCTTCAAATCAAATATCTTGGGCCTATTCTGGGTTCCAATCCTTAGCAAATCCCTAAAACCCTTCGTAATGAAAAGGGCACTCTTGGCGCCTTTCCTTTCAAGGAGCGCGTTGGTCCCGACAGTCGTTCCCATACGAATTCGTTCTATCAGATTGAGATTCAGTGGCTTTCCACGGGGATATGAGTCCCCGGTGACGAGCTCGAGGACTCGCCGAATGCCTTCTGTGGGTGCATCGGCGTAGTTGGCGGGGTCCTGGGAGAGCACTTTCAGAATTATGTCAGGGCGATTGGGGACCGAATGTACCGCCCCTGTCGATAGAGACCTGGACCTTTGGTTGAGTAGACGAGTCTTCAGGCCTTGATGTCAAGATGGGATTCTGGGAGGAAATGCAGGACAGGGCGAGACAAAAGATGGAAGAGTACCTATGGTAAGGCAAAATGGGCACCGGGCGGTAAGAAGCTCTTAAGCGGATGTGGAAAAGGCGGCTTTGTCCAAGATGGTGGCATAAGGGCCCCAATCACGGAATATATTCATTGCGTATATCTCCCGCCGGCGCGGTCAGCGAAATACGGAATGGAAGCGCATGTCCGTTGCGCAAAATACTATCGCACGATGCCGTGGCGCCGTAATCGTGAGGATCTGTATCTGTGTGTTGGAAGGGACCAATTACACCAATCGCGGAGGCGGAAGTCCGTTTCCGTCGGCGTTTAGCTGTCACCCCACAGTACCACATCATAACCTTCTCCATACTCTCCTGATTTCTAAACGAGGACAAGGTCGAAGCGACATGGTCAATCACGTACTCATGTGGTCACGTAGTCATATATGCCAGCTGGGCCTACCCCGCCGCCCACTGCTCGAAGCCTAGTGCCCTAAACAAGCCTCCAGCGGTATTGCAGCGGTACACAATGTCTAACACAATCACCCAAACAGAATCAACATCAATAACACTTGTCACCCCCATGTCTGATCCGAATGATCTCACCAGTGGAAAAGAGGTCCGCCTAGCATCCCGAACCGGCTCACTGACAATTCCAACATCCGGCCTAGCAGCATCCTACGTCCAGGCCAACCTTATAGTTCTCCCCTCTCGCTACGCTTCCGACTTCCGACAGCTTTGTGCCCGCAATCCCGTTCCTTGTCCCCTCATCGCAGAATCCACCAGCGTGGGCAACTTTGGAACCGTCAAATCGCATATCCCAGGCGTACCCGGACCAGCTATTGTCTCCGACTGCGACATTCGGCATGACATCCCTCGGTACAACGTTTACCGAGATTCGAGATTGGTTGAAAAGGGATGTCTGAGTGTCGAACAGGAATGGACGGATGACCATATCGCCTTCTTGATTGGGTGCTCATTCAGTTTTGAGACGGCGCTCACTGCGGCCGGCCTCCTGCCTTGTCACACACTCTTGGGTAGGAACGTGCCCATGTACCGCACCACGATTCCGCTCATTCCCGCCGGAGCATTTACTAGCAGCACGTATGTGGTATCCATGCGTTGTTACAAGGCATGTGATATACCGCGGGTGCGAGAAGTCACACGGCCGTTTTTGGCCACCCACGGCGAGCCGATAGCGTGGGGTTGGGATGCTGTTGCGATGCTGGGTATAACGGATATCAACGTACCGGAGTGGGGAGACGCGCCTTTGTCTATAGACGGGCAGCCATTGGCGCAGAAGCAGGGAGGAGAGGAGCATGTTCCGGTTTTCTGGGGATGCGGGGTTACGCCGCAGGAGGCGGTTATGAGGGCTGGATTAGAGGGGGTGGTCATGAGCCACGCCCCTGGCCATATGCTGGTGTTGGACTGTAAGGATTTGGACATTATAAAACAATAAGCCATTGATGACGGATTATTCATCATATATAGTGGAATATAAAATATTTGATCTGATTGCGTCGCACTTTGGGACTCCGTGACGATCGATTGTGTCCAGTAGTCAATAGTAGGTTCTCTGCACCAGTCTCCGTTTCAGTCAGTGTTGATAGTAGATGACCAGCCTCAGATTCTGAATGGATTTCTACTAAAATCTCTAGCGTTAAGCGAAGCTTTCAAGTCAAGAAGAGATTGAGCACGATTTTCATGGGGATGAGATTTCTCTCACAGCTTCAAGAAAAGGCACCGATATTGCTTGTACAAGACGTAACTCCTAGTGACACCAAAGACATATGCTAAACAAGCGCGTCATAACTACTGCTAGCTCATTCACAATTCTCGTTGTCAATACACTTCGCAGTTTCAATACACATACCTGAACTCAAGCTCTCCCTCACCCGTCTTCTCTTTCCTATCATCCGGTCTCTCTCCTCTCAAGATTTGATCCTTCTTCCGGTTCAAGCTCCAAAGACATACAATCTGTGCACTGATAAGAGCCATTGAGATGAGACACGAGCCTAGGGAGCAACAGTGACCGAGCCGATACGGCACAGCGCGATATACCTGAGGTGCAACAGCCCCGGCAATATTGCCCACGGCTTGCTGAACGCCGATTGCGGTCGCTCTGCGGTAATATGGAGCCATATTGTTATTAATCCCTGTGATTGTACTTAGCGAATGCCTTGGAAAGCGGACGATATCAAGAGGGAGTGCCAAAAAAAAGATTGGGGCTTACATATTTCGTTCAGGCCGGGGCCGCAGTAGAGAGGGATGGCGATGAGGTAGCAGGCAAACTAGCGGACGCCGCTCTGTTTTACTCCTAAGAGGATTGCGTAGCCAATGACGGCAAATATGTCGAGGAAGAGGAGGAATGTACCACGGATTTTTCACTTGTCGCCTAGAACTGCGGTCGACTATTCAGATTTAGTATGTTGGCAGCGCTTGAAACAATTGTAGGCGGCTTACGAAAAATGTGAGTCCGCCTAAGAAATACACCGGAACACTTAGGTACTGAGCCTCGAGACTACTGAAGCCAAGATCAAGTTGAAGAATCGACGGAAGAAAGGTGCTGAAACCATAAAGAATGATGTCCTGGAAAAACTGAATCAATGCACTGCGGACAAAATCAATCAATAAAACAGAAAAGCTCCACAGTCAGAGAGTGTGACTTACGTAGTATAAGCCTTCGGATCTTTAAACGCGCGAGCGACCTCTGCCCAATCGAAGACTGTACTGCCGAGGTACGCTTGATGTTGTGCCCTGCGGGTCTCCATGCACTGTTTCTCCTCAAACGTCCACCATTTTGCATGCAGTGGGTCATCGGGCAGCCCGAAATAGATCCAAACTACCACAAGGATGGAGATAAGTGCTTCAATGATGTACAGCCAACTAAACAACATTAGCAGAATCAATGAAGTACTAGAAATTTACCCACCTCCATGCATGTAACCCAGCGTGATGGCCAATTTTCGTTATACCGGTAGCGATGAGACCGCCAAACATGCTAGACAAGGAGGTGGAAGAAAACAAATATGCCATACGGAGGCCCTAGACAACGCCATTAGTCGAAGCACGCCTATCTCTGTTGACCGGGACGCCTCACCTGTTCCTCTCGCTTGAAGGTCGTCGTGATATACAAACTCAAAGAAGGAAAGAAGCCCGCCTCACAAGTCCCTAGCAACACCCTCACAGCTACCAACTGCCCATAATTATTAACAAAAGCCGTCCCCAGCGTAACGATGGACCACGAAAAGCACATGAGCGCTAGTGCCCTGTGCGGTCTCAGCTTCTTCATGGCCAGCACAACTGGCAACTCGAAGGCAACATAAGTCGCGAAGAAAACGCTGACTGCGGTGCTGTACTGCGGTCCGGTAAGGGAGAGATCATCACGCAAGCCGGCGACGGCAGCGTTACCGATATTGCTACGATCGAGATAGGCGACGAAGTAGAGGATGGCGAAGAGGGGTGCAAGGTGGCTATCAAGTTTACGGAGGACCCGTTTCTCAATGATGGGGTCGGAAGGCGCGATGGTGACAGTGCCAAACTCAGCATCAGTCTCAGTTTGGTCTTGGATGGAGGCTGATTTTTCGGCAACACTGACGTCTCCCATGGTTACTTGTGGAGTAGGAAATGAAATTAGGCGTTGAGCTGCATTTGAGAACGTAGCGCCATCTTATAATTGAATCAGACGTCGCATACCGGTCACTCTCTGCCCTGCTGACATCGGGTGAAGCGATAAGGCTCTCCATCGAGAGACCCAACCAACCGGCTCAGCGATATGTGGAGACTAGCTTGACTCCTCTCGACGTTGCCGAATCGTACAACTACTTGAGATCAATCTTCGCAACACAAAGATCGGGTCGACGTTCACACCCTGTCACCGGTAACGGAAATCCGCAGATTAGGGATTTCTGGCTCGGAGGATATGACTCTCGAAAACGGTGGTGGAAGTCCGTCACCTCGAAAAGAGCAAGACGTCCATTGCGCATGGCGAAGAACAGCCGTAGCCTATGTTCTGGATCGCGTATCAAACTCGCCCGAACAGCACTCAGAGAAACGGATACGTACAAGAAGTCTCACTGTGTGAGTTTTTGATATGCCTGGCGAAGGCACTATTCCGACTAACATTTTTACTACCCTCGATTTTTCCGATGAGACATCGTGCACTCAATCCACGAGATTCTTCATCGCTAACAAGTTTATTCCCTCAGCGAATCGTCCACTTTCCCCACCCCACGACAGACCCTTACACTCGAGAAGAAATCTGTAGCGTTGCGCCTGCAAGTGCCGTAGATATTGACAAAGTGGTGCAGGCTGCACGCGAAGCGTTTTCGATACCTTGAGCTGCAATGGCTCTGGCCCCATTCAAAGAGGTTGAGGATGTATTGGAGATATCGAATGACACGTACTATGGCCTTGCTGCCGCGCTATCCACATTGAGTATACAACGAGGGAAATCTATGTCTAAGGTTTTGGAAGCGGGCACCGTCTGGGTGAACTGTTACAATGCGATAGCCCATGCGCTACCCTTTGGGGGATTGAAACAGAGTGGCAACGGCAAGGACCTTGGTGAAGACGCTCTGGGAGAGTAGACTCAACTAAAGACTGTTAGGTTCATCTCTTAAACTATGTAGGTGAAAACACAGAATTAGAAAACGCGACGCAATGTCTCCGCCTCCGAATGATGAATAACAATTACATAGACGAACCGTTTTAGCCTAACTGATGTCTTCGTCTATTCTGTGCTTGTGTGTTGATGTAAACGTCATTCTATTGCCATATCATCCCACGAAAATTGGCCGATGAGGAAGTTGTCGGTCAGTAAGGGACCGAGATAAGCCGCGGGATCATCGTGAGATGGCAGCATGGTATCGGCCCACAAAGCTGCGCATGGATCAAGAGCCGTCGCCATTAGCCCATTATCTTCTAGCTCTGGATGCTGCCCGCTCTCCCGAGATGACTGTAGTTCTTGCAGTAAACTCGTGCGTAGTTCGGTTACGCAAGGCCAGGCATCTTTGATCTCATCCATAGCGGAAAGGACAGATTCGAGAGACTTCGACGTGTCGTTTTCTTCGAGGCGATCGCCCAGGTCCTTCTGCATAAGAATAACACCAGCGGCAGTGGACAATGTATGAACGAAATCCAGAGGCAGGCTTCGCAAAGAGTAATACCTAGAGTAGGTCTTCATAAGCTTGAGTATAGCTCGCAGCGATTCAATACAGATTTCGACGTCCTCCATAGTGGAATCCCAGGCCGGCTGCAGTAGAGAGCGAGGAGGACGATGTAGAACAATCATGGTGGTGTGAAAGAGCATGCTTTGGATAGAAGTCAGCTCCTGCCGCGGCTCTGAAGTGCGCAATACTTACTGTAGATGGAGTGTATAGGCAGGAACTTGGCCAATGGTCCACTGATTCCAATGTAGTTTCCCAGGAAGGTCGGACAACCACTTGATAAGGGCTGTGTGTATTTGGCGAACCGTATTGACGAGATACGCCCCGTCTGCGTGTTTTCGACGATTCTCAAAAAGCTCAGTCATCATGATATGTCGAATCTTGTTCAGCTCCACGCGATAGATGAAGGTGCCAGCTAAAGCAATGCCATCTTCATACGCCGTGATCGAGGTACCTTTGGAGATGTACGTATCGAGCAGTTCTTCCCAGCCAGCAGGGTATGGAATTCGGATCGTGTTGCGCACGTCGGCCTCGTGTGGATATAAAGCAGGAGGGCGACCGAAGTAAATACTCAACTCTTTGTCGGCGGAGAACGCTGCCCAATAAACCCTTCGTCGGATCTCCCTTTCAATCTGAGAGTCCTTAGAGCCCTCCCAATTGTTTGGATCCAAGTGAAGGCCCATTTCATGAGCTAGACGGAATGCCATGCCACATAGAAGCCAGCCTTTTGATGATCGTCCGTGGCCGATTTCTAAGTAACCAAGAAGTATTAAGGCCTGCAAAGTAGTGAGAGTAGGGTTGTCCAAAGAGCCAAAAAGCAGAGCTTGTGCCTGGTTTTTGAACGTGGCCCATAAATTTCGCCGCGAGGAATCTTCACTGGCCATGGCCCCCGTAGCACATATCGCATAGAACAAAAGCTCAGAATAATAGGGCCCGGAGCCGGTGTCGTAGTCTCGAAGGAAGAATTCGCGATAGATGAACATGTTATAAGGATACCGCTCTTGGAAGAAAGTCGACATAAGAAGTTGAGGTACCTCATCGTGAGGGGCGTAGGGGAAGCATATGTTCAACCCAGTTGCTTCCTCAAGCGGCACGCCTACAGTTTGTAGGTTGGATTCAGACCATTTGGTGGCGGATGATGAATCCATTGTCAAGGCTTCAGTCACTTCTGAGGTCATTTGCATCTGAAAAAGACTAGTCGGTCCGTAGAATTGAGAGGAATTGCCGCCACGTGACTTGTACATCTTGCCTGCCCGAGCTCGTGCAAAGGCAAGCTCCGCCTCGGTGCTGTTGCCATCAGGAGAAATTTCAATTGGCATGGATACTATCGAGCCGGTCGAATCGAGCTTCAGCTCAGACAGCATTGTATCTCTGTCTTGTATGTCTGCTGCAGCCAGCTTGTGAATGAATAGCTCCAAAGATGCGATCTGGCCTTCCAGTGCCTGCACGTAGCTTCTTGGGACTGGTCTGAAGATGCGTTAGCAAGCCGTTCATTTGACATACAGCATCATACTCGACGAGCAGCTATAGGTTTTTGGGAGGAGTCTCGACTAGTCCCTGGAAAAGGTCTCTATAAATCAATACAGTTTATCGCGTCGCTCTAACTTCTGCGGGAGCTTGATTTATAGACGAACCTTTGCTTTTCTCCGCTGCCAGCGCGGTGACACTCGACTTTTGCTTTGTGGCATTTTGAGCAAGGCTGTCGACGGTCACATCTGATCTACAATCACGATCAGCTTATGGTAGAATCAATTCGGATAGACAAGCAAGACCTTTCGACGCCGACAACGCTCACATCTGCACACAATGCGTTAGCTTGCCCAAAGGTCTGTCCCGGAGTCGAGGTGACTTACGACTTACTTGTTGCCTCTCCAATAGCGGTGAGTGCGCTTTCCATAGCCCCTTCCATCAGCGCATGAGACGAGGTTAAATTAAACCAAGTCTCGAGCGAGGACGTTTGCCTGGGGTGATGAATGAAGATAGAAGATCAGGACGTAGCGGCCCGTAGGCCACGGGTAGAAGCTGCGCTAGGACGCGACGCTCGTGGAGATAGCGCCAACCCTATAGCGTCTTAGCGCGTTAACAAAACATGCATTTATTGATAGCTTAGAGTATACTCTTGTTTATTTCGTAACATGACAACCTATATATATAAGGTTAATATTAAAAGCATTTTAGTTTTTAGATAGTTTGTTGAATCTGGGTATACATCGCTGCTGTTTTTTCAAGTAGTCCTTACAATCACGTTCTACTTCTCTATCCCTACCCATCCTCCCCTCCCTACGAAACCCTCAACTCCTTCGTCGCTTTCTACCTCCTTGGCTAATCGTCCCGTCACCACACTCCTCTCAAAGTCTCGTCCTTTTACCAGGAATGGTTCAAAGCCTCCACCGTGCGCCCCTCGTATCCACTTTCCCTTACTATCCCCATTCTTGTCAAGAATAAAGCCGCTATTCTGCCTATCTAGCTGCAAAAACCAGTGTCGTTGGTGGATGGACCCAATATCATTCGTAGACCCTGGGTATGCATTACTCGCGCGAGTTTGTGCGTCTTCTTCCGAGTCGGTGTCGAGGTCTTCATCTTGGTTCTGCTCTTCCACTTGAACTTCAGGCTCGGACTCCGAGTCTGTATTGTTGCCACGGGTGTTCAGTCCGGAGTTTGACTTTTGGCGACTTTTCTTTCGCCGTGCAGTTGGCCGCTTGATAATCTCGTTGGACGGAAGGCGTAAGATGATGGTGTAGTTCCGCGGGAGACGGGTGCCGTGGAGGCGGAGGCGGATGTAGCGTGTTTGGAAGGCGGAAATGAGCCTATCGTTCTCGTGTTTCTGTGTCCCTGGCTCTTGTGGTGTTGAAGTGGCCCCATTTCGATCATCTTCAGGATTAGAGTTGGCATCTTCCTCATCCGTAGTCATCGGACTAGGCATTCCACCTCTTTTGATCATCTTTCTCGGCAACACTTCGTACGTCCCCGTGTCCCAGATCAACAGGCTCCCCGTCTTCCCACTCGCACTCTCAATCAAATGATTCCAATAGTTGTGCACCCTTGTTTCAATAGCCATTCGACCTATGCTTCTAGAATTAGGGTCTCCTGGCAAGCCTTTGGGGAGGGCGAAGGACATCGAGCTTGTCTCTGAGAACTGTAGGCGCAGATCATAGTGCACGCCTGCTCTGGGATGATTATGTTGATGGACGACAAAGTGATGGCCGTTCTCGTGTCGATTGTTCTGGTAAAGCGCGGAGAAGCCATTGATAGAAAGTCTGGGGATTTCAGGTGTTGTTTTACTTGATGCTTTTGCGAGGTGGTCTTTGAAGTAGGCGAGGTGGTCATCGATCTTTGCTTTGCCAGCTTCTACAGCGGCTAATGTGGGCTCTATCGATGATGTCGGTTTGGCGTAATCGTTTCTAGTTGTTGCTTCTAAAGGCATTGTTGCTCTCGATGTCTTTCTTCGCTTCAATGGTCGGGGCGGCGAGATATCCCGGGCGAGACTTGAAGGCAGATCCATATTGGTTGATCCGCAGCTTCTAACGGGTTTATCAAGCGTAAATACTTCGTGATCATAAGCACCGCATTCTGAAGCCACTGGAGAGCTCACCTAGCGATTGATTCAGGTGACTGGCTAGTGCTCGGTTTGTGAGGCTAGGCAGGCAATCCAGTGACGTCATCGCCTTGTCTCAGCATATTTCCTTTACTCAACGTCCCACGAGCTCACGGCTGTTGACACTTCGACTCTGAGCCCCGGGATACCGTATCTAGCATCCGAATCGTGGTGAGCAATTACACGCGTCTACAAAAGTGTGGGGTCCCCGCCGAGCGCAGTTGTATACGAGCGGTTATAATTGGCCCTCGCTTGCTGTTCCTCCTACCAGCTCGGCAAACCTGCCTTGACGGGATGCCTAGATAATGACATCCCACCAAAATGTTCACGAGGGGTTTAGATAGAGTCAATACTCCGCGCATCGTGAGGTTGATGAGAATGCCGGGTCCACTGATCGGTATGTGATGGTTGTGGAGGTGGATACTGCGGAAAGATGTATACCGAGCTTCGGCTTGTTATAAGTACGTCGCTCTCCAGTACTTCAGATCATCAAATCTACGTACCATCTTAGCCCCTTTTAATTCCACCATTCTTGCCTCAATTCAGAACATCAGTTGTTCTCTTGTGGTGTCTCCCAATTCGACAAGATGTCATTTGACACGGAAGTCCTTATTATCGGGGCCGGCATGTCCGGCCTTGGTCTGGCTGTCCAGATTATTCGCCAGTACGGTGTGAGGAACTTTGAGCTCATCGAGAAAAGTGAAGACGTTGGTGGAACTTGGCTAGCCAACACGTATCCCGGTTGTGGATGTGACGTGAGTTGTATTTTTTGATCCAAAATGTTATAGGCAACACCTCAGTCGATTGACCATGTTAGGTCGCATCGCATTTCTATTCCTACAGCTTTGCTTTAAACCCCGATTGGAGTAGGAAGTATTCCATGCGCCCAGAAATCCAAGCCTATTTCCGCTCTGTAGCAGAACAGTACCGTGTTGTTGAGCATGTCCGCTTCCACTCCATCGTCGAGAAGGCAGAATGGGATGATCTTGACAAGGTGTGGGTGGTCACTGTCCTCAACTTGAAGACTAAGGAGCAAACAATACGGAGGGCGAAGATTCTAGTATCAGGCGTTGGCTCCCTGTCTGTGCCCAAGACGTGTGATCTTCCGGGTGTAAGTACGTTCAAGGGCAAGATCTTCCATTCTGCACAGTGGGATCATAGCTTCGATTGGAAAGACAAGGAGGTCGTTGTTCTGGGTAGGTTGCTATATCTCTCTATCTCACCCCGCCTCACCATACTGATTTTCCTAGGCAACGGCTGCTCTGCAACACAATTCGTTCCGATTATGGCCAATGAACCGAACCCCGTGGCTAAGATCACTCAATTCGCCAGACAGGCGCAATATCTCTCTGAGCGCCAGAACCCATACTACTCAACAACGTTCAAAGCTATCATGCGTTATGTTCCGCTCGCGATGCGCCTATACCGCGCCAGATTCTATTATGAGATGGAACGAGACTATAGCGGCTTCGCTATTGAGAGCGGGCGCCAGATACGACAGGACCTAGCAAAAGAGAACGAGGCGTATGTGAAGCGGATGGCCCCACCCAAGTACTGGGATGCCTTGATTCCAAAGAGTGAGATTGGATGTAAGCGCAAGGTCCTGGACACTGAGTACTTGAATACCCTGTGGAGGGAGAATGTCGAACTTGTGGCCGACGACCCGGTAGACAGAATTACGGAAACGGGTGTGGTGACGAGATCAGGCAGGGAAGTGAACGCCGACGCGATTGTGCTAGCAATCGGCTTCGCTACACAGCAAATGTTGTGCCCGATGGAGATTGTCGGCCGTGAAGGGCTGAGCTTGAACAAATATGTGGGTTTCCTTGCACATGCACTGTCTTGAAAGACATATGCTAATCCAAGGCACAGTGGGACACCACTACACAGGGCGTCGCACAGGCTTACTTCGGAACTGTCATTCCTGACTTTCCAAATTTTTTCGTTATGATGGGTCCAAACACTGTCACTGGCCATTTGTCCGTCATCTACACCGTCGAGTGTCAGATCAACTTTACTCTCCGTGTCCTCTCGCCGGTCCTCAAATCCCTCCCATCCTACCGCTCGCGCTCCTTCGTCCCACGCTTGCTCGCTCCGTCACCGGCAACTGTCGAAGTCAAGCCCGATGCAGCACTCGCCGACTCTCTTTGGACGCAACGAGAGGCTAAGAAGCTAGTCTGGTCGTCCGGGTGTGTGAACTGGGCTATTGATCCCAAGACCGGAATGAACAATAGTAAGTGTCTCCAAATCAAGTGCAATCGAGTTATTCACTAACTCCTTCTGTAGTGATGTATCCTGATTGGCAGTTTCTATACTGGTTCAGGAGCGTTTTCTGGAAGAAGAACGACTTTGTGTACCGGGACGAAAGAACGGGCGAGGAAGTCAAGCCAGGCCCGAGCAAGACGTTCGTCTGGTTGCTCACTGCGGGAGCGCTTGCTGGGGGCGCATTCATGGGACGAGATTGGATTCAGGGAGAGCTACCTCGGCGACTCAAAGACTTCGACCCGAGGCTGTTTGTGACGACTTTGTAGATATGTAAGTGTGAAGGGTTGGCCAAGGGGATCAAAGACTCGTGACAATAGAATAGCGCAATAACCGTTTACTCATGGAGCGACCAATCCCTGAACAGAGTATTTGCAGTCTTTCGAGGATACTCGACACCGATATGGTTGTGCCTAAGCGAGAAGTATGAAGACTTTCAAATGTTTACACAATTTGGTGGTAAGGGATCGTGGCAGGTGAAGGTGAAGGTGAAGAGTTGATTCGGGTCAAGCGGCGGGAACTCCAACACCTCCAATCTCGTTAACTGTCAGTATATAAAGAAATGGGATAATTGATATCTATGTCTCTTTATATGTATCGCTCCTTATAACTATGGTCCACAGAGCCGCAATTGATACTCTGGTACGCCAGCAGGTTGAGTCGGTCCAACCACCCGCCTCCTCCTCATGAGTCCCTTTCACCTTCGAAAGCTCCCAACCCCCTCTATTCAGATTTTTAGAAGCTACAAGGCCTTTCTTTGAATGGTTCTCGCAGATTTCACTCCTCCACTAACCTCCCACGATACTCGTTGCTGGCACATATTTCAGACCCAATTGCCCCTAAGCCTCACTACGAGCAGCGACCCACACCAACTACGCCCTCACTCGGATCGAGAACTGAACACCGCCCACCATGCCGGGCGCGATTCTCCTCCCCCCTTTCTCCGCAGCACTCACGCAAGAGGCGACCGAAGCGTCACTCGAGTCCTATCCATCGACTTATATCATCGAGCACATCCTCACGCTCAGCGCCTACCTGACCGATCTCGCCGAGCGCACCAACTTCTTCGGCAAGCCAGGCCATGACGCGTTCAGCCCCAGTCTGCGCACGCTGCACGGCCGCCTGCAAAATGGACAGCTCGGCCCCAGCCCGCTCGATGCCCAGTTCCTCACCGAAGAGCGTGTCAAGGCGCGGATCGTTGAGCGCATGCCGATTCCAGCAGCGCAGCGGCCGCTCGCAGATTTCGAGGATGTGTACTACGCCCTTGTAGCGCGCATGAAGGATATGCACCAACTGTTGAACATGCGCATCAAGAGCGGCTTTAACGAGGCGTCTGCGCCAGTCTTCGATGATGGCCCGACGATTACCGACCTGCATGACAGTCTCTCACTGTACTGGTCCGTCCTCAATGACCCGGCCTGTGGCAAGGCGCTCGACGATGCGATCCGCAAGGGACGCGCAGAGGCTATGCAACAAGAGATCATTGCCCAAGTCCAGAACGACGAGCTATCGCAGACAGAAGCGGAGGACCAGATTGCGCGACTTTGGGATCCAACTCTTTATAACGGCATACAAGGATTGGTCTTTATCAACAGCTTCACACCAGCTATGATTGCTGCGGCATTGGCCCAGAAGTACCGCATTGTGCTGGGCTTGGAGAAGGACGAGGCGGAGAAGCATGCGAGGCAAGAGAAGAGGCAGGCTAAGACTAAGGCGAAGAAGAAGGTGAAGTCTCCCCGCAAACCGGCTGAGCGGATGGACCTCGAGCAGCGCGACAACGGTACACACATGGCCGTACAGCAGGTCGACAAGCAGGAGCGCATCGAGATCAGCCACCGTGCACCACAATCTCAGCTGCAGCAAGAGCAAGTGCACTACCCGGTTTTCCGTCACGGCCTGGATGAAGCACGCCTTCATCAGGACTTCGAGCTCGAACGCGCTCAACAGGAGCAGCTCCACCGCGCACTCGAGTGGCAGATGAAAAGCCAGCGCGTGTCCGAGTACCGCAGCTATCTTCGAGACCGCGCTAGCCAGGACGCTCGTTACGTGATTCAGAATACTGTTCACGGCAACGATACGATGAACACCCTCACCAGCGATGCTCAAGCGAACAGCGACGGCGATACGAAGATGGGCCATGCCGAGTTCTAAGACTGTCAGTGATGGGCTATTGAATTGGGTTGGTCTCAGGTAACGGATATGGAGAGTGATGAAGATGGCTCATCCAGAGTCTGAATGACGAACTCCTAATTTGGATTCGGTTCTCAGGAAGTGAAATGGATATGGTTGACCTGGACCACCTGGTATTGGCCGCTGCCCGGCCGGCAGATAGCTAGCTCTAGATAGATGATTGAAACGCGGAATGATCGATCCTCGACTTGAGTCGTCGCGATCCCGTGGACAGTCGTTCGACGAATCGACATAATACTCCCTCACTCTCCCACTCTCAAACCTGAGACTCGATGTGTTTACCCCGTCAGATGGGTAGATGTTTCACGTCCAATAGTCGTTCTAGAGGCCTGCCATGTCTCTTCTGGAAACATAAGTCTCAGCTTACGCTAGAGCGAAACCGAACTTAACTTGACGGCCCACTTTGAGCCTCGTCGAGCCCCAGATTTGACCAGGCATCTAGAATATCATGAGTTCTTTGGCACCGAGATGTTGGTCGATTGTAGACCGTAGAGCAGGCCGATGCCAGCCCTAGTCGGTTGATCAGGTTCCCGCCTTCAGCAATTCCTCCACCTCCTCTTCCCCAACACTCTCAACACCCTCCACACCGTTCAACCGCTCAGCAATCTCTTGCACAAACCCCCTCCCCACAGCCTCGACACTCTCCCCCTCAACCCCCTGTTTCACAAAATTCGTCGTCCTTTTCCCCTCCAGCCCACACGCCACAATTCTATCGAACCACCACAAATCCGTATTGACATTCAACCCAACCCCATGACTCGTAACATTCCGCCGCATATGCACCCCAATTGCCGCAATCTTGTCATCCGGCGAGGTCCAAACACCCGTATGCTCGGTAGTTATAGCATTAATTTGATACTTTGCACACGTCGCTATCAAGCTCTTTTCAAGCAGACACACGTAGTTCCGCGGCGTGAGTTTATGTGTGCGGAGATCGAGAACGGGGTACGCGACGAGTTGGCCTGGGCCGTGGAACGTCGTCTGGCCTCCTCGCATCGCCTCGACGAAGTCTGCGCGGCCATTCGCACGTAGAAAGGCTTGCTGCTCTGGTGCAACGGTGCCGATTTCTCTTCGTCCGCAGGTGTAGACGGGCTGGAACTCTGCGGTTATGATTTGTGGGGGAGGTGCTGGGGCGTTGGAGGGCGGTTTGGAGGCGAGGAAGCGGGTGACGAGGGACTCTTGGAGGCGGGCTGCGGTGGCGTAGGGGACGATGCCTGGGAGGTGGATGTGGAGGAGCTTTTGCCGCAGTGGGCTGGCCATTGTGATTATTGCTTCTTGCTCATAGTCTCCATGTATGGGGAGTTTGGTGAAGCTTTGGAGGTGGTAGACGGGAGCTGGAGTCTAAAGCCGTCATCGAACCTTACACCTCTTACTGGTATCGATAAGCTAAATTTTGGTGACGCGACGCGATCCATAGCATTATTCGAGCTATCGCGACCAGCTCCCAACACTGCAACTCTTTATTGCCCCTTTGATACTCGACATTGCGAAATAATGGCAGGCCAGAAGCGGACGAGAAATGGCCAGGTCAAAACACCGAGCAACGTTCAACAATCCCAGTCGCAACCGCAACAAGCAGACGCTACCATGACGGAGCCGACACCACCAGGCGGACAACCTCAACCACCTTCCAGCAAGTCTACAGCACTATCAAGTACACTCGACAGCGGAAAAATCCTCAAACAACAAGAACCTCGACCAGCAGACCCCAAGCCTTCCAAGAAGCCCGCCCGCCAGCCCTCGAAACCACACTCCACAACCCGCAACAACAACCAGCGAAAGCTCCCGAAGCTCCCCAACAGTACGCTCCCCACCCTAACCCTCCATCTGTCCTAATCTATCTCTTTAACTCACATCACACCCAGACACCCAAATAACCAAACGACCCCTCCTACACCCCGCGCTCCCCACACCCTTCGCATCCTCCTCCGCCCCAAAAGTCCTCTACATAACTGCCTCAACACCCTACATCCCCGCCGTGAAACGCATCCGCAAACTGCTCTCCGAAATCACTAAGCGCTCCAAACAATCCGCCGCCACGCAGTCGAAGCGAAACGGGCGGAAACCACAACCACCAGTAGCGCCGAGCGGGAGACTTGCGCCTGCGGATGTGGAGCGTCAGATTGCGGAGGAAGCTGCGAGGAAAGATGGTAATGATGGTGGTGGGTTGGGGAGGGAGCTGGTGTATTTAAAGGCTACGGGCAGGGCGATTCCGAGGGCGTTGGAGTTGGGGGTAAGGTTTCAAGGGGAGGCGGATTGTAGGGTGAGGGTGGAGATGGGGAGTGTGAGTGCGGTGGATGATGTGGAGGTTAGGAGGAGGGGGGAAGAGGAGAGTAATGCACAGGATGGAGGAGACGATGTACAGGAGGAAGAAGATATACCTGAGACGAGGATACGGACGGTGAGTTCTGTTACAGTGAGTATTGGGCTGATGTGAGCGATTCGGCCGGCTAGGATGAATAGGATGGAGAAGATGCTTCGAAGATACCCCGACTAGGTTGTGCTTCACTTCAGCAGTCAATCATAACACTCTGTTTTCATACACATGCAGAATCAGCGTGTGAAAAGATCAAATATGTATCATTGAAGTCGAGAAGCCCGCCTAAGCCACACCCCCAAACACTGCCCTGAAAGATTCAGTCTTCTCTCATCTCCTCTCATCTCCTCATCCAGTTCCCAAAGTTAAAGAGGGTAGATATTTCATCTTGACAAAGGAAAATTGCTTGCTGTTACAGTGAATGTTGAGTGAAACCATAGAGGTCTCTACAAACCCAGCCGGGTTCGTAACTTGATCCAAGAAAAACGCCTGCCAAACCCTGAAAGGCCTTCCCGCGGCCTTGCCAAAGACTCCAGAAATGTAAAACAAAGATAGAAAAGCTGATGCATGCATAGAAGACTGCGAACAGTCAAAATATCGTAACCCCGATCGTGTTCGTACGAGGCGCCAATGGTCGAGTCGTGATTAGCGTTGATATATGGCTAGTCGTGCAATATTGATAGGCCCTTCGTAGCCGGCAATGCCATCTCGAATCATGTTGACGTCGTACAACACCGTCGCTCGAATGTCCAAAAAGACGACGAACGTAGCGTCTTCCCTACGGCCTCCCCCAACACTCTAGCAAGGCCACCAATAAGGGTTGTAGAGGCAGACAATGTCGTGTTTCTCTTCCCTCCACGCCAATAATGAAGTGGCGATAGCTTGTTGGCTTGCTCAGAAGCCCTTCCCGTCACGCTGGATTTGCCTCCCCAGAAGTGCGTGCATGGCCTGATGCAGTGGTGGAAGTAGTCTGTCACTTGCATACTCATCGTTCGGCCTTAGGATACTGGTTGAGCATGGCCATGACAGCCACACCTATTGCGACAACTGTTACAATGGCTCCAACAGGCCCACCGTGATACATCAGATCGCGATCGGAACGACGGGTGACTAAGGCGTTGGAGGCATTTGTAGCTTGCTTGGTGCCATTCTGCTCCACCGCATGCCCGTTCTGGGCATTACCTACCCGAGGCAAGGCGTTTGAACCATCGTCATCGATGTCATTCTCTCGAATGATGGTGATCTCGCCCTCTTCCGCATCACCATCTTCCTCGGATCCATCGACACCACCGGCAGCTTCTCTTGCCAACTGGCTGTCGCTTCGGCTACGTCGCCTGGCATCCTTGCTGGCTGTCTTTGCGTTGTCTTTCCTGATATTCTCAATCATCTCGGCCAAGCTCTTGCGGTCAGCTTCTGCGGTCTCGGCGCGTTCGCGATAGCGTTCCATCTGCTGCTTCATTTCGTTCATTTCCGACAGCATCATTTCCAAGCGTTGTTGCAAGCGAGCAGCGTTATTGTCGGCGGCACCGGGAGATGCAGTCCCATTCTCCGATCCGATTGTCTTCTCCTCTTCGCGTTCAACAATTTCGTTTTTGTGAGTGTCTCCATTCGCATGCAGAAGGTCTTGCTCTTCTCGCTCTTTGATCGACTCGCGCTCGAGACGGTTAGCTCGTTCTTCGGCATCTTCTCTTGCGCGTCGCTCTTCATCCAACCGTGCTTCTAGGTCTCGCAATCGAATGCTCTGCGACTCCAACTCTTTCTTCGCACTAGTCAAGGCCTCGGTGAGAGAAGACATCTGTGCATCTGACCGCACTGGGGATCCTGTCTTAGGACGTTCTGTGTCTGACCTCCTAAGGGAAGACGCGGCGTCTGGCTTCTCAGGTAACGGTTGTTGTGGCGGTGGTGCAGGAGGGTCAGAGAACCTGGCTTTCAGGCTGATGTCTTTGATTGGAGATATCTTAATTTGGTTGACGGGCGATGCCTTTGTAGGCTCCTTCTTGGGATCTGCAGAGAGTATGGCATTAATGTACTGATGCGTTTGCTGAAGCTCCTGCGACTGCTGTTTGGCAGCTTTGATCTCGGACTGGTGATGTTAGCACGGGATGTTTGATTTTCGGGTATGAGACTCACGTTAAGCTTCTTCACTACTTGCTCCATGGTGATAGGCTGTAACCAGAAGTTGGGATGTCGTGGCTGTTGTAAGCCGTTGGCGTAGTTTGCAACTGCGCTCGGTTGCATACGCTGTCCGTTCATCGAACCTTGACTAGGGGTGCGACCACGCATGTTTGCCAGTTGCTGTTGGCCGCCCGGCCCCATCATGTTTGAAAGCTGGGGACCTTCGAGCTCGCCAAAATTGAGATCGATCATCTCACTGCTCGTCCTGGCGTATATGCCGGCATGTTCGACCTGTGCAGCGACCTTGTGGTGCACTATCGTCTTCTGGTCTTCACTGACAATGTCGATGCCAAGCTCCAGCATGTCCTGTTCACGTAGCTCGTGGGGATCGGAGTCCCGGTTCTCCTGCGATAGCCGTGCCCCATTGACAAAGGTTCCGTTGGATGACTTGACATCTCGGATCCAGATCTTGCCATTTCGGTCCGCCCAGACCTCAGCATGCTGTCTTGACAGTACTTTGGAGTCGAAGTAACCGTTTAGCGGCGTGGGTATTGTCTTATTGTTCGTCTGTCGACCAATACGAAGGACATCCGGGAAGAACGGGACAGTGATGGTCTTGCGCTCGAATGTGCCATTCATGGGGACAAGGTGTAGAACAGCTGTGCTCTCCTGGCCTTGTGCTCGCGGCACACCATTCTGTTGCTGCACCTGGACGGCACCGTTGTGTTGTGAGGGAACCATAGCGGAGGGTGCTTGCAGGGCGCTCATGGCCGAGGCTGCTGAAGAACCGGAGCCTGCAGATGCGATGGGCTGTGGACGAGCTGTTGAGATTCCGGCGATGGGCTCAGTCTTGGATGCGGGCCATAGTCCCTTTGGCGCCTTTGTTTTGCGGGCTGCCCACGCGGAGGCTTCGGTGCCGTTCGAGGGCGCGACACCGTTGGCCTGCGACGGGGATGCTGCTACTGTGGAGGTGCTCGACGCTTGAGACGCTTGAGACGCCAGGGAGCTCGACGAGTTTGTTCTTTGCGCGCTTTTCCTGGGCATGAACATGGCACCACCACCGTTTGGCACCCCTTCAGCGCTCCATGCCTGGCGATTGATGTTCTGGAAGTTAACGGGGGGAGCGACGGCCGTCATTGGCGAGACGGTGTGAGCAGCACGACAACAGCGTGCCAGCCCCGAGTGCAATCGAGAAGGGCAGCAGCGATCAACGGGTCGCTCATGCACTCATGCGTCGCGGCGGGATGCAGGTGCGGTGGGCGCTGGTATGGGGGTTCGCGTCGTCGTGGATTGTCGTGTGCTGTTCGTGGACGCCCGTGCGACGGCAGGGCGATCAAGGTGCGCAGAACGGCGCAGAGCACGGGAGCAGGGCCTAGCAGGTGAGGATACGGCGATGGAGGCCGCGGACCGGGCTGCTTGATGGTTGTGGTGGATGGGCTAAGATTCCAGGAGCGGAGGAGGTCGTTGTCGGGCCTTCCCCCAGTGCTGCAACGCTGACTGGCCACAGGTGCGAGACGACAAGCGTGATATGGCCGCCGACGATGAGACAGCACAGATCGGGACCGCTTCGAAACAAGACAGTTGCTGCGACGATAAACGCACTAGAACACGAGACGAAAAGCGGTGTTTGTAACCACTGTCCGCTTCATTCTGAGGCGCGGTGGACGGGCGCTTAAGATCACGTGCTCATTCGGCAACCGCCGCTGCGTCAGAGGCAGACTGTCCTTATTATTACAACTTCAGATGGTCACGCCAGTAGCAGGAGGTAGACAGTGTGTTCTTGTGAGCTCTAGCAGCTGCGCCACTTGCTGTCATTCCGAGGGTAATAAGCACATTATTAGTACATGTATGCATCCATGGTAGTCCCTTCCCCGGGAATGCGGTGGTGCTTGCCTTGGCGGTCCTGGGTGCACGAGCCGCCGCGGCGAGCTTCCAAGTGGGACGACCGCAAGAGCTGTCAAGCCCGCCGTGTCTGTCTCCGCACCTGTTCTGCACTGTATAGACAAGCCCTAAGACTGTGAAGATGCCAGTGCCGGTTGGATCTATGCCTCAAGGCGCCCATGGTCCTTCGACACTAGACAAGCGTACGGCGTTGCAATTCGCCTGTTCTTGAAGACGGCTAACAACATGCAGTGAAGATGGGTGGGATGATGGGCGGATGTACGTCAAAGATATGGACTGCAAGTTGGCATATTCTAATCTGACGATATGAACAGCTGTCGGGCTCATCATCGGCTTCATCTTCGGTCGGTATAGCCTAAGCTTCCGTCGCAACTTGCTCTGACCGCAGCAGGATTCACCAACATCGTCCGCTTCGGCCCAGGACCTAATGGCATGCTACGAACACTGGGACAGTATATGATAGGGTCTGCGATGACTTTTGGGTACGTGTGCCGTGCTCCATGGTTCCACATTTTGGCTAATTACTTGCGATAGCTTCTTCATGGCTATTGGCACCACTATTCGAACAGACAGCTCACCTATTGCTACCGAAGCGTTCAGCAGGATCAACCGAAGACCGATGATCATGCAGCGACAGTACCACCCGTATACCGCGCGCGACGAGAAGAACTAGGAAACTACACCAAGGCGGCCAGTGAAGGTGACCAGCAGTACTTGCGCAAGGATTGTACAACACCATTGAAGCATTTACGATTAGGGACTGTAAATATAGCATCGGAAAGAACGTTGACGAACGCTTTGAACTGAGTTATGCGCTGATGGGCGCAATATATATCAAAATTGGAGGTTGTTTGGTTCAGCATCTCGTAAAATATGTTTCACTGAAAACATGCCCAGGGTTCGTTCGACACTCATATCACAATTACCCGTTCTTTCACTCTCACTCTCACCTTTTCTATTCTTAGCGTCTGCTTCACTTCTTAATGTTTTGATACGCCATCAACCTACGATCTCAACTCTGACCTCGACCGTCACTGCGCAAGTTTCTAGTACCATGGGCGACACTTCCCAATCTGGTTCGGGTGGTGTCCGTAAGCCTATGAGGCACGGTCGCAGCAGTGAAGGCGCCACTGGTGGTATCAACCCATACGCTCTACGCAGCGGACCCCAAGGCGGCAACCGCATTACGAGTAGCGCAAAGCCGCCTACAAACACCAACAGTCACCAACGGAGCATGTTTACGGAATACAGGCCATCTACAAGTTCATTTTTACCCAAGCGCAAGTCATCCACCCTACACCAAGTCATTAAGCGGAAGAGCGTGACTGCTCGACGACTCGAGATGGGCCGCGGGGATCAAGATGAAGACGATGATCTCGCGAAAGCCATAGCCCTTTCGCTAGCCGATGTCACTGCATCTTCCACTATTCCGCCGGCTACACCGAACGCTAAAGAGCAGCATGACACTGAAAAGAGCAAAGTCAGACTCAGGCCGACGAACGTCGCCGACGAAACTATGTCCGCTAGTTGTTCCTTTTCCGCCGCTGCCCAAGAGCAATACGACACTGAGATAGCCAAAGCCACATCTTGGTCGCTGAACGACGACGACGGACCCACACCCGCTATTCCTTCATCTTCCGCCGCGCCTCAAGTCAAACTTGAATCCGTCCATAAAGATATGAAAGCAGCCATAACCCAGTTGGAGGAGGTTGCTCGTCAGCAGAATAAAATAGATCCGCGCATGGTAGCTACTCGAATCACAAAGTGGGAGCGTGATGTTTTCGCGGCCTGGTTTTCGCTGAGGGCGTCCGAAGAGCAACGCATCAGAGATACGAAAGAGGCCCTAGCTCTTGATCGGTATATTGAACAGAAGCATCAGGGGGAGCTTGAGCAGAGCTATGATACTTGGAGGGCTATACTCGCGAAGAAAAAGGAAACGTGGGAATTGCATATGGAGAAACAGAAGCAGAAATACGAGGCTTTACTTGCAGAGCAAAACACCACGAAATCATCTGCGCCGAAGGAAGAGGACCGCCCATCACGGAACGTCGCATCCCCATCGCCTCCTCCTCATCCCGCTGTCTCCCGAAGTCAGGAAATTGAGACACTGAAAGCACACCATGCGGCTGCTATCACCCTCCTGAAACTCAATCACGCGAGCGCAATCGGTGTACAAAAGAAGATTGTTGACCGTCTCTGCGACGATAAGGTGGAGCTTCGACGCGACATCAAGGCACACAAGGAGGCAAGGCAGATGGATAAGAAGAAGTACGAAGCACAAGTTGCTGAGCTCAAGAAAAAGATAGAGAAACTTGCAGATGAGATGCACGGAACGCAAATTGCAGAGCTCAAGAAGAAGGCAGCGAAACTTACACAGGAGAACGCAAGTCTGAGGCGGGAGGGGTTGCAGGTCAGCGGTCGAGAAGGTGCAATCCAGACTGCGTTTCGGTCTAAGAGCTCAAGTGAGATTGTTAAGCGGAAACTGGATGACGGTGGAGAAGAGAGGAGCTTGGAGAGCGTGAGAGGGTCACCTAAGAAGGCGAAGAACGGCTTTCAGGAGTGAAGCTCTGCAAGGCTGTATCTGACTCTGGTCTAGTTGGGCAATCTTGATTGTGCTTTGGCACACTTCAGGGGCAGTGCATCGGCGTCCTTCAAGTTGTTTAGTGTCAGTCTGACAGCGGTATACGCAGGCACAATCGAAAGCATGCACATGACATGAGGGTCAGTTCATGGTTAGCACCCGTCCCTCACGGCCTTAGTCAATACATTCCGTACCGTCGATCTGCCGTCACAGCCGTCAAGGTAGGTATTTGGAATTCATTCACGTCAGATTCACTAGTCCGACCGTATAACACACTCCTTGCATAGTGTTATGCAACTCGTACTTCCCCCACTCTTCCTCCCGCTGTCCACAAAAACAAACAACTAGAGGGTTGCGCCTGCCGCACCGGAAACTAGTAGCCGCAAGCCGCGGCAACTAAGGATGCCATGCACTGGCGATCGGAGCGGCCATGACGGCACACGTGGTTTCACGCTAGACACTACGGACAAGCCGCTATTCCTGCCGGGAGCGAGAGGCACTAGAATGCACATGAATGAAGTTCTGCTCGGGCAATGAGGCTGGAGGGTTCGGAGTTCCTGGGGATTGGCTTTTCAAGGGTTATGCGCCACATGGTTCGTGAATGCAATTGAGTTTCGGCAAAGGGGAGCGAAGTGATCAACGACAGGTCGGTGTGGGTTGTGAGGACATTTAAATTAGGTTCAAAGCGCAGAAGGTACACCGATCGGATGTAAGGTTTGATTAGAGAGGAAAAGGGTAGAGGTCTGGATGACATCGTTGGAAACGCGGTTTCAGTTGGAAGGATTTTGGCTGCTTTGGTGGCGGTGTATACACATTGAACTTTGCCCTGATGCGGAAATTTAGGGCGGGAATGGCGCAAAAGAAAGGTATAGTTGGTAGGCTGAGAGTGATGAAGGCGTTGGGCTCGTATGCACGGCGCTCGATGCCCAGTCTATTTGATATCCGTTGAAGATCTTGTGTGTAACACCGTTGTATGCTGTGGCGTGGCGTGGCGTGGCTTCTCGAAAAGCATGCTACTATCCGTGGGGTGGCAGGGACAATGACACTTTGATGTTTGAGGTCGCATATGCAAGGACCCGTAAGCGAATCAGATTGGCGAAAGACGATCAAATCAGCCATCTCGATCGACGCAGTTGCGGAAGGAGATCCAGCAGATTGGTTGCATCGAACGATTCTCCTTATTATACCGATGTCACACCATCTCGTCATGCCTGCCGTGCAGGTATCGCTAACTCTACGACTGGGTAAGAACCCCGCTAAACCTCCTCTTTCGTTAGGTCGCTTCAAATTTCTCAACTGGGTAGCAACAACATGCGCGGTTGTCCTCGGTCGCCGCTACAGTGTGCCGTCGCCTCGGATCGCCAGCCGATGTCTCATTGCGCAGAAGCATCGTCATTTCGCTCTTCAGCTTCTTCCCATACGCACCTCGCGCACATACAGTCCCCACCAAGTGCTCCAACAGCCCACTCTCGCCTCTCCTTGACCGGCAAACGGACATCGCAGTAATGACTAAAGACTTCTTCGCCGTGCTTGATTCCGGGTGTCTTACTTGGGTCCCTGCCTTTCCAGTCGACCAGCTTCTCACGGGTCCATAGACGCATGGTTCCACGCCAGTCCCAACTTACATTGGGGTCGCAGCTATGATTCGCGAGGCACCACATTGGATGGACAGCGCTGATCTCGGGTCGTCCATCCAGGCCTTGTCTTGCGGATGCTGTTCCTCGGAACTTAGCGTATAGAGTGTTGAAGATCCATGTATCGTAACGGTGACTCTGAGTGAATATGTTGACGTCCATCTTCTCCAGGATTTGTTGCGGGGCGAGTATGTTGTACTTGAATGAGAACGGTAGAGTCTGAGGCACGGAACCGAAAGCATCGATCAGCCGACCTGAGGACTCAGCCTGCCATATCTTGTCTAAGTCGAGACCGTGATAGTCACCCCAGATGTAGCGTACTTCTTTCAGCTCCAGTGGGTGGACATCCTGAGTCTCCGCTAATGCAAGTGCGCGGACGAGGAGACGGCTGTAGAGGAAGTCTGCGGCTTCTCTCGCTGGGACTCTGCCTTGATCCATGTCCACACCACATAAAGAAGGGTGGTAGCTGTCTTGGGCAAGATCGTGGCAGTCAGTGCTGCAGAAGAAGACCTCGTCGCACTCTTCGCAGGCCACGATATTGGTTACTGAATCTTCGGTCGATGTAGCGTCTAGAGAGTTGGGTAGCGATATACTACAAGCATCGCAATATGAATCGTGAAGTCTCGCAATCGCGGTCAATAGTGACTTCTCTTCGAGAACGCGATCGCCTGGCGCGATGTCTTCTTTAGCAAACAGGCCCAACTGCTTCGTGTAGTGAATATCCGTATCCGATTCGTTTATAATCAAGCTAGGAGTGAGGATAGGTAATTCAGCAGCTTTGACCTCCAATCTTGGTGCTATGCTTGCCAGCTCCTCATTAAGAAATTCTAAGCATTCCTCAGAAAAGCGGTTCGGCTCGTGATTGTTCCATGGATACTGCTCGCGACGAACCAGACCTTTGTCAGGGTATTCGTCCACATCAACACCATTAGTATCATCTCCCTGAGCGCCAATATGGGATCGAATTTGCTGTGATAACTCCTCGTTGTAGTTTTTGAAGATCGCGTCCTCTGGGAATGCTTTCTTCGCGCGAGTGATGTAGTCAAAGGCGCTGCGTAGGCATCCGCAGTCTATCAAACATCTGATCAGAAGACCAAATCTTGGCCAATTAGCTGTCTGTCATTGAGTAGAGTCGGAATATCCGTTGGCTTACATACGCAGTTCTCGAACAATTCGCCTGAGCCCAAGCTACTATTTCGTGCTCTTCCGCGAGGGCATCGCTTGTATCGTGATCTACAGCTAGGCTTGCCATTCGTTCGGCCAAGAAGTCCGCTTCGGCGGCTTCTAGAGCCTCATCATGATATTCGCCCTCCTCTACCACCTCGTCGGTTAGCAGGAGTGCCTTGTAGGCATCTCCAACAGCGAGATCGGGGTAGCCTAGGCTCTTGTAGGATTTTGCAAGCTTGAGCCGGTGCACTATGCTATAAGGTTGCACAAGCGTCTCTTGTTGCAGTGTGATGAGTTGGTCGACGAGTTTCTTGCGCGACGCGATACTGCTTTTGTTCTGGATGAGTCAGAATCAATATTCAGGATTGTCACTCGGAGAGCTTTTACCTCCATTCTTGACTTCATCGTGGAAATCTTTCACGATCCAGGTAGACACGTGAAGGAAACTTTTTAGATGTGATTATCGATAAGCACTAGCGTGAACTCTACTCTCAACCATCAACACTATCAAACACCTCCGATTATTGACCATCCAAACTTCTGTCACGAGCTGGAACTTATCATTGATTCCGAATATCAGAAGTATGCTCCCGTCTGCGGCTGAGTTGGTGGCTCAGTTCCTGAGAGCCAATGGCTATGATGAGGTATCTCACGTCATCGTTGTTGAGTATACCTCCACTAATGCCTTGTCAGACATTGAGAAGCTTCGTCAAAGAAGCTGGTTTGCCTCCTGATATTGGTGCTGGCTCAAATGGGTTGATAACAATTGAGACCATCCTTCAAGAGAAGAAAACGTTCGATCTAAGCCTCAACTTTGAAAAGCTCGGCATGGTTGACAAAGACCGAGCATGGGCTGTCCAAGCGCCTACTAAGCCCACTGTCGTGGAAACACTACCAAATCGGTCGAACTTACTCAGCGTATCCGTTCTAGACTTGTCATTGCCATCAGCACCGGAAGCCCGGCAATACATTGCTGTTACCACGGCAAACAGGCAATTGCACCTGATTGATCCTAGCACACCGACACTAGACCTAGTGCACTCCTATTCTGGCTTCCAAGATTCGCCCATTTTGGATATTGTTGCTATAGCGTCTCGGTATCTGTTGATCGCTTCAATGTCCGGCAAGCTCCACCTTCATGACGCAGCAAGCGACAAAACCCTAGACGAACGGAAAGATCATGCCAAGTACCTCGTCAAGATAGCGACTTGGTCAAGTGGCAGCCGTATTCTAGTTGCCAGCGCCGGATGGGATGCCAATATCTTCCTTTACCAACTGGATATCAGTGCTGATTTTCCGCGGTTTGGGGAACCGATAGCGACTTTATCGCTCCCGAGCATCCCAGAAACAATTTGTTTTGTTGAATCGCCTGAGGGTGGAATGCCGGTTCTACTAGTGGCCCGGAGAGACTCCACTTTCTTACATTATTATGCAGTTCCTGGGTCACAGTCACCGGAGTTTACTCTTCTAGGAAAGCAAAACCTTGCTCCACACTCCAATGCGTGGGTTGCTTTCACGCCTTCAGACGTGCAGATTTGCCCTACGAACCCGCTCTTAGTAGCTGTCGCCACGTCTTCAACGCCACACATGAAACTACTCGTGGTGAAGCTTCTGCTTCCGCCCAAAAGAGCTTTAGGACTTGAAGCAGCAGATGGTCCAGACGCAGATGGATCAGTTACGCAAGCCTCACAAGCACGCGCTGAACTTGTCATTGCAGATCGAGAAGAGGCAGCGATTTTGGTGAACGTTTCCACCCTAGCGCCACAAACAGCTTGTTAGTAACGTCCATAGAGATTACACAAGGCATATGCTGACTTTTTATCTCAATATTTAGACTCCACGCCACGGATCGTCTGGCGTCCTGATGGTTCTGGTGTATATGTGAGCTCAGACGACGGAGTTGTTCGTGGAATCGAAGCAAACAGTGGGAAACTCATTGTATCCTTAGAAGCACACGAACCTGGCTCAAAGCTTCGATGTCTCTGGGCGGGCCACATGAAGACAAGTGAAGCGGACGAGTTGTCATCCACTGGCTACCGCGAGTATCTCATCAGCGGCGGTTTTGACCAGAAGCTGATCCTTTGGAGTCCATAGTAACTTCATTACACGCCCCCACTCTTTCTCGTCTAAAAGCCTAGACGGAGTGTCAGGAGAATCTCGGGTTCGCGTGATTCGCATGATGACTGCACACCGCTGACGGCGAGACGCATTGATGCAGCAAGACACCCCCTTCACGAGTCGTAGGCTGCTTAGCCTACGACTAATGGCTACTCTACATCCTTCGGGCTCGGGAGCCGGGCCATTAGCTGCTTATGGTAACGCTGCAATTTCATTCTAGTCACAAGAAATATTTCTCACGATTGAAATGCAACACTTACATTTGGAGAAAACATCCACTTGCGCATAAGAGAGTCACAGCCACCTGAGCATCATAAATACTCCGGTTTCGTAATATTGAAGATGTTTCTTTAACAATCATAATAGAAGTCATGGCGCCAAACGGAGCGCTTTGCTTTTTTCCTCAGCTTGTGGAACAAGAATCCCGAAACGAGTTGTGGCTTGAAAGCCACGATTTAGGCCCACCGCACCACCGATCTGCACCGATTCCAAGCGACTTTTTAGGTAGCGAAAATGACGCGTGAAGGATACATATATGCACAACATCTTAGCGGGACGCAGGGTCTCGTTAATGCTCCTTCACACCTAGCCATGCGACCTGGCCGCCACTTTCAGGTCGTTCTACATGTTTGTGGAGGGTCATCTACTGCCTTTGGTCTAGAACTGAAACTACACCGGGGAAGCCGGCAAGTATCCCTCTGCATCTCCCTCGCGGGTAGCCGGTTTGGCATAATGTCTGCTTTCCCAATGGTCAATAGTCGACATAATGCATCCACATTCACAGGATCCGTCTCCTTGGCCTCATCCCACCTGAACATACACGCCGCCGAGTTGCAGCTCAATGGTGCTCCGTCATTGCGGAGTATAAATAAGACCCTGGTGCTACACAACATGGTCAATACACATCCATCCCCTCCAGCTTTCCAGATTGCACCTATAGCCATTGGTTGTATTTGGTGAGTGTTGTATTCATCTACGCATCGAGACTTTAGTCAAGGTATCTGCGTACCTCCTAGTCATCACTGCCTCTTTCCGAGCGAATTTCGAACCCTTCTATTCTTACACTTCATTATTTCGGAGCACCATGCCTTACTCGGGTCAATGGAAAGATGGTGACGGCGATTTCCTACTTGTTGTGTCTGACAAGACACGGTCCGTCCCTTTCTTGAGAGGATGGCAAGAGTTCAAAGACCACCTTCGCAGAGTAGTCAAAGAACAGCCGGGGTGGGCGGACGTATGTTCAAGCCAACAAAGAGGCGATTTGCAAGGGTGGTGTAGACTCAGAGATAGAGAAGATGCCGACGCTGCATACGGTATGTGATAGCAACACGGCTTCCCAGTGTTTCATCGCAAGACTAATTGCATTCCAGGTGTCTATTCTAACATGCAAGGCATGTTAGTACATGTCTGGGAGACCGGCCGCAGCAATGAAGGCTTCCGGCTGATGAAGTGTAACTGTTCTTCAGTCTTCAAGTCATTACAACGAGGAGCTCACTCCCCGGGGCAATGCGGCATCGACATTGGAAGAGTCAACCAGCTCGGCGGAAAAGCGCAGATCATGTCGACAGTCCCATACATGGCTGCCCAGCCCGCATATTCATACGCGATGTATCCACAGACCCAAGCCTACGCCACTGTGCCTGCGTATTCTGTCCAAGTGCCGCAACCTGCAATCTATTCGACCAGCACCACTGGGATGCCAGTCAACGTTCAGGGTGGAGCAGTATTGACAGAGGCTCGGGGCATCTTTATTCGTAATCTGAATTACAAGGTTACACCAGATGAGCTAGCCAGATTGTTGAGCACTGTCGGGCACCCCGTTCACTACAACCTGCATTCAGACCCCAGGACTGGTGTGTTCAAGGGTGCAGCTACGGCCAAATTTGCGTCCAAGGAGGAAGCACAATATGCGGCAACGTACCTAGACCGCCGACAGCATATGGGAATGACGCTCAGTGTTCGGTTGGATACAGAGGCCACTGTTGTTGGTCGGGCTGAACCTATGGTTGTGAATGGCTCGTATGGGGTAAGGAATTTGCGGCTGAATCGAATGATACATCGCTAACACGCGTAGTATTAACGCACTGCTACGCGCCAAAACCGGACGTACTGAGGGCGTTTTTTCTGATGCAGCACATGGCACGCAGGGTGGCGTTTGTCGAACCACAACATCGGGTCAGTCCACCGACGTCCTATGGAGTGTTGATGCGCCGGCGACTCCTCGGGTGGGCTGAGTTCGATAAGAAGCACAGCCAAGGTTCTTCGTACATTTTGCTACTAGCAACATCGAATGCCGCCTTCGTCTTCTGTTTACTCAATTTCGTACTGAGTCATGAGTCATAGATTCGTGCGTGGGTGATAGTCGAAAATAATCCCGCGGTGGTGGTTCGGGGACAGGGGTGGAGGATTTAATGCCGGTCAATATGGTTGCTTTTTCGATTCTGCAAGATGACTTTTACGGTACCCACCACCTGGTTCGAACGTTGTTTGAGGTAATACAAACTGGAGTGTTATGTTAAGCCACCAATCTCTTCCCGACTCCCCGTCAAGCTTCCCTTTGATCGGGCCCAGGCCCCTGCCTCCATGTGGCTCCCTTGTCGCGCGATGCGCACTTGTGGTGAAGGGCTTGAGCCGGCGTACATAGACGCTCGCGCTAATACGTGCCTATCACTCAACTCGGCACTTATGCTAGCCGCACCAGATCTGAGGGATTTGTCCCGTCTAAGACCACGCCTTTGGGTCACGTCTAGGCCCAACTACCGTCGCTGACGGTGGAGTTTGCCCTTAGCCTCAGGCGGGCTTCTCCGGTCGCGGTCGGCCCGTTCCCACGTCCCAATCTTTTTTCGCTTTAGTGCTCATCGGCGAACAGGCCTCGGATAGGTTAGCAGCCACGAGGCCTTGAAGGATCACCATACTAATGCAACACCATGTGCTCGTCACCGGGGATGGATCATAATAAGAGATGTGTCGCCGAGCAGTACGTACAGTTAACTGCATAGCGAGCACACCCATCTAAGATGAACATTCATAGCGCGACCCACCTGAGACCACGTCTTTGGTATATTTCCCGAGTGACTGGTTATGCTTAACCGTGTCACACGGCTCGCCATTCTACCTATGTCATTGTAACGGGTAACAGTGACGATCTTCAAGCCTCTGTGCCGGTACTGTAACGAGGCTGACTTGAAGCCACTCGATGAGCCCATCGTTTCACGACATCACGTTCCCCGGGTTAGGCTTTTGCAGCCAGCCCGATGAAAACCGGTTGTGGTGAAACGGGAAATGGCAAGCAACGATCAAGCCACGTAACTCCTTTGCAGGGGGCTTCGATAAAGCAATTCCAAATGTCACGGGTCCTTCCGTAGTGAGGCAGCTTATTGGCGGTTCAGAAGGAAACACGACATGGGAAGGCTGGCTATGTGTTAGTGGTGAGGCTCTGATGAGACCGAGTCGGGGTCAAGAGCGTCCCCAGGTGAGGCATGTCCTAGGACTGTTCTGTCTCTTCGTCTTACGCCGCGAGTCTCGTAACCTATGGGTGTTGGTGAACTCCCTTGCAGTCCGAGATCTATGGATGGGTTAGACTCCAATTTCAAGTACGGTTTTGTATACAGTCATAACAGCAGGGCTTCGACGGACGACAATGGTAAGTCACCCGTTGCTCAAAACATGTTGCTGCACGGCGATGAACATTGTATCTCTAGATAGAAGAAGAGCCACCCTCATCAAGCCCTGACTAAAGTTTTAAACGTTTCCCTACTATTTCGTGACCTCTGTTTCCACACCCACGAACTCGTACCGGTGCTGTCTTCCCAACTCAACATTCCCGCGACAAGAGTCAGTTCACAAAGACCCATAAGGCAGTGATCAGCGATCAACTCTAAGCCAAACCACCCTCTCTGCCACCATACCGCCCGTCATCATAGCAAGACATAGAATTCCAGATCCCAACAAGCCCGGTGTTGGATGTCGGGCGTGTCAGATACAACGTACAACACTCGAACCCGCGCAAACGACACCGGTACGGAGCGGTCCGATGCAGGCCGGTCTACAAGGAGCCCACGCGACCTACTTCAACGGTTCCGAGAACCTAGAACCCGACCGCTTGGATGCGTGCCGTGACGGGTACTACGCCGTTACGGGTACCTACATTGTCTGTGTCTGACCACGAGGATCGGCGGATAAGGAAGGGTGATCATGGGAGCCAAAAGCTTACTTGGACGTACTATCATGAGGAGAAGGGCCGATTGCATCGCGAGGTTGTCCTTCGCTGGGCATATTCGGACCGATGGTACTTGTGCGGCTGTAATATGTGTCGGAAAAAGCGCTTGGGAGTAAAAAGCGCAGAGGCTGTGGAACAGTGAATAGTCGACCGAGGTGTGAGCGTATGAGCTTTCATAAAATCCTTATTTCTCTACAGTACTTAGTCTACACTTTCCATCCCGTCTTTTGCTTCCGCATAGTCATGGTCCACAACACAGATAAGCAACAAGTACCTACCATCAAACATGCTCCACTCCAGACCTGCACCCCGAGGAAACTCGTCTGCTCGCCCTTCTTTCTTATCAACGCGCCAGCAATCGGCGCTCCTATTAGAGACGCTACACTCGATACACTCCATGACATGCCCAGACGTGTCCCCAGACGTGAGAGGTCGGGCGTGATGTTTGCGAAAGCTGCAGAGGGGACAGTGACGAGGGCACCGGAGAAAAAACCTGCATGCTGTTAATGGGGGTTCGAGAAGCATAGCAAGACGGATGGGTCCACTATAATTACAGCAAACTTACCCCAAAGGATGCTGAAAGCAATGAATGTGCTTTCCTTCTTGATGCTGATCCAAGACAGTGCTAGGATACCACTCGCAAACGTACACAGCAGCCACGTAACGATAGCGCCAGCGTAATGCGCCAACAGGCCGCTTGTCAGACGACCAAAAAAGCTCCCAGCTATCGCTAAGACGAGCATGTACAGCGCTGTACTTTCTGAGCTGCCCAATGCTTCTCTTGCATATGTCGGGATGTAGAAGTATGGGACAATGTACCCTAGGAAGGTCGAGAAAGAACAACACGTGAAAACGAGAAACAAGGGATCTTTTACGGCGGATTTGTCGAATAGGGCGCGACGTTTGCGTTTACTGGCGAGTATGGAAGACCCACTGAGGAGAGCAGGTATTGACATGAGAGCTGCAACGAGAGCGACGAAGCCAATTGCTCGGATGGCCCATGGGAAACCTGCGGTTTTGATGAGGTGGTCGAACATGATGATGTATATCACTCCACCTTTCTAACGTCAGTACATCAAACTTCAGATTGAGAGCGAAAAGAGAAAGACATGAAGAAAGAAGCACCCAACATACCAACAGCAATTCCGCTCATCACAATGCCCATCGCAAGTGCCCGCTTCCGCGAAAACCACACGCCCACCATTGCCAAACTGGGAATATACAACAGTCCCGCCCCAAGTCCCATACAAATCCCCTGACTCAAAAACACCTGCCAGTATTTCGTGCTCAAGCTCAACATCATAATGCCAAACACTACCAGGAAGTTTCCGGCAAATAGCATGGGTCGGAAATATCCGAGGTCGAAGAGCGGGCCAGAGAGCACGCCGATGAGGATCAAGAGCCAGGCCTGTATGGTGCCGATCCATGATATGGCGGATGGGCTAGAGTTTGCGAGCAAGGCGGTTTTGTAGTAGGATTGGAAGGCGCCGTAGGTGAGTGTGAAGCCCCTGGACGACGTTAGCATGGAAGCCAGTTAAATTGGAGAAATATAGGATAAGACGAACCAAATGTTTATGTATATCATAAAACCGCCGAATACTTTAAGCCAGGCATGAAGACCCCCATCTGGTGGAGGTGGGAGTGCTGATTCTGTTGTTATGGTCGATCGGGCATCGAGCTGTGCTTCCTTATCCTGAGTTCCTTCATCGCTTTGTGGCCGAGTCTCATGCTGAATAACTTCATCCGCCGATGATGGTCGACTATCCTCTTCTTGCTCGATCGATGTATCTTCGGTAGCTTTTTTATTCTCGAAGTCTAGTGTAGACGGCATTTGAACGATTGAAGGTAGTCTGCAGTTCCTGGCGCACAATCAAAGAGCCCTTTTTATAGTCCTCCAATAATGTCGAGTCAGTCAATCCCAGTATCGAAAAACGCTAGGCCCTCCGCGGTATAATGGTACAATGTGCGTGCAACGTGCTCGAAGAGTGCATGTAGACAAGTCTGGAGGAAAAGACTGTTGCGTCGAATTACCCCGTAGCAATGGTACACCCGTCATCTACGCGGGGATAATTCCGTTTATATATCCCCACAAACGCTAGAGCAGCCATCATGCCGATTTCTAAGCTTTTCCTTTCGCGATGTTAGCTCAAGTGGTGTCAACTGCCACCGTGTGCGGGGATGGTGGGTGCCGAGGTCGGGGATTGTAATGGTTAAAGCGGCGTCTAACGCAGGTTGGCAAATGAGGCGTCGAGTGTCGTTCTTATGCTGAGCGTATTTCTTCGACAATATTATTGTGCACGCTCAGCCTCTGTGCGAAGCCTGGTAAGGATTTTGCGATGCTATGTACATGATGGATGCCAAGCTATTGGCCCCAGTATGATAATTTTGTTGTTCTTTGAGTGCTCAGTCACATAGATGTCGCCATTCGTAACCATGTTTTAGTATTGATACAGTAATTCCACGGCGCCCTGTGGATATATTCGAAAACAGAAAATCACCCACAACTCGTTCCTCATGTCGCCATATCGTCTTCTGGCCTGGCTTGAATTGGGTATGTTAGGAAGCATTGTTTGCCCTTGGAATGTGTACAGTGGCTTGACCTCGTTCTGCCGCAAGACACACTGCTAACGTTCAAACATATCCAACGGGAGATTCAGTCGGCAGGAGGAAAACAGCCGGAAGATAGCGAAAGGCGACCGCTGGCAAGGATGAGCATTCAATTGATATATTCCTGGTGATTTGAAAAAAAGGACCACCGCAATTCGCCTGGCGCTCCCTCGGGAAGCGCTCCTAGAAATGTGTTATACAAACAGCTCGCTGGTCCTGCCTGTGACTCCTAATTTCGCCAACTTCACCCTAGGATTCGAGGTCTGGTCGTTTTAGGCTTCCAACCGTTTGCCGTCTTAGTCGAATTGAAGAAAACGTCGCCGCTCATTGTTGAAATCAAGCTGCGGGGTTCCATTTCGCCCTCCTAGCTTCAGCAGCTGCCCTGTCTTTCTCGCTCATCCAGCTTGTGCCGCCGCTAGATTTGTTCTCGTCCCTGCGGCTATCACGGCTATCACGGCCATCCCTATTCCTGTTGTCGCGCCTATCTCGCCCGCCGCGTCCTCCACGTCCACCAGATCGGCCGCCACCACGACGCTTGTTGCCGCTCGCATCATCACCACCGTCCTCTCGGCCACGCTTTCGGGTGCGCTCTGGCAAAGCTTCATCTAGGCCCTTGGGCGGGCCAACCTCTCCAAACTTCTTAGCGCGCTCCAATTTCTTGAGACCCTCGTCGTCTTCGATCTTTGTGCCAAACTTCAGCGCGCGCTTCTTGCGCTTCTCAATCTCTTCATCGAGGTTCGTGGCGGCAAGACCTATTGAGTAGTCGGGGGCAGGCTCCTTCTTCTCTTCCGGCTGAGCCTCAGAGCTAGCCACCTTCTCGCCTTCTGCTGGCGGCTGCACAGAGAGGTCGTCGGTTTTCGCAGGATCAATGTCGGCGACTTGGTTCGGTACGGCCTGCGGGTTGGGTGGCTGGCCCTCACCTCCGGCGTTCGCGATTGTCTCTTCATTTGTTGTTACTGGCTTATCGTCTTTTGTTGTGGGTGCGGCAGAAGCGTCGTCGCCCTCATCGTCCCAGTCAATCTCATCTTCAGCGTTGACGGCGGGCTTTGCATTGGCGGGCGCAGTGGTTTTCTCGTCGGCTTTAGTGAGGCGATCGACCATGTCTGCCTTCTTTCCTCCGTGCGGAAGACCGCGTTCCTTGAGAAGCGCCTCAAGCTCGGCGTTCTTCATTTTCGCGTATTCTGGCATCTTGAGCGCGTATAAGCGACAATGACGCGAGGTGAGGTTGTTGGTAACGGGTAGCGCGACTCGGACAAGGGGCGCGCAGCTCGGGAGGTAACACAGTTCTCAGGTAGTGGCTGAGGCTCCAGGAAATGAACTTGACGGATCTCTTATTCTAGATCGCGGGTCTAGAAACGGGCGGATCGTCAAGTGGGTGATTGACAGCGGTTGAAGTCGAGAAAGGCGCTGCGATCGAGACAATGCTTGTACTCAATGGATTGAGTGAGACTTTGGAGCTTTGTCCTCGGCCAAGCCACTAGTGCATTTTCGGCATAACCTTTGAATCTCGACCTTAGCGTGTTTCACGCTTACAAAGAGTGTGCGCTGAAGCATACGACTATACACTCAATGCGGAAAGACAATCATGTGGTATATAGATTCGGTTCATGTCTAGGGTCTTGCTTTAGAAAGCCGAGAATACTTGCTACCAAACCCTACTATAATGAGCACCTTGCATCAAAGAAAGAACTTAGAAACCAGCATCTCTTTATCCTCGTTCGGGGCAAGTACCAGAGTATAGAGAAGTTGTGCAATGGTGAGATGAGCTGAACGTGGCTGCTGGACGCTAATTAGAAAGAAGTAGGAGTAAAAGACCATGGCGCAGTTGTTAACCTACAGATATCGTCTCGCATGTAACCAGTAATAGTCAGACGAGAGGGATTAGTCCATCTATCTCCCACGAACACAAACGCCTTAATATAAGCAAGTGAACAAAGGAAAGTAGCAAACTCATTGCTCATAAGCCAACAAAAGAACCTATGCATGAGATTAAAAAAACAATGAAAATGTTATGGGAAACATGTTGATGAGTGAGGCAAAGAATTTGCCCAGTTTCTGAACGATTGTCAATGCTAGCGTCTCGATTATCTTTTCAAGTTTAGCAAGGCCAAGTGGATGATCATAAATTTCCCTTCAAAGACTTTTTCTGGATTCCTCGAATTTATAGGATCATTTGATTTCCAATAATTGAATTAGTTCCCTCGAAGTTGAGAAGCCTAGGTATCCACCTATACATTGAGTGAGTAGGGAAGGTGTCCGCTACACATACATCAGTGTCTAATCCCTGACGCGTGGGTATATCCAGCTAGCAATACCTCTGCACTCGCTATACCTTAAATCTCAGCTTGAAGCATCGATCTATCCGCGAAACGCCTCATGTGAGGGAGCAGTCCTTACTCCGCCCCACCCGTCAGCCAGTTCCACCAGCCGCCCTGTGGCAACCCCGTTTCTAGACCACAAGCCCTAACAACAGCAACAACAACCGCACCTAACACACTCATACCACCCAGTACCTTGACAAGAACAAAGCCCTGCCTTCGCACTCCATCGCTGAAGTTACAAAGGCCGAGAGGATCTCGAGAATCCAGACTGGTAGCTCTGTTATATCGCTGACTTGCTTTACTTGTCTTCTCATCGCCATGCCTAACAACCGCCCACTCAGCTCTTGGTGAGCCACCAGGTGATGCTACTATTGTGCCTCTTGAGACTTCTTCTCCAACGCGCTCGAGCAGCCACTTTGCACGGTCGTTGCGTTGCAGCTCTTCGAATCTATTACGTTCATTGCGCAGACTGCGATGAAGATCCGTTGCCCACTTCGCAATTCTTACTTCCGATAGTCGCTGTTCACCCTGTGCGTGATTGGAATATCGCGTCAGCGAAAAGTCGGCTGGATATTCTGAATTGTCGGAGTTGGCTAGCGAAGGAGACGACGCGAGGAGTGGTGACTGTAGGTTGGAAGAGTAGAAGGGAGAGCCAGAGCGTGGTACAAGCACACCGGATGGTGATACAGCTGAAAAGATAGAGGAAGCTGCAGACGCTGAAGTAGAAGTTAGCCAACGTAAGGGGAAAGGAGGTTTGCTCTTACTATTCATAGCGGCAGCATTGAGCCCCACTGAAGCCGTTGTTGGACTGCGCGGTTGCTGTAGGCCGTGCATCACGAACGAGTCCCCGGAAAGCCCCGTTCTCCGCCGCCATGTGAGGAACTTCTTTGCTGCCGAATGTCGAAGCCAGGCTATAGATTCGGGGTCGAAAACCTGGTTGACTAGAGGGGCGAGTTCAGAAGGTAGAAGGGGCTGGACATAATCAGGAGACATAAGAAGCGAAGCATCCATATTATCATTGTCCGGTCCAGGTGTCGAGGATATGGCATACGGGTACGTGGGGCTGTTGAACGGATATTGAGATGGCTCGTCCGATACTCCACGATGGAAGGAAGATGTTGGTGTCGATAGTGAGTGTATGATCGAGAGTCCTTGCGCGGCGAGAAGGGCGTCATCTAAAGCCTTCCCAAAGAAGAAGGGTTTAATGGATGTTGTCTGCAACCGAGCGAGGATAGATGTCTTCAAGGCGATAGCTTCTTGCGCAGAAAGCGTATCCGACCTCGCAATAATAGGGATGACGTTGGTGAGAGATGATAGGCGTTGCATGAAATCGATATCCTTGGATATGTCTTGGTCTTTCCTAAGGTTAGCAAAGTACGCGGCGTGTGAATTAATGTCGGCTTACTCGGTGGTAAGAGATAGAGTACGGCGTCTACCAAGACGCCACCACTACCGCTGACAACCCCTAGAATGTCGCTGTCCCCCATAGATGTTACTGATGATGTTTGGTACAAGAGCGACTCTACGTAATCCGCTACCAGACTCATATCCTCATTTTCGGATGGCCCTTGGGAATAGCCGGGTGTGTCCACGAAGCAGATGTTCCGTTCCAAGACCGTATCGATACTGCTTTTCCTTCTCCGTAAGGTGCGACTCTCTTCGACATCGGTCCACCAGTGCGGGTAAGGCTTGGTACTAGCGTGAATTTCCGTTATCCTTGTTGTGCCTGCATGTTCTGTTTTCCGTGTGCGAGACTTGGACTTGGGCGGTAGTGGCTGAGAGAATGATTGAGACGGGGAAAGAGGGTCTACGTGGACGATATCTTCGCACAGTTGAACAATTGATCTAATGAGAGAAGTTTTTCCCACGCCTGTATTATGCTGTTAGCTCTGTTGCTGTCACCTCAACGCATGTTGCGTGCAGTACGAGGAACAAACACTTACCTGCCTCTCCAGCAACCAGTATCTTCAGCTTGCCCATGGCCTTGCCCTTGGTGGTAAAAGGCCTCCTTGTTGGCATCTGTATGCTAGGCATGACTAACTGCGGGAAGTTACTCGAGACAGCTTGCTGTGTATTCGCATCTTCTTCCTCCTCTCCACTCGATGTAATCGCTTGGCTTGCGACATCGTCCAGCGCCGACTCTTCGTCGGACAGCTTGAGCGAATGCAGAGAAACCGATTTAGGGGTGCTAGGCATGGCTGAGGCAGGTACTGGTGGTGGCACATCGGTACTGGGCAGCGTGAATGGTATGGGTGAGCCATGGTTGGACAGCTTCCTCTTCAGCTTTCGTACTGGGGACGATTTGGAGCTTTCCGGTCGTTTTGCCGAACCTGTTGATGAGCTATGGGACCCCGATCTTGAGGTATTTTTGCCCTGCTCCCTGGTGTAACTGTACCCCTCTGCCCCTCTGCCAGCTGAGGTGCTCGCTACAGGAAAGGCAGCTTCCAGCGTGTCCGCCAGGCTTTGTACACCGAAAGTGCTATCTCTCGACCTTCCTAATCTATCCGTGCTTTGGGAGGCAGACGTAGACAGCTCCAAATCTTCTTCGCGTTTCATAAAGAAGGCGGTGGGAACATTGCTCGACGCAACAGCGGCATGATCGACGCTCGACTTGCGAGACCGCGGCTTCGCAGCGGAAGGAAGGGCGTCACCGCCCGGTAGCGGTCGCATGCTTAGGATACTTCAGAAGCATACAGTGGTGAAGAAAGAGTGCGAGCAGACGTCGTGAACGGAGACGTAGTAAGCTTCAGGAGCGTATGCGATGGTGATGTGGACCAACGCGCTGACGCCCCGCCGGAGACCCCGCGTGCAGCTTGGGCCCTGATCCTAGTCTCGCGATAAAGCTGGAGGCACCAGAGTCGATATGAACAGACAGAAAGTGAACGCGTCATTCAACGATTCCGAAGTACCTCTGATTAGAGTCGAGTGTGCTGAACAGAGGGCTACCGCTACTTCCACCTGTGGCTGTCGCTGATGCAGGTGCACTCACTCGTGCACGAATCATCTCTCTCAGTCGTACTGTCAGGTGACGTTATCTGGCTAATCAGCGACATCACGGCTACTTGCTTTCGATGAACGTCATGCTTGTACTATCTCATTTCTGTATCGTCGTACTATACGTTCTGCAGCCACCATGCCCATCTCCGTCGATCTGTTGTCGCCGATGCCATGCTGTACATGTAGAACCAACGCTGCTACCGCGTCCCGTTACACCAGATCCTTTGCCGGCTCCATAGTCCGTATCCAGCCCTGGAATCATCAAATAGCCATCCACATACATTAGTTGTCGAAAGATGCGCGTTGAAGTAGAAGAAGTTTGCCAACCATGGGGCTGAACGGTTTACATAAGGGTACAAGAAAAGGACATGCAAGAATGGAACCACTCGCTATGCACGCGTACGCCCAGACTTTTCCTCGAAGTATGATGACTTTTATACAAGCGCTGAAGGGCCGAGTACAGTACATAGCTAAAGCCGTCAGTCGTCAGGAAATGGTGTGAATCGAAACCGACTCGTAGAAAGATGTGAATAGGGAATAGGACCAACGTGGCAATAAGAAGGTTTTACCACGTTCATGCGTCCTGGGGAGCACCTCGACCACCACGAACGGGTCCGCCGCGACCGCGAGGTTGGAAGCCACCACGAGGAGCTTGTCCACCAACGCCTCCCCGGCCTCCACGAGGAGCACCGCGAGAGAACCCTCCGCGGAACTGCTCAGGGCGCTGACGGCGCTCTTCAACTTTGAGCTCGACTCCGTTCACGGAATGCGGATTGGCAGCAATAGCGCCCTGGAAGCCAGCAGGTGTCTTGAAGTCGACAAAAGCACAGTTCTGCATGTACATTAGCTCGGTTTTATGCGTTGTGAAGCGATTATTGCTCACCTTGGGGCGGCTGATGTCGAGATACTCGATTTCACCATACTTGGTGAGAGCGGCCCTCAGGGCACCTTCCTCGACTTGGCTGTAGACATTCTTGATGTAGGCACGCTTCTGGTCAGCATCGGCAGGAGGTCCCTGGTTCTGGGCGCGGGATTGCTCCTTCTTATGTCCTGTTACGCTTTGCCAGCCTGACGCTTCACCTTGGCTTGTTGCAGGTGACTGATCGCGTGCAGGCGCTGCAGTCTGGGCAGACGTAGCCGCTGCGGGTTGAGAGGGGGCGGCGGCCTTGGGCTGCGTCGGGGCTTGCTGAGCTGCCGGAGCGGCGACAACTGGGGTGGCGACCTTGTGTGCAGAGGCAGCAAGGCTGGCCCAAGTCCTAGGTGCGGCGGGCTTTGGTGGACCAGCTGGCATCGCAACCGGCGCAGCCTTAGATGCAGCTGGGGTTGAAGCCGGCGCCTTGGGCTTCTCAGGCTCAGCAGTCTCGGCTGGAACTTCGGCTTCCTTGCTGGAGGCTTCCTCAACAGCAGCTGCTGGTGCCTCTTCAACTTGAGGTTGCTCGATCACTTCCGGCGCCTGTTCAGTCGGGGCAGCAGGCGCTGGTTCCTCAACAGATGGCTCCTCCTGTGCAGCCTCCTCAATTTTATGATCCACTTTGCTCAAGGCCTCCTCGCTAGTCGCGAGCTCCTCGGACTCGCTCTCTGGGGCGGTGGCTGTATGGACAGGCTCGTGGACGCCATTGGCGGTTGTGGCATTCTCTTGTGGAGCCTCTTCCTCCTCTTCCGGCTCTTCGGCGAGGTAACGGAAGATGTCGTTCAGGACAAAGTAGCCGTTCGTCTGCTCGGCGAGAACGAAGGTCTGGACGAAGCGCTTGTGGGGCTGGCCTTGGTTGGAGATCTCGCCAATGACCTGGATGACGATGTTGGCATCGGAGCCCTGCGAGTCGACATTGGTGACGCGGACTTTGGTGTCTTTGAAGTCCAAGTCCTTGATGCGCTCGTTGATGGCCTACATGCGCATTAGCTCTGCGTAGCTATAGTTGGCAATGGTTGACTTACCTTCTGGCCCAGACAGACATTGACCTTATCCTCTTCGACGCCCGAGACGTACTGCGAGCGCTTGTTGTAGAAAAGCTGCGATCGAGTCAGTCGTGTGTCCTTCCATAAGAGCGATTGGCAGCAGGCGGCTTACATAGAGTCGGTCGGGGGTCTTGCTAAGGGTAGTGTAGTATTGCTCGACAAAGTACCAGCCAACCTCGTCCTTGGGGATTTCGGAGGCAGCTGCTTGTTGCGCGGGCTGGCTAGCAGTCGGTTGCTGCGAGGGTGTGAAGTTGGAGGCGCCGGTAGAGTAGCTGTTCTCGTAGCTCTGCGGCGCGTAGTTGCCGTTGACCGGACCGGCTGATTCGGTGGTAGCCATTTTGAATCTAGGATGCGGAGGAATATAGAGGAACAAAGGCTGTGGGGAGACGGTTGCTCAAGCGAGATGCGGCCGGAATTGAGCGCGCAAAGTAAGGAGGGATGGACCTGAGATCTACACAGCATGGTGAATCAGCTACGCGTGCCACCGCAATGAGCCTGTGTGCACATACCGAGCCTTGCAAGCGGGATCGAAGGAAAACCGGAGATGCAGAGGATATACGATGGCTTAGGTAAGAGAGATGAAATGGCGGTTGTCGAATCAGTCTGCGCGATCTATGCAAACTCGCTATAAGATGAGAGAGTGATGGAATGGAAGTGAGGAATGACGGAGCAGGTCGATGGACGTAGTGTGCGCGTGCAAGTAGTGTGCTAGTGAGGAGCACACTGAAATGGAAGGCAAAATGGAAAGCTCGATGGAGAGTCTGTGCGTTCTGCGCCAATCAGCCGAACCCGCGCTCTACCTCATCCATCATCGTCTATGGTGAACATGAAGAACTCGACAACGACTTGAGGCGAGCTGGTGTTTTGCTGTGTTGTCGAGAGTTATGTGCTCATTACTTACAGACTTGTTGATTAAACGCGCCGCTGTAGAGCAGACGACAGTATGTGAGTAAGTACTGCTTGCCTAGGCTCATCACTCACCATAACCTTCACTCACTTCTGCCAATGAACTTGTCGTTGACCTATGCAGATGTCCTGGTTCCTATACCTTTATCTGGATAACCTGTACGATGGCGAGATGATGGCGTTAATGGGTCCATGGGCAGCCAACTGAGGTTGACGATAGCAAGCAACACTGCTCCGGCCGATGAGAAAGCCTCTGGCGTTGGGGGTTCAGTGGGAGCATATCCACAGCTGGGCCAGTCTTCTGACCAACACTATTGATCATGAATCGTCGGTTGTATTTCAGGCATCATCCAGGCTTCAACTCATTAGTGTTGTGAAATCGCTGGTCGATAAACGGATATCGTGCGGACATGTGTCCTAGCTCCGACTTCTCCGTTGGGCGTCATAGTGGTAGGCAGTCAACTTTTTCAACGCTTATTGCCGAGCTCATGCAACGAGAAAGAAGCGAAAACACCGAGATGCTAATGTAGTGAGTCACCAGCATATCCACATTTACGGGTGTATCCTTCTTGTTGTGCTCTATAGCGGCCAATGTATGCTGTTGCTAGTTCGGTAGTCGGCCTATACCTAGGGGCGAGCGCCGAGACCGAGAGCGTTAGTGGCTGCATGGCTGCCTTTCCCGCACCATCAGTACGACGCCTTACTTGAATTGGACAATCCTGGGTTAACTCCGATGTACGAAAGCGCGCCCTACTGAACATAGAAGGGAGGCGTTGGTTTTAAGAATGGTTCATCAGCCTACTTCCCAGCACTTGCTCGACACAGTGTCTCTCACCGGTTTTCCAACTTTCCCATCAGCGTAGGACCTGTGGCATACCTCAACATGTCGCGAACACCGACCATAGCCTCGTCTATCGACGAGGAGAAGCAACAAAGACAAACTACCGACATTGAGCAACCGCCAATCAACGAGAAACAGCCCAAATCAGGCGAATCAACCGAACCTACAACAGCGCCCGAAGCTATAAACCCTTGGCACCCAAGCCAATTCCCTGAAGGTGGCAAAGACGCATACCTGTGTCTACTTGGAGCAGCTTGCTGCTTGTTCTGTTCTTTCGGCTGGCTCAATGCCCTAGGCGTCTTCCAGAACTATTATCAGATGAACCAACTCCGCGACTATTCACCTTCGACAATCGCCTGGATTGCTTCCCTCGAAATTTTTGTCATGTTCGTGCCGGGCCCTATCGTCGGATGGGTGTATGACAACCACGGTCCCAAATACCTTCTCATCTTCGGAACGTTCATGCATGTGCTCGGTCTCATGATGACCAGTCTATGCACCGAGTTCTGGCACTTCATCTTGGCTCAGGGAATCTGCAGTCCTTTGGGTTTGAACTGCATCTTCCAATCCGGCACAAGCACGCTCCCGACATGGTTCTTAAAGAAAAGAGGTCTAGCTTTCGGTGTCATGGCGGCCGGTAGTGGTCTTGGTGGTATCATCTTTCCAATCATGGCGTCCCACCTCATTCCTGAGATCGGTTTCGGTTGGACAATGCGTACCATTGCGTTTATGATTTTGGGCCTCATGGGTGTGGCTATTCTTACGGTCAAATCTCGACTCCCGCCCAAGCCCCGTGCATTCGAGCTGAGAGTTTTCGTGGAACCCTTTAAAGACGTCAAGTTCGTTCTAGTCGCCATCTCAGCTTCCCTCTTTTTCATGGGATTGTTCATTCCATTCAACTTTATTGAAGTTGAAGCACTCTCAAACGGCATGTCTGAGCGCCTTGCAGGATATCTTCTCGCTGTTCTGAACGCTGCTAGGTAAGTGCCCCTACTTTTCCTCATGTAATGCACTGCTCACGCTCTACAGCATTTTTGGTCGAGTCATCCCAGGCGCTCTCGCGGACAAAGTTGGCAAATTTAACATGCAGTCGCTCTGGTGCACGGTGGCCGGCATTCTCGTCCTCGCACTTGCTCTTCCTGCATCCGGTAACGCAGCATACATCACCTTCGCAGCTCTTTATGGGTTCGCGTCCGGTGCTTATGTGTCTCTGCTTCCTGCTCAGATTGCACATATCTCGAAAGTAGAACAGATTGGTGTACGCGTAGGTGTCGTGTTCGCCTGTACCTCTTTCGCAGGTTTAGTTGGCAATCCGATTGCAGGAGCCATTGTCGACCAAAACAACGGAAAATTCTGGGGCTTGAATGTGTTTGCAGGCATCATGCTGTTATCTGGTGCACTTATGTTCACGGTCACGAGGATGTACATCGCCAACTGGAAACTATTTGTGAGAGTATAGTGATCTTTTGGTTCTGGGGGAGAACCGAGACGGTTTTTGTACATACAAAAGGGGTAATTTAGCGCATAGATTTCTTATATACGTTGCAGAGCCATGGCAGGGTGGTAATGATACGTGTACTCTGAGAGTGGAGATGTGGACGGTTATGTTGCGGCTTCAAGGATTATTTCGTTTGATTGCATCATTAGTACATCGCATGTATGAGTATTCTACTCAGAATAGATCTCTTCTCAAAATTTGGTACATATGTAATCATGGCCATACTCTTCTCTTGTGTCCACTTCAATTCAGTGGAATTATTGAGATGGGTCGGATATTGGAGTTGTCCACTATGCCCCTTTGACGGGTTTGAGAATGACATCAAAGCACGAACTAGTCAGCGTTCCGTCGACACCCGTGTCTTACTGCTTATTACCCAAGTAGCGCTTCCGCGTAACTCCGTTAATTACGCGGTGCACAGACCTAATAAGCACGACAAAGCGCATCGATGTGCGATCGTTGTACGACCATAGGATGTACGATCGCATGAGCCGTCAAATTGTTTCTGTCGCTGTGCCTCCCCTGTTGATCCGTTCATCTCATAAGAAGTACGATTTTTATCGGACAATACTAAACACAATAAACGACACGGACAACCTCGCGTCAACCGAACGAAGGCGCTGGCTAAACGTGTTGTGCGAAGCCAATCAGAGTACCTAAGAACACCACATTCGGTGACGATGCCTAAGCAACGCCAGACATGCACGCGCTGCAGCCAACGTCGACAAAAGTGCGACCGGAAAGCTCCCTGCACGAGATGTGTGCAGAACAACGAAGGCCACCTTTGTACGACCAAATGGGTGAATGGCTACAATCCCTCGGTGCACCGGAAGTATCCCACGAAGCCATCACCCAGCGTATCCTGGCAATCAGCTGCCAGTTCAAGTACAACAACCTCCTCTTTGAACACATCTCCTCCAGATCTAGAGCCAACAAATGGACCGAGTTTCAGAGACCAGGACTCGCCCTCACTTGAACGAACTTCTACTACTGCTGAGGTGCAAGCACAGGAACCGGCTTGGTCTTCAAAGTTCCGAGATATCACGATTGGCACCCTCCTAACAGAGAAGGACGCGCCCTCTCAGCGGGGCCTCTTTGATCGAAGCTTCAAAGAAGTTCAATCGAGAGCGAAAACCTGTTCTCATAATGCCAGTTATCTCTCCCCTGCTGCAAGAACAGTCGAGATTCAGCACATCCAATCGCTTTTGCCGTCGAAAACGCAGGTGGTTCAGATTGTCGAGTATTATGAGCAATATATGTTGTATTGGGGAGGTGGGCTATACCACGCGCCGACTTTCCGGAGAAAGCTGCTTGACGCCTATGGTCTTTCTCAAGAGCTAAATCTGTACGTACCAGGAGGGTCATGTCATGTAATTCGTGACACACGCCCTACTCCAGACTACACGCTACACGGCCATCGAGAACCAGTATATATTAACATATCAGCAGGCAAAACCAAGATTGGCGCTGGACAGGTCTTCTCTTCTCGATACTTTCGTCAGGTATCATCGGTTCTTCAGAGACTGTTTCCCTTTCTTGGGGCTTCACTATTGACGACAAGGTGCGCCTGGCCCGAGAATGGGGTTCCGCTGCTGTGTCAGCTCTCAATCTAGGAAACTTCACTTCCCAGTATCACATAGACTCGGTTCAAGCCATCTACATCATGCATTCGTATGAGCATTTGGTTGGATCCACTAATCAGTGGATCGCGCTGCGAAGCGTAGCTGTGATCATTGCCAAGGGCTTAGGACTCCATAAACTAGGACCTCATCCAGACGACGACAGGATCCTCGAGCTGAACCCAGAGCAAAAGCAAGCGTTCATTGAACGTGAGATAGGACGACGAACTTGGTTCAATCTGACTTGTCAGGAATGGTACGTATGTCACATAAGCCTGGAGCGCCTCGTAAATTTCGTTTTGCATCCAAAAAGGATGACGAAGCATCCGTGGACGACTCGAGACTATCAAACACCGCTAACCGTGGCACTACCTATAGGCTATGTGCGACTGCTCAAACTACCCATATTGTGAGCATTCAAAGGCGCCACTTCACCACCTCCCAGCCACATCATCTCGACGAAGAAACCATGACGCCTGTCGACGAAGCAACGCCTACCATGACGATAGTTGGCACCTACTTCTTCGACTACGCCACCTTGCTCCTAGAATTTCACAATTCCATGGCGGACGCCCCCGAGAATGAAGATGACCAAACAAGATACGCCAGGGTCCTCAAATTCGATGGCGAAATGCGCGCAATTTGCGCCGAAAAGATGCCTAAATGCCTCTCCCCTCGTACGCCACCCAATCCCAATTGGCCGAAATGGGTGGGCTGGGCTCGGAAGTTGCATCAAGCGTCCGTCAATCATAAACTCATCATGTTACATCAGAGCTTCCTCAGCAAGAGCTTCAAAGACGTGCGGTATACGTACAGCAGGTGGGCATGCGCAACCGCAGCGAAGAACATCATCAACTTGTACGGTACGCGAGAGCCTGATGAGCCTCAGTGGTGGGTGGAGCAAGCCTTCATAGTAACGGCGGGAATCTGTCTGGTACTGGATCTTTTCCATCGCACAGAGAACGATCGAGAAGCACAAGAATACCAAGCCTGTGTGCAGAGATCAATCAGCTTCTTACAGCAATGCTTCACGAGCACTGTCGCAGTCCATGGAGTACGATTACTTGTGTCGCTGCTCCAGGAGCACACCAAGATACTCGAAGGCTCGAGGTCTAATGCCAATCAGCTCGTTGGGTCTGCAAAGGCCTGCCCGGGTGTTCCTGCTACTATCACGGATATCAACGTCCCCGACGCCGCTAGAGCGCCTAGTACTCACACGTTGCCTTTGGATCCTGAGGTACCTTTATCGCTCGACGAAGCTGCGCAGTTCAACTTCGACATTGATGCACTGGGGTTTGAGGATCTGATGGACTACCTACCTGCGGAAGGCGGACTTGACAACAACGTCTTTCTCGACAGTATGTGCACCTTGAGCGGCGTGCAGTTCAACTATTAGTACGGACCTGGGAGTTTTCAACAGTGTAGTCTATAAAGCTTCATGGCATATTTATGTGTCGAGCTCGTGCTCCAATAAGTTCGCGAAGGCAACTAGTCTGAGCTATAGCTAAGCTACACGACATCACGACTCATCCGGCTGCCGGCGCACGCCATATGATCCTCCGCCAATGCATGCTAGCCGTTTGGACGACATCCTGAACTTTCCGCTTGGTTGCCTCCGGATAAGCATCAACATCAACCCAGTACGCACCGAGCGCGTCCATAGCAGCATCTTGTCGGGTATCCTTGCGTACCATGCAGTTTCGCAAGTGCTTGTACACCAGGTCGGGGCACTGCTGTATCAGCTTCACGATATCATCCTGCGCCTCATAATCCCAATCCGATAGTGCGTATGCGTCCCAGTAACGCTTCAGCCAGGCGATATAGAATTTCCGCAATGGATGTTGCTCCAACAGAAAAGGCATCTCTCCATTCCAATGCTCCGTCATATTCCAGGTGAACAGCACGTCTTTGGCTTGTGTGAAGGCTATCGTGCCGTAGTGCCAGTACTCCTCCGGCCAGTCAGCAACTTCCTCCCTATATTCCTCATTCGAGAGGAGCCGATCGAAGCGGAGGTGCATATAGTAGAGGTGGCCCATGCAGTGGTTTTGAAAGTCGCGGCTCTGGAGGTAGTCGCCCAGGAACCAAGCTTCGGTGCTCAAATCGAAATCCCACACTGTGGCCGGGCACACTTCGTGGGACTTTTTGTTTGCTTGATCCTTTTCCAGCTCGTTCTGCCAATTTAGATACTCCGTGTACCCGGCCTTCCAGTCATCCTCGTCGATCATGATATCCGCGCCGGTCGCTAGCCATCGCGCATATAGATCGAACAAAGCAGGATCAATCTCTGGGAGATGAATTAGCCGTGACGAGGTTGTGGCCCACTCTGGCTTCAAAGCGCGTGAAAAGAACTCGGAGCTCGCGCGAAGGACCTTTGCGGGAAGGTGGAAGGTACTGAGTCTGGGATCGCTTCCCACTTTGACGACAACGGTATCTTTCGATGACGGGTCTGATAGCTCGAGATCGTAGCTGGTTCTTAGGAACCTCAGATGGCCTGGATCTGGCGACTGATTTGTGGGTGGCCATGGAAATGCTTCGTCATTTGCTGCATCATCTGCTGCGTCTTCTGCTTCCTTGTGTGTCATACTGGGAATCGATTCAGTCAACTCGCGATAACGTAATATAACATCGAACTGGCGCAAGAAGCTAATATTTCTTTGATTCGTCGTTGAATTGAAGGTTTGGATGTATTTGCGTAGTGTATCACGGCGATTGCCGCTTGAAGCAGGTGACGCATCAGGCAGTCATGAGAGGAGGAAGGTGCACGTCACTCAGCATTCGTGGAGGAAGTGCAAGTGAAGGATTCAGCCTGTTTCGAAGCTTCCAGTAAATTTGAAAGGAGCGAAATTCTGGTGTTCGCCGTGAAGGGAGGCTTGACCGATGTAGACAGTCTAGCACTTTGCAGTGCTGTTTTGTGAATACGGCGAAATTTCTGCCAACTCATGTATGCTTCATTTAGGATCTTAATTCAGTCCTCAATCATTACATCGCCATATACGAACCACAATGAGGTTCACTGTTTATAGTCTTTCCCTTCTTTAATATCGCTCTTTGACGTCCTGGTCAGGCTTTCGCTAGTTCTTGATTGCTTGAACAACTATAAACATGCCAGTTGGCCCCCAAGTATATGAAACCGATTTTTCGAGCATTTGTACTAGAAAAGCGTTAAACATTCGAATTTATTTGCGAGTGGTTGTGACGGAAGATGAATGCCGGATTTCCTGCGAGTATGCAAGCGCCAGTCAAACCTCGGTAACTTTACCCCACAAGCGTCGATCTCCCGCCTTGCATCTCGAGCTATCAGTCCATCTCTCTAACCACATACCTCCAAGATGTAACTTAACGTTTTTGAAGGTGTTTCAAAGACGCTTATTCTGTATATCGGACGCTGCTCATCATGAAGGCCATTCAAATTAACCAATTCGTCACAGTAAGCTCAGACTACCCTCATCAAGAACGTGGCTAATGTTCGCCCTGTAGAATCTCACGGATCTCAACTCCCAAGATGTACCCAGTCCGAAGCCTAAAGGACCGCATGATCTGCACATCAAAATCACCCATGCAGCAGTAACTCACGTCGACCTCCTCTACGCTCAAGGCTTGCACCAGAACAACAAACGACACATGAAACCACCATTCATTCTAGGCAATGAGTTCTCTGGCATCGTCATCTCTGCACCGCCCAGTTCTTCTTTCAGGCCTGGTGCTAGGGTGTGGGGCGGTGGCATAGGTTCCTACGCAGAGGAGATATGCGTACCTGAAGACAGTGTAAGACTTGTGCCCGAGCAATGGACGAACGCAGAAGCATGCGCAGTCGGCGCAAGTGGAGCAGTAAGCTACGGTGCCTTGATGTCTGTAGCCCACCTCAAAGCTGGCGAAACAGTACTAGTCCTCGGTGCCAGCGGCGGCCTTGGGGTTATGGCTGTACAGATTGCGAAAGCGATCGGGGCGAAAGTGATTGCTGTGGTTGGGGACGAAGAGAAAGCAGAGATAATAAAGAAGGTCGGTGCTGATGCCGTTGTGGATTACCATGACGAGAAGTGGGAAGAGAGAGTGAAAGCGTTGGCGAGTGACGGAGAAGGCGTTGACGTTGTGTATGATGGTATTGGCGCGGTGGAGAGTGGACTGAAGTGTCTCAGATATCGCGGTCGCCTTGTGGTTGTTGGATTTGCAGCGAGAGATGGAAACATCGAGAAGATCCGGGCAAACAGAATACTATTGAAGAGTGCAATGGTACATGGATACGTAAGTTCCACATTTGATACAAGTCGTTTTGCGGTACTAACTAGAGCAAAGAGATTCGGAGAAGATGGTAGGAAGGATCCACAACGAACGACGGATGTCTGGAATGGGTTCATGAAACTGGTGGAGGCCGGCAACATACAACCCGTCATATACAAGGAGGAGTATCGGGGCTTGGAAGCTGTGCCACGGGCGCTAGACGATGCGAGAAAGCACAAAGCTTGGGGAAGAGCGATATTGAGGATCAATGAAGATACAGTGGGTACAAAGGCGAAGCTTTGAATGAGGATTGAGACCAATAGGTAATTGAACATATGCGAAATCTGCTCTTTGGTGGATGATTGTACATAATCGGTGAGCGCTATCGCTAGATTGCAGGGGCCCTTTTCATGATAGCCAGGATGTCTTCGTAGTTGTTCCATACATCACAGGAATATCGCGATTAGTCGTCCCTTTCCGATGTTTCTATGACTAGATTAAGCTAAACCGGCCTGAGAGTGACGTATACCGCTAATGGGCAGATATGGTACGCCCATCCATGGATCGTGCAAGGGCTATCACTGGGCCTTCACCCTTCGAGATTGGTGGCTACAACCATTGTACATTGCATAGCTCATTCATGAGCTCGTGCACAAAGATTTGATACGTATAATCACGGTACTCACATCACAGTCATTGCACCCTCTTTGTTCGCTCCAATAGAGTGCTCTCTATAGTCTGAACTCAAGAATCTGATTTATTCCTAAGACACCGAGGGGTAATAGAGCGCGAGGTGACCCTGAAGCTCGAAGTGCAAAGACGGTTTGTAGCCCACCTAGGTATGCCCTCAGCAAATCGTAGAAGCGGTATTTCAATAATGAAGGGTACTAATAGCTGAATTACTTCGCAGGGCAACTACTGGACAGCAAAGGACACGTATTGTCCTGCCGCCTTCCAGTAACTCGTACAAAGAGGGTGCCCGCTCTCGTTATTCGAGTGCATCGCTCATCACCCTTGACTGCTAGCAGTGCACGGACCTGCAACGCATATACTAGCGCGACTTCTTTAACACGAGCCCCCAAGACTTACAACAAAGCCCGACAGCTCTCCCCAATTCTCAACCTCAACTCCACCACCTCTTACTACCATGGCCTCTTACGGTAGCGGCGGCGAGTCTGAGGAGGAGGACTTCAACCCAGCGCCCGAGATCGACGAGGATGACATCGGCCAGAGCAATACGGCGTCGCGCAGACCAGCCGTAGAGGAAGATGAAGAAGACGAGATAGAGGCACCCACCATGACAGGCAACGACGACGAGGATGAGGAAGGCGGTGGCATAGACCTCGACAATGACGACGACGAGGAAGACGATGAAGAGGATGAGGACGAGGATGACGTTGTTGTACGTCCCCCAGACCATTGATTTAGGAGCGCTACAATGCTAACTCTATCTAGGCACGACCCGCCAAACGACGGAAGAAGGCGAAGCGCAACATGTTCATTGATGTAGAAGCTGAAGTCGACGAAGAGGAAGAAGAGGAGGACGAGGGCGACGACGACATCGCCGACGAAGTCCACCCCGACGATCTCCTTGAGCCCACGGGCGCTGACCTCGATGACCGCCACCACCGCGAACTCGATATGCGACGCGAAGCCAACGCGCAAAAGGATGTCGAAGAGCTCGCCAAGGAGTTTGACGAGAAATACAGGCGACGGGAAATGCAGACCGCCCGTCGAGGAGCTGCAGGCGCTGTTCCCCTCGCACTCCCGACAGTAGACGACCCGTCAATTTGGGGGTGCAAATGCCGACCGGGCAAGGAGCGCGAGATCATCATGGCCATTCAAAAGCGCATCGACGACAAGATGCGCGCAAAACAACCCATAAATGTCTACTCGGCCTTTGAGCGTGGACCTTCTGGACCGCAGTCTGGTTTTCTCTATGTAGAAGCCGACTCGAGCCAGGCCGTTATTGAGCTAATTGACGGCATCCAGAACGTCTTCATGGGTTCTGGACAATTCTCCATTCCCCCGAAGGAGCGTCCGGATCTTCTACGGAAGAAGAAGAGGGCGCCTCTTGAAGTGGGCAAATTCGTGCGCATGCAACGGCCACCGACATACAAGGGCGATCTCGCAAAGGTCGTCGAGGTCGCTACGAACGGCCTCGACTGTGTTGTGCAGCTGGTGCCCCGCTTAGACTATGGTCTAAATGAAGACCTCAACGCTGCCGTCGACAATAAGCGCAAGCGTGGTTTCTTTGGCCGACAAACCGAGCGTCCACCCGCGAAGCTGTTCAGCGAAACCGAAGCGAAGAAGCGACACATGAAGCATCTCAGCATGACAGGCTCAGGCAATCAGAGGGCCTATACATACAAAGGCGAAGACTACCAGAACGGTTTCCTCATCAAGGAGGTCAAGGTCAACTGGGTCTCTACAGAACGAGTCAACCCGAAGATGGAAGAATTGCAATTCTTCTCGGTTCAAAACGCCGATGGCACCGAAACCCTGGACCTGTTGGCAGTTCAGGCCGCGCAAAAGGCCGCCGACTCTGGTGCTGCCTTCGCCGCTGGAGACAATGTCGAGATTTACACTGGTGAACAAAAGGGCATTCGCGGTACTACCGTCACGGTAACGGGCGATATCGTAACACTTCGTGTCAGCGAGGGCGACCTCAAGGGTAGGAGGATCGATGCGCCTGTCAAGACATTGCGCAAGCTCTTCCGCGAGGGTGATCACGTCAAGGTCATCGGTGGCAGCAGATACGTCGACGAAGTTGGTATGGTCACCAAAATTAGGGATGACAAGATCACTCTCCTATGTGACTCCACCCAAGTGGAGATCACGGTCTTTAGCAAAGACTTGAAGCGTGCCGCAGATTCTGCGACTGTTGGCGCTGATTCCAACTTCGACCTCTACGATCTCGTTCAGATAGAGTAAGTTAATCCCTAGTTGTGATAGACGGTATCAAACTAACATGAGACAGTGCCTCCACAATTGGCTGCGTGGTTCGTGTCGACCGCGAAGTTTTGCGTCTAGTTGACCAACACGGTGACCTTCGAACACTCCTCCACACTCAGGTATCGCAGATCGTTGGCCGAAACAAGCACGCTGTAGCAACTGACCGCGATGGATCCGAGATCAGACACGAAGATGATGTCAAGGAGTTCGGTGGCGAAGGCCGCCAAGGCAAAGTTCTCTACATTCATCGTGGAATTCTCTTCGTTCAGAGCCGCGAACTAGTCGAAAACCACGGTATCTTTGTGGTTCGTAGCACCAATGTTGTTACCATGGCTGCGAAGAGCGGTCGTGCGCAAGCCCAAGGTCCGGATCTCAGCGGCTTGAATCCTGCCCTCAATGCAGGTGCGAATGGCAACGCCAGTGCTATGCCTCCCCCACGGGCCTTCGGCCGCGACAAACTGATCGGAAAGACTGTTGTCATCCGCAAGGGCGCATACAAGGGTCTCCTGGGTATCGTCAAAGACACCATGAACGACGAGGCCCGCATCGAACTGCATACTAAGAATAAGCAAGTTTCGGTGAAGAAGGAGCTACTGACTATCAAAGACCCCATTACAGGCAACAACATGGAATTTGGCAGCGGCAAATTCCCGAATCGCTCTCGTGGAGGCTACTCTGGCGGAAATACAAGCTATGGTGGTGGTGGCGGTGGTGGACGTACACCTGCTTGGGGCAATTCTGGTTCTCGTGGCCCGTCATGGGGTACCACACCAGCTGGTGGCCGCACACCTGGCTGGGGAGGAGGGGGCGGCGGGCGAACACCGGGTTGGGGTGGAGATGGCGGACGAACAGCGTATGGAGGGGACGGCTCACGAACTGCATACGGTGGTGATGGATCACGGACTGCATATGGCGGCGCGACCGCATACGGAGGAGCAACATCGTACGGCGGTGCGACAGCATATGGCGGAAATGATGGCAACCGCACGGCATACGGAGGGTTCAACTCTGGAGGTCGCACGCCCGCCTGGGGAGGCTCATCTGGCAATCCGGCTTCGAAGTCATTAGGTGGTCTTTCCGCTCCAACGCCTGGCGCATACAACGCCCCTACGCCCGGTGCGTACGCAGCTCCCACCCCTGGCGGGTATGGAGCGTATTCTGCACCAACGCCAGGCGGTCCGCCCATGGACGCTCCCACGCCCGGCAATTACAGTGCTCCTACGCCAGGAGATACTACGGGTGGACGATATGGGGCTACACCTGCGGCTGCACCGACGCCTGGTGGTTGGGATGTTGCAACGCCTGCACCGAGTGGAGAGGATCCAAGATATGACTAGAGTAACAAAATGTAAGAATATTAGGTTTGAGGGAATAGGTAGGGAGTTTGGCCATGAACTGCAAAAGGCGGTATCGTGGTAGTATCGATTGTGAACATCTGCTCGGATGTATCAAGTTATTGAAATGTATAAAGTCATAGGTGATGACGCGCAGTGATTGGCTTATACTTCGGGAATTTGATAAAATTGCGCCCAGGCCTCTCTGTTATTGGTTGGATAGCTGTAATGAACGCTTCGCGTGCTTGCATGAACGCGAAGATTCAGGGCATCAACGCGTGCTGGGATGCCCTTTGCTGTTAGCTATCATAATACTTGTGCTATTCAACTAGTTTATGCCTGCAGTCAAGATTGCAATGCCGGAGTAGAGTTGTGCAGAGAAGTCAAGTCAGGAGCGCAGACGTCACACGGCACCCGCGTCGAGCTACCGAATTCTGGTTGGTCTGCCTTCTGTTTTGGTTACGGTGGAGAGCAACTTCGACACCTGTGCACATCCTCAGGAGACGTTTTCCTGTTCACCATCTGTCCTCTTGAGACAAACGCCCATTAAACCTCAATTGATATCCAAATACCCGTTGTGAGTTGCACCCACCCGAGACCCTTGCATCCCTGTCGCAACACCCGTCACCGCTTGTACACAAACATTGGCCTGTTTCAGCACAAACCACATCATCTCACAATTATCCAACTCCCACGACCACCGTTTCCTGCCACGAAGCCACATCACGTATACACACACTGACGCACGTTCGACCTGCCACAGCCATGAGCTCCGGAGTCCGCAACCTGCGGGCGATGTTCGAGAACCAAAGCGCGGCTTCCTCTCCTGAACCCCGCGGCCGCTCCCCGATAGACAGCGCGTCAACCGAGAGCCCAAGCCAGAAAGTACGCGCCTCCTTCGTTTCTGTCGAGCCTAGCGTTCCCATCGCGACCGACTTGGGCACCACCAAAGGCACACCGTCAAACAGCGTCTCGGCCAATCGAAGAGAGAGCTTCAGTGTCAGCCAGGATAATACCGAGGAGCTTGCAGAGTTGAAGCAGGCTGTTAGCAAGGAGAAGGCAGAGCGCAAAAAAAGCGACGCCATACCAGAAGCCGTCCCAGAGCAGGCCGTCGCATCACGAGAGTCTTCAATACCCCCACCGCCGATCCGGAACCCGCCAGCCGGAGAGATGCCGAATCTTGGGTCCATCATGAAGGGGTCTGACTTCCCCGAGCCTTCGACAGAGGCGGAGAAGCCCAAAGTTAGCGAGACACCAGCACAGCCCAAGCAGAGCCCGGTGAAGGCGGCAGAGAAGCCAGCTCCAGTCCCGGTCGCAGTCCCGGCCGCTGAGAAACCAGCTGAGAAGCCAGTCGACAAATCAGCTAAGAAACCACTTGGGAAAAAAGTCGAGAAGCCAGTCGAAAAGCCGGTCGAGAAGCCAGTCGAGCAATCGGTCGAGAAACCAGTCGAGAAACCGGCCGAGAAACCGGCTGAGAAACCAATCGAGAAGCCTATCGAGAAGCCAGTTGAGAAGCCAGTCGAGAAGCCAGTCGAGAAGCCAGTCGAGAAGCCAGTCGAGAAGCCAGTCGAGAAGCCAGTCGAGAAGCCAGTCGAGAAGCCAGTCGAGGAGCCAATCGAGAAGCCTACTGAGAAACCAGTTGAGAAACCTACCGAGGAGCCAGTTGAGAAGGCAGTCGAGCAGCCAGCCGAGAAGCCAACCGATATTCCAGACAAGGTCGTGACGGAAGTACAAGAAGAGGCATCATTGAAACCAACGGAGCCCGCGACTGAACCTGCTGTCTCGGGTCGTCTGCCTTCACCTCCACCAACTGGTACAGCACAGGCTTCAAGCGAAAAACCTACGAATGGGACGCCGAAGGCTGCTGAGAGCAAAGGGAAGACGAATGGAACACCAGGAGCGAAGAAACTAGATCTCAACAAGAAACCTGCAGCAATCTCGACAGCCAAGCCTTCCTCTGCGAAGAGCCCACTGCCCAAAACGACTCCCAAGACGCCTACGACCCCGAAGCATGCAGCCACTGCACCCACAGCAAAGCCAAGCCCAGCCGCGAAAGTACAGCCGAAGCCAACAGCGTCCAAAGAGCCTGTCAAAGCCCCGGCTGCGAAGACTAGCCGCGCTTCTTTGCGCCCGGCAGCAGCCTCCTCGTCAGCTACTGCTCCAACAGCCAGTGCGGCTACCAAAGCGAAGACTGCGGCTCCAGAACACAAGAAGCCTACTACAACCAAGCCAGCAACCGCTGCACACCATGTAACGTACGTAACGTATAGTCTGAAGCACTTCAATATTCTAACACTGAGATAGCACCTCACCAACCGGCTTCAAGAAGCCTCGTCCGAAATCGCCCACGCGCCCCGTTGGGTTGCCTTCCCGCCTCACTGCACCCACGGCTGCGTCTGCCGCAAAACATGGCGAGGAGCAGACGATCACCCGGAAGCCGTCTACCGCAACGAGACCGAAAACTGGCGCCGCAGCCGGAAGGCCGTCACGTCCTTCAATCGCACCCGCGCCCAAGCGACCAGAATCACGTACTTCTACAGTTGGTGCGCCAAAGGAGGGCTTTCTTGAGCGCATGATGAGGCCTACAGCTGCTAGTGCTAGCAAAACACATGAGAAGCCTGCCTCTCCGCCGCGCAAAGCTGCTGCTAAGGCTTCCGCAAGCAGCGCTCTCCATAAAGGCAAAAAGAAGGTGGAGGAGGTAGCCTCCAAGGCTAAGGCTGCAGTGACAAACGGGCACGACGACGAGCAGAAGGAGAACAGCCACCCAACCGACGATGATGCGGCGAAGGCCTCCAGCCCAACGGATCAGACCGTCGAGCCGGGCACGGCCAACGGAGCCTCCGAAACGCCTATCAAGGCAGCCACCCCGATCCAGGAGGCCGACTCGAGCGCTGCAGAGCTGCAGACTCCGCATTTCCAAGGTGAGACGCTCCGCTAGTTATAGCATGGCAAGCACTAGACGGCCTCGGATTCATGAAGCTTTATGTCTTCACGGAATTTCCAATGGTGGAACACAGAAAGATTTTTGAAAGTGTCCAGCAGGTCGCTTAACCAGGACACGCACCCACACAGGCGCAGTGCTATGCGCAGGGTTGTTCAGCACCCTCCCCTTTCGATTCTCACCAGCATTTTCAAGGAGCGATTGTTTTGGCGGGGCTTCATATCCACTGGCAGGTGTAATGGGGTTACTGTTCTTGTGCATAATTGTTGGACAAGGCATTTGTCCAGCTGTTCTCGTAGTGGTGTTCGTACTTGCTAGACATCGATTTTGTATACCATCAACATCGCATATCCTCACTCCGTCCAGACACTGTGATGGTTGCCAAACATTGCTTCGTGACCAGGCGGCGCGCTAACACGTGACCGGCTCCTCCGCAACTCCGACATCCCAACTTTTTTCTCTGGTGGTGCCTAGTAGCCCCGAGCAACAGCAGACTTCAGTGTCGTCCTTTCGTTCCACTTCTCTTCTTGTAGCATTTGATTTTGTTCAAGATGAGGGTGCAATCTCTCCTGCGGGCGCAATCGCTCGCCGCAAGCAGTCTTCGCAGCTCTGCTCGTTCGAGTGCCCGAACCCCTTCGCGGTGCGCTCTCTCCACCGTTGCGGCGTCGCGCACACCGTACACCAACGGCACAAAGACAGACACGTGGATAGGCAGCCGGACAACGCAACCGCAAAGGAGATGGCAGTCTGCAGCAGCACAAGTGTGGGTGTCCACTAGTAGCATCTTGCCGTGCAATGGCGGAGGCGACCCTGGAGCAATTGAAGGCTAATTGAACATCGTAGGCTTGAGCAAGCGAAACAAGACCCGTCTACATTAACGCAAGAGAAGATTGTCGAGAACCTCGATCCCGTCGAGTGGGAGCGATTATCGAGAGTCCGTAACATTGGTATCGCAGCGCACATCGACTCCGGCAAGACCACCGCCACCGAACGCGTGCTCTTCTACACCGGCCGTATCAACGCCATACACGAAGTGCGAGGCAAAGATGCCGTTGGCGCAAAGATGGACTCGATGGACCTCGAGCGTGAAAAGGGCATCACCATTCAGTCTGCAGCCACCTTCTGCGACTGGGTGAAGAAGAATGATCAAGGAGAGGAGGAGAAGTACCACATAAACCTGATTGATACACCTGGCCATATCGACTTTACTATTGAGGTAGAGAGGGCGCTGCGAGTGCTTGACGGTGCTGTCATGATTCTTTGCGCTGTGAGCGGCGTGCAGAGTCAGACCATCACAGTCGACAGGCAGATGAGGAGATACAACATCCCTAGGATATCCTTCGTTAACAAGATGGACCGCATGGGCGCAAATCCCTGGAAAGCTGTCGACCAGATCAACCAGAAGCTCCGGATACCAGCTGCCGCTCTCCAGGTGCCAATAGGACGTGAAGATGGTTTTCTGGGTGTGGTCGATCTTATTAGGATGAAAGCCATCTACAACGAGGGTTCCAAGGGAGAGATCATCCGCGAAACGGACGAGATTCCGGCAGACATCGTAGACCTCTGCAACGAAAAGAGGCAGAAGCTCATCGAGACACTTGCGGACGTCGACGACGAGATCGCAGAACTGTTCTTGGACGAGCAGGAACCGTCAGTACAACAGATCAAGGCCGCCATCCGACGAGCTACTATTGCCCTCAAGTTCACACCCGTCATGATGGGCTCTGCGCTCGCCGACAAGTCTGTACAGCCAATGCTCGACGCGGTCTGCGATTACCTCCCCAACCCCTCCGAAGTCGAGAACATGGCCCTAGACAAGAAGCGGCAGGAAGCTCCCGTCAAGCTGGTCTCGTACAACTCCCTGCCATTCGTTGGTCTGGCTTTCAAGCTGGAAGAGAGCAGTTTCGGGCAATTAACGTATATTCGTGTGTACCAGGGTACGCTAAAGAAAGGCATGAACGTGTTCAATGCAAGGTCAGACAAGAGGGTCAGGATACCGAAGATCGTGCGCATGCACTCCAATGACATGGAGGAAGTGCCAGAGATCGGCGCTGGAGAAATCTGCGCCGTGTTCGGTGTTGACTGCGCGTCTGGAGATACCTTCACTGACGGTGGACTTGGATACACTATGGTAAGCTGTCACTTGTGCTATACGTTGAGTCATGCTAATCCTTTAGACCTCCATGTTCGTCCCTGAGCCTGTCATCTCCCTCTCGATCAAGCCCAAGCACACCAAGGACACGCCCAACTTCAGTAAAGCCATGAACCGCTTTACGCGCGAAGATCCTACCTTCCGAGTTCACGTCGACGCCGAATCGCAGGAGACAGTCATCTCAGGTATGGGAGAACTGCATCTTGACATCTACGTCGAGCGCATGCGCCGCGAGTACCGCGTAGAGTGCGAGACTGGCCAACCCCAAGTCGCATACCGAGAAACCATCACCAAGCGCGTCAACTTCGACCATACGCTCAAGAAACAAAGTGGTGGTTCCGGAGACTACGCGCGTGTCGTGGGGTGGATGGAGCCCAGCGAGGCACTTGCAGAGAACAAATTCGAGCAGCAGATCTCCGGTGGTACAATCTCGGAGAAGTTCTTGTTTGCTTGCGAAAAGGGCTTCCAGGCATCGACCGCCAAGGGTCCTCTCCTGGGTCACAAGGTTCTTGGTACGTCGATGGTCATCAACGACGGTGCAACGCACGCGGTCGACTCCTCAGAAATGGCCTTCAAGATGGCCACGCAGCAAGCTTTCCGCAAAGCTTTCCAGGCTGGCGCGCCGCAGGTCCTTGAGCCCCTCATGAAGACCACCATTACGGCGCCCAACGAGTTCCAGGGCTCAGTCGTCGGACTTTTGAATAAGAGGAACGCCGTCATCAATGACACTGAAATCGGCCCAGAAGATTTCACCGTCTACGCAGACTGCAGTCTGAATAGCATGTTCGGCTTCAGTAGCCAACTACGCGCTAGTACACAGGGCAAGGGAGAGTTCAGCATGGAGTTTAGTCACTATAGTCCTGCGCCCCCGCAGCTCCAGAGGGAATTGGTTGCCAAGTACGAGAAGGAGCAGAAGGACAGGAATGCGTAAGAAGTACGACATTACAGGAGAGCAAACGTAGTGAAGAGGATTCAAGACAGCAAGAGCGGGAAAGATAAATCTGGGAATGACTATGTGTTGGCATTTTTGGTTACAGTATACCCCTTCGAAGATAGGGCTAGGGCTCGCATATAGACGGACGTCTAGGCGCATTACAGGAAAATTTAGTGAATGTAGAATAGTGTATAGTTACGTGTATATACCGAATCAGCAAGATGGAATGATATCCCCTCAATTTATGTCATGTATGCCTACACATGCCTTTCTACTTTCTATTATATATACTCGTGAACACACATCCGGGCGGCACCCAAGAAATTAGACAGCAGTCATTACACTCCGTGAGAACCTTAACGGAATCGTATTTATACTTCCTGTCAGTTATTAGCAAAGGAACGGTATCCCCCTCCTCACCAAACTACACCTCAACTTCCCCCCAACCAACCCTAACACCCTCCACATCTCCTCCCTCATCAATCCACAACCCTCCACCTACTCAACATCCAACCCGGGCCTCAAGCTCTTCCTCTCAAAAGCCCTCCTAACCGCAAGACCAACCTGCGTCCACCCCACCACCTCATTATGCCCACCAAACCTAACAACCTCCAACTCCACCACCCTCTCCCCCCTCGCATCCTCGACCTTCTTATACGCAAACGCCCCGCGCCTTACGCGCTCCCCACCGTGAATACTCCGCCGCTCCTCCGTCGCACTCACGCCTTCTTCCGCTAACATCAGCGACTCGAGTGGCGCGAACAGCGCTTCGGATTCGCGGAACGTGATGTCTTCGTCGTTGCGGGCGTGCAGGAGTGTGAGGTGGAGGGCTTGATGGTGAGATGTGGTGAGGGAGTGGGAGAGTAAAGCTTGCAGGCGGGGGAGCGTAGGCCATGTGTCTATTATTCTTTTGGAGACGAAGGTTAGGATTCGGGGGTATCCGGAGAGGGGTTTTAATATCGGGAAGATGCCGGCGATTTTGTACGTTTTGAGCAGGGAGGGGAGGTCTCGGAAGGGGGCGACGAGGACGATGCCTGCGAAGCCGTTGAAGTTTTTACCTGTTGTTGTTGATGCGCTTGATGAAGAGGGGTGGATGATGTCCCTGGGTAGTTGGGCTGAGGCCGGGTCTGCAAAGTATAGGGCTGTTGCGGCTGTTACTGCTGTGCCGAGGCTTTGGCCTAGGAGGACGGTGCGGGTTGAGGGGTGGTTGAGGTCGGATTGGATGTAGGTGAGGAGGGAGATTGCGTCTGTGATTAGGCCGGTTTCGGTGGGGATGTGTGGGGGGTTGTTTAGGGTTGAGAGACCGAAGCCCCGGTAGTCACAGGTTAAGAGGTGGGTGCGTGGGATGCCGGATATGGAGCGGTAGGTTGAGGGGCGCCAACCTTGGGCTATGTGGCCGGCGTTCTGGGGGACGGGGTTAGTAGATGGAGAGGGAAAGGAAGGAAGGAGTATAGGGAGGGGAGTTGATGTGGATGGTAGTGAGGAAGAAGGTGTTTAAAAGATAGTGAGATGAAAGATAGGAAATCCAACGAAACGGTGACTTGAACGAAATAAGAAGATACCACGTTCCAGACGTCGAGAAATATCGGGGAGCGCAAACAAGAAACAACAAAAGTAAAAAGACTTACCCCATGAAAATTAACCACAACCCTACTCTCCCCATCCCTCCTCAACAGCTTCTCCCCCAACGTGCCCTTCAACTCCTCCACGATCTCGCCCGTCGTAGCACCCGCCACCAGCTCATGCTCGTTCTCCAAATAAACATCGATGGGAAGCACGTGCCAGCAAAACAGCTTCTCACCGTCCACTGTATCGAGCCAAAAAGGTTGGACCTGGCCTTTTGCGAAGCCGAAGGCTTCCGGATTCGAGACATTGTGCCAGAAGCCAGTGTGGAGTTTATGCGAGTAGAGAGCACTTTTTGATGTTAGCTGTGTTGCATGTCCCTTGACAAATCCAATCCCACGTGAATGACGAGAGAAAAACAGAGGGAGAAGAGAAGGAACCAACTTACTGCCGTTGAATCGTCGGGTTAATTAGTAGTAAAATGAAGGTAGCCCATGCTATTCCGACACCTGCCAGGGCCCAGTACGCCTTCACGAAGATAGGCTGGAGAGCTGGCATTTTCGCTACCATAGGTATAGCAGGGAACTCTCAAACGCCCTCCGTCACGTCTAAAGAAATACGAGCAATGGGTTGTAGAGTAGAAAATTATTGCAACATTTGCGGAGATGAAGAAGGGGATAGAGACTATGTATGTCACTAGGATGCGCCTTCGTGAGATAACACCTCATGAACCAGAACACTAGGCGCGCTAGGACTGATCGGGAAGGCTTACCGCGCTTTGCGGACTTCGGGCGGCTTCTGTGTTAGGTTAGCGGGATTACACCAAGAAGTAGTAACATAACATTGAAGTAGATTTTTAAGGACCAATTTTTACAAGAGCTTTATTGTTAATATATGTAGTATACTTTGGACGAAGACATTTTTGTTCACATATGCACTTAGAGTCGAATTCTAGAATCCGGTACTACTTCTTTTATACCGGTATGAATCTAGGGTACCATCCTCCCGATTCAATCTTAGGAGTCTACCAGATCATGAGAAAACGCAATACTGCGCTCATGAAGACCTGGATATCACAAAAAACCACCCAAAACAATTACACTTTAGCATGCCATGCTACCTACTTGGCAATCATCTCAAACTCCTTGACCCGGCTCATATCCTCCTCCTCCTTCTCCAAATCAGTCTTCTTGACCTCGACCTCCTGAATCACCACCACAGGCACATCTCCATTCTTACTGTCATCTTGATGCCCATCGATCTCGACCTTAACATCTCGAACCACCACAGCAGCAGTCTCCCCACCACCACCACCCTCAATATCTTTCACCCCATACAGCACCTTATGCAACACCCCACCCTCACCCACAACCTCCTTCGCGTACGAAAACTTCTCCGGCTCAGGAACGCCGTAGAGCAAAGCTTGCAGGACGCCAATGCGCTGTAGCGACTTCTCGTCTCGGATGGACTCGAGATCAGTTGAAGTGGTAATGGTATTATGGTGCATCATCTCAAACGTAGTACCGACTTTCGGTCGGAGAAAGGTGGGGAGAGAGTAGGGCCAGGGTTTGGAGGGGAGTGTGACTGCAGTAGTGGTGGAAGTAGTGGTGGTGTGCGAGTTCTCACCATCACTAACACCAATCTCCTCAGTCTCCGTAGCAGCGACGTCGACACCACGACGCGCCACCATATCCGGCAAAGCCACAACACCGAGCGTCTGCACCGACACCGGTACACCCACACCACTCTGCAGCAGCGGCCGCGTAGCGCCTGGATCAAACGCGCTGTACGTCGTCATACAAGACATATGCACAACATCTCCGCCATCTCGATCCTCGCCATCCTGCTGTTCTGTAGTAGCCGAATGAAGAGCGTCGAGATGGAGAGTTGGCTCCCATTGGGCGGCTTGGGCTTTTGCTGCGTCTGCGTTGAGGGAAAAGGGGCGTTGGGCGCGGGGAAGGGGAAGTGGGAGGGAGATGGTGCGCGCGCGGAGGCGGGCGGGAAGGGATGTTGCGGGTCGGGACATGTTGGGTTTTTGTAGTTCTGTCGAGTTGAGGTGAGGTTGTTCTTTCTGTGTGTTGTGGATGGGAAGAGAATGCTGGGAAGAAGGAGGGAGGGGGAAGATTGAATACTCGCAGGCTCTGGTGTATTTCACTGCGGTTTTTGGTGAGGATGGTCTTATGGTACGGTTGGGTGGTAGTCGTGAGAAGACACTGTTCACTGTACTATGGCTTTCCTTCGACGACATTGTGAAGAAAGTTGCTGGTCCCTAGGTCAACAATGTCGAGTCGCTTTTCGTCCTCGAGACACAACGAGTGAAAGTGTGCCAGTAGAAAGCTGTGATAGAACACTGGCAAGTACATAGTGCCATTAGAAGAAGACAATATATTCATCTGAACAAGACTCTGAGAGTGTACAAGCATGTTCAGCGGTCTTCGAGTGTAACTACACAAATACGAAGGCAGGATGACCAAATTACAAAAGTGTATGAACAAGAGATCAGTAGTATAACACAGGAAAAACAATGAAGTCAATGTGAAGTGAAAACTGGGTATACAACTCTAATCTGGAGATTAAAGGCGAGTTCGCTCAAATGCGTACGATGAAGTGTAAAGGAACACATCGCTAAACGCATGAGCCAAACATGAGACAACGAATGCAAAAAGGAAATTGAGATCGATGACTGTACAAAGAAGATAGGGGACTCGACGACACTTAGTCATCTGTCCACATAGGTGGCACCCATTCCTGGCCAGGATACGAGGTCGCCTTCATGGTAGGTTCGTCGTCTTCAACGGCAGGCAACTCGAAAACAGGTCTAGAATTGCTGCCTCGTCTCTCCCAGCCAGGAGTGCCCCCATTACGACTCCCACCCACACTTTGTAGGCTACCGACTCTTCCGCCGCCAGACGCGCTGCGCTCTAGCTCCCGTGCTCTTGCTCGAGCAATTTCGCGTTCTTGTTTTTCACGCTCGGTTTCGGCCCGTTGGATTTGAGCTCGCTGGATACGCTCCATACGTGAGTGTTCCTCTTGTTGGAGAAGCTGGCGGCGGAGTGATTCGGCGCCCATATCAGCTGATGATCGCTGAGGAGATGCGGCCATTGAAGCGGGTTGAGGGTGCTGTAGGAGTCCGATCGAGGCTTGACGTTGTCGGGGATCTTGGGGTTGACCACGTCCTCCAGTCTCCACATCCGTCGTAATATTTGGCGGTCGAGGATGCTCGGGACGGCTCTTATCCATTCCGTCGTTAGGTACACCAGGACCATCGTAGGAGGGAGGAGCTTCGTCAGACAAGGACTGCTCATCCTGCGGCGGATTGGCTGGTGGCGGCAAGGTAGTCTCATACTGTTGTTGGTCATGGTCAACATGTTGCTGCTGCTTTTCAGCTGAAGGCGGATTGGTAGGCGCAAACATGGGACGCATCGGGCTATGTGGTAGCTTTGGTGGTGGTAGTGGTGGTGGTGCAAGGGCACCTGCAAGCGGATTTACTGGGCTCCGGATGTTGGCCGAGTCTGGTGACATCGGGAGAGGGTACGCTGCTGCCTGTGGAGCCTGATCAGGATGTATTGGCGCAGGCTGCACGGGGTGAGGACTATTGGAAGCTTGTGGAGGCTCTCGTTGCGACGACTGTGTTGGCTGACTCACGGGATATGGCTGTGGAGAGTTTTTCGGTAGAAGCTCCTTGAATCCACCTTGCCTCTGGGCCTCAGGAGCAGGTGACTGCTCGAGGGGCGCTACGCGTGGGGAGGGCGATTGTGCAGCCCTTTCGGCATGCAACTGCTGTTGAGCGGTGAACTGTTGTTCCATGTACTGCCTCTGGCGAGCTCGAACGATCTCCTGCTCTGTCGCACCCGCCGGGAAGTTCAAATGCCATGGTTGTTCTTGAAGGTGCACCTCTGAAATGCTACTCATCCTGGGTTTTTGGACTCGCTGGTTAGGAGGAGGCGATATTGTAGGAATGTCTGGTGAGTTCGAGATTGGTGATACAACTGAAACAGTACTGGCGTCTGAATGTGTTCGGTTGTTGGGGGGCATGTGGAACTGTGCAGATACTTGCGGGGAGATTGGTGGCATCCGCGGGTCCGAGTACTGTCGACCGTACTGGTCGACTAAGGGGCGAGCTGCTGGGTCATTGAAAGTCGTGAATGGTGGCTGCTGTTGTCGATCACGAGGAGATATAAAAGCTCCAGAGACGTGGCTGTATGCTGCAGGGATCGGAGGCGCCTCATACTGGGGCTCAGTCATTGGGGAGCTCACATGGCGTTGTGAGGCATGAGGTTCAGCGTGCGAAACATGACTTGGAACCGGTCCAGATACACTACGGTGAGTTAGTGGTGATTGCACACTGCTCTGTCGCTGTTGCTGCTGGAATAGCTGCTGTTCGTATTGCTGTCGCTGTTGCTGAGCAAGAAGGCGCTCCTCTTGTGAGGGATCATGACCCCTCAAATCAGACGGAGGTCTTTGACGCTGCCGCTCGGCTATCTGGCGTTGTGCTAATGAGGCCTGATATGCCATTTGGTCGGACATTTGCTGCTCTCGCTGGAATTGTGCATTTTGGCGTTCTGCTTGCGAGGCTCCGTACGCTGCTTGTTCGTATGCAGGCTGCGGACGTTGTTGAAGCGCTTGAATTCGTTCAGCTTGAGAGCCTGGGTAAGCACTTTGATCGGGTATTGGTCGTTGCCATGGTTGTGCTTGCATATGCTCGGCATGTGAAGCCGGATAGGCTCCTTGCCCCTGCATCGGCTGTTGACGCTGTTGTAAAGGCAAGCGGTCTTCTTGCGAGCCTCCGTAGGGTGTTTGTTCATGCACTTCCTGCCGCCGTTGTTGCAATGCCTGTTGTCGCGCGGCTTGAGAGGCATCGTACGCTCCCTGATCGGCTGTGGGTTGCTTAGTATCAGGCTTGTAATACCCACCCGGAGGAGGACCCCAACTTGTTTGACGAAGATGTGGAGGAATGTGATCGAACGACGTACTTGAAGCTTGATTGCCGGGACGGGAGCCTTGGCCTGATGACTGTATTGGGCCCCTTTGAGCCTGATGCTCTTCTGCCAATTGTCTTGTCCGTAGGTAAGCAGAGCCCTCTTCAGGACGGGCGCCACCTATTGGTTGTTGTGGTAAGTAACTTGGCTGAGGCTGTTGATGTTGTTGAGGTATTCTTTGCGGAGGCATGCCTTGAGCACCTTGAACGCGTTGGAAGCCTTGAGGAGACGCAAATTGTGGATCCATTGGAGGCATACCAGGAACCATGTGTTGTGGGCCTTGCCCAGGAGGATATACCATGCCAGGTTGTTGAGGCCGCAACTGTTGTTGCTGAGAGGGCCATTGTGGCATAGGGGCCTGGGCTAGGGGTGGTGTAGAGTTTCGTTGAGCCTTGCGTGCTTTCTTCTCTTCTTTCGATAGTTTAGACCCATCGCCGGTCAAACCAGTTCGATTAAGTAGACCACCCAATGCGGAAAACCTTTTCTTCTTTCCCGTGTCCGGAACTCCAGACGTAGAAGCACGATAAGGTTGCGGCTGCGGCTGCCCATTCGGCATTGGAGCTGTGTTAGGAGGCTGTTGTGGTGGCATGCCATGAAATGACGCAGGACTTGCTGGCTTTCTTAAATCGACGCGGGACTCCGTCGGCTGTACCCTGGTGGACCCTTGACTAATCTGACTAAAGTGTGACTCTCCTCCCATGCTTGGCGGTCGATTAGACGGAACGAAAGGACCTGGCTGTTCTCCTGGTCTACCCATAGACGTCGTCTCACGAGAAAGAGAAAGGCTGCTAACGGCCGAGTGGAATGAACCATTGCGGTTGGGATCCGCGGGCAATGGCTTGAGACTGGAATTCATGGCGGTGTTGGGCACATTAGGTTTTTGATGGGAGACGTGAGACTTGCCACCAAAGCCTTTGAAGACCGAGGACAGCCTCGGCTTCGATGACGGTTTCTCTTGCGGTTTTGGCATCTGTGCCAGAAGCTGAGAATTCTGGTTTCCTGCGCCTTGTGCCGATGGATACTTTGTCTGGAGTTGCATCATTTGTTGATGAAACTCGTATTGGTTCCTCGGTCCGGGAGGCGGTCCGAGAGGTTGACCTTGAGCTCGAGGGTCGTGATCGGGCATCAACATCTCTCTGTGAGTCGGAGGAACTTGCGGCATAGACTGTCCTGGAGCCATTCCATACATCCGAGGATCCATCCGAGGGTCTTGCCAGCCACGACCTGGACCTTGGCTATTCTGCGGCACTTGACCGTTCATCATGAGGGGCCTTTCAGACGAAAATGGAGGTATCGATCCCTGAGCAGGAGGAGGTGAAGTTACTGGTGAACGTATTTCGACGTTGTTGGTAGGCTTGGTGTTGGTATCCTGGCCATCGTCGTTTGGGGAGACAAATCCTCGTAGTGATGGCTGTCCAGATGGAGTTTGATGTTGCGGCTGCGTGTAATTCTGATGCTGGACAACAGGTACTGCTGGTGCTCTAGAGGATGCTGTGTCGTCTGGTGAACCTGGATGTTGCTGCTTTTGATATTGCTCCGGAACCGACGGTACTTGCGCATTACCTGCTAGTGCGAGCTGATTGATCTGATCCTGTGGTTTTCCGTCTTGGTCTGGAGGCCCAGAAATAAAGCTCATCGGCCGCCCCGTGCTAGACCTCGGCCGTTCTTCGCTTTTTGAATCTGATGCAGCCCCTACAGTAGGTGCCGCAGGCTTGGTTGGCATCGAATGCTGCACTGACCCGGGACCTTGAGCATCTGAAACTCGCAAAGGCTGACCGCTTTCATCTCGCACGTCTTTCACAATGCCATTATGATCAGCGTATAGATCAAACCCATCGTCCTTGGCGGTAGGCGTGTCGTCGTTCCAAACTGCTGTGGATTCTTCCGGAATATCCGCCGCTGCCCAAGGGAGTTTGGTTGTTGAATCGTGCTGCATACGACGAATTGTGGAAGGCGTGGATCTTCCAGCAACGCTTGATGCAGGAGATATAGGGTTGCCGCCTTCAGAGACCATGGCCGAGATCTGCGAAAGAAGCGATTTAGACCTTTCTGGAACGGTCATATCAGACTTCAATGGCTGCAATTGCTGTGGCTGGTGCATTGGTTCCGAAGAGTTTGTATGGCCTCTGAAATATCCATTTGGAGTGGCCGTGTTAGATGCGTTGTCGTAGAGCACCTCAGCCTTGTCTGCTTGTGGACCATTCTGGGTGATGCGCGGAACTTGCGCGAGCGGCGTGACAAGATCGCTTTCATCTCTCATCTCGTCAGGTTGGCCCGTTTCGGAGTGCGACTTAGCAGCGATACTGTCGTGGTCCCATGATGCAAGAGATGAATTGGATGCGGCATATTCCTCGACAGCGTGGACAACTTGGAATGGCGTCGCAGAGACGCGGCGCGTTTGGTGGTCGGCCGGGTCAGCACCAGCATTGGCATGCAGGTGCGGGGGCAATGCGTGGCCTGGGCTTAGCGAGCCTTCTCGTGTGGCCCCAGGCACTTCGAGCGCAATTTCGCCAATCTGCCTGGAGCTTTGGTGGGACGACTTGCTGACAGTCTCTTCCTGCCCTAGCAACTGCAATTTCGGGCCGATACTCGGGCTCCGAGTGCCTTGTGCTCTTACCTTTGGGGGCCGCAAGTCGCTTTTCTCATGCCAAGCCAAATCTGATGCGCTGCCTGCATCTGACATCTCTACCTTCGGTGTGGCATCGTCATCGCCAACTTCGTGTGAAAGGTTCGAGACGGGCGAAATATCGCCGCCAATCAGTTCGGTCTCGAACGACGGACGCTTTGCAGCGACTTCAGCGCCACTCAGATGTTTGTGACCAAGCATGTTCGCGTTCGTCAGATTCAGTGCCTGCCGATTGTCCTTTGTTCGTGGAATTGGCTCATCTGCCTTCTCTCGCGAAGAGACAGGCAATATATCGCCAGGTCCATCATCCTCAGTTTTGAAACTAGGAAGCTTGTCGAGTGCCTTCAAGACAGCCTGCTCGAAACTAGAAGAATCTTGCTGCATCTCTCGCGTGTGCGGAATGCTCCCCACTCCCTCATTGTCTACCCGAGTCTGCAGCCCCTGCTCTTCATGGGGTATATCGTCCAGTGACAACTTGACAGGCGGCAACAGAGGACTGATATCACTAACGACTGGCCCGCCGCTTGGTGCCTGCAATATAGAGGCACCATTTCCTGGTGGAAGCCTGCGGTCCTCATCATCGTCGCTCACATCCACCTGTGAGGGGCCCATAGATGACATGACTGCCGAGATCTCCCTGGGCTGGGGGAGCGGGTCGTGATTCAATTGCGGGGGTAGGTCATCCTCATCGTCGATTTGCGCATGTCTATGTAGTAGAGGGGATGCTGCATCTGGTACTGGGGCGTAGTTCAACGGCGGCAAGTCCTTAGGCTTACTAATCACCTGCCCAGGCTCGAGTTCGGTAGGTGTGGGTGGTAGCGCCTTCCCTGAATCTGTCGCTGCTTTTGAACCTACTTTATCATATATGGGGCTCCCCGCAGCATTTCCCGTCTCCTTTGTTGGTATAGGTGGTGTCGAATACCGTATAACGGACTGTAGCATCCTATGGCTCGCATCATATTGACTCGGTCCCTGAGACTGACCCCCTGACACGGTATTAGGGAGCGGCGGAACAGGAGGAATATCCTGCTCAACATCTCTCTCCTGTGATGAGAACGCGCTCTTTGCCGGCGAAGGCAATATACCCAACCGGCTCTGCGACTGTGGTGTGCTACTTGGCGGTGTAGTATGGGCTTGATCGAAGGATGGCTGCATTCCTGGGGCATAGTTCCAGGAGTCGGGGGCATGGAATGAGTGCGGACGGCTATCCTCGCCGAGGGCGCGAGAGAGTTCGCGAGGTGGCGTGTTCCTAGGTGTATTTCCAAAGACAGAAGGAGTGTTGCTGGGGAGAGCGATGCTGCTCGGTCTACTTCTGGAGCGATTCGAAAGATAAAATGGGGAAGACAACGAGAATCGACGCTTCTTCTTCTCGTCGTTGGGGCTATCAGTGGCGGTGGAGGCACGGGCGATTGACTTCTCGGGGGTCGTCGTTATTGCTGTTGATGCCCTCGAGATCGGAGTGATGTATTCAGGCTCTTCGGACGGTTCGCGCGAGGAGGGTACGGAGTCGGTTCGGGAGTGGGCCTACATCACACATCACATCAGCATATGGATCTAGTAAGATACTGGAGAGGCGAGTACCGAAATCGAAATAACATTTAGATCATTATGGACTACAAGCGGGGACATGGTCATGAACTGGGAATGAATGATAAACGCCCAAAAAGATGAGAACGCCAACTTCGAGATCCACGCATTTCCATCCAACCGCATGTCGTTGTCCGTCTGCCATAATGATGTCAAGTATCATAATAGCATTCTCGTATCGTGCCATATAATGGAAAGGAGAAAGGAAAGAGATTATTTGTCTACCTTGTCGCGACCAAAGCGGCTCTTGCCTTTCGCAAACAAGCCTTTGGCACTGGTCACTCCCTTTCCGCTCAAAACACCAGCTGTGTGCAGTAAATCCTTGCCCTTGACTTGCATCTGGTGGCTTGGAACTCGTCCACCGAACCCTGGGCCAGAGGGTGATCCGGTGGTCGGAGAATTCGAGCCAGCTGGGACTTGCGCACCTGCCGCGTTGTACTGTTCTGTACCATGAGACTGATGGTTGCTTGAACCGCCGAATTTCCCAAGTAAAGAAAGAGACGCCGTGTGCTTGTGACGAATCGTTCCTGTAGGTGGTCGCTGCAAAGGGAAGGCCTGTGTGGCGAGGTCTGGGTTTGAATCTAAAGTAGATGCTAGCCAGTTCTCGAGTCCATGATCAGCAGTGGCCCAATGCTCGCGCGTTTTATTGTAGGTGGCGATGCGCTCCTGGGCGGAGGTGATCGTGGCAATCTCACGGGCGCCTAGTGGTTTATCTGTCGTAGGCGACTTCGCGGTAGGCTCATGGGAAAAGGATGGCTTGGACTCTTCAAGTGGGGAAACAGGGGCTTGGGGTAGTGCTTCTGCCTCCTTCTGCTGGTGCTGCCGCGCAAGGGTTTCCTCTTGACTAATTTGTGGTGGTTGCGAATAGTCTGCGCTGATACGAGGGGGTAGATCCACAGCCTCAGGATCCACCTCCGTATTCACAACATGAAGACCAGGTGACCGTGCACGCTCCCGTGTAGGGCTAGCAAGTGAACGAGCAGAGTCTAGAGGTGGAGTAGGAGACCGACCTCCCAACTGTGCTTCGGTTACAGGGTCAGGCTTCGTGATTGTAAAGGTATGGCCAGGCCCAAAGTAAGGATCTGGAAGGCCTTCAGACCATTGTTGCCTCTCCTCTTCTGCAGCTCGTTCAATAGCTGGAGAGGGGATTTTGTCTTCTTGTAGGCTCTTCGTAGGCTCTGGGATGGAGCTAGTTTGTTGTTGACTACCTGGCGTGCTATCTTCCCAGCTGAAACGGTTGAGTATCGTGGGTCTTGCAGGGTCCTCAGCCTGCGTGACAGGAGGAATGACAGCTTCCGACGACAGTGCAGGGATATTACGTTCCACGTCTTGCGAGGGACGTGGGGTGGCGTGGTCGCCATCCGCCCAGTAACTGTCATATTCGCTAGGCAAAATGGAGCTGGCACGATTTGCACCCGGGCTAACCGGTTGAAGGGAAGCACGGTTGGGGTCGGTCGCTGGCGTCACTGCAGTCCTGACCGGGCTGAGGCTGGCGACAATTTCCTTGCGCAATCGGTCGCTTTCCTGGTCTTCAGCTGACGGATCAGTACTCAGTTGAGGATCAAGGGTCGGACGCGGCTGTCGGGTGGAGGTTTCCGGTGCGAAGGGCTCTGGGCTCTTCTCCTTCAGATCTTTCAGAGGTGGTGGTGGTGGATACTCAGATTCTGGTGAGTCTTTGGCAGGTGGAGTGGGCGGTACGCTCGATATGGAAGATACTGTTCGCTCCAGCTGTAGTGGCCGAGGCATGTAAACATCGCCATGATTCTTGGAAGTTCGTTCCTCCTGATAGGTATCATCAAGTCCGACGGTTGTTCGAATGGAGTTAACCATAGCGGCTCCAGCATCTTTGAGTGCCGCAATTGGATCTTCTTTAAGCGCAGTAACTGGATCAGAAGTGTGCGAGGTTTCAATCTCAGTGACTGGTCGCTTGGCAGTTGTTGGGGTCAAATCAACCTCTTCGAGCGGAGACGAGATTTTGTCCTTTCCAAAACCTAGCTCCCGGTCCCTATCGCCGTGATCGGATGGTGTAATAGCTGTTGTGGCGTAAGACTCCCACTGCCCTGGAAGATGTGGACGGAACTCCTTGACAGGACTGCTCGGTTTGCTGGGACTGGCTTTCGTGGGAGAGGCCGCCCGTGAGTTATCCTGGCTCTTTTCCCATGACTGAACACTGTTTCTGGACATGTTCGACTGAGTGGAACCGCGCCTCGAATGCGCAACGTCTCCAAATTTGCCGGCCAGTGCTTGCACGCGACCTTTGCTTGGTGATTCCGAGCGATCGCGTGGGACCACGTCTTGGATAGGGGACTGCGCATTGTGTGACTCCAAGAACGTATCCTGAGATTGTCTTTCTGCTGCTCTTAGCTCCGGAGTCGTTCTGACAGGGCTGCCCTTCATGGCATTCGCAATGTCTGATTCCCGAGCAGCATATGCCGCGGATGGGCCGCTGAGTCCGCCTTGCATTCGGTCGGTAGTGTCTACTGAAAGTTCACCTGCCTTTGGCTCCGGTAGGTCCTTTTGCGGGGCAATCACAGGTGACCGTGCAGGGCTATCGCCACGAGTTGGAGTAGCCAGACCACTGCGGGGTAGGGATGAGCCTGAGTAGTTACGAGCATGGCCTGACGATGCGTTATGTGGGACATGATGAGTTGGCTCATGCACAAGCGCGGATGTTGGCTGGGAAACAGGTGTAACAGTTTCACTGGGTTCCTCCTCAATTGCGGGCGTACTTCCTTCACCCCCTGCCTGATTGCGATTCTTCATGGCTGACGTCGCAGAGCTGGGCACCCGACTCATAATTGGACTGATGCCAGCCGTGCTGCCAGTATTGCTTCTAGACATTTCAGAACTAGAATCCTTGGAGATTGGCGTAGGGGGAATCGAACGCTGGTCATCGCTGCGCGTGAAAGCCTGGTCAACGACGGAGCGGAAACCTTGGTCATCTGGGGGTGACAGAACAGGCGCGTGGTTGGCAGGAGCTTGCACCTGCGGCCCGCTCGACCAGAAGCTGTTGGTGAAGGCTTCCGGTTGAGGAGGGGCCTCATGCTGTGATGGCTTTGATGATCCAGTTTGAATCGGCTGTTGGCCATTCTGATGGAACTCTGCATCAAAGTTCGGTAAGTACTCGCTCTTTCGCTCTGCAACTGTTTCTAACGGCTGAAGTGATCTGCCGCCTTCTGCTTGAGGAGAGGCTACCTCATCTTTGGGACGGGAGGAGAGTGAGTCGAGGCTTGGTCGTGACGAGTCCAACGATGCACGCTCCCGCTCGCGCTCCTCGCCGACACGCTTGTATATGTCTGCCGGCCTAATAAAGGGCAACGGCTTGTCGCCATGACTTCCTGTGCGTGATCGTGGAGATGTGGCCGCTGGCGACTCGACCTGGCCTATGCTGCTCTTGCGCGGGGGGAACTGGGAGTTGGAGGGCGCAGCGGACATATCGGTAGGAACGGCGGAGAAGCGCGTCTGGAGGGGAGTAGGCATTGCAGACGGGCTGAAGTCTCGTCGTTGCTGTGGCTCGTGACCTACGTCGGACTCAGCGCCACTTGGCTGGCGTTGTGGCTCGCCATATTGTTGTGGGTAGCTCTGTTGCGGGTGCGGTATGGAGGACGAGAATGCGCGCTGCTCTTCCCCGTGCTCAAAAGAGTTCCTGCGCGGCTTCGGGAGAGGAGCCTGTTGCGAGGGATCTGTAAAGCTCCGTGTTGGCTGGTCGGTACGCTGAGCGTAGTATCGCTGCGCAGATTGCGGTTCCTGCTGTAGTGGAGGCTCCTCGTTCACGCCATATTCATCGTACTCGTCGTACTCGCCCCAATCGTCGCCATCGTAGGCATTCTTCTTCGCCTGCACCCACTTCTTCGTCTTCATGCGATTAACATTAGTCTTAAACGACACGGGCTGGCCGGTGGAGAAAGGGGATGCGGTGCGGTCACTGTCATGCGTTAGTCTACGAGCGGTGGTGCTCGAGCACAGAAAAGCAACGTACAGCGGGGACTTGGCCGCCTCCTGATTGAAGCGAAAAGGCCCCGACATTGCGAAAGATGTCTGGCGGTCCCTGTAGAGGTTGTGTGCACCACTCGTCGAGAGCGGGCGTCTCCAGGGCTAAGCCCTAATCGAGTAATATTCTACAGCGCATGCAATGAGTGAGATACCGCTCGCACGAACGGAATTTGTGAGTCGCCGAGTCTTGCGCTGTTCTGGCGGCGAAGGAGATGCGGGAGATGCGGTACAATGAATGGCTGAGGTGGAGCTCGATGTCAGGTGTGAAGGGTTAGACCAAGATGCGGGAAGATACGTCAGCAGTCGAGCCGCAACCTTGCCATGGCAGAAAACCCGAGGTGAAGTAATAACGTCTCAGGCTGAAGAGATAATAAAGCGCGTAGATGCGATGACGAACAAATCTCACAGCAAAAGTAGAAGCTCTGCAATCTCCCTCGATTGACGCCAGCCGTCCCACGGGCCTGATCTCCAGCCACAGTGTCAAGCGTGGCGTCCCCAAAGTTCGGACCTGGCCACGTTCCCCCATCCAACATTGAAGTCTCCAAAGCCCCAACCCCATTTTCTACATTTCCCCTCTCAACCGACTCAACAACCTTCACAACCGCGCTTAGACTCCGCCGTGCGCCTACAGTAAACTTGGAGTGGAGCATACACATTGGCCAACCTCCCTTACGCACCCTGAAAACGGACAGATCGATTCGCGTATCACAACGGAAATCCCGGTCGCCTTCCCCTTCCACCACTCGCACCAGATCGACCCAGCGCGCAACTACGAGCAGACACAGTTCGCCCTCGGATAGTTCCAAGTTTGACCTCTCCAGCGCATCCGCAGCGCATCCGCAGCGCCTAGCCGTCTTTCCCGAAGGCGTCGGGGCCTCCTTAATCCTCTCACTCTACTTCACCCACCACACATACACCATGGCCGTGTCGATACAAGACCGCACCGAAGAGTTTCGCTCTATCCTCGCCCAGGCGCAGCGACGGCAGGCGCAATCTAAAACCGGCGCGCAGCGGCAGTCGCTCCTGACAGCGCAGGAGAAGTCGCAGGCAAATGGCAGTCCACAGCGCCAACGCTCAGAGTTCGCGCGCAACGCTGCAGAGGTAGCGCGAGGCGTTGCGAGCACCATGCAGAAACTGGAGCGGCTTTCACAACTCGCTAAGCGCAAAACACTGTTCGATGACCGGCCCGTCGAGTTTGACGAGCTCACCTTTGTCATCAAGCAGGATATGACTGCTCTGTCTGGGCAAGTGCAGACGCTGCAGCAGATGAACATGAAGCAACACCCCAAGGCAAAGCCCGGAATCGACCAGGAAGGCGAGCACAACAGCAACGTGGTTTTGCTGTTAAAGGACAAGCTGCAAAATGTAGGAACAAACTTCAAGGATGTGTTGGAGGTCAGGACGAAGAACATGCAGGCTTCGAGGTCGCGGACAGAGCAGTTCCTGTCATCCGCAGCGGCGCAATCGCATACCAGCCTTGACCCGAACAGAACCGATTCCCCGCTATACCAGACGCCCCAGCGAGGCCGATCACCTGGAGGATTCGGCCGGAACACAAACGCTGCCCAGCAAGATCTGCTCTCTCTTGAGCCATCAGGATCGTCAGCTCTCACTCGAGGCGGTCCGCAATCAGACGCACAGCTGCTGCTGATGGAGGAGGCGCAACCACAGAATGCATACATCCAGGAGAGAGGGCGAGCAATCGAGTCGATAGAGTCTACCATTCAAGAGCTGGGAGGCATCTTCAGTCAACTGGCTCAGATGGTATCCGAGCAGGGCGAGCAGATTCAGCGAATAGACGCAAACACCGAGGATGTAGTAGACAATGTCGAGGGTGCCCAGCGGGAGCTGATGAAGTACTGGAGTCGGGTGCAAGGCAACAGGTGGCTTGTTGCGAAGATGTTTGGCGTGTTGATGATATGTACGTGTGCTTGGATCTTGCTAGTAGGTATATTGCTAACATTGCACAGTTTTCTTACTTTGGGTCCTTATTTCTGGGTAGACCTCGGATTTACCAACTTCTAGATCATCCGCATAATACTCGGCGTTTAGGAAGACATGGACACATCAGTACCAGCTCGGCCTGGCCACTCATCGAAAGCGCACTTATTGCATACGGCACACACTATTTCTGTTCATCTGTACCCATACCTCTTTTCATTCTATGCCTCTATATCGTCACAGCGGATACCGAAAGTCCGCCGCCTAGTCCCTTTAATAGATTCCCTCTTCTTGCAGCGGTAGATCCTTCGAGTTGCGTTGCGTCCCGCCACCAAATAAGGTTCATAGCTCGATCTGTATCTGTGCACACAGACGCCTTAGTTGCATACACAGCATCTTGGCTGCATATGTACAACATGCGGAGCACATCCGGCAGTCGTTGTTCGGTTAGCTCGGTAGTACTTTGCTCACACAAAGCTTGAAATAGACTCGACGTGTTCACTTGAACTGTACACGTCGCACTATTGCATCTCCTGTATAGACTTTGCCCCATCCCTTGCACCACAACAAAAAGCGAATGCGAGTGCACGACTCCTATAAATAATAACAACATCGAGGTGGAGATAAAGTCATTTAGCAATCCCACTACACATATCAACCGCTAGACCAGCGTACCAAACTTTGATGTTGAGAAATGCTCATCAAACGAGATGAGTAAAGGGAATGATTTTCGGCCTGAAACTTGGGCCAAGCAAGTGACCACAGTAGGCCAATTTCCGAATGCTTTGATGGGTCCCTTGATCGTCAAAGCCGAATGCCGGAAGCTGTACGTTGCTCGTAGGTCAAGGAGAAAGGGAACTATATCAGGGTCGATTTGCTGCAAGTTCCCGCCTTGTACAGGACTTCCTCGGAAGTAGTAGACTATCAAGCTGTGTGGTGCTTCAGTCTACCAAACGCTGCAGATGACTTCGAGTCCTGCAAACTTCGAGTCTGTAGAAATGTACGGGGTCACATCGCACTGCGTTACTCCTCGATCTTCTAAGAACAAATCAGAATCTTGATTTTAGACAATCGAAGACCTCCTAGGAGTGAGATAGAGCAGGGATGCGCCTTGGCGTGCGAACCCTCTGTAGGTCCCATCATCTGTCATCCCTGCCTATCCCGTTGGATGTCAAGATCCTTAGCAGAGCGGTGAGTTACGGAGTGCTACCTCCGCAATCGTTGATTCATCAGAGCGGGTAGCAGCTAGTGGAACCATGGACAACGCGGGCCCGTATTATGGATAGTCTAGATCCTCTCAATAATTACCCTATCGATGTTGAGAAACCGTGGACGTGCGACACTTTGACAAGAACGGCGTAACTTCGGTCGGGTGGCTGCATATGGGTGGCACTGCAGCCAGCCGCGGAACTGCAAGGGTTGTGGAAACGCAATGACATGTTTCGAAGGCATAACGCGTTGTTTCGACTTGAGGCCAGCGAAATGTGCGCAAATGGCGGGTAAGAATGTCATACTTAGCGAGGCCGGCCAGGCGCAGGCAGGATGGATGCGGCACTCAGCCAGATGATCAGAGTGTGCGTCGTGCATTTGCAGTAGCGCCGGGTGCTGCTCGCCCCTACAGACGTCGACCCAGCGCTCACCGACACACTTGAACTTGACAAGACACCTGATCCGCAATTGCTGCTGCTGCACCTCTCCGCCTATCCAACCAAGACTGTGCGCTGGCTGCGCGCCCCATCGTCAGTCTAGCGGTACCTTCCCAACGCAAAAGAGACGACGCTCCGCCCGCATGTCCTGGCCGGCTTCGTCCTAGACGTCACTACACATCGACTTCATGCGCGCTCCGGCGCAATGCGTGAACAAACAGGAGACGACACCGTCGCTCTTGGCACCGCGCCTATATTCGACGATGCCATCTATCTCTCGGAAGCGCTCAATCTGCCCGTGAACCAGAATGAAGACGACCTCGACGCCGAGTTGGCACTGCTGGCTCGCGAATCAGGAATCGAGGATCCTTACCGATTCCTATGCCCCGTGCAAGATATCTCTAGAGCGCTATCTACTTTGACTGTGGACAGCGATCACAGAAGCTCCATGTCTATTCATTCTCAGGAAACCCAGTCGACAAGCTTCACATCCGCGCCTTCTCGAACCTCCAGAGACCAAATTTACCCGAGCGAACGTTCGCCAGCACCAAGGATGCCCCCAAAGCTCACGCGGGCTGCACTGTCTGTTGAGAACTACAACCAAGCCACGGAGACCCAGGTACCAGGCTTTCAGCAGAGGCACTCGAGCTCGACACTGTCTGTGGCACAGTCCGTACTCTCCAGTACTTCTTCGCTGCAGAATCACGCACCACGCAGAAAGCGCGGCTCAGGTCTCTTCGCCATGTTCAGGAAAGACTCGAGGTACTACGACATGCCCGTCCGACGTGACATGACGCTAACGTTCAGTAGCTCCTGCACTTCTCGGTCACACCATGGACATCACGGCAGGTCTCGAGGCGACAAACTTGAGTGCGGTCACTCGCTATCACCCTATGCTATCCGCGTACATATACAGGAAGCGCTGCAAAGTGGGGCACAAACAATACCACAATGCTGTGGGAAGGCACTACCGCGCACAGTGCTGGAGGAAGTCTTGACAGTAGCAGAGACGGATTTCGTAATGAACGGCGCATTGCAGTCGCCTGACGTTGGCTCTCTCCGCGACTCCGGATATTGTGAGAATGGGATCTCATCGGTTGATCTCCCTCGCCCGTTAGAAAAGACCTCTCTTGCAGCGAGCACCCCTGCAGCGCCAAACACACCGGTCCAGCGTAGCAGGCACGAGGCAATCAACATTGACTCCGCGCTGGCGAATGAGGCGTTCAAGAGCTTCAAAGCCCAACAGAAGGAACAGTTCGAACGGGTGGCAGCCTTCGAGTGCAACCAGCGGAAAGCGCTGTTAGCACACCATCAATCCTCGCTTAAGCGGCTCGCAGTCCAACACGAAGCTAACAAGGATGAAAAGAAGGAACAGGTAAGTCCTAGTTGCATAATTGCGCCTCATGTCAGCTTACTCACATCCTACAGCATACTATTGACCTCGAACACCTGGAGGAACTGCAGATCATTGCCGAGCACGACCTCCGCAAGGCCCAAGACCAAGAGACGCAAAACGTTGCCACGGCGCTGAAGCATATGGAAGCTTATTGCCTTGGCACAAATGTGAACCATCCGGAGCATGCTCATACCGTAAGCGAGGAAGACTTCAAGAAGCTCGACCGGCAAAGAATGGTCCAGCAGAACTTACCAAGAAAACACGAGAACGCAATCAACGTCCTAAGAGCCCGGCAGGAGCGGGAAACGAAACGAAGGCTGCAAAAACAAGAGGCCGAGCTAGCCCACATGGACGACGAGCACGAAAAAGAAAAAGCCAAAGCTGAAGCCGAGTACACCAAAGAGCTTGAAAAACTCGAAGCCATCATCGACGTCCGGAGACGACGGTTGCTGCAGAGATGGGATCTCAAATTCGAAATGTGGCGTCGCGACTGGGAAGAACAGCACAGCACGACGCTGAACACCAAACTCGAGCACGAAAGCTGGCCGCTTCAAAAGACACTGACGGTAACGCCGATCGCAGAGTCGAGTTCCCTGGCTCAGTACGTCAGGGCCGCTGCGTAGAATTGCGCGTCATCGTGATCTGGCATCATCCTTTGCTTTCGCATTATCGTTTCGCATCGCATCTTTCAACAGGCAGGCACCATTGATTGACAGCATGACCGAGCGCATAATCGTCTTAATCCATCCACGTCTTTCTCATTTGTTTTTCTCGGCGCATTTAGCACGGCGTACATGGAGTCCATCCGGCATTGCTACGGCTACGGGCGCATACCCATACTTGTCCGGCGCAGCGCATCGCAACTCTTTTAACTATAATGACCATTTCCTTTTTACACGGGAGGCTTACATACATCGTCTTATATACCCCACACGCGCGTACGCGAGGTTCTTTTTCAGAAGGAAGGGGAGAGGGAGGAGGGAGGTAGATATAAAAGTGGTGGGTGGGTGGGTGGGGCGGGCGGATGTATTGGTTGGATAGAGGGTTGGTGGGGATGATGGGGCATATTACAGGAAGGGAAAGCGGAAATAAGAGGGTTATGAAGGGGATGGGTAGAGATGGAATGGTGTACGTAATGTACCGTAATGAAATAATAGGCTTTCAAATTACTTACTGATTGTGCAATGGTGGTTGCAATGTCTTTGGACGTTGTCTAACACTCACAAACTGAACCTTCCACAGGAGAAGACAATGAAGTATAGTATTAACATTGACCTTGATCGTATCTGGGTATCTTCGCTACTGGACTGTGGAATGCTATGTTCATGTACATCGTTTCTTCATCTCTAACCCTGACACGGCTTGCCACATGATCTACATCTCATGGCTTTCTTCTCGAGATACTAACTGGAACTACGCACAGCAAGAATGTTTTAATCTCGTGTGTGGCCACTGTTGAAATGCTCAACCGGGGCAAGCATGTCCCACTGCAGACCCTCCTGCACATCCGTCGCTGCTGGGAGATCACCCAGACCCATAGCCACATCCATCTCAGCATCTTCATTGAGCAGGGAAAGATGATCAAACTGGTTGTCAAAGTAGGGGCTAAACTGGGGATTGATCGGCTTTTGCTGGCCGTCACCGTTGGACATGAGCGGGATACCGCCGTCGGTGAAGTACGGAGCAGGAGTCTGTGGCATACTCGGCTCGGCTGAGTCAAACATGATCATCGAGTCGTCGAGGCCGCCAATCCAGAACTGTCCACCGGTCATTGCGTCGCGCTCTCGGATCATCTCGTCGACTTCTTCCTCTGGGATGTTGTGCGCGGCGCGGAGATGGCGGCGTAGATCGCGGTCCATGTAGAAGCGGTAGTCGCATGTCTTGACCAGACAGGGTACCTCTCTGCCTTTCTCGTATCCCACGCCAGTGAGGAGAGTGAGCATAGAAGGCTCTGGTTTCTTTTGCGACTTTGCGGCTTTTCGACGCTCCTTGCGGTTGCCGAGACCCAGGTGGTGTGTTCGGACGTGCTGGTCGAGGGATGACTTGGCTTTGAAAGCTACGCCGCATGCATTTTCGCCGTTCCAGGCTTTGAGGTCTTCGTGCTTGGAGTTTTGGAGAGCGTCGGAGGTACAGAAGTACTTGAACTGCTTGTCGTGGACGGTCTGGATGTGGACAGTAAGGTTGTGTTTCCGATTGAAGACGCTGTCACAGTCGGGCTTCGGACAGGGAAATCGCGGCTGCTCTGCTGGATCGGCGTGAAGGGTGTCGAAGTGGGTTTTGAGTGTGGATGTATTCTTGAACCTTTGACCGCACTCGGAGCAGATGGGCGGATGATGTTCCTCGGTATGTGCCACGAGCTCCTCGTTGGTTGCAAAAGCCGGCGGCTGTGTCGGTATCGTAATCGTCTCGCCAGACTCGGTCTGTATGGTTTCCGTCTCGGCGCCAGGGGCTATGCAAAGCATACAGAAGTGTCCCTCCTCTTGTCTATCCGAATGCGCTTTATCCATGTGCCGCTGTAACGCGCCCTCTGTTTGATATCCGCTCGTGCACCTCATTCCCGTCTCCGCATCGACAAAGGTGCACGGATAGGGCTTCACTTCCTCGTGCTGACTCTTGACATGTGCCTCCAATGCCCTCTGTTTTCTGAACGCCTCATTACACGGAGGATAATCGGTGCAATAGAATTTGGACTCGTGGACGTCCTTGTGTCGCTGGAGCCGGCCGTTCGAAGTGAAGCTCTTCCCGCACCCATTCCAATCGCAGATGAACGTTCGTTCGGCGACTGGATCGCTGTGGGCGTTCTTCAGATGACGCTGAAGGTGGTCTTTGCGGGGAAACGTCTTGTCACAGTCTGGTTCGGTGCAAGCAAAGGGTCGTTCCTTGTTGTGGCTTCGCATGTGGGACTCGAGACGACATGGTCGGTTGAAACGCTGTGCGCAACCCTCGACAGGGCAGACATAGTTCCACTGGCGGCGGGCCTCGCTTTCTGCTCTTCGTTCGCCATTATCGGTGTAGTTGATCTGGTAGTCACCAGAGCCGTCCGAGGCGCTGTCCATGTCGGGTGTCTCCTCTATAGCACCTGATGGTAAATTTTAGCTTGGGTGGAGACGTCATGGCGGGCAGAACAGGATACATACCTATACGGGACTTTTTCTGCGGTGCAGCTCCAGCATCACCTGCAGACTTGCGTTTTACAGCCATTGCGGTACCAGCAAACTGTGGTTGACGATGCTCTGGGCGCGGATGTCCAGGGTCGATTTGGACACCCACTTTAATTTTCGCGCCAAGATTCCGCACGCCAAGCCCTCGGGCGGTGGACAACCCCTGCTTGAAGCTTTGGCTTTTTTGTTCGCGATTCTTCTTTGACTTCGCGCTGCAGACTAGGACGTATCTTCGCAGGCAAACGCTCCAGGACCTGACTCCACCAGTCCTTTCTGTACAAACACGCGCGCACATTTCTCAACCGCCGACATGTCTGACTACGGAGGCGACGACGCATACGGTGACACTGGATACGAGTATGTACATGGATTGAGTCTGCCTTGTTCTTCCAGCGCAGCTCTGGCGCATTGCTTTGTTTAGCGCAAGATCATATAGCAGTGGCTGACTTGTTCAGTGAGCCCGCCATCGAGTTCGACGAGGAGGCAGAGCCTGATATTCTCGACGACGATGCGGACGAAGCTGGTGGTGGAGAGGACCCAGACGCTGTTGATCCGAACGACGACAACATTGTAGTCTCAGGCGACGCCAGTGCAGGTGCCTCTGCGAAAGAAAAGGCGAACAACACAGTCGAGAGCGAGAAGTCAAAGAGAGTCGACAACGACAAGCGCACCACAACCCCGTACATGACCAAGTACGAGCGAGCGCGTGTGCTGGGGACAAGAGCGCTGCAGATCAGGTGAATAGGAGAACGCAAGATGGTGCAGGGCCCATGCTAATAGCATTCTTAGTGGTAACGCTCCGGTTTTGATTGACGTGGAAGGCATGACCGATCCCCTCCAGATCGCCGCCAAGGAACTGCAAGAGAAAAAGATCCCGCTTGTGGTGCGGCGGTATTTGCCTGACGGATACTACGAGGATTGGACTTGCGAAGAGCTTCTGACATAGATGGGTTTGCTTGGCTGCATTGGGCTGGAGTTCATGGGTGCTAAAATGGTACATATTCGGCGAAAGGAGTCTCTGAGTGGTTGCGCGTCTTTGTCCCGAATCACAACCGAGTTTCCGCTTTCTCCAAGTCTCCTCCGTGTGTGAGTGCGGATCCGATTCCTAGAACAAGCCAAAATTTAGTGAAGGTGGGGTAGCTCGAGGCAAGAGCTATCCACGCCTCCCCGCACTAACCATAGGAACAACGTCACCTAATGCGACAGCTTTCAAAACTTCTCAGTCCACGACTCCGATTCCCTCTACTTTCTCCTGCGACACGTTCCTTGTACCATACAACTTCATCCATCATGTCCTTCGAAACCACCGGCACCATTGCCTCCTTTGGGGGCAAGCTTCTCAAGCTGAAGCACAAATCTTCGAGCACAAACACAGACATGGAGCTCAACGTGTTCCTGCCTCCTCAGGCATTGAAGTCCGGGGCGAAGGTCCCTGTCCTATTCTACCTCTCCGGTTTGACATGTACTGGCAACAACTGCTCTGAAAAGGGCTTCTTCCAGCACGGTGCAGCGCAACACGGCATTGCCATTGTATATCCCGACACATCACCAAGTGCGTGTATGCCATTGCCTTGGAAACACCCGACTAACCTACCGTGTAGGGGGGCTACAGATCGAGGGCGAGGATGAGGCCTACGATTTCGGGTCAGGCGCAGGCTTCTACGTCGACGCGACCAAGGAGCCATGGACAAAAGGCTACAACATGTACTCTTACATTACCAAAGAACTTCCTGAAGCACTATTCTCGTCGTTCAAAGAGCTTGACTCAAGCAGAGTTAGCATTACAGGCCACAGCATGGGCGGTCATGGCGCATTGACACTGGTATGTCTGCCCAATTCAGAGACAAACGACACTACTGACAAGGCTACTAGTTCCTCAAGAACCCCGGAAAGTACAAGTCCGTCTCTGCCTTCGCGCCCATTGCCAACCCCATCAACTGCCCCTGGGGTCAAAAAGCGTTCAAGGGATACTTTGGTGAGGACCAGGAACAAAAGTGGAAGGAGCACGACGCGACAGAACTTGTGAAGCAGTGGAAAGGGCCACTGGAAATTCTCATCGATGTGGTGCGTGTCCCACGACCGCGATTGTTAGATCACATTGCTGACAGTAGACAGGGCACTGGAGACAACTTCTACAAGCAAAAGCAGCTTCTCCCGGAGAACTTCATCGAGGCAGCAAAGGGTGCTGGCAACGACAAGGGCATCAATCTACGCATGCAACCCGACTACGACCACAGCTACTACTTCATGGCTACATTCGCCGACGATCACGTCGCGTGGGCGGCGAAGCACTTGGGCGCATAGTAAGTGGACGCGCCTGCTCGACATGGACCGGCCACTCACTACTACAGAAGCGGTTCGAGTTCCAAACAAAAGCTGTAGGAAATATAGTCGAGTTTGAGGGCCGTTGCCGAGGCATCCCTGAAGACTCGTATAACTATTCGATTGCTCGACGGCAGTTTCATGCATGTGAACTGTGGTTCGATCGTGGTTCGGATGGGTCTCTCATCTTAGAGAAAACGAGTGTTGCAAGATAGAGTAGGAAATATAAGCAGTCTTCCGACTACTTGAACAAAATATGCGTCGTACTTTTTGTGGAGTATAAATTTTCGGAAGTCAAACTGCAATAGCTCCACGAGTACCTTTAGTTTTTTTTTTTCTGGATTGTGCAATTACTAAAGATTTTTAAGCATCAATCAATAGATATTTGTCCGTCGAAACAAATTAGTGCAATGAATTGAGCGCACGTGTCACACGATGAAATTGGGCTTCGGAGCATCCCACCATGGGAGCCGGGCTTGGCGCTGCCACTTCAACAGCACATGTATTGTTTTCGCTCAGCACGCGTCGACAAAGAAGCAAACAGCGCTCGTACTATCTAGTGGTAGAATCTTTGCCCAGGCTACTCGGCTCCAACTTCACTCTCTTTCTTTCACCGATATCCCTTCCACAGCCCGTACGTCAGACCCTACTGCCCCGCAGCTTCTGCCTTCACCGCCGTAACACTTTCATGATGCAGTTCTCGCCCTGCTCAATGACCCGGTAGCACATCACTCGACTGTTTTTCTCTCTCTCTCTTCCTTCGATGCCCAATCTCGTGGTTGGACACCCTCTGTACTGTTCGTGACTCAACCAAATTTGTCCCCATCCAGCCGGTGGAGGAAATGGAGGCCCAGGTACGTGTATCTTCCTAGCATAGCATTCGGAAGCTGTATGGAACTTGCTTCTAACTAGTGTCCAACACTTTAGGTCGAAAATGCTATCCAAATCGCCTCGGACCCTACATCGAGCCAACAGCTGCGCGGCCAGGCCATAGAATACCTGAACCAGTTACGGACAGAAGGCTCGGCATGGCAAGCAGCCCTCGCCCTATTCACACGCGACCCTCGACCCTCCGACTTTGTCCGCCATACGTCCCTCGACCTCGTGAACAATGCCGTCCAAGAGCATCGGCTGGACGAGCAGAGCCTCTCCTACATCAAGGACACGCTCCTGGGCCATATACGGCAGTCGTACGCGCCAGGCAGTAACGCTGCAGACACAAACCACATACAAAACAAGCTGATGCAGACTATCACTTATCTCTTTGTAGCATTATACCCCTCTTCGTGGCAGTCTTTCTTCGACGACTTCCGCGCCTTGGCCGGTGACCAAGCAGCCATCGGCAGTGTCAACACCGCTACTACCTTTCTCTATCTTCGCATGCTCGGTCAAGTCCACGACGAAATCGCCGATCAGCTAGTGGCTAGGCCGGAGGACGAAAAGAAGCGTAATACTGAGTTGAAAGATCTTATTCGCCAGCGAGATGCCCAAAAGATCTCATTATCGTGGCAGGAAATCCTCGCCAAGTGGAGGGACTCGGATCTGAGCCTCGTGGAAATGTGTCTGAGGACCATCGGCCGCTGGGTGAGCTGGACTGACATCAACCTGATTGTGAATCAGTCCATGATCCAAACCTTCCTTGAAATGGCCGGCCAACAAGGCATAGGTGACCCTGAGAGTCCGGCTGGCAGGGTTCGAGATGCAGCAATCGACACTTTCTCGGAAATTGTGGGCAAAAAGATGAGTCCGGCGGACAAGGTCGAGCTGATTTTGTTCCTAAACCTCTCGGAGGTCGTGGGCCAGCTCATCAACAGCCCAGCATTAGCGGAGTTTAACAGCCCGAACTACGACAACGATCTCGCGGAGACGGTCGCAAAACTCGTCAATAACATCGTCTTCGACGTCGTCAAGATCTTGGAGAACGATTCAGTTGACGAACAGACCCGCCAGCGTGCTGATGATCTCATCCGTATCTTCACTCCGTACCTGCTACGCTTCTTCGCCGACCAATACGACGAAGTCTGCTCCACCGTGATCCCGTCCCTTACTGATCTCCTCACATTCCTTCGCAAGCTGCAAAAGAAATCCGGGACGGTCCCCTCTCAGTACGCCGCCGTATTGCCACCGGTTTTAGATGCTATCATCGCAAAGATGAAGTACGATGAGACGGCATCATGGGGTGAAGAGGGCGAGCAGACCGACGAGGCCGAGTTTCAAGATCTTCGACGACGGCTCCATGTGCTACAGCAAACGGTTACAGCGATCGATGAACCATATTATATCGAGACCCTCAGCCGTGTAGTCAATGGCACATTCGGTCGCTTGTCACAAGGTGACCAAACTTTGAATTGGCGCGATCTCGAGCTTGCTCTACACGAGATGTATTTGTTCGGAGAGCTGGCTATTCGCAACCAGGGACTTTTCGCCAAGCGCGAGCCTTCGTCTGCCGCTGCTCAGCAACTTGTGGGTATGATGAATAGCATGATCGATTCCGGTAAGTTCATTGTCGAGTCGCCAATATGAAGTGGGTCGTTTTGACAGAAATCTAGGTCTCGCATCTTACCCACACCCTGCTGTACAGCTTCAGTATATGGAGATCTGTGTCCGCTACTACCAGTTCTTCGAACAGAACCCCCAGCTCATTCCCAAGGTCTTGGAGAACTTTGTCCAGCTTACCCACAACAATCACATCAAAGTTCGCTCACGGTCCTGGTACCTCTTTCAGCGCCTAGTAAAGCATCTGCGAGCCCAGCTCGGAAATGTATCGTACGACATTATTCAGGCAGTTGGTGACTTACTTTCGATCAAGGCTGAGTTGCCAGACACTTCCGAAGATGAGATGTCCTCAGACGAAGAAGATCAGTCTGCTGACGCACTGTTCAACTCTCAACTTTACCTATTCGAAGCGGTTGGGTGCATTGCTTCATCAAATACGGTTTCCCTGGAGAACAAGAAGCTCTACGCACAGACGATCATGAGTCCTCTGTTTACTGATATGGAGCAGACGCTGCCCCAGGCGAGGAACGGTGACGAGCGAGCCGTTCTTCAGATCCACCACATCATCATGGCACTTGGGACGTTAGCTCGTGGTTATTCGGATTGGGTCCCAAGCAACAACAATAGCGCTGTCCCCCAAAGCGAGGTGGCAGATGAGTTTATTAAAGCTTCCGAAGCCATCCTTGTCGCCCTCGAATCGCTCAATTCTTCTGGTTCAATTCGGCACGCGGCGCGCTTCGCCTTTTCGCGCATGATCGCTGTCCTAGGTTCTCGATTACTACAGCAACTGCCCTCATGGATCGAAGGACTTCTCTCATTGAGTTCCTCGATGGATGAAATCAGCGTTTTCCTCAAGGTTCTTGGCCAGGTTATCTTCACCTTCAAGGCGGAGATCGCTGGCATCCTGGACACGGTCATGACTCCGGTTCTACAGAGAATCTTCACCGCACTAGCGGTGACACCCTCGGGCACAGATGACGAGATTCAATTGGCTGAACTCCGGCGAGAGTATTTGAACTTCATTATCGTCGTTCTCAACCATGGTCTCGGATCTGTGCTTGTTAGCAATGGTAAGCACATCACGATAAGTTTCCTGTAGCAAAGTTAACGTGTCATAGCAAACCAAGCAACCTTTGAACCCATCATTTCGTCTATTGAGACGTTTGCTCGCGATACTCACGATTATCCTACCGCGCGTCTCGCCATCTTTGTACTCATTCGCATGATCTCAGTCTGGAGTGGCCCCGATAAAGTTGGGCCAGGCGCAAACACCACGCCTACATCTCCCGTCACCACACAAGCGCCACTGCCAGGCTTCGACAACTACGTCGTCGAGCGATTCTCGCCCCTCACCTGGTCAATCCCAGCTTCGCCAGGCTTCAATTCCAAGGACCCGCAAGCTAAGCAAGTCCTGCACGAAGCCGCCAATCTCCAGACCGAGATCATCAAGAAAGTTGGCGAACCGTACGTCGAGCGTCTGAGAAATGATCTCAGCGGTATGGGAGTCGGTGGGGATGGTGCAGATCAATACCTTCGCACGCTAGCTGGTGCCTTCGAAGGACCAAAAAAAGAGAAGGAGTGGAGGAATTTTTATACTCAGTTTGTCGACCGTATCCTGTCTGGCAGAGCATAGGAAGGCTCAAAACCAGCGCAGGTGCAGCATGGAGAAGTGATTCCAGAGTCAATAATGGACATGGCGAAATAGTTTTTTTGCGTGAGAGGGCGGCATCATCTGCATCGTAGCGGGCGCCAAACGGATGGCATGTTTTCGAGATAACCCCCCATATAGCTAGCTCGTATTTGTAGCTAGATTTCAAAATAAAATCTTTCATCACACAAACATCAATCACCAGATAGTGCATGTTGTAGAAAATGCATGAGACTTCGTGAGTCATTCTTTCCAATCTCCTGCAAACTCAAGACCGTTCTACTTGGACCAAACTATCAAATCTTCGCCTTCCCACCCTTCTCCTCCCCCGCATACCCACTTCCCCTATGCAACCACCCCTTCCCATTCGGCACATAAAGCCTCTGCTCCATCGCCTTTACATGTTCCTTATTCCCCATCCAAAACGTATTAACATCCTCTCTCCGAATAAACCGTTCAAAATCCCCCCTCGTCTTCCACCGCCCGTAAAGCCTCGCGCCGACATCGTCGTCCAGGCTCTCAAATGCCATGTACGTCAACGTTGCGTCGTCCTCCTCTTCCTTTGCCCCGACGTTGTCGACGAGCGTACGCAGGGAGCCTAGTAGTGAAGTGCGTGCAGTGGGGGAGACGCACGTTATTCGTACGTCTTGCATTATTTCCGCAGTGACGGCGGTGTGTGAAGAGTCGAGGAAGCCGGTTAGTAGGCGGTAGTGGTTTAGGTCTAGGCCGGTTGTGCTGGCGGGGGGGATTTGCGTGAGGAAAGATTGCATGGAGGGGGAGGTGAGGTGGGTTGTGTAGAGGTCCTGACGATTCATTAGATCAAACAATCAATCTATAAAGGTTGAGAGAAATGAGAAGGAGGATGGATGTCTGGTAAGGGTATGGAAAGGTGAAATGGAGGAGGCGAGATGTTGAGGGATAGATGTACCTCTCTTGTTCCATATACTTCAAACGCAAACATACTGGTTGTTTTGGCATGGTCGTGTGCGTAGTCGATGGGGATCCCGAAGTAGTAGGATTTTGTGGTGGGTTCTGAGGAGTGGACGTAGGTTGCGAGAGAGTCGTATGCTGCTTGCCACTAGAGTTCTTTCTGTTAAGATGGTGTATGATGGGTAAGAACTAGGGGAGGCTTACGTCGTTATATTTGTCTGGGACGAAGTTGCAGTTTGCGAAGAGGTAGAAGTCATCCATAGTGATTGATGTGCTTGAAATATGAATCAAAGAGAAGATGATAAGTATATGAGAAAGAGGAAATGTAAGTTTTTTTTTTCTTTTGATCAATGGCTATTAGAGAGGCTTATTCAAATCCCCACTGCCGTTTTGAAGACTGGTCATCTTTATACCACCCGTCCGTCTCAGCTCCTATATGTTCACCGTTGAACACCGCGTCTATACATCCGCGCCCTCCTTGATCTTCCCCCAATATTCCAGCAAAATTCCCTCGAGACAGCAGCTACTATCCGTAACGAACAGGTAGGGCTTGCATAAGCGTGCAGATCCGCGCCCCCGCAGTCACTAGCTCCCGCTGATAGTGGAGAGAACTGGTCACTACACCCCAGATTCCGCTCCACAACAAAGGTCACTACACCAACAATTCCCAGCTATGGCTGAGTGGAGAGGCCAATTGACTGGCTTTGATGGCTTTGATGGCGTTGTACGGGGGGATATGCTTTTCCGATGTGGGTGAAGAAGGGGTAGGAGTGTAAGTTCGGATTGTTGAGCAGAGGATAACTCGCTGGTGATGACTAGGTTGGCAATGGCAAAAATAGAACGGAATACTCGAGTTCAGGATAAAGGTAAGAATTATACGCAAACCAATGAGAAGAATGCTTGGTCGCCAAGATCTGGAAACTGTACGTTTCTTTGTGGTCGAATGACTGTCGGGAAACGTTTTCCAGCATGCCATATGGCAACACCGTATGGCGAAGTTATTCCCCTACCAAGGTTTACATAAAATACAACGAGCCTGAATCCCCGAATAACGGAGCTGCGAGATAAGTAAATTTGCGCTCCCAAGATACGTTGTCGAGTGATGGAGGGAGGCCTTCGGCCCGAAGCCAGCACCACCAAGCACTGCTGTCAACCCCTCAACGCGGGGTTAGCTTGAGGTACAACAGTGGTTGGTTGTACATCTCATGTCAACATTGGCATGCGGGAAAAAGCTTTCCGTAAATTGTCGAACCATGGTATGATGACTTAGGTGTCATGTATATAGTATCTCTAGCATAATAATCCTGCTTCCGTAAGCCAGTACCACTACGTTGGACACATATCGTAAAAATGACTTCCTCGCACCGCGTAGCAATCGTAACCGGCGGTAACAGTGGAATGGGAATAGGCATTGTCAAGAGGCTAGTTGAACAAGGCTGGAAGGTTGCTATTGCCGATATCAACGAGAACAAGCAGTTTGCGGCAGAGTTGGGTGATGAAGCAGCGAGTTTTCATAAATGCAATGTCGCCGACTATGATAGGTGTGTAGAGATTGCTAAGATTGGGTTACTTTTGTGATAATCGGACTGGACTGACGAGGAGAAAAGCCAGGCGGAGATGTTCCAGCAGGTCTGGGACAAGTATGGGAGGATTGATGCATTGTGTGCAAATGCTGGTATAGTAGACAAAAGGTTAGTTCTGGAGGAAGCGTAGTTTGCTGAAAGACGCTGATGTCGTGTAGTTCGATCTTCATATTCGAGTACCGTGACTCTGATAAGTAAGGTCACTTATCTGTTGAGGCAAATGACTGCTAACTGCGGAAGGATACCGCCAAAACCCGATCTGCTCTGTACAGACGTCGATTACAAAGGTGTGGTGTACGGAACGCAGTTGGCGATACACTTTATGCGAAGGAACAAAGTGCCTGGAGGAAAGATCGTCGCCACAGCCAGTGTTGCCGCTATCATTCCGCATGAGAGTTATCCAGAATATGCTGGAGCGAAAGCAGCCGTTGTGAACTTTGTTCGAGCAACAGCGCGTATCCTGAAGAGTGTAGGTCCCTGAGAATTGCGAATACCAGACCTTGATGCTGAAAAGAAGATAGAAAGAGAACATTACCATCAACGCTGTCTGTCCGGGTAAGAAGCACCCCACTTCTATAACGTAAGAAGTCCTATGCTTGAGCAATAGACTAACGATGAGCAGGAATTGTTCATACGTCAATCATCCCCCAAGCGATGGTAGATGCCGTCTCCCCAGAGTGGTGAGTGAATTGGACCCACACGCGCAAGTACACCCGCTCACCATCTGCAGCTTGACACCCATTTCGACCATCGTAAGCGCATATGAGAAGTTCCTCGAGGATGAGTCCCTATACGGCAGGGTTCTCGAGTGCTCAGCAGACAAGCACTTCTTCTTGGAGCCGCCGACTCTCGCCAATGGCCACGTATCTAGAAGGGCTGTTACTGTCTGGGATCCGCTTTTCAAGATGTAGGTTGTGAATCGTATTGGCCGTTATTATACTAATGTTACGTCCAGGTACCATAAGGAGAGTTCTGGGCTACCCGATGCTATCCCGTGAGCGACGGTGTGATGGATGGTTGTTAGTAGTGCAACGCTTTTCATCTGAAACGTCCTTGGAGGGCGGTAAGGTCGTCCTACCTTGTTTTTGTAGAGAAGGAAGCGGTCGTGACGAGTCTTATGTTGACCCCAGGAAATCCATATGACGAAATATAACGACTATGCTAAATGGCCCGGGGCTACGACAGCAAATTGTCTTGATTTATCAGGCCTACAGTGTAAATGTTCTATACTAATTAGTAGTAGTGGGTGTTGTCCTTGTTTCTTGTTTCTTGTCGCTTGCGTGTGCGGGGTGGTGGGTATAGGCTGTTTTTGATAACGACTAGGTAAAACAGGCTTACCCCTTGACGCGACGTGGAGTTATCATACATCGCTACTTATCGATATCAATGCCTAGGATTCCGCACTATCAGATAAGAGGAGTGATTGCTTGCATATTGAATGCGGGGTGGCATGGAAGGCGTTATTACTTCCTCAATACATACACAGATGGCCTCGTGGTCCGATCTATCTCGTATCACGAGAACAACGGATATCCTCGACGGTATGGGGAGCCGAAACGTGGGTATTGAGGGTGACAGCTGCAATGCTGCACGAGTATGCATGATGAAGCGGACCTTCCTAGTTTTAGTGAGAAATGCGAATGAGCGGTAACCTCATGCAGATAGGCAGGCCCAAAAAGGTTATCAAAGATGCTCTATTGCTCCATGATAAGCAGCTGTATATAGCATGGTCGTATTCAATCTGAAATATCGCGTGAACCTACATCGAAATGTGGGCACGCAGATTGTTGGTGTGCTGCGAGGTAGTGGCTGCTGACTACGTGATATTGAGCAATCTTGGGAAAAAGAGGCGAACTCCACAATGGACAGACGGTGGAGATGGGCTGACGCACGTTCCTCCAGTAGCGATTGCCGACTGCCTTCATGTTCGAATTGGTCGTAGAGGTTGGGCGAACAAAGAGATCCAGAAGACACCTGGAGTGTGGTCGAACAGAAGAACGGCTCACAGACACATTGGCAACTGAGATGAACGAGTGCAACCAGGATCCAGTGTCCATGCCTGTCTGACCCCTTCAGCTGACGAGGCACACAAGGGACCGTGAGGGACGGCGCCGATAGGGGGCGGACTTTTCAGGTGGCTTTATTGGCTTGGCAAAACGAATGTTGACTGAGGCCGATATTGCTCCTACCAGGAGAGCGTAGTAACAACAATACTGTAGCATTCCAACTCCCGCACGTCTTTACCGGCCCCTCAATAGTCCATTTCTGCTATCGCAAGGACACTAAATGGCCACGCAAGCTACGCACTGCGATGTGATGTGCTGGTGGAATCGATGCTTTTTCGCAGCCCTGCTTCATTGTGGGCGGCCCTGCAGCGATGGCGCACGTTTAAACGGCTGTGCTAGCAAGGACCCTCTGCACAACAACGGAATCGAGCAATGATGCCGTGCAGGTAGCAGCTTTTGGCGGACAGGCGAAAGGGATTGAGCTGCCAAGAACGAAATGGCGTCCCCTGGACAGAGCTCCTTGGGCCAGAACGTCGCCAATGCGGTTACTGAGTACATGGATTATATTGCCTTGCACAAATCAATCACCTTCCCGCCTATCAGAGCCGTCCGAGTCACGACTCCGGAGCAGAGACTATTGTCGAATAGCTGCTATTACCCGACTTGCAGTGCCAGTCGTCAGCCGAACCATCGAGTCTGACTTGTATGGAGGCGTGCCCTTGGCTTTATTAACATACCAGACATGGTGTGGTGGCTTGACGCATGCGCAAGCGTCCAGGGCAGATCTATCATAAGGGACGGCTCCTCCCACGCGTGCCCGAACTCTCGAGGCTACTAAAGCAACGAAGAACCGTTTGAATTGACATTTCTGGCGGTGATCGACATCGACAGTAGACCGCTGCTGCTGCCTCCTCCAACTGGTTGTCAATCTTTGCCGTATACGTACCGTTCACGACCGTTACCTGCCCCTGCCAACCCTCAAAGAAGCCTCGGAAAGTTTTGTGGACCGCTGCCGAACCTCTGCGAGGGACTTGAGTGTTTGATACTGCAGCCATTCGTAGCGTACTTCGACTGCCTGACGCTTCCAGAGGGACGGTCATGGTCTGCAAGAGTTTGAGGAAACTTTGTGGATAATAATAGCATCGTCGAGGCTACCGGAACATAAATAAAAATGGGTTCACAATTTTTTGCGACATGCAGGTCGAGAACGACCGTGTTGTCGCACCATACGGCCACTACCCTGCCAACGCGGACCATGCAACACACGGATACATGCCGCGGTACCTCCTTATATACACGAACCTCACCACCCATCCGCTTCGACTCTCGCGCGCTGCTCTCGCTGCTCGTCGTCATTCTAACCTGGAGTTCCCTGTTCGTCGCTGGATCCGCTACAGAAGTACATGGTGATCGGCCAGCATTATTGCTCGTGGCAGAGGACCTAGAGTGGAAGGGATCGTCACTATACCTTGATCAACGTCCGCCCCCAGTTATTCCGCTATTGATGCCTCCACTACACAGCGACGAAGATGCGACCAAAACACTATCTGCGCCGCCATCGAAACGATCTATTGACACGGATCCCGATGCCGTCGAGACCGATTTCGTCATCCCTCGACCATTCGATACCGGTCTCTCAAATAACTTCACAAACTCATGCGCCAGCTTCCTGAGTCGGCTCATCGCTGACAAAACCTTCAACAACTGCCACCCTTTTGCTTTGATGCTGCAGGTATGTGTTTGGTTCCCTTCACGGTGGCCCTAATCTACGCTAACGTGCCAAAGACTTCAAGTGGTTTCTTCGACGCATCCAAATCGTATCTCCGCATCACCCAGACACTCGACGCAACATGCGGTGCCAACGCGACACAATGCCAAGGAACTCTGGACGACTTTGCACGGGAACTGGTGTCCGCAACAGCATGCAAGACAGACTACGAGAATGATAATCCACTGGTGTTGCAGGCGTACAATGGGCTTGTGGCATATACACCCGCCTACCAGGCAAGCTGTCTGCGAGATGATGAAGGAAGCTACTGCTTCGCCAATGCAGTTAGCAACGCGTCATCGACGACGGACTCATACCCGTATTATCTAGCTATCGGTCAAGAACTTCCTGGCGGATCAAGACCTTCTTGCAATTCCTGTCTCCAGGATGTAATGAGCGTATTCGCCCACTACGGCAACAACGCCACGCAACCCATCTCAAAAACCTATACCACAGCCGCACAACAGATCTCGATATCTTGCGGCCAGACGTTCGTCAACGTCACAGCAGCGCCATTGAAGGCTGGCGCAACAACAATGAGCGCATCGGTCACACCCACGATTACCCTGATTCTAATGCTTATACTTTACATCTTCCAATAACGGAGCATTATCTGTACATACCTTTCTTGCAACAACTTTATCTTACTTTTCTCGACGGCTACGGACGATCGATCATTAGCGACGGCGCATGGGCGAATTTTCTTTTGCTTTACGTGGCGCCAACCGACGCGGGACTGGCGGTGTATACCCATAGGACCTATAGATCTGAAGCACTGGCTTCCAGGGCGGTGGAAGCTCGCTTGGAAATTTTGGAGGCGTTTGGACGATTCGGAAACATACCGACGGACGAAAGGTTGTTTATACTTCTTGGTTCTATGACACTGGATAGAATATGCGCTTTACAGATGTTTCATGAACACTGGCATACCTGTTATTCCCTAATTAGACCATATTTCCACCTGTATGTAAGACGGGATCGAGCCGTCGAGATGACCGGAGAAATTTTAATCTCATCATAGATAATTTATCTGCCGCTGTCGTGCAACCAACCCACTCACGCTATCGATAGCAGCTTCCCCATATACATCATCCTCATTTCGTTTCTCACCCGAGATTTTGTTTCCATCGAGCAGCTGGTGATCGTGCAAGACGCGATCATGGTCATACACGTAACACGCGCACCGCTGGGCGTCGATCCGGGAACGTTACACGTCAACGCCTTCGCAGCCGTAGATGACCAAGAGGCCGTGTGGGGCTCTCATTCAACTCCGGCCCTGCTATTTCAGTATTCTGAAACGCGAGGTCATGCATCACGTGCGGCGATCTGACCCACGGGGTATTGTGATTTGACAGAGCTGCACCCCTGAACGTCAGACCTCACCACAGCTGCTTCAGCCTCCCGTTAACAATCCCGCACTGTACAGCAACTCACAGCGCGCGCTGTTCCAAGTCAATACATCGTGCTCGTCTGCTATGATTGAAATATCATCTGAAATAAGATTCACCGACGAGGATTTCAACGGGCCGCATATTCTGCCTGTTCTGTAATACTATCGATATGGTGCCGTGCTGGTGGAGCTCGGTACCATCCTGTCATCTCCAACACCTTCATCCTTGCATGGATAACCCACGTTAGAACGGAGCCATCGCTCCTCCGCTTCTGTGACAGGTCAGCACCATCCTAGGTTGGACGTCAAACACCTTATGCGTTTGATGGGCCCGTACGATCGCCTGTTAGCAAGTTCCTTGGTCCCTCTTGTACCTGAGACGACCAGCTTCGCCGCGCGGGTCTCCTGTGTACTCTTTCCTCTCCTTTCATTCCTTCAGTTTGACTTGCGCTCGTTGAGAGTCGACATTAATTGGGGCTGGAACCAATCTATCTTTCGTTTGTGGCTCAGTCGCTCTCTTGCCTTCTTCCTCACCTATACATTCTTTTTATCCTGCCAATCGGTCCACACAGTCATATCCATACCTCCGACATTACTTCCCAGTGGCAAAGTACACATTCATTTGGCAAACGCCGGTTACGTTCTTTAAAATACCATGACCGAAGTCATGGTCCAGCCGGGCCTTGGACTATCCGCTCCCTCTTCGCGACAAGATGTTGTCAGCGCACTACTGAGTGCTTATGGAAGCTCTTTCAATCAGGGCGACGCATCGCCGTTAGCATACTCACCCGTACCGGCGCTGAAGGAGCTTCCTCCACCGCCCCCGCCCCGGGCAGATAGCCTAAGAAACAAACCGCTACCCGCGGTTGAAAGAATGAGCATGAAGTTCCAATTGCGAGGTAAGCCAATCTACTCGTTGTCGCAAGGAAAGCAAACGGTCATTTTGTGGATCATGAGTCCTCGCGTTCGTTGCAGTCATCATGTCTTGCACGCGCATTCACCGCGACTTTGCTTCACGTCAGCAAGTGGCCTTGGGCTGGCAAAACTCCCTTGAGGCTTGCCACTTTCCCTCTCCCTTTACCCTTACCGTAGCGGAGTGAATAGCGCAGCGCAGCACATTATTGGGACAAATCGCTAACACAGAACAGTTGACCAAGACGCGCCGGTGTCGCCTTATGGCTCACGCAAAGATTCTTCAGAGCAGCAACCACGGAGACGGATTGTCATGCGCAGCTTGTCCCGCGGCGCAAAACCGCCTTCGCTCACATTAACCGTGAGTAACGGATCAACTGCGACAATCCCGCCCACACCGGCGCTTCCAGCACTACCACTGTCGCTTCCTTCCTTGGAGCCTTCTGAGGACAAAGATCTACCACCACCGCCGCCAGAGAAGTCTTCAAGACGACAGAGCGTCAAGAAGGCGGCAGTGGGACAGCAGCAGGCAAAGAGCGCAAGAGACCTGGCTCGCAACGACTCTATGTTATCGCAAGGCGAGACGAAAGCTGCGGCACAGGCGCCTGCTGAAATTGCCGATGCGTCACCCATTGTCAAAAGAAAAGCGCTTCCGATGACATCTGCGAAGAAATTCACGGGTTTGGCAGGACTGGCCAACGGGCCTCGCGGAGGGAAAGGCGGACCAATGCCACGTACATCTGCACCGAGGAAAGCGAGCGTTGATAGCCAGGCTCCAAACCTATCACAAAGCATTCCATCGCAACCTTCAAAAGAAATAATCAAACCTCAACAGGGAGAAGAGGCACCAGTTCCCAAGCAACTGCCACCTACACCGGAAGAAGATAAAGCAGCTCTACCCCCAGCACCGCCGCGAAAAGTCTTCACAGGCATCGGTCTCCCCTCGAACCCTCGCTCCAAAGGCCCTGCATCGCCTCTGCATGTCCGGGGCAAAAGCAGCACAGGTTTCAACATCTTGAAGGTATATATCCATATCCCTTTCCCCTCGCCTGTGCTAGTACGGTAGAGCTGCTCTGCCTCAGATGTGAGGATATGAACCGACCCATACGTTATACGAACATGTTTGCTAACCAGCCAAAACAGGCGAACAGACCTGCTCCGCCCAGGCCTACGGTCAATGTGAACACGATCACGCCAGAGATGACGCCATCGCCCAAGTCCAAGCCAGACGAGGCCAGGAGGGATGTGGAGATTTCGCCTGTTTCACCATTATCGCCTCCGAGTGAGCAGCGGAGACCATTTAGCTTTGAAACACGTTCTGAATCCCAGAACAAAGTAAACGAGCAACAATCCGTGAGGCCCACCACTGCGGCAGCGGCGACTCCACCAGCGTCAAAACCACTAGCACAGGTTCTGCTTCCACTTCGAACAACGTCCCCCGATCCTCAAGAGCCAAGTCCACGCACCCTACCGTCGACCACACCAGCACCCAGGGCTCCGCGACTCCTCAACTCACCACCTCCTTCCTTACCGACATCCCCAGTCCTAGAACCCCCATCGCCGCCACCTTTCACGCCCCTTACCCGCCAACCCATCCCCCTTCCAATCACCCTACTCCCCAAAATCGCCCCTGTGCATTTGCACTGCTACACCAGCCACAGGACGAACATCTGGAGCAACAACGCGTTCCAGCCCATGGGCTGCATGGTGTGCCACTCCAACGAGCGGGATAGGAAGTGGGCGTGCACGTGGTGTCAGTTGAGGCTGTGTAGAGGGTGTAGTGAGGAGTTGAGTACGTTGCCTGGTCGGGATTTAGGGGCGCTTTTGAAGGGGAAAGATTTGTTGGAGGGGAGGGATGCGGGGAATCCGGGGATTGTGGTTAGTGGTGCTGATGGTAGTGAGGAAGGGAAGGGTGGGATAGGAGGGGAGTGGGTTGATGGGTATGAAGATAGGTTTAGGGGTGGGAAGTGAATAAGACGGGGAAGTATTTTTGTGTTGGATTGACCGTCCTTAGCGGCTAGGATTGGCGTTTTTACTTTGTTTCTTCGCATTAGCTGGCGCACGGAGGAAAGGTTGACATGAAGGCTTCCTAGAATGGCAAGCATCGTAGTGCTAGCAGCGCAGCCTACGCTGTATATTTCAATATAACACCATATACCATCTATCATGTCTTTCTTGTCTTCAAACGCATATCATACAAGACAGTGTTATCTCTTTCCCTTCATTTCCTGCAGTATCCTAACCACCTGCGGCAACACCTTCTCCGCATTCTCACTACACCTCACCGCCTCCCTCCCCGTATTACGCTCATCCACATCCCCAAAAAACGCCTCTTCCCCCCTAATCCCGCCCATGTTCAGCACACCAATCGGCATACGCCGTTCCTTCGCCCTCTTAACCAGCCTCCACGCCGAGTACGTCGCGAGACTACTCCCAACCACCAACACCCTCTCCGCCGCATCGACCGCCTGTTCCGCCGCAATCTTCGTCGCAGCAGGGATACTCTCCCCGAACATAATCACCGCAGGCTTGAGCACGCCACCCTCACTCGCCGGATCCCACGCGCCATCGCGATCCGTCTGCACTCGCACCGTACCGCCATCTGCGCGCCTCGGCGCCGTCTCAAGACACACGGGGCACGCCGGGTAGCGGAAGGTGGTGTACGGCGCGTCTGGGATGTCGACGTCGCCGTCGGGATTCGTCTTGAGGCCGCGCTTGCGCCGCTCGTCTGGGTTCTCTGTGTCGAGCGCGCCAGAGGCCAGCATCTCGGCGAGGAAGGCGGCCCAGGCGGGGTTCAGGCGCGCGAGCTGGGTCTGGAAGGTGCTGCGCGAGTATTCGGAGCGGCAGGTTAGGCAGACGAGACTGCGGAGGTAGCCGTGGAGTTCGGTGGTGGGGAGGTGTGGGTGGGCGGTGGGGTGGAAGGAATCTACGTCTACACGTTGGTGTTAGCAAAATGTAGATGATGTTTGACAGGTTATGATGCTGCTTCAAGCCTTTTCTTCATGATTGCACGTACTTTGAGTAATTAGACTCCCAACCACACCCATCTTCCCCAGCTCTCCACACGCCTCATGAGCTTTATTCGGCCTCGCTTTTTCTAGATTCGTCCATCCCAGGAAACTCCTTGCCCAATACCTCTTCCTCGCCTCATGGTTCTCACAGAACTCGTTGAAGTATATTGGTCGATACGCCCGGTTCAGCGTGTACGTCCCATTCGCACCGCGATAATCCGCGAGCCCTGAAGCTACCGAGATGCCTGCGCCTGTGAGGAGAAGTGTCTTCCCACTGCCATCGTTATCACCACTCAGAGATGCGGGTGTAGATAACTTCGATCGCAAAGACCCAGCCGAATTCGAGGCAGAAGCTCTCGCATTTGGCAGCGAAGGCGACAAAAAGTCGACAAGCGCCGCAACAGCACCACTCGCCGTACTCGCGCTCGCGGGGATGATCTTCAGCAACGGTAGGGGTTCGGTGTAAGGAACGCGAAGCAGGGGGGCACGGGGCATAGCTCCAAGACGCGATGATCACCTCCTCTTTCCTCTTCTGCGTCCATTGTTGTGTGTTCGCGCAGATTGGAGAGGAAATATTGAGGCGGAGTGCAGCTCCGTTGGTTATGTCATGATGGGTGTTTAGCGCGAACGCGGACTGACTTTGGGGGCTAAACTACGCCTGTCTTAGGTGGAGTCGCGTGGCACCTGAACGGGTATCGGCCGTTCCGCTGCGGACCGTTATATTTGGGGGCGAAGGATTGAGATTCGACTTTGTTTATTTGCGGGGTACCAAGGGAGTGGGAGGGCGCTTCTTGGTGGGTGAGGGAGGGGGAGTTGGGATGGCTGAGTGCGTGCTTGATTGAGGCTATGCTTGTGCATCCGCAACTGAGCACGAACTGGAGTCTAGAAGGGTAAAGAAGAGCTTGTTACAACTAGCGAGGCGATGGGTAAGACAATCTCGATAGTTTTGCGGATTTGTGGCGCGTCTTTTTTGTGGTGGCAAGTTGAGACAAGAGAAGTCGAGCAACTTGTGTAGGATGGAATGAACGACATAGCGAGGTTTGTAGATAGACAGACCTGCATATATCATGCATCCGATTAGTACGCATGAAGAGCCTAATCTTAAAATGAAGACAAAGAACTAACACATTGACAAGAAGCGTAAAGCTACAGAAATCTAAGACAATTCCACCGCGCTCGAGTGTGTGCGCCAAATGCATGCAGTAACATATTCAAAAGACCGTGTCAGACCCCAATAATGCCACAATGTTACTCATGCTCTAATGGAAAGAGTGTCCAACCTGTCCATGCCCCAATTACAATCCAACACCACCCAATGCCAATGCACGAAGTATGGAAACGAATCGACTAGCTAGTCGTCCACCTGCTAATTACCCAAAAGAAAGGGGACTGTCAGACGACAGCCCGATTGATGTCGATCGATTATCGACGGGTATTGATATGAAATCCGCTACTCGCTACGCTGCGAGTGCGCTAAAAATGTCGTAAAGATCGTGGTAAGGAGATGCGGGACGAAGAAAAGATGGGAAAAGCCGGATTGAAGGCCTTGAGCTGATGACTGCTCATTGTGGATTGGCAAAGTGGTGGGAGGGATACTGCATGGAATGTGGATGCAGCATAGATTGGATGCTAGGTACTCTCTGTGTTTGTTGCGAAGGGTAGCCGCCGGGATATGTGTTGTATTGAATCGGGGACACGTTGGGCATGTCCGCGTGATGATGATCCTCTGATTCTTCCTCGAGGTCAGAAACGCCAACTCCACTGTCATCGTGGTCATGGTAGGTACCGTCGTTCTGCTTTTTCTGCGCAGACCGGTAAGCCTGCGTGAGATTTTTCAGGCCTTTCTCCATGCACTGTAACTAGTCAGTTGATGCTCGCCCGAAAGGGGACAAGAGCGTAACGTACCTTTTGCTCGACAAGCTGCCACTTCTCTCCCACTCGAGCTGCGAGGAGACTCCACATGTCCCGTCGCGCTTCCATGTATGCTTGCGCCAGGACATCCAGCTTAACGCCGTCCCATTGCTCTGCGTTTTGCCTCTCCATCAACCGCTCGTGCCGTTTGCGACAGGCATTTGGCGTCTTGGAAGGGAAGTGCTTGGGTCCGATCTGGTTCCAGTTGAGACCCTGAGCTCTGGCCTGTATGAGGATCTCATCGTCTTTGGTGGACCAAGAGGAGCTTCGAGTGCCGCTGCCTCCTGCTGCTGATGCGGTCGAGATGGAATTACGATGCGACGACGGAGTCTTTTCGATTTTAGGCATATTGTTCATGAGGGGTGAGGAGGAGAAAAACGGAGATGATAGTAGAAGTATGACTGAGGAGGAACGCGGTGACTAGGAAGAGCAGACTGGTGGAAGCGACCGGGTTGTGTATTATGATTAAGGTAGAGCGGGCGTAGGAGAACGAGAGTGATGGAGCAAGAAGGAAAAGTAGGAGATATTCTCACAACAAAAGAAACGAAAGAACAGATGTTCGTACCTTTGGGCTTTGGGTATCTGAGGCTCTTACACGGGCATGGCGAACAGCTTTATAGACTGAGCCGCACCTTGTGCCTACAAGATAACAAAGGCCAATGGGCCGCTCGGAGAAATGTTTTGAAACCAGGATAGGTTTCTGTAATCGCCGGATCGCACTCCTATCTACCCAAAAGAGTATGTGCAACTAGGCGAAGAGGAGGCTGTCCACTCGGCCGTGGCTTCAAGCGCCATCAGACAGGGCGAGGCAAGGCCAAAATTGGCCGTCTGAGTGGTCGGAGCAGCGACAGCGAGCGGTTCTTTCCCCAGAACAAGGGAGGCATGTCTGTAACGGAAGCGCCTGTTTGAGAATACTTGCAGTGCTCCCTAGTGCGGCTGTGTCTAAGAATATACCGGTGCCGACCAGAGCAGTGGTGGTGGAGGAAGGGAAGGGCGGCTAATTTGACGCTGATTCGACGAGCCTATGGCGCCCAAATAAAGACCTTGGCGACCGACACAAGGGTAAAGGCGCCTCGTCCCAGCTGCCGCTCCAACTGCTGTAAGGCGCTGAAGTCATCAATACTTTGTAGGGCTGAGCACCTGGGACCTGCAGAAGGCTGCACATGCAGGACATGGACGTGCCGGAAGCTTAGTGACCCGTTCCAAAGAAGCAGAACATGCACAGAAGTCAGAGAATGGGGTTGAGAACAGGCCTGCTACAACGTAAAAAGATGGTGCAATGCGGCCCACTGAAAGCCCGCGAGACGCCCAGGATAAGCGCGGACGGCCAGTGGGTTGGCGAGTGTTGGTGTTTCAAGAAGAGATCGCGACGGGATCGCGACCGAGATCTCACCACCCGCAAGCGCCCCAGCACGTGCTGCCGTCCAAGGCACTCTCGGAAGCGCCCACGAACTACTGTTCTGCTCTCTGCGCCGGCCGGATATTGTGCCGCTCAGAGACTGCTACCATCCGGGCCTTTACTGCCTCACCGCGCCGCTGCAACTGTTTGAACTGCAGCCAAGACATGTATGAGCAGGAACAAGGCTTCAGCGCAGGCACAGTGTTGTAGCAGGCGATGCTCATGCCACTCTATTCTAAGGCTGCAAGCATAGCCGCGCCAAAGATGACAAGACACTGTCGCATGGTGGTGCGATGGGAACAAACTTCTAGATTCAAGCAGCTGTCGTCGCACAGGACTACCGTTCGTCTGGCTCCCCGCATAGCCCCCAACCGCAGCCCCAACCTCGGCCTCCGAATTCAAGAATCGATAAAGCCAGCATGATGACCAAGCCATATCCCGACACACAGTTCTACATCTTCCAACCCTTGGTTCGATCGTGGAAGAAACCATACGGGTCGTATTGATCTCTCACATCGCGTGCAAAGTCGGCAGTCCGCAGCCGGGCAAAATAGTCCTGTCGGAAATAGCAGTCGTTCATGAACAGCGGCAGATACGCTTCAGGAAGCTTGCCGCTCTGTTGGAACCCGGTCACTATATCGCGAGTTCCTTGATAAAGCTGTTGTGTGGCTTGGTCGATTGTGTTGTCATCGAGGTCGGACCAGTATGAGTCTGGGAGACAGTCAGTTGCAGTAAGTATAGGAGTAGAGCGAGACATACAGTTGAACTCAATGACAATGCGGTCTACATCGTCATCTAAGTCGATTAAATCACCTCCCATCTCTCGAGCTTTTCGCGCCAACCTCTTAGGTATGGGTTGGAAAGCTATGGACCCGATGATGCCTGCAACCCCGAGGACACCCGTCGTGGTATTTTTCCAATTGGCGTGGATTGCACCCATGACCTCCGCTCCATTCTCCATGCTAGGTAACGGGAATGTCTCCGTCGTGATGGTGTAGATAGACCCTTTGATCACGGCAAAGTCGTTGTATGTGAGTAAGTCATAGTAGCTTCGGGTCTTGCAGTTGTTGATAAGCGGCCCAATATCAGTGAAGATATCGAATACGCCCGCAGGTGGTGTTGGCCCGTCATAGAAGAGAAACATGATCCAGATGTCAACTGCACCGAGAGCAGTCACTAAGCGCGGAGGTTCGAAATCAGTATCTGTCTCACATGCAGCTGATACAGAGTGCTTACTTTCGGCAGTCATGATGATGCCAGCTTTTTCGTCAGGATAGTTCTCTGTGAAGTTTCTCACGGCTGCAAGCATCTGTGGAGTTTTGTCTCCACTGAAGATAAGGTTGCCTCCCCAGATCTGTTCCTCTGTTAGTGTCTAGCTTCCAAGTCGGTAAGATGACTTACCTCGCCAATGGGATGTGCAATCATTGTGTATGCCGTGACGATACCGTAATTATTTCCACCTCCTTTCAGCGCCTTGAACAGATCTGCATGAGACGTAGAAGATGCAGTGACAATAGTAGCATTAGCCAGCACAACCTCAAAAGCGATAATGTTATTGGCAGCCCATCCATATTCAGCAGATAGGAAACTGAGCCCACCACCAACAACGTAACCTCCGACGCCAACCTCGCCAATCCTTCCACCTACAACAGTGACGCTGGTATTCTGCAATGCCTTGTGAACATCTTCCCAGTCATTGCCCGGGCCGACGCGCACAGTCATTGAGGCAGCATCGAACGTGACCTCATTCAGATCTTTAGTAGAGATCAATGGACCGCCTTGAATGCTGGCGAAGCCTTCGTTCGGGTTGTGGCCCCCAGACTTGACTGCAAATGTTTCATTGTTGTCGTGCAAGACTTGGACAATCACGGCAACCTCGTCAGCGGTCTTGGGATAGAGAATGCATGCAGGTTTCAACGCTCCACATCCAGTACTCCAATAATTGTTCTGCTCGGTGAGGTATTCGATCGATGGTGAACGTTTGATGTTGACTCCAAGCGTCCCGACTTGTGAACAAGTATTGGCAGCGACTGAGTGAATTAAGGATGAGAAAAGAGTAGAAGTATAAAGAGCGAAACGATAAGAAGGCATTATGACAATATTATTAGGCTAACGAGTGGTAATGGGAAAGAATCAAGTCCCTTAGCCAGCACGAGTGCACCATTGGTCCTGATACCTTTATAGATACCCAGCTTCGCACATCTTCGATCGTGGAGCCACACCACTCGGTACTCCGGATCTACGCCGATACCGAACGCGAGCAATTTTAGCATCTGATGGTGCGATACTGGGGGCGATCATCGTGAAAAGATACCTCATGCACCCTAAGGAACATCCGACATGAGGGATACGGAGCCGATACGGATGTATAGTAATTTCCCCAGTCAATAGATACCATGTTAAGACTCCATCGAGGAGGCAGAAGCGGACGCGTCGTTAGGGGTCTCTGAGCCAGGAGCGGCGTTACTGCCCAGTATACATGTCGACGCGAGTCTCAATATTTGATCCTGGAAAGCGCAAGGCTGCATGATTCCGAGGCTGTCGGTCGAGATTATGATTTACCAGGTTCATCATGTGCTTCGGAGAGGATACTCGATGAGAGTGCTGTGGATGCAAAAAGGGGAAGTACAGATGACGCTAGTGGAACCGAGGCAGTTACCCCTGTCAACCTTCGCTGCCAAACTTGCCATCCCTCACCCCTCTCTCCATGAAATTTGCCGTCTACATATGCGCATCAACAGCTCTACCGTGCTACGACTTTACACTGAAGCATTGGTAGAGATGATTTTGGCGCTTACTCTATCTCACGAAGTACGTTGGGCGGAGTCCAAGTGCGCACGTGGTGAGCCCCCGCATTGAGGAACACCATGGATCTCTCTATCAGGGCCGAATGCCAACCCCGGCATCTGGGAGCACTGTCATCTTGGCAATATCGACCCCTACAAGATAGACAATGAGCTTCAGGCACTTCACCACGGTTGGTCTTCCTAAGTTAGAACATGGGCAGAGATCTGGGTCCAAAGCCTGATGGGATCCTCGAATATGATCTTGGGTCATCTCTATGAGAGCGATAGTTGATGTTGTAACTTTCTAGGCAACCTTGATCGAATTGCGACAAGGTTTCAATAAATCAAGAGACCACATTGGCTGTGATCCTCGAAAAACCTCGGTGGACGGTCTCCAACTATTGGCGCTATCTTTTCACCGGCTGCATCTAATGACATTGAAAACAACGTAAACCACGCGCAACTCCATCATCATGGTTGCCAGCACCCTTGTGTCTCCTGTCAGCCGCTCTACCTGGGATCGACCTGATTAGCCGCTATCACCCCCATGACCCCAGCTTAGGGCCTTGACCGTTTTTCATCGGTCCGTCACGCTCTACCATAATTACCTCCGTCGGGCGAGTAGCTTAATTTGGCGCTCGCGCGGCCATCCTTATACAAAGCCATGTCTAGCGCAGACCTGCTTTGCAAGAATGCCATGCGTTCAATGCCTTGGGCTTGCGGGGTTTCGTGACATACCATTGAGTAGGTATATAGACGTACTGGTCGTTCACTAAGAGCCCAGTCACGCGAACATTCGTTTTTCACGACGCCTTTTCTATTCATTCGTCATTGCTTCACTATGAGTTTATTTCTAGTTTTCTGTATATCTACTATCGTAACTGGTGCAGCTATTGAACAGCGCGATTCTGTACCTTCTGGATATGTCGCGTCGCCATATTATCCCGGTGAGTAGAAAGATCTTCGAATCACTTCAGGAGCCATTCACACTGGAATTTCAAACGCTGACAAGCTTCAAGCTCCGCACGGAGGATGGACATCTGACTGGAGCGAGAGCTACCGGAAAGCGTCCCTGCTTGTTTCAAACATGACGTTAGCCGAGAAAACAAACCTCACCGCAGGCACAGGTCTCTTCATGGGCCGATGTGTTGGAAACACAGGTAGCGCCTTGAGAGTCGGTATCCCTCAGCTCTGCTTGCAAGATGGTCCTTTGGGAGTTCGAAATACGGACCATAATACGGCGTTTCCGCCAGGCATCACTGTTGGTGCTACCTTCGATAAGGACTTGCTGTACCGCCGTGGTGTGGCGATTGGCGAGGAGTTTCGCGGTAAAGGAATTAACATCCACCTCGGACCTAGCGTAGGCCCCGTAGGCCGTAAACCAAGAGGTGGAAGGAATTGGGAAGGGTTCGGCGCGGATCCGGTCTTGCAAGCCTTCGGAGGAGCTTTATCCGTTGAAGGAATTCAGAGCGTGGGAGTAATTGCCACTATCAAGCATTTCATCGCCAACGAGCAAGAGATGTATAGGATGTATAGCCTCGTCAAACCTGGCATCTCGTCGAATTTGGACGATCGAACGCTTCATGAGCTCTATTTATGGCCTTTCGCTGAAGGCGTTCGCTCCGGCGTTGGGGCTGTGATGATAGCATACAACGCTGTGAATGGATCAGCCTGCTCACAAAACAGCTACTTGATCAACGGTATCCTCAAAGACGAGCTTGGCTTCCAAGGCTTCGTTATGAGCGACTGGCTGGCGCAGATCTCAGGAGTGCCTTCATCATTGGCTGGACTGGACATGTCGATGCCAGGAGACAGAAACGATATCCCGGTGGTCTTTGGCAATTCCTACTGGATGTACGAGTATACCCGTGCTGTGCTGAATGGCTCAGTCCCAGTGGACCGCTTGAACGACGCTGTCACGCGCGTCCTAGCGGCATACTTCCAAATGGGCCAAGATCAAAACTATCCTCGCCCCAACTTCGATACCAACACTCAGGATGCCGAAGGTCCACTCTATCCTGGCGCGCTGATTTCGCCACGAGGCATCGTAAACGAGTTTGTGGACGTCCAGGCCAATCATGCGGAGATTGCTCGCAATGTGTCTCGCGACGCGATTACGCTGCTGAAGAATCAGAACAATGCCTTGCCACTGCCTCGCAACGCGACTTTGAAAATTTTTGGTACCGACGCCGAGAAGAACCCGGATGGCATCAACTCCTGCACCGACCAAGGTTGCAATAAGGGTACCTTAGGTATGGGTTGGGGCAGTGGATCGGCTCGTTATCCGTACATGGACTCTCCAATTGACGGCTTCAAATCGCGCGGCGCAGCTTATCAGTTCTTCAATACCGACACGTATCCCTCGAACTCTAATCCGTCTCCAAGCGACACAGCAGTTGTCTTTGTAAGCGCAGACTCAGGAGAGAACTACATCACAGTCGAAAACAATCCGGGTGATCGTACGTCTTCAAACCTTAACCTGTGGCACAATGGGGACCAGCTTATCAAGGATGTCGCGGCGAAATATGCAAACGTAATTGTGGTCGTGCACACGGTTGGACCTATTTTGATGGAGGAGTGGCATGACCTACCTGCTGTCAAAGCTATCGTCTTTGCTCACTTACCCGGTCAAGAAGCAGGAGCCAGCTTGATGGAAGTCCTCTATGGCGATGTCTCCCCATCCGGCCACCTACCATATACCCTACCAAAGTCTGAGAGCAACTATCCAGCTTCAGTGAGCCTTGTTGGGTACCAAATTGGCCAGCCGCAGGATACATTTACGGAAGGCCTGTACATCGACTATAGGCATTTCCACAAAGCGAGAATCACACCTCGTTATGCCTTTGGACATGGTCTTAGCTACACTACGTTCTCGTTTTCTAATGCTACTATTACCTCGGTCACTCCACTCACAGCTACACCGCCTACTCGACCAGCCAAAGGCGAGGTACCATCCTACTCAACCGCCATCCCTCCAGCCTCGGAAGCTTATTGGCCAGAAAACTTCGACCGTATCTGGCGATATCTCTATTCATGGCTTGAAAAGAACGAGGCTGAGGACGCCGCAAAAGCAGCAAACTCGACGACTAAATATCCGTATCCGGCAGGCTACTCGAACGTACAGAAACCAGGTCCGCCCGCGGGTGGTGCCCAAGGAGGCAACCCAGCGCTTTTCGACATTGCATACGACATCTCGGTCACTGTCACGAATACTGGAAGTCGCGCAGGAAAAGCAGTCGCACAGCTCTACATACAGTTTCCAAGTACAAGCACTGTCGACACGCCGATTATCCAGCTTCGAGACTTTGAAAAGACAACTACTCTGGCTCCTGGGGCAAGCCAGACGCTGGAATTGAGAGTCACGAGAAAAGACCTTAGTGTCTGGGATGTTATATCCCAAAACTGGGTAATCCCGGTTGTGGATGGAGACTATGGTTTTTGGCTTGGTGACAGCTCGGATAATTTGCACATAAGGTGTGGTACAGCGGGTGGCAGCTGTGCTGGAAACCAGGCAAGTCCTGTCTGATGCCATGTATTCAAGACTTAATTCCATAAGCAAATTAAAGACAGGCCGCGGCCATTCCGGACGCATACGCCCTGTGATAATTTCAGATTTTCACCGTTAAAATTTCCTATTCTTGAATGCTTTCTTCTTTTCCTGTGCAGTTACATCGGCCGGTGTACACGTCCAACAGCCGCGGAAAGAAAATCTTGAGTAACTCTACGATCACATTGCATTAGAACAAATGACCACAATTTCCTATAAGAATAAGCAAGGGGCGCATCCTCACACCCATTTCCAATAGGCTAGATTAGGAAATGTTGCGCATTCCAATAGGCTCTGGTTGTCCAAGCGAAGGACGAGCAACCAACGCGCTCGCGAGGAGAACCTCATTCCATTCCCAAGCTCGTGCAGCGCAAAAGCTCCCCCAGCTATAAATCCCGTAAACATACACCACCATTCAATCAGAGTTGAATTCTTCTTGGCACTTTCCCTCGGTGAAAATGCTGTCGATTGTTTTCTTCACTCATGCGCTTCTTTCTCCTCGTGTGTTGCTCAATGCACACGAGAGAGAGAGGAAGCGTGCCTTCAACTAACGGAACCTAACCAACAGATTCAACTTTCCTTTCCTTTTTTTTTTTTTACCTTGCAGAGCCAGAGCAGAGCAGAGCTTTTGAACACCACCACATCATCATCATGAATGAAACACAAACCTGCTATTCCAAGCAAGGTCATGCTAACTTGCAAATTCTAGCCCCCATCGACAACTTTCGCCCCGAACACATACATAGGCTGCTACATGGCCGAGTACGAGGACCAAGGTGGCAAGAGGCGCGCGCGCGCTGTAGCCGTCGACACACCAGCAGACGGAACGCCTATGTTCAATGGATCCTCGTTTGATCACGACACTGCGCTCACGCTGCAGAAATGTAAACGGTATGTTTACCCCACCCACCCCGAGTTTCAACATCTCTGATGAAAACAAAACAGGTTCTGCACCGTGCCCTCCACCGATAGCCCCAACTCGCCATACATGTACTTTGGCCTCGTGGACGGTACAGACTGTTACTGCGGTAACGCACCCGTGTTTGAAACCGAGGAAGACGGTGATTGCAACACGGCGTGTAGCGGCGATGCGACGCAGGCGTGCGGAGGCGTGAATCGCATGAGTGTGTATCAGAACGCGGATTATGAAGCTGTACGTCCCTGTCCTATCCCATCCCCCTTCCCAACAAATCAACTCCCCAGCCACCTCCCGATTCCTTACTGACCAACGCAGCCCGCCACCCGCCCCACCCGCCCGCAAAACCCCCCCTCCTGGGTCGGCGACGGCGTCGACAGCCCCTACTTCCCCTCGTACCGGACCATCCCCAAGAAAAACGACCACCTCCCGCACCGCCCGCGCCCCAACAAGGGGAAAAACCCGCATGACGGGCGGCCGAACGACGAGGGCAACACGCCGTACAATGGGGAGTACGGTAGTGGAGGGTATAGGGGACGCCCGAATTATGATGGTGATAGTGATGATTATTATAACGATTACTATAATGAGGGGTATAAGAGGGTGGGTCAGAAGGCGCAGGCTGAAGGCGTGACGCAGGCTAAGGGGGTGAAGGGGACTACGGAGATTAAGGAGGTTAAGGCGGCTAAGGGAGAGGAGGTGCAGAAGGGGAATGCGACGAGGAGGAGGTGGTTTGGGTTGTTGTAGGGTGAGTTGAATGTATAGAGAGAGGGAAGGGAAGAGAAGAAGGAAGGTGTCATAGGGGGGTTTTTCGTTAAAGGTACGCAACGGAGTCCGGGGTATTCGAGATATTGTTGATGCTAACTGTGTGATAGTAGTATGTTGTCTAGTGTAGTTTGATATGGTATCATTTCTCTTTGAAAAGCTAAGGTTGCTGTGTGCTTTACCGGATCGCAACAGTAGTCCTGACAAGATATTAGTGATAAATGTATAGACGATTTGCTTGAAAGGGTTCTTCTCTTATTCAATTGCTCTCTCCCTCATGTCTCACCAAATTCACACCAACCAAAGGAAATCACACAAAGGTACTCGGATCATTGATATATGCTTCGTATTACTACCTACATCATACAAACCACGCATCCTCAGCTATTTGACGTGACAAGGAGAAAAGGTCGTATGACGGTAAAGATACTACAAGAATATGTCCAAAGAGGACCTCAAGCCATTACAACCATTTCCTCCCCGGGCTTCGGAATCTGCTTACGAGACCTGGACGAACTGGCCCATAGCCGGAACACCGTCTACAAGAACGTAGACGACATAGGGACCAGCAGGTGCAACGTTCTTGTTGGGAGGCATGGTAACGGTGATGGTCTGCGAAGTGCTGCCAGCCTTGAAGCCAGTGTTGTCGAGGAAAGCCATGCGGTGACCCATGTGCACAGAGTGGGTGACGAATCCACCATAGTAGAGCGAGACCTTGACGGCCTTGGAGTTGGCCGGGGCGGTGAACTTGATGGTGAAGGTGGAGCCGTTGGCCTTGAGCGCCTTGCTCGAGAGCACGACGTTGGAAGGACGAGTAGGGTTGCCCTGGAGATAAGGAGGTGTGTAGATCTCGTTGCGGAACTCGGTGACATAGGGGTTCTGGGCGCTCGGGGTGAGGATGGGCTGCTCGACAGGGTTGGAGCCAGAGATGAGCAGGGTACCGTCGAGAAGGAGAAGAGCGACACTGTGGTACAAGCGTGCAATGGTGGACTTGGGTCCGGTAGTGAAGCGCTTGCCCTTGGCCTGGGTGGGGTCGTAGAGAAGAACCTCAAGAGCAGGATCTTGCGCGAGGCCGAAACCCTGAGCACCCTCCTGGCCTCCGTTGACCCAGACAATGGTTCCGTCAGCAAGAAGAGTACCCTCAACCATACCACGGCCCTCAGGCATAGAGTCCATCTCCCACGCGGGGTTGGCGTCAAGGGGCTTGATGCGACCGCAGGATGGGTCACCGGGAGCAGTGATGTCCTGGTACGGGCCACCACCGCAGATGATGATGTCGGGGTTCCAGTCATTTGCGCTAGACAAGGGCATCATGACGGATCCACCGGTGTTGGGGTAGGTACGGTAGGTTCCAGGGAGATCGGCAAACTGGCGGACAACGTTGCCGGTAGCAGCGTTGAAGATCTCGGCAGACTTAGCTACCTGAACGAAGAGGTTGCCATCCTTCATCAAGTGGAGGAACGGATACATGTAGTAAGGCTGGTTCTTGCTCAAGATCTCCATGGTGGTGCTGCCAGTGCCCTTCGGGGTGCCATCGGCGTTCAGCCACTCGTACGTGGGGTTGTTGTTCTCTGGCTTGCTGGGGTCAAGGCCATTCAAACTTCCGGAAGCAACGAAGATGGTGTCGTCAGGCATGATCTGGACAGAGGCATACCAACGAGCAGAGTCGAGCTTGGTGCCGGGCTCACTCCAGCCTTGGCCGTCGAGGGAAGCGTCAGAGGCCGATCGCTTAAGGAGACGAATACCCTTGAAGCCATCTCCAACGGTGGGGTCGATGAAATCAAGCGGCGCGTTACCACCCAGAGATACAAAACGGCCATCGGCAAGGAAGATACCACCGGAGCAGAAAGCGTTGGTCTTGTATGACAAGGCGGTCAGCTTTTGCGTGGCCGGGTCATACTCGGAAGAGTAGGCATATTGACCGTTCGCGAGCTTGAGATCGGTGTAGTTCTCAACCTTGTCCAGGAAGACGACTTTGCCGTTGGGCATGAGACCAGCGTGCATAGCAGGTACACCAGATCGACCCTTGATCACAATAGAGCCGGGCTTGGCGGCGGCGGGCGCTGGGCTGGCTGCAGGAGCGACCACGCTGGGCGCATTGACACAAGGACCGCTCTGGCATCCCTCACCACAGTGGGCGGTGGTGTTACCACAGTATCCGTACATGGAGCAGCAGGATCCTTGGGCCCAGTCGCCGCAGACAGTGTTTCCGAACGTGGCACCGCAGCTTCCATCGGTAGTCACAACACCGGTAGGGTTGGCAGCGGTGGTGGACACGCTCGAGGGCTTACCAAGAACGGGCTCGCCAGAGGTGGTGGTCGAAGGAGGTCGGGAAATGGCTGGGACAGGGTCGGCGGCGCTGCTAACAGCAGGAGCCGAGTCCTTGCAGCCGTTCTGGCATCCATTCGCAACGAGGCAGTGACCATCAGTGGTACCGCAGTACCTTCGATCGTGTTAGAATCTTTATGCCTGATTGATAGACGTAGACTTACCCGTAGGAGGAGCAGCAGCCACCATAAGGACCGTTAGCATCGCACGAAGCTCCTGCGAAATCCTTGCCGCATCGCCCGTCGTCCCTGGGGGTGGTTCCGGGGGCTGCGGTAGGTGTTGCTGGCTTGGCAGTAGTGGTGGCAGCATCATTGCCGCAGCCAGATTGGCATCCAGTTCCGCAATGGGCGGGTGTGTTTCCGCACCAGCCGTATTGACTGCAGCAGGTTCCGGTGTAGACCTTGCTGTTGGGGTCGCAAAGCAAGTTACCGTTGGCAGGGCCGCAAGTGCCGTCAGTGGAGTACTTTGTGGTCTGCTTCTTTGCGCGAGCCACGCGGAGATGAGAGCGAGACACGAGCTTGGACTTGTCGGTCTTCAGATCTGCGACGCACCTGGTGAGAGTCAGTGAGAGTGCTGCTGAGTCTGTTGGACAAAACCTACGTGTTCTGCTCTGTGCAGTGCTGGCCAGTCAAGCAGTTGTTTGCTGCAACCGAGTTGAACTCGCAGGTTGGGTTGACCCAGCTAAAGTTGATATTGGCGCTTGCCAGACCGGCAAGGGCGCCGAGACCGAACAGGGTTGCCCTCATTGTGAGTTATGATCTATCGAGGCGTAAGCTGGACGCACGCATAAAGAGTAAATATCATTGATCCATGAGGACGCGAGGCGATTTAGGTGAGGGGCGAAGCAAGAGGCGGAGACAAGCCGAGAACAACAACAGGGAAACGGATGCACCGTTGTTTTCGAAGGTTGGTAGAGATGCGTATTGATGTGTAGTCGGCATTGTTACACATCAATGAGACATGTGTTTCCGATAGTGCTCCGTAGCAACCGCATGCAGGGGAAGCGGCGTGCCGGGGTCGTGGTACAAGATAGAGGAAAGAACATACCCGTTGATCAGATATTAATTAAAGTCTATAGTAGGCTCTTTTGACACGCAACACCAAGTAGTGGATGCGGCGTGAAATGTGGGATTAATGAAGTAGCTGGAACGAGTGACAGCTACTCAAAGAATAGGTAGGACAGAACGAGCGTCTGGGGAAAAAAGAAGGGAGTGCTGAAGGCAAGGAGCTCTTACAGCGACGCAGGTGAGGAGGGAAAGCATGGGAGGGCCGCCGCTCAAGTATGTATCCAGCGTGACAGGCCCTAGCCGTCCTGCTTGCCCATGGTGTCGGTCAGAATCAGAAAAACAGGAGACGGGATTGTCGTATGCGGCCAATGGCGAGTCGTGTTCGGCCCCGATGTGGAATCAGCGGCAATTTCATCTTGGAAGCACGGCCAATGCTAGCCCTACGCAGGTACGATCCTCGCCAGGATTGCGCTTGTCGCTGTCCTGTGCTAAGGCGTAACGATTGGCTGGGCAGGCCCCAGTCTATGGATAGCATCCTATTTTTCGATGGATCTGCATGAATACTGGGCCTTGGACGCCTGCTCGCGCGCTCGTAAAACGCAGCAACTGCATCACCGAGGCAGGCGAGCTGGCTGAACACAGTGCCCAACGGCGGCGTGGTGGTGCGTCGAGGAACTCGGGCCACGCTGGCAGCGCCATCCAGCACAGCGCCGCCAGCTGTCACGGCTGGATGGCGCTGGTGTAGCGCGAAGCTTGAGTCGCTCAAGCATTGGGACCTGAATGCACTATTGTTCGAAGCTTCGCTGAACCAGAGGAACTCGTAGCGGCAGCCTCAGCCCTAGCCCAAAGAGGGAAGGGGCGGCTCCCCTGAGCGATGGAGCGACCCACACAAGCTTCGCGTGCCAAGCCACGTTCCTCTCAGGGGCAGAAACCACCGGACACGAGCCGCATCGACAAGACGCACCACGAGGCCCCCCTGGTGCAAATTACGTGACCAAAGACAGCGCTGAGCATCACAGTGAGCCTTAGCCCATAGCAATTATCGGCAGGAGTGACAACCCACCTTCAACTCTAGCGCGCGCACTGCAGAATGATGTGGACATGCGACACCAACCTGCAGAACCTGCGTACCTCTTCGTATCTTCTTACAGTCCAGTCTCCTTCAGGCGTCGCTAGTCATTATCGAGCCTGCCGCTCACCCGCTCACGCTTCTCGATGTAACAAGCTTTAGTAACATCCGCCGTCGCCTCTCAGCCCTAGAGTTGGAAACCTAAACAAATCCGCTTTTACTCGTACCCGTACTCTAACTCCATGTCATGCGCTGGGGTTTAGTTTCAAGCCCTCACCAATGTGTCAATGACTGTCGTATTAATTGAGATTGCATTCAAACTAGCAACGTCAGACGACGACCCTCCTGCCAATTTCGTTAAGCTTTACGATGCCCTACGGCCTACGCCAACGCTATTGAACATGCCCGACGACCCGCCCTCACACCACCAATTTTGGCACCTCCACCCTGAATCTGCAAGCCACAACGTCTCCCCGCCCACAGCACCGCCACCACCACCCGCTCAACTCAAGCCAAAGCACCCGCGAGCATGTGCCGGTAGCCGAGCTCTCTTCGGGCTCCTCACACACGCTGGACACGCAGTCTTTTCCTTGGTTTGAAGAACTACCTCGAAGACGTTGCACTTGCTGTTTTCTCCAAGCGTCTTGTCACCAAATCGCGATGCCTTTCCAATTTCTGACAGAGGCAGCAGCGGGATGACCTCGCCCGTCGTGGCGTCTCGCGGATAAGCCGACCTCGCGCCGTTGGAAACCGTTCGCGCCGGGCTGTCGTTAATAGTTGGTAGCGTCGTCGGCCGAGAAAGTACGGGGCCGTGAACGACCGAACTCGGTGTACGAGGTCTTGCCTTGCGATTTCGTTTGGGTTTGGGACCGCTTCGACTAGTGCCCTTCAGAGGCTTCGGACCTTGTGGAACCCGATTCGTATTTTCGACGGCTGTCTCCTCCGCCCCAAAGGGGATAATGGAGGGATGTAGGGGGTTGAGTAAGTCATTGGGATCGTGAGCTGCACGGTCGAAGCTGCATGAAGAGCATTTGGTGAAGAAGCTGTCTCCACACTGCCACTGCTTACGGTCAATAAAGATTACACTGAACAGTCTAGGAAAGTGCTTACGACTCGCAACACCCAATGGCACATTCTTAATTTCTCCTATTGTCGACTTCACTTGGCGCTTCACTCAGCGATGGTCAACACAGGTTGGCCTCATTCTTGTCTCTTCTACTAGGCGACGTGTTCTCACCGCTCCTTGTTCTGATATCGAAGCTGCAGAGCCATGCCGGCTGCCGTTGAGCATCAAACCTTCGCTAGGCAGACGACAGCAACACTAATGTTCCCGGACCGAGACTTCACCGGATTTATGAACTGTAGAGAGACTGGGCGGCACTCGTCAAGCGCGGTATGCTTCAAGCTCGACCAGAAGGAGATGCAAGAGTGAAGCAGACATGCCCTGACGCGCCGTCAAATCTACACCACAGCGCCTTGTTCTGTAAATGAAAACTTGAAGAGTGCCTCCTGCGACGACGGCCATAAACGCAAACTTGCATACTCATCCATATATCCGAAACGTCAAACCCTTCACGACTGTCATGACGACTGTCATGACGACTGTCAACATGACAGACGACATCTCGACAGCACCCCCAATTACGATCAGCCGTGCATCCACTCCACCCAACATACGTCGTCTAACAAGGACAGCGTCACCTTCGCCCGCACACCGCTACCACACGCAGACAATCGCCAGCCAGCCAAATCGCCAAGCGAGCATGTCGTGCACCCCTCGCCGTCCCGGCCCATCTATGAAAAGATCATCTGCCCCCCAGCGACGATGCAATAACGGCGGGACGGCAGATCTGAGTTGGGTGCTGGATGCATACCATCCAACGGCCCTTGTTACTGCAAGACGGAGAATTTTGCCTATCTGCCAAGTAGTATTTTGATTGACGGGCGATAGGTATTCGCGAATCGAATCGAATCGCGCGAACTAACGAGGGGGTGGGTTATCGATTGAGCTTTGCTTTACCGAGCACTTTGTGTAACGATCGCGTACGGAAGCATTCCCGAGCCCTACATCACAGCACAAACAACATGTGCGAGGCGAGGCGAGGTGGATACGGAGCATCCATGGGTCGACCCTTCCAGAAACAATCCGACGTGCTGCGAATGTTTGACAAGCGTAATCTCGCGTTCAACAAAGTAAATCGTATGACTAGTACGGATGATTCGAGACTGACGGCTTTCTGGCCCCCACTGCCTAATGCGTTGTGCGTACAGGAGAAACGACCGGATTACGGGTACACGGATTGTGCATGGGACTAATGCTGGGGAAGGGGAGACAGATAAGCGTATGGTGTGTGTGGTGGTACGGTATGGTGCCGACTGGTCTTCGTTTCTCAGACTTGTTATGGAATGATTGGACTGTTTGACGTGTCGTCGCTGCAGCGCTGTGGGCTTTTCGTCGCCAATGCAACCTGACTACCATACAACAACGATATCAATTATAGGAACTAGCGAACGCTACTCCCTACACACATACTCTACCTACTTGCTTGCTTCCTTCTCTCACGTGAATCGCAGCGCTACACACTTCCCTTCTTTCATTTCCCCTTCCCCCTCCTTATCCATATCCAAATCAAGTACACAACGTATCGTACGGTATCTAAGTCACCACCACACCACCACACCGTACACAGCAGCCCACCGCAGCGCAACACAACACAGCGTTCGCCTACCCCTCCTTCCCTCACCACCACCACCGCTATCCATCTTCCCCTCCCACCCTATAACGACCCACTTTAACCACCAAGCGCCGGCACACTGCAGCTTCGCGGGAGCTTTATCCGCATGCGGGTATGTGAGGTGTATGCTGTCGTGCTGTGCTGTGCTGTATAGGTAGGAAAGTTGGCTTGCATGCGGGTAGGGCGAGGCGGTGGTGTGTTGGCAGTTGGCGGGTGGCTGCTGGTGGGTGGTGGGGGTTTGGGTGACGTTGGGATGGGGTGATGGTAATGGTAATGGGATGGAATGGGTGAGGTGAGGTGAGTGAATGCAGGGGTATGGGTATAGGGGATTCAGGTTTGGACTGGGGGACTTACATTGGACAGGTATAGTTTCGTTAGCTGGTTGATAGGTTGTTCATATGTGACTACATGATAATATGAGTGAGTAATGTTTTGTATTCCACTTTACTGAAGTTTTTCTGAGCGATTTGGCTGTTTCCATTTTGCAAATGATGAATTTAATATTGATGCTGATATTGATATCCATGCTGACGAATGCCCAACCGACGCTTTTTCGCTGAGACAAGACAAGTAAACTAACAAGCGGCTCTCTCTCTCTATAGAGCGCAATTGGGGCCGTGAATCTATCTAAATGCTTCTTTTGTCGCTTCCATAATGCATACCATACCATCATGTTTTGTTGTCGTAAATCATGTATGTCATAGCCGCGTCTTTTTTCCCAATCCAATGCCCCAAACACCGTCGCCCGAATGCAAGCAAAATCCCTTAAAAGAAGAAAGAACGTACAATCATCGCCCATGAAACACCCAAAAGAACAAAAAACGAAAGAGTTGAGGCTGAGAAACAAAACCTCACTCCTCACTACACCCACAACTAATCACCCTCACAAACCCACTAGGCCTCTTCTTCTTCGTCGCACCAGCACTTTTACTCGCCCGCATAATCTCCACCGTCTCCCTACGCGCCTGCTCCAACCGCTCCTCTTCCCTCATCTTCTTCGTCTTCTTCTTCGCCTCTTCCAGCGCAACAACGCTCTCAAAGCTATCTTTGCTTCCGCCCCGCTCCTTGCCCTTCTTCCCTTTCTTCCGCCCTATCCACCCCACGAGCCGCACCTTCTCCTCGTCATCGCTGTCCCAGTCATCCCACGCGCTCGTCGTGTTCTGCTGCGCATCGCTGACTCTGCATAGACTGGGCGGGCTGGTCGTAGTCGTGGATGCGTAGGGGTACAGCGCGCTGAGTTCAGAGGGCGTGACGCTGGTCTTGCGGTCGTAGGGGTACGTTGATGAGGGTAGGGATGCGATGTTGGCGAGACTGGAGGGCCGTGTTGAGGGAGGTGTGGTGGGTAGCTTGCTGTACGTTGGTGTTGTGGGGTGCGAGTAGGATTGTGGTGGGTAGCTTTGGTGGGTTATTTGGAGGCGCAGGAAGGGCTCGTTGGGATCCGTCAGAGAGGCCTTCCTGCTCCGGTTTGGTTCGGTACATGCGCCTTGCATGAGTGGCGGTGGACGGAGAGATGATAGCCTGATTGGTGGGTCGATGAGCTGGGTTGGGAGCGGGCAAAACGCTTTGCGCGTTGGCGATGTCGATATTGGCATGTTGATTTCCTCCAATGACGAGTTCTTATGCAGTTGCTGAAGGTCTGTCGACGCAAAGTTGCGGGATAAGGGACTCAGAGGTGGTGTTGTTTCGCCTGTGGGTGCCGGTAGGATGATTTTCTTCATGCACCGCTCGCATATGCCAGATGCGTAAGTGATGGGTTGCTTGCAGGTCTTGCAAATAGCGACGGTCGTCGATGGTGTTGCAGGGCGCGCCCTTCTGAACTTGAAGTCGAAGCTTGATCGAGATGTAGTGACTGCTGGCGCAAAGTTCGACTCGTAGCATTTAGTATCGTTGGAAATAGACGAGTGGGCCGGGTAGGTTGCCTGCGTAGACCCATCTCTTCTCCTTGCATTCTCCAATGCTCTTTTCTCGTATTCGTCCCATAACTTTGCTGTCTTTGCCGGAGTGCATGGTGGCGGCGGCCGAGGGTCTTTGAACGGCGATATTGTCCTCGCAAGTGGTGATGGTTGGTGAGGGGCGAATGTCATGGTCGAAGCTGAAGTAGCCATCCTGCGGACATATGCTGGATACTTACAAACAAAAATAAGGGAGGGCGATGACGACAGTTGACCAAGTGAGGAAGGAAGATCCCAGGTCTATCTAGGGACGATAACCTTGATAACAGTCTCGGCACTTCGCACGATATATACATGCACAAGTCCACAGCACCGGACCCAAGGGGTAAGACACATTGTTTATCAAGTAGCTACTTCGGCTAGAACCAGATCGAGTCGCCAACATCAGGCGGTGGCTGGGGTAGGAGGAGATATCTGGATTTGCCAGGGTCAAGGGGTAGGGAGGGCGTTACGTTGGACCGCTGCCCCGGATTCTACAGCGCTGCGCTGTCTTGACGCCGACAAGCCGCAGCGGCAGCGAGATCTTGGTATGTCGATGGCTGCTTTGCGATGCGTTCTGTGCTCTGTCCAATGATTGCCACGCAACGTAACGCGAGGCGTCGCCCCGAGTCCCGATAGAGTAGGGAATCGTAGGCGAGAAGAAGAGAAGCAAGGGAGAGCCGACTTGTCAACATGCCTTTTACGCGATGGCGTTCTGTCGAGCAACGCTCTCAAACAATGGCGATGCCTAGTCATGCAGCATGCTTTGCAGCGTGCGTTTTGCAGGCAGTGAGAATCATGATGTCGGACACCTTGAATATCGGAAGAGGTGCATTGCATCCGCTGATGCAGCTAGCGGAAAGCCGTTGTCGCGCAAAGCTCATTTGTGCGGCGCAGGAGTCGACGTGAGGTATTGGATTGGTGAGTGTAGCGGTCGTACAGCATGATTGGAATGTAACTTTCCCATTAACACCGAGAAATCCTCATTGAGCGCAAAGACAAATAACAATAGAGATGAATCTTGTCTTGTGATCTCCGGACAAAAGACAACACGTCGGAGATTCTTATCATGAAAAACTGCGCGCCTTGAGAATGACGCAGAGAGAGACGAGCTGTCGCAGCGACTAGGGAAAAGAAGCAGACATGGCATAGAAGACACCTACCCTTGCATGCATGTCAGCCACGTAATCATTGCTCTTCAGACCTACACTATCGTAAACGTCCCATGTCGAGATTGGCCCGACGTTGCATCATGTCGGGACCGCAGCTCGTAAGTTTTTCATCGTCTGGCGTCTCAGCCGCCGATCACGAGCGGAGCGCCTCTGCAGCCACTCTTCGAAAAGGTGTATCGATAACAGCTGAGTCTGTACAATGTGTCGAATTGCGTAGCTGATAACCCGCTCACGACGCGATGACAAGTCGACAAAACCTGTCCAAAGACGTTCATGCCCAGAACCTTGGAAGCTTGGCAAAGCAAGCTTGAAGCTTCGACCAGCAGCTTCCTGTGGAGGCTCAACAAGAAATTATACGACTGAGAACATCACTTTGACATTTAACAGCTCTGACGATTCTACAGACGCATCTCGCATTCTAGCTTTCCGGGTGGAGAAGGAAGCGTGTCGAGTTCACTCGGTTCGATCTCCAAAAAGTATTCTATCGCGATAATGATTGTCCTGTCTCCCCGGAAAGCAACTCCATATACTTCGAGCAAGCCTATGGCAGGTAGAAAGCAATACTTATGGTTACCCAGTATCAGGTATTGAACCAAGGAAAACCGCAGCAGCTGATCGTTAGGTTTATTAATCGAAGAATTCTCCCATCAATATCGAAACAATAACTAGGCGTAGCTTTTTAACAAAACAAACCTTCCGTGCGGTATCAACATGGTCTCTTTCAGCAAAACCATTACTAGTAGCGTTGCAGACATCAGAATCCCTTCTCTACGCCATCACGGTGGACACCACCAGCACGAAGGAACCCCATTCTTAGAACACAACCATAACTATCTATACAAATAAACCCACTATCCTCTCTCCCTTTTCCATTTCCCAGATTCCCTGCATTCACAAACCCTCCAAGCCTCCCACCCACCTCCCCTTTCCCCACAAAGTCCGGGACCTCGTTCATCGGCCCCGCACTGCCGTCAATGCATGCATGCATCCTGCACCTCTACACCGGACATTATTTAGGCAAAAAAAAGCAACAGATACGATAATAATAAGTAGATATATTGGTGCCCGCGAGAATACTCTGCGTTTCAGCATGTTTTCTTGATCCTCATTCTATGACGCCTCCTCAGACAGCCGAAAAGGAGAGTGACGCGGCTTGGTTTTGGATTTGGGTGTCAAGCTCGTATCCGAATTGAAGTAGTTTGCAACAACCTTGTGTGTATGTGTGAAGATGAGGTTTAAGAGCTTGAGGGAGCTGGATCGGACGGATGGGACAGTGTTGTTGATGCAGGGTATGTTGGAAGCAATGCGAGGATGGCTGCTGTTGGCTTGGTAAACTGACTCTCCACAGCCAACACGGATACGTTTGATACGACTACGATTCTCGTCCCGACACCGTCGTCTACAGATCCAAATGATCCCCTTCGATGGCCGGCGTACAGGAAACACGTTGCGTTCGCTTCAGTCTGCGCTTTTACTTTTCTCACTAACTATGCTATCGGTGGCCTTGCGCCCGCGTGTATGTTCACTCTAGCTTCCATTGTGGAGGGTATTTCTGCTGACCCGTTGCATGCAGTCTACATCCTCTCTATCGAATTCAACAAATCAATGGCCGAGACTTCGCATCTCCTACTATGGCCAATCTTGGTCTTGGGCGCCTTCAACTTCTTCTGGGTGCCCCTGGCGAACTGCAAGCTTCCACCCTATCAGCAGTTGTAGAATCCTTACTGACCAGCAATAGACTTTGGTAAACGTCCGATCTTCGTATTCGCGAGCGCACTGCTGTGCGCGTGCTACATATGGGGAGCGGTGGCCACGACGTTTGACAGTCTAATGTGGAGTAACATCATAGCGGCATTCGCAGGGAGCTCGACGGAAGCGCTGGGTGCAGCGACGGTGAATGTAAGTGCATTCTCTTCCATCAAATCAGTTCGAGGGAAGAGAGACATTATGGTGAGGTGGTTGATTCAGCTGCGACCTGGTCTTCGGAGCGGCTATTGGACATGAAATTGACTAGAAACTCTCCGCTGGAATGGGTTTCACCGGCCGCTGCGTAGTGAACCGGTCTCCTGGGATGTGTGGGCGAGACGTGGACGCCCTATGATGCGTGTGCATGACTGAGACATTGTTTAGGACTTGTACTTCCTGCACGAGCGTGGAACGAAGATGGGTATCTACATGTAGGTACTTCCTTTTTCGATTAGCTCTTCCGCTAGGCGCGTCATGATAAACGCTGGAGCTACTCTCGATACTGACTCAGAAGGAACGCCATTGCCGGTGGGAACACCTTGGGCCCTCTGATCTGCGGCTTCATTGTCACCAATTTGAGTTGGCGCTGGCACAAATGGATCGCGGTGATTCTGACAGGATTGAACTTCGTTACAATACTGCTCTTCGTACCGGAGACGAGGTACCACCGTGAGCATGGAAACGAAGCAGGTGTGGACGTTGGTGTAACCGTCTGCCCGTTCGAGGAGAAGATCGCCCATGTGGATCTGAAGCCTATCAGACGACCTTCTGAAGATAACGCCCTCCAGCAGCTGCCGCGAAAGACATGGATGCAGGACTTGAGCCTGTGGTCTGGGGTCCCGGACACAAATCTGTTGAAGATGTTCATCAGGTACGTACTGTCTAACCGTAGTCTAGATTGGAGCATGATACTGAACTGGAGATAGACCCTTCCCAATGGTAGCCTACCCTTCGGTTGTGTACGCGTTTCTTTGCTACTCCATCTCGCTAGTCATTGTGGTGGCAGTCAACATTCTGAACCCGTTCGTGTTACAGGCACCGCCTTATAGTTGGAGCCCTCAGATCAACGGCCTCATCAACATCCCGGGAATACTAGGAAACCTCTTTGGGGCATATGCAGGAGGTAAGCAGCAGTTATCTGGCTTGACGAGAGTCAAACATTGACCATAGCCAGGTAATCTCGTTGATATGTGGTGTGCCTGGCGGACGAAGAAGAACCAAGGCATCTACGAGCCCGAGAGCCGCTTGTACATGGTCGTTATCCCGTTCATCATCACGTCAGTGGGCTGCATCGTGTTTGGCTATGGTGTCCAGGATACCTTGTCTTGGGTGTCGCTCTTCTTTGGCTACGGGATGATAGCGGTCGCTTTGACAGCGGTTTGTCTCCCCACCGCTAAACAAGGGAAAGTGATATGCTAACAGAGGCGTTCGACAGATCCCTACCATCACCATGGCATATGTGAGTGACTGTGCCATGCCGGTGAATTCTGACGCGCTACTGCTTGTGAATGGACTGAAGAATATTGTCGCCTTCGGGTTTCTGTATGCTGTCGTGCCTTGGGTGGAGGAGGTCGGCTATGTCAATTGCTTTGGTACAATGTGTGGCATTTTCGTCGCCATTGTGGGCATCGGCGCTGTGCTCTTGGCTGTATGGGGCGCAAAAGCACGCCATGTATCAGCGCAGTGGAAGTTGATCCTGGAATGAGTAAGCCATGTGCGAAGACAGGGAAGGAAGCTGCGAGGTAGTTATGGAAGGCGCAGGACAGTGCAGCCAAATATTAGTATCTGTCCATGATAGCGTGTAAAGCTTGTAACTAATGCTTGCGATTCGCGACGACCCTTTGGCTGCTGTTGTACTTACTCGATACTTCTGAGACTTCTGAATGCCAGCAGTCAACTGTGTGTAGACGCACGAGGGTCGCACGTGATGGCCCGAACCCCTCATCGATCATCGAATGTTCCGAGCTACCCCGCCAGCCGTCAACAGCACATCCGGAGCTTCGCATCGCGCTCGACAATGTCACCATGGCCGACAGCAACATCAGCGCACAGCAGGCCGAGAGCAACTACTTCACCCACGAGCCGCCGCCGAAAGACCTGAAGACGAACACGACGCTCGCCCGCGAATTCATAGGCCGCCATGCTGACGAGGGCCGCCGCGTTGTCCTGGTAACCTCGGGCGGCACCACGGTACCGTTGGAGACGCAGACGGTGCGCTACATCGACAACTTCTCGGCCGGCACGCGCGGAGCCACGAGCGCCGAGTACTTCCTCGAGAATGGCTACGCCGTCATCTTCCTGCACCGCCAGTTCTCGCTCCTGCCCTACTCGCGCCACTACTCGCACAACACGCGCTCGTTCCTGGACTACATGAAGGAGGAGAACGGGCAGGTGGTGGTCGACGAGCAGCACCAGGAGGAGATGCTGCGTGTGTTGCGCCAATACACCGAGGTCAAACGCGAGAACAAGCTATTGATCCTGTCCTACGTCACCATAACCGAGTACCTGTGGAATCTGCGCGAGGTTGCTCAGCTCATGCGTCCGCTAGGGCCAAAAGCCATGTTCTACCTCGCCGCCGCCGTGTCCGACTTCTTCGTTCCCCAAGATCGCATGGTTGAGCACAAGATACAGTCTAACGAGGAGTTTCTTCCGGGCGCAGATGGCGCCAGTGAAGAGGTAACTGTAAAGCCAGCGGCACGCACGGAAGGGAGGAGTCTCGTCATCGATCTCGAGCCTGTCCCGAAGTTTCTCAAGCAGCTTGTAGACGGCTGGGCGCCTGAGGCCATGATTGTGAGCTTCAAGCTGGAGACCGACCCTGCCATGCTGGTAAAGAAGGCCCAATACTCACTAAACAAGTACTCGCATCACTTAGTCATTGGCAACCTGCTGCTCACCCGAAAGTGGGAGGTTGTTTTTGTGTCTGCACTCGATGGCGAGAAGTGGATTAGAGTACCAAGCAGTCGCAGAACCAAGAGTTTCTCTGGCATGCCATCACTGGTTGGCTCTGCGGATCAATTAGCAAACAAGGACGGATCTGGAGCAGATGAGTCGATTGCGACAGAGAGAGGGATACCTCAAGGTGAACCAATCATGGAGATTGAGTCGCTCATTATTCCAGAGATCCAAGAGATGCATACCAAACTCATAGAACAAGCTCACGCGAACGCCAAGGCTTCGTAGCAAATGCTCGCCCAAAATACAAGCAAGTACCAAGCCACCTTGCTGTTCATAATACAAGCTTTCTGCTGGTAGGTGCAGATACTGAGACAAGCCTTAATATCATAGCGAACATCCCATTTCACACCTTGGTCTTCATGTGTATGATCCTTTGCGCTTTTGAGTGTTACAGCCCTTTTCTTGTGTCAATGTCGCAGTCTAATTTCAAAATGTCGAGCAGGATGAGGCTTATATTCGCTCCTCCGTAAATGCATAGCCGTTGTCAAGGAACCATCATGAATGCGGCAATCGGTTTCGTAAGAGCATACGAATTCGAGCACGACACACTCGACCGATAACGTGAGCTGTGGACCTTTTACCCGTCAGACTCCGTCCGGTTCGGCACGACTGCTCCTGCCTGATACAGCTTAGCCAGAAGGCATCGTGCATGGACGACCTCGAAAAGTTTGGGAAGCTTCGATCCCCTCGACGGAGGTCCGGACTGTTGTTCTCCATGTCGCTCCAACGCTAATGATAACTCTATTAGCTCGTAGATATCATATGTCATTCTTTAAGTCTTTGCACGGCCTTGTTTGACTTGAGGCAGCCAGCCTCCTGCCAGCTCTGTATCTCAACTTCAGGCCGTTCGAAAGACGTTACCCCTACCATCAGCATCCTAGTTTCGGCTGCGATCGTCAATGGAAAATACCGTGTACAATCTTAACCTGCCTAATCTGGCATCCTTGCCTGCCCCGGCCGTTGAGCTTAATATACTTGATATCAAACAAGCTCCGCCTATTCGCTGCAGGCCATGGTCTGCCTCATGCGCCCCAGTCCTTCGACATGGTATAGCAGATGCACCTGCAGCTATGATGTCTTCATACGAGTAATTGACAACTCGTGCAAGATTCCAGGTCCGCGGTCGAGAGAGTCTGGGGTGCAAATGATATAAGATGGGGAGAGGATCGCATCTGTAATTGCACAAGAGAGCTTGAAATAGCCTTCTTCTCAGGCATCCAAGGTTGTGGTTGGGCTTTGCTGCGACAATGGCTCGATTTATCAGTACCATCGCGGGCTTGTCTCTTGCTTCCATTGCTCTGTCGTCACCCCTCACACCAAAGCTTCATGCGCGTCAAAATGCAACCACTCCTTGTGCGCAAGTGAGCGCTTCTATTGCGACGCAAACAGCTGCGGTGCCGACCGTCCCTGCGCAATTGGCATACGACTGCATCACATCGGTTCCCTTCAATCAGTCTGCTGCTCTTGCCCTGGTTGATGGCGTCGTGCCGTACTTCAGGTGGCAAAGCAATACCGTCTGGCTTAAGGACCCTCCAGAGGAATACGCAGAGAAAGTACAGCCCGCGATCGATATCTGGGCCGGACTAGAAGATATTAGAGAGAAGGTTGTTGGAGGTGAATACGAAAACGAGTTTGAGGTATGGACACTCTGAGTTGAAACTTTAGCGTCCAAAGCTGACCTGTGTAGTTTGGATTCGAACTCTACCGTCTCCTTCAAAGAACGCACGATGGGCACTTCGTTTTCGTTCCTGATGTTGTCGGAACCGTCTTCAACTTTGCGCGACCCGTTCCTCTTGTATCTGCCTCCACAGATGGGAAAGAGCTACCGAAAGCCTATGTCTATGCTGATGTCTTGGCCGAGTCATTTGGCAACGCATCCTTCACCTCTTCCCCGATTTCCAAGATCAATGGCGAGGATGCAAAGGAATTCCTGGAGAACTGGGCACAGTTTGGGTCGCTCCAGGATCGGGACGCATTGTACAATAACGTCTTCTATGAGCTCGCCACCGTATCTCTGGGCCCTGTTGGATCTGGTATTGGGACGTTTGCAGGCTCTGGCCGAGGTCGATGGGTAAGTAACTGCTACATGCAAATGGTGAGTATAGAAATTTGGTCTGACTTGAACAACAGGTTTACCCTGGACCCACCACTGAGCTAGAATTTGAGAACGGTACCTCCAGAACGTACACCAACTATGCTAAGGTTCTCATTCCCTTCGATGGTATCACAGATGGAGAGAGCCTGTACAAGCTTTGGTTCACCGGCAACCCACCCACTGAGACAGAAGAGCCTACTCCTTCCAACTCTACCACACCCACGCCATCAGCAACGACCACTTCGGCTTCTGCCACGGCCACGATCCCTGCGCCCGGTTATCCACCGCCAGTTATTCGTGAAGCACACAACCTGATTGGTGGTTACTACTTAGAGGACGAGTACTCAGACGTTGCTGTGCTCTCTGTGCCCTCCTTTGTTGGCATCGATGCGCAAGCGGCCTTCCAGTCGACCGCAGTGAATTTCCTCGCAGCCGCGAAAGCTGCCGGCAAGAAGAAGTTGGTTGTTGATCTTCAGGCCAACGGCGGCGGTACCATCCTGCTCGGTTACGACCTCTACAAGCTGTTGTTCCCGACTGAGGTTGGGCACGCAGCTGCTGATCGCTTCCGCGCATTCGAATCCACAGATATCCTCGGAGAGAAGTTCTCCGAAGTCGCTGAAACCGTACCACGAGTCTTTGTCACTGAAGAGCAGAATGAGACGCTCTGGGAACTCAACAACGATGTTATCTCATCAGTTTTCAACTACCAAACCGATGAAGACGTCAACGAAAAGCCGTTCCCCGACTGGGACGCCAAATTTGGTCCAGTTCAGCAGAAGGGCGACAACTTCACCAACCTCTTCCGCTGGAATCTCTCCGACACCCTGATCACGTTGAACTCTGGCGGCGTCTACATTCACGGCTATGGACCTCTCGCAAACTACACGACCCAACCCTTCGCAGCCGAAGACATTGTCGTAGTAACAGACGGCTACTGCGCATCTACCTGCACCATTTTCTCCGAGCTCATGCGCCAGCGCGCAGGCGTCAAGTACATCTCGCTCGGCGGGCGTCCGCGGGAGGGCATCACCCAAGCCGTGGGCGGAGTCAAAGGCACCAATAACTACCCCTGGACATACATCCAAGCCCTCGCCCAATTCACGATACAAAACCTGAGCTCTACCCCCGAAGAAGCTGCGCAGCTCAACCAGACGGAACTACACGACTACTGGAACAACGTCCCCTTTGACCGCGCTTCCCTCGGCAACGCAATTAACGTCAACTTCCGCGACGGCATCCGCGATGCGGACCTCCCAGACGCAACTGATATCCCGTTGCAGTTCGTCTACGAAGCGGCTGACTGCCGTATCTTGTATACGAAGGAAATGACCGTCGATGTCACTGCGATCTGGAAGGCGGTCGCGGACACGGCCTGGGATAGCAAGAGTCATTGCATTGCTGGCAGCATTGGTGGGTATGGCACGAAGATGGCGAAGAGAGAGCTGAGTGTGCAGGATAGGGTGGTGAGTCGCAGGATGAATCAGTGGAGGAGGGAGTTGAGGGCGCAGGATTATCCGTTGGATGTCAGGACGGATCTGAGGAATGCGAAGTTGATGGGTGATGGCATTATGTGGCCGTAAGGTTATGCAAATTGGCGGAAAAGACGAGAGTATGATCGGTGTATATATGCTTTATGAAATGATGTTTTTACTCGCCTTTGTGCTTGTCATTTTTACCTTCTTGACTAGACATCACGAGGATCAAGGTGTCGGAGAGGTATTTCGACCTACTCCGCTCTTGTAGCGGTTTACGTGAGGAGCGTTTTTACCCTCTAAGAGTCTTACTTTTTCCTAAAGTACTCAACTGTATACCACTTTGCAGTTCCACAAAGCGTTCCTTGTTACGACTAGAGAAAACAAGTGAGTACGTGAGACGGAAGCCCACCACAAACGGCAAGTCTTCATTGTTATTCTTACCACACAAGGTCCGAACAACTGAGTAGTAACCCTACCAACATAGCATAGCCTTCCCAGTAGCATCTTCTAAGCACGACAATTAAACTTTCGACATGATTCAGCACGTCAAGCCAATTTCCTGCGCAAATCCCGATTGCTCCTTCACAGAAGCTGACATCCGCTGCTTATTCCGCGAGCATCTGATCCATTGCGCGGCCCTCGATGGCGAGCACAAGTCTATGGGAAGGAAGCCATGAGTCGTCGCGGCATAGCAGGATAGTAGCGCTTACAATGTGACCCGAAGATAAACTCAGCCGCGCAGTGTGCGGGAAAAACGATCGAAACAGCGTCAACGTCGGATTTAGGCCAAAGTGCGGCCTAAGAAACGTTTGTCGTCCAATGCCAAGATGGTAACGAATCGATCAGACAGACGTGTCGCGCCGTTAGTACATAGCCTCAACCAACGATGCGAATATCGTATATCCACGGTATAAGGTTCGGCGAGCAAGCGAACGACCCAGTCGATCAACAATCGTACGTTGTATACTGTACAATACGGTCTTCACTTCATATCGAATCACACCATGACTCGATCACAAACAAGACCCACAAACCTGTGACAAACGTCGCTGACGACGGTAGGTACGTGATGGATCGGACGGAGGTTTGAAGGGCCCCGAAACCCGGCGTGCCAGGCACGCACACGCGGAAACGGCTCGCGTTAGTGTGCGTGCGTCAGGGCCCCACACACATGGCGGGAGATGTTCGATGGAACCTCGCAATCGTCGATGCTTGACAGATGGGCGTTGGGCGCTAGGTTATGTGACTACTAGACTAGGGAGAACGGGCATGCTAGAGGTTAGAGCTAAGATGATGGGAAACACGGAATGCGGTGCGTGTGACCTTTGGATTTGTTAGTTGGGCGGTAAGTAGGAAGAGTCGGCGAGCAAAGACAGGAGGGAGCGGGAAAGGTGTACGTAGGATGATTGGTGAGAACGTTCAAGGGGAAGTGCCATTAGTTGTAGCAAGTGCAATGGCAGTAACTGGTGTGCGCAAGAAACAAAATCGACGTCGACATATATCCGTCAGTTATGTCCGAAGCCTCATTCCCTCCGCACTGCTTGCTGATAACGCGATAACGCACCTTACTCACGCCCACCAAGCCACCAACACCTCACCAACCCAAGAAAGGTCACCTAGTACAATAGAGCGAAAAAGCCCAACGTCCGGTGACGACTACCGACGAACTAACAACCACGCACGCATTTCCACATTATCACTCGCTCCCCGCAAGCACCACCAGCCACATAGACACCCTCCGCACATCTCACGCACCGCCCAACATCGACTTTTGCAAAATGCCGTGATAATACATCCATGCTCAATCGGCGACCCTGCAGAACACGGCATCAACTTCGTTGGTGATTGATCGACGATCGTTCCCTCTAGCTTAGCGACTACTAGGCCGGGAGAAGAACTGGTGGGTGAGCGAAGGATGCTAGTGGTGTGTGATCGGTTGATGGAGTAGCGGCTTGGGGGAAGGGAAGGGGGGATCTGCAGTTCGTGCCGAATGGGAATGAACATCGAGATGTGAGAATGCGATGGTGAGTAATGCATGCAAGTTTGTGCGCGCAACTATTGGCTAGGGTCAGAGCGCCGCGGAATCGTGGATGGGAAAGGACCATTTCCCATGGTAGGGGGGCAAGTCAAAGGTGGATCGATCAGGGTTTCTTTTTTTTGTGGGAATGACGAGGCTGGTTGCGGGTATATGGGAGTTTGACTTTGTGACCTTTTCCCTGGCTCTCGGGTTTATTGGTGTTTTGGCTGTTTTGAGGCATAGGTGAGTGAGACGCTGTTTGATATGCGCGTCTTGCATTGTTTTGTGTCTCGGTGGAGGGTATGCCGAATGCGGGATTTGTACATCATGCCTGCGGTCGTGGATGAAGTTCAGTTTGACAATCTTAACTACAGTGAACACGGGCTAGTGCGGCGAAGGTTCGTATGTGCAGAGTGTTAGTGTGCACCGAAGATTGTCGGGCTGTAGGGCTCATTAACTTGAAGCTCGCTTGGGCTGGTCGATGTACCGTGTGTAGGTGACGAGTTGATTGACTCTCATAAGTTTTTGATTGAGGCTAGGAAATTTTCTAGGACGTGTACACCATGGTGGAGATTGCCTAAGTAAACAACGAAGTATGTGTGTGAACAGAGCAAAGTGGCATGTGGGGTTGAGACGACGTTTGGAATTGTTGATCCATGCTTGACAGCGCATTACTTGCATAAACTATGAAGAAAGTTTGGGGTATCATAATCTTAATCGCTGTCAGACCAGCTGCCTCAGCATCATAATCACGAAGGCCAGCTCCATGTCTTCTCCCTCATCAAGCTACTAAGCCCAGATCCATCTTAGTCCTCTTCTGAAATCTTTCAAACCATAATCATCGCTAAGCAACTAATATGCTTTCATCCTCCGCTCCGCCAGATAACGTCGAGCACTTCTCCTCCCAACTCCTTCATTCCGATCCGATAAGCTCCAAGTGTCCTAGCTATGTCGACTGTATCGATGAAGCTCATATGCTGAGGTGACAACTGATGTCTAGATGTCTGTGTACGACGTTGCGTAGTCCATCCGGCCGAGTAAATAGTCGGTAGAGGCTCGTATGTCGAGTAGTAGTAGTAGTAGTAGTAGTAGTAGTGTATGTAGTGTGGAAATGGTTGCAAGGCTGTAGTTGTTATGGCCTTTAATCAACCAGCGCTATAGCCCGTCATCTTTGCACAGTGGCTGCAGTAGTAGCGATTGGTCCCGATCTGGTACATTCCAGTAAGGCAGTCGCGGCGGCAGCGGCAGCAGAAAGGCGACTGTGACATGGTGGAACTGGAGCTCGAGCTCGAGCTACTAGAAGACGTGCTTGAGGCACGTTGCTGCAGAGGCTCGGGGGCGGGACGATGAGCAGCGGCAGTCTGGAGTTGCAGGAGACGCGAGGCGTCAGAAGGGCTCGACATGTGCAGAAGAGGTGCTGGCCGGAAAGCCAGGAGTGGGTTGGATGGGTCTGCGGGTGTGTATGGCGAGTAGTTGAAGGAAGGTGATGTGCTGGGAGTTTCGACAGAGAAGTGGCTAGCAGAGGAAGGCACGATGCTGAAGTAGCAGGCGGGCTCGCGGTAGAGAGAGTCTGGCGTGTGTAGATCTGCACTCATGGTATAGGGTCTTGGAGTGTGACTGACTGGGGGTCTGAATCACTCATCAGTACGGAGGATCGCAGACGCCTATATGCTCATACGCCTATCGAGCGATGCACGCTCGGCCTGCACCAGGCAGATTGCTGAGCGGGTCATGGCGGAAAGCTGATTGGGCTTGATCGGTGCCTGCGACGCTTGTGAGCAGGTGCCCGGCCTACTGGGACTTGTGAGAAAGTTTTCTGGGCGTGTGCGGAATTCGTTGCTGCTGAGACGCGTGGATCGCGATTCACTGTAAAGAGACCGATCTGGACACCCAGTCGTCACCCCGCCTGCGACCAATGGGCGGGCCCCACTTTTACGGCCTGGCGATCTGGCGCAAAGCAGCAATCGCTGCGAAATGAACATGCTGGCAGCTTCACTTCACACTCCTTGCCGCGTTGCTTCCTGTCCGGTGGACCCGTGATTGTTGCCCAAGTGCCCAGCGTTCGCAAACTTGCCCCGGACCTGGTCCGTCGTTTGAGGCCTGAGTTTGCTGACTCCGCAGAGGACAACGCAGCACAGCACAGCACAGCCTCTTAGCTTCGTAATATCTTAGGCCTTCCAGCGCAACGCACTGCTTGCGCCGGCTTAGGCACCTGGCAGATATAACATTGCCTAAACCTGCCAACGCGGCCCCGCGGTTTTCATTGTCCGGTGACCGCATGCGTCGGCACAGGCCCAAGTCGTCGCCATCAAACCCCTCACAATACCCCAGAATTGGCAATTGCACCATTCGAAAACAGTTGAAACCGAGGACGTGCCAACCGCAGCAATCACAAACTGGTTTGTTGTCCTACTCAGCTGAGGTTTGCGGGCATAATGACTGACCGCAGCCTGTTATGTCCTCGAGCCTTGCTGTCCCAACGGGCCGAATCGAAACGTAAGGTCTAGACTCGCACTCCAAACCTACTCCTTGATCTCGAACCACTATACCAGCGGAGGGCAACCTGTTCCCCTTGGCAACGAGCACCATTTATGCACGAATTATCTGGAGCCACGCACTTTGATCTCTACCGACGTCCAGATGCTCACTGGGAACCACATTGCGATCCCCCGAGGATGGGGCCTTGCGACCCTTTGATCTTACTCTTCCGCACCATGGGCCTCTGCACCAAACCTTTTCCTACTTCGACTCGATGATTTGTTGGGTCGGCTTTTGCTTCGCCAAGCAGGTATGGATGCACACAGCCATCGAGGCGTTTGTTTAGACGTACACCGGCGTACTGCTTGCGTCCTTATATGCAAAGGCAACTGGAGGCGAACCATGGCTTCTGTGGCAGGCCTGGAACTGCCTCACCGGAGCATTTCTCGGTATGCTGCGCTGAATTGGCGCACCATCGGTGACGTACAACGGAACTCCATGCCAGGCATACGGAGCGCCACGATAGCCGTTGGTAAAGAACAGCTCGGACGCTTATATGTAACCCCGCATACATCCAACTGCGACTTCACATCCTTAAACTCATTCAGTGGTCAAACAGGTGTAGGTGATGGACTAGAGTAGCTACAATTCGTTGGGCAGTACGGGCTTACCCCCGGACAGAGGCGTCCAGGCGGAGTCGCGGTCTAGACTCTCAGAGTTGTGCGACGACAGAAGAATGAAGTCACAGAAGTCGAACGATTCCGACATTGTAGTTTAATGGCTAGCTCTTAGATTGGCCTGTGGGAAGTATCATGGTTCGTCTAGGTCCCCAGCTGAGAACTGATGGAGGCATATCTATGTGGGAGAGCACTGCCTTGCGCAAGATTAACGCGATGAACAATCTGAAGCCCAGACCTCCTGCAAACTCATCGTAGTGGTTTTTGAGGTGTTTGATCATTCATTACTTGCTGCCTTCGCCGGGGCGAGAAAGTGCTCTCGTCGTTACGGCAGTGCCAAGTTGTCGGTGGCATTCGGACGAGCTTTGAAGGAAGGGAAGATTTGAATCCTTGTGCCTTGCTCTCAACCAACCCCGTCCTGCCTAGACGTCTAGGCTGTAAGAGCTCGGTGGTATTGGTGAAACCTTTGGAATGAAGACGAGTTGAATTAGGTGGTGTTGAAGGTTCCAATTGTACTGCAATTTCGAGTGCTGACACACTGGCGACCTAGACATTTGGAAATTCAGCGTATACAGTCCAGCCGTCATTAACTGCGGACCAAGAGTAAGAAGCCGAAGCGGTTGTGCTGACCGCCGCATTACGGAACACGTGATGTCACTCTACAAGTAGACTAGCGGCATCCGCACATGGCTCGGGCTTGTCGTCATTGGCGAAGTCGGAGGCAGCGGTCATGTGCAGTGTGCTCAGATTGAGTATCAGCAGATCGAGACCTCGGATGAAATCTTTCTCATCCTTTCTTCCTTGAAATGGTTCGTCTCTGGGTTGTGTTGTCGAAGATTGCTTCCGTCGTCGAGCATCGCGCAAAACGCGGGACGCCGGCGATATGACATCTGCAGAAAGATGCTGCATGGCTGGCTCGAAATGGACCGGTTTTGGGGCCCGGCCGGGCCTCTCATAGGCAGCCTTACCGCTATCACTTCACCTTTCGCGCCGGCTTGCTATCGTGCAAAATAAAAACGCCGTCACGTCACTATCGTGGGCATCGTCACCGGCCCGCCGCCATATTCAAGTTCAGGCACGTAGCCCCACTATCGCATTCTACTTCCACCCCACCACCTCTCCTTTCCCTCCAACTCAAAACCATATCGCCACGCGCACACCGCAACCATGGGAAAGCCGCCGAATCTGTACGCCTTTCAGAGCGTCAACGAGCTGGCGCCGAGCCTCCGCACCTACGTCCTCGATGCGCAGAACAGCGCTCTCGAGCGCCACCACGTCTTCCGTGTCGCAGTCTCGGGCGGATCCCTGCCGAAGACGCTCGCGCAAGCGCTCCTCAACGAGACGAATGGCGACGGCAAAGTTCAATTCGACAAATGGGAAATCTTCTACGCCGACGAGCGCGCCGTGCCCCTCGATCACGAAGACAGCAACCACAGGCTGGTGAAGGAGGAGCTGCTAGACAAGATACCGGCTGAGTCAGGGACGCCCAAGGTCCATCCTATCGACATCAAATATCTCGACGATGTACAAGAGCTGGCCGACCAATACGAGAAGACGCTGGTCAGTGTCTTTGCTGCAAGAGACAGCGTGAAGCTGCCACTGTTCGATCTCCTTCTGCTTGGATGCGGACCGGACGGCCACACCTGCAGCTTGTTCCCCGGCTCCGAGCTCCTTCGCGAGACTGAAGCATGGGTACTTCCCATTTCCGACTCCCCAAAACCCCCGCCGAAGCGCATCACCATCTCTCTACCCGTCGCACAACATGGACTCAAGATTGGCTTTATCGCGACTGGCGGTGGGAAGAAGGATGTCTTGAGGCAAATCTTTGATACAGATGAAGGACAGCAGCTACCATGTGGCTTGGTGAATCTAAAGGGTGCAGAACGCGTCAGCTGGTTCGTCGATTACGCAGCGATCGAGGGCGTTTCCTTCCCAGCTCGCCGTGGGAGTCTGTGAGACTCTGAGAACTGAGCTATATCTAAGCTTGGCCTCAATTTCCGCATTTGCATCAAGGACAACGGTCCTCTGTTCTTCTTGCCACATGTCTTGTTGGGGATTTTCATATGTGCTTTCGCGATGGATATCCAGTATGGAGTTGGAGGACTGCTCTCGAAGTAAGCATCGGCCATTCACTTACAATTAGATATGAATAGATCATGATTACAAACTGCCAACGTTCGATCTGATATCCTAACGTTTTCGCGAGTGCCAAAGTGTATACCCTCTGAATCTCACGTGATGGCGCGGCTATCGATAAGAACGTAAACAACCAACGTCTCGAATTGTTGTGCAACTTTCGATGCAACCTGCACCCAGCCGTTGTAAGCATACGGAACCATGCCTCTTCCTGCACCGAATGCATATCTGAAATCACGATTGCAATTTGTCAAGGCCAATAATGCGCCTACCCAACCACAGGTGAACTTAGTCCTGACACCTTTCCACCACAACATTCTCTAACATGCCATAGCGAGAACTCTCAGCTGGGGACATAGAACCGGAAACAAGCGCAGGCGATACATCACATTCAGTCCGCCCTTCGCTAGGTCGGCCTCTGTCCTTTCAAAGCGATGTTGACGGAGCTAAACGACGGAGCTTATTACCTCAACCTGGCCAACCCAAATACAGCTCTCGCGTAGATGCACTTTCAAACTCTTTCGAGCGGAATGCTGAGCCGAAAGAATCGGGTCAGAGTGAGACTGAGTCTTCGAAGCAGCCAAGCGCCACGCCAGGGCGACTAAGGCCACGGTCCATGTACCAGACTGGGATCGCACCATCTGAGCGAGCTATGCTGAGCGATGAGACGTCATCCTCAAGGTTGATGCTCCCTCCAGCGTCAGTAAGCAAGCCATCCGAGCCGCAAACGGCCGGGCTGAACCGAGCACAATCCTTGCGCAAACCCGGCGTTGGGGTGCCATCAGCTCCACGAAGCGGAACAGCCGTTCATTCCCGGGCACAGTCTGTTAGCACGACTGCAGCTATTCGAAGAGATACGGTGAAATCGAACACAAGCTCAGAAAGGCCCAAATCACTCCTAGTAGCGCCAGGTAGCAACCTCAAGATGAACGGAGATTTGAAAGATAGGACTATCAATGGAACGAAAGGCTCTACACGAATTGCCCTCACATCGAATCGCTCGGCAAGTACTAGAGCGAGGCCCGAGGCGTTGAGTGGTGGCGGTGCTAGCACAGCAACGGCATCGAGGCCCGAGGAGCCTCTCGTCACTCAACCAAGGCATCGAGATATCGCACGGGAAGAACCAAAGAAGATCTCTCGTCCAGCCTTCACCACTCTACAACAGCATTTCACACCACGGAAGACAGGCAAAGCGCCAACAGCGACATTTCTGCATCCTGCTCCTGTTCCGAGTACCAATTCTCTTCCGTCTGACATAGTCAATCTCCAATCAGAACTACTTCAGCTTCACTTGATGCACGAAACGTCAGCTCAGGTGAGCAGCCGCTGGGAGTCAAGTGCGAAGCGAAATCTGCACAAGAAGTTCGAGGAAGTAGCCAGCTTGTACCAAGCCATGCTGGAATTTGAGCGTGCCGGCCAGGAACAGATGAACGTCCGGTCAGTGCTCGATTGGAGTGCTGGCAGCTCCTCTGCAGGGCTGATGGAACATATCCAAATATTGTCAGGACCCCTTCACGAACTCCCTTCTTTAGTTGAAGCGGGTGGCCGTATTCAGCGTCTGGTAAGCGAATTCGAGCACTGGATGTTATGGGTGCAGGAAGTACGGTCCGCTCGGGGTGGCTCGACAGAAGGGAAAGGCAGTTCAGAGACGATTGAAGGTCTTGGTGATACATGGAAAGCAGAAAATGCCGCATTGATACGGAAAATAACTTCCTTTACACGCGATCTGGAAAGGCTAGATCACCCATCACCAGGGTCTAGCATTGCTCGCATTGTTGACACATGCGAATCGCTATTGCCGGGGATCTTGGATGAGCTGCACACCATGCAGAGGATCGAGGCTGGAATAGTTACCAAGGAGAAGGACTGGGTGGAAGATCGACTGAGAGTAATTGCCCGGGATATCGGAACGTACCCAATGGACACAGACGGGCAGTCTGTAGCCTGGCGGATGTGAGTCTATGAAACCTCTCCGCAGGATTCGGCGGCTTCGACACCACGATGTTGGCGTCGTCGAATTGCAAGCGTCCAACGTCCCCGGGGTGCAAAGCTTTGCCGGTTCAAACGAGGGATACTAGGTTTTGTAAGCCCACGTGTCTCGCAAAGAAGTAGATCGACTTAGCTGATCTTCCTTCTGTCCAGCTGGCTCTCATTCGTGGAAGACCTTATTGTCGATGCTCGCCACTCGTTCCAAAATAGCATATCTTGCAAGAGCCTAGTAGATGCATATTCAGGTTCGCGAATGTACATCTGCAGGTGTTGCAGATGCCATGCAGATTCTCTGCATTTTACACACGGCTATTGACCTTCGATGGATAGAGCGGCACGAAGTGCGTCTGGCCGCCCTCCCGAGCGTGCCGCTACCGCTCCTACGTGCACATGGCCTCCCCCAGCATTTCCTAGGCTGCACAATTCGGGCATGCATCAGATGACCGTCTATGCTTTCGGCGTAGCTTCCTCAATTTGTATGACCTAAAAGTTGTGGACGGAGTACGCTGACTAACCGCGCTAGTTCCCGAATTGTAGCACTCCATATTACCAAGAATCATCAAATGGTCTTACTCATCACGCAAGCTCTTCCACAAGTTGTCCCTGTGGCTTATTGCATGCTCGTTGTGCAAACATCTCCGCCAGCCTCCAACCTTGTACCATTATTGAACTGCTAAGCTTCGACCTGTCGGTACCCTTGACGTCGTATTCGCAGGCCTGCAGCAAGCTACGTCTCCCGTGATCGCCTCGCTCACCCAGATCTCAGTGATCTGTCTGCCAGTAGCTATTCCAGTTTGAGCGCCGTATCCAAGCCTAACCCCGACCTATATTGCTACCAAAAGGGCCGCCACGGCAGTGGCGTTGACCGATTATTCACGGTTGTCGACAGGCCAATTCGTGCACTGACGTCCTGCAATACCTGCTCGACGCTGATCTGCCAGCTCAAAATACTGACGCTAAGACTACCATTGGACTGTTTTTGAGCGCTACATCTATTGCTCTGCGAATATCTTTGTCTCAGAAACCTTGCATTCGAGGCCATACCTATCACTCTCGCAAGATCCCACTTGAACTGCCAAGCTCACACTCGGCACTCTTTGCCTTTCTACACCACGCCTCGGCCAGTATTAGTAATCCCGCAGCATAGGTTTCGTTTGTGGAAATTGGAAATGGTAGGTCAAATCGAATATTGCTAGTGCTGCCCCAACGACACTTCACCAAACCGAATGGCGCAAAGGAGAGGCTGTATATATTATTCCAGCGCTAAAGCCACTCATGGAGTCTTGGACTGGCCTAAAACGACCATGGGAAGAAGACAGTACAGTTGACCTGCGACTCAAGCGCCGGGGTTCGACCACCGTTGCTTCTGCTGCCCGGCGACCTTCCCTGCTCCCGCCACGAGCCGGTAGTTACTTTCGTAATAACGAAATACTGAGCCAACGAAAGCTGCCGCCGCTCTATACTCCACCTTGCAGCACATCGTCGGAGTGCCTTTCATCCCGTTCCTCTCAGGAATCTCCCCAGGCACTGGAAGTCACCCTACTGGACAAAACGAAACCTAGGTCCCAGTCCCTCGCCAACGTTTTTCAACATTCGCACTTGCAGGGACAACAACAAGGTTACATTGGTATGAGCATCTTTTCTTGTTTTTTGTATCCTTGATGCATCAAGCGGAAGCGCGATTTGCAAGTGTAGCTAGCGCGCGATACTCTTTTCCCATTGCGTCACTAAATGTCCTTCCCTCTCTTTTCCTTAAGCCGTATTGTGAGTTGAACCGATTGCAGGACACCCAATAGTCTATTCTCAGACCCTAGAATTTGATGTCTTCTCCCCATCCAGTGATACCGAAGTGCACCGAGCTCGTTTCGGCACTGGCCCGGCGCCTCATGCAACAGGGGCAGTGGTTTGTTGTCCATCCACCTGCCAGGGCCAAGAATGCACGAACGCCCACACTTTAATGCGAAAACTTGCCGCGGACTTGACGTTGCTAGACGCCAGTGTGAGAACCATAACACGTACAGAGCATCACTCAACCGACGAAGTAAGTTGCCTCATCTAGTAATATTATGTGTCATTTGTGTAACGTCACCGTCTTCTGTTACAATGCTTACGCCGCTGATACGCTCTGACAGTTTCCGGGACCTGACCATCTTAGCACCATAGAGGCACTGCAATGGGCGCTTGATCTCGTGCAATGTACTAACCGCAATCTTCACGGGCATATAGAGCAACGATCCTCGCATAGTCCCGAGTCGCAACTTCAGCCTGACGTCTCGCCGAGTATGAGGAGAGGCCAACACCATCTCGAGGAGCGTGAAGAGCAATCTCCTCCGAATCGACAATACCCTGCCGGTCACCATGGGTATCCTCCTTTCACTCATACCGGAATGATGTCAGAAGACAGTCGAAGGAATCCTTATGGAAACGAGACGACACCAATGGGAAGTTCACCACACCATACTGCATCATCATCTGGATCCAGCTTCATGCCTCCACAATCACCTATGCAGGCTCCACAGCCAATGCGTTCGGCTATCTTACCTTCCCCGTCCTCACTAAACTTTCCGAATGCCCCAAACCTACCGTCCATATCACCCCCTACTACTTCAGTACACACATCAGCCCAAAGCGCCCATCTGCAAGACTTACAACACCAGGTTAGTGTCAAGACACTTGCATTCCAGACGCTCCAACGGGAATATGATAGTCTGCTTCAAACCCTTGAGCAACAAAGGACCAAGTGTACCACGCTTGAGAAGAAGTTCGAAGTTAGCGATGTTGAGATCAACAGCCTTACCGATGAGAAGGAGAGACTGCAGGGACAGGTTACAATGATGGAAAGCCAGGTGGAAGAGTTGCAGCAGAGCCGAGACGAAGTACGGCGTCAACTGGTTACCAACGGAGCACAATACATGCGAATAATGGAAATGGCAAACCGCCTGCAAGCACAAGGCGCGGAAGACAAGAAGAAATGGGACGCTGAAAGAACGGATCTTGAACAACGGATTCGGCTACTGGAAGAAGCTATGGTTACTGGTACCGAGCATCCCACACCAGATGCAGAACATCACTCCAGTGTCACTCCCACCCCACGGTCTATCATACTCTCACACAATCCTGCCTCTTCGATTACGTCGCATTCAGAAACCATCAACGTTCTCCGCGCAGAAGTCGGCCGCCTTCGATCCCGTACACAAACTCTAGAAACAGCATTGCAGACGATGCGGCGGGAGAGCATCTCCATCCAAACAGCAGCACGGCAGTTGATGGAATCAGGCAGCAAGCTGGTAGATGTGGCACAAGGCGCAGTAGGAGGCGGCGGATGAAGTGAGGCTCATCCAATGCTGACCCAATGTGGAAATTCGCACTTACAACGTTATTCAGTAATTCATGGTACGCGTAAATACCATCATATAATGAGAGTGGCAAATTGGTAATTCAAAGCCTGCACAACGGCCGAGCCTCGGATTCTCCTGTCGGCCGAATCGTATTCATACACCTCGGTCTATCATCTGGTTACAATTTGACCCGTCGTTAGCACTCTTTACCATGCGCTTACCACGATTCGATGCTATACTGTCATCATCGCCACTTTGTACCACACCACCGGTCCCGACCCAACGCCAACACTTTGCGGGGTCCTTTCGGGTGCTTTCCGAACCAGGAAATCCTGTCCCAAATAACTGTAATACCCTTGGGACTAGACCCTATGGTACTTGGACATTGCGCTATCAGCTCCAAGAGAACTGGAGAATCGCGCTAGCAATACAATACGACACCCCTTTTCTGCACCCCAGATGACCACGTGGTACGCCCGTGCGTAGACCCAGTTTAAACTATGCAATGACAAAGACTCTGTTGCCTCTTATCAGATTGCAACTTGCATTCCTGACCCACTCATCACATAAACAATTTTGTTCGTTGCGTTGAAGCAGCGTCGAACATGCATCCTTTCCAGCGAATACTTATGGCAAACGCACTGTCAACTAAATTACTCGACTCGATATACACTATTTCGGCATGAGAGACTAGACATACCTGATTAATCATCAACAGTTCGATTATTTCGAAGCTTATATCCTTTTTCCACATATATTAGACATAATATCGCGCTTATCTTCCGTCCATAGACCGACCGTCTACGAAACTCTATCTCGACGAGTCACAATCACCAGTGAACTTAACACTGCGGTGCCCTTTCGAGCCCAGCCAAGATCTACTTCAGGAAACATATAACTTCCAAGATACCATTCGTTGCATCGCAACATACTTCACCAATCACAAATAGCGATACGACAATGACCCAGGTCTGCCATTTTAATGTCTTGTTTCCTGGAAAAAATGACTGAAGCCGACAACAATGCTGATGACGTTGCTGATGATGCTGATGAAAGCGCCTCCGTTTCTAGAACACCAATTTTGTGACATTTGTGGTCCAGACACTTCGCTTTCTTTTCATCACCGATCGGTTTCGCTTCTTTTCACTGCTTGTAGAACAGTAACGCTAGCCCCCTCTGCACACGTCAAAAAGCACTGTCAGTGCTCATTGCGAGCGGGCGGGGCATAGAACCATTGCTGTGTATGTTTATAGAATCAAGGGCCGCCCATGTACGTAGAAGCACGGTGTAGTCTCCAAAGATGCTATGGAAGGCCAAACGGGCATCGGTTGGCCATATACTCACCACGCACACATACACATCCCGTGCTTCCTGTCTGAGCACAGGTTAGAGTGCGTAGCCTGGCTCAAGCCGATAGTTCGGGACACTGAACGGTATCAGGGGTTCAAGATACGAGGATCACTAAGCACAAGCAATGAGCGTCGAGGGAGTGACTGCCCTGCGTTCTGCGTACAGCAGCAGAGAAGGTAGGTATTGCGAGGAACCACCACCACAGTGTTAACGTACTTTAGATGCCGCTCATGTGCAGCGTCGCTATCCCACCACCTTTCTAACCGAGCTGTCAGTGTCTCGAGACCCAACTACCCACTGATACCAGCTTGATTCTTTCTTGGCCGGGCTATACAATCACCGTCTTCTGCATCAGTAAGCATCGGCACCAGTATCCCGAGTCCCAAGTCCCCTGAACCAAGGCACATGTCGTGCTCAAACCCTCTCCCCATTTGCCAGTAGACCATTTCTCAAACCTAACTGACCAGTGGATTTCTCCTTTGCGTCAAATTCGAGGCGCGGATCCCCCCTTATCCGGGACGCCGCTCACTCGCTGCCCAGGCGGGTGGGAGAGAATTACGGCACGGCACCAAACACACGCATGTCAGCACCTTGTGCACGATAGACTGCTGATGGGCGTGGCGCCGGCATCCCGTAGTTCAGCGCGTTACTAGGCAAGCCGCTGGTGAGGTTTGGTTTGGCTAGGTAGTGCAGTGGGCGAGCTCCGAGTGCATAGGCGAGGGCAATGCGGTTGACCTAGCGTCACATACATATATGTATGCACGCATGCATCCTGCTTCAAGGTTTGGCGAACGAGGTCTTTGGCCTGTGAGTGCGCCACACGCTTGTGTTTGACTGCACTGCACGCGCACTACAACGTTGTAGAATCTTGCAGCGGAGAGGCAGCAGTTCTTCCCGTATCTGGAAGCTAAGGGCGTCACTGCTGGAAATGAGGCGCAGATTGGCAAAGGGGGCTGTTGGCGCGGCAAAAGTGCCCAGTGCTGATCACTCAGCTTGCTTGTGCTACGGGGGGGAACGAACTGGTGGACGAGAAAGGCTCGGCGAGGTCTGGATCCTGAGACACCTGGACAATGCGATGTGACTGCTCATTCTTGTATGTTTGAGAAACCTAGGAGGTGTCTTGGGTGCAGTCTCGTGCGTGAAGGATCCTTGAGGCTTTGATAACTTTTTCGTTGACTTTTGCCAGTATTCGCTGTCCTCACTCATTGCTTTCTCTCACAACTCAGTCCTCCATGTGAGGAAGGGGGCATCTTTGTCTCCAACCCGCACGCCCCATCAGCTCGACGACCAACTGGAACCTCGTATATCCCTCCTCTCGCCCTCCCTAGACTCCACAGCCTACACCCACAGCCCAACTCTCACCACAACAACGCGCACCATCGCACAAACAAACCCCCTAAAGCTAAACAACCACTTCTAGATCCCCAACGCGCCCCACATCATCCCTCGAAACTCATAACATCTCCATCACCGCCCACTCGCCCGCCCGTCCGTCCGTCCGTCCGTCCTTCCCGACACGCCGCAATAAAACCCCTACCTACCAAACATCCGAGTCCACCCTACCTTCATCGCTCACGCTCACGCTCACACTACTACCCAACATTACCGCTTCCACCAACTACCACGGCCTTTCCGCTGGTTCCATACCCAGCTATCTAGATTACACGAAGCTAAGCGGAGCTTGTAAAGATGGGTAGTTACGCGATATCGATTTAGAAGCGGAACGGCGGAGTAGACCATACTATACTATGCTGAACCATGAAGTGACGTAATGTGATGGTCTAGTCGCCATGTCAAGAACATAGAGGCTAGAAAAGTGGCATGCTAACTGTGCAAAAAGAAGAAGAAATAAGTGTAATCTCAAAAATGTAATATTATTCACCGCGCAGCCAGCCCGCCTCAGCCCGTTGTCAGCGCCTCTTGAACGCCGAGTTATATGCAATACAACATGATGATCTACTGCCATGACAATGACGATGACGATGACTAGTCCCAGTGCCAACAGTCCCCAAACAAAACGAGTAGAACCAGTTATCGACGTACAAGAACAGAATATAGAAGACCAGGAAGGCTCTCACCACCAGGCCGAGTATATACAAAGCCAAGAAAACCTCCCCACTCACTCACTCACTCACACTACCTCTTCTCCACAAGCAAAAGATGCATAGCCAGATAGGCGAGAAGGACAAAAGACCCGCCAAAGACAGCAAGACCAATACAATCCGTCCACAGGGCCTGAGTGTTGAAGCCGAAAGAGCTAAGGATAGCGGAGCCGGGGACTTCGATGTCGAGGCCGTATTTGTGGTCGATGAGGGAGAGGTATTTGACTTCGTTGACGATGAGGCCTTCGAAGGCGTAGTGGAAGATGGAGAGCTGGTGGGTTTGTTAGTGTTTTGTTGCACATAGCTAAAGTGGAGGAGGAGGAGGAAATAAGGATGGGAGGAGGAAATTGGGATGGGAGGAGGGGGAGGTAGGGGTGGTGGACTTGACTTACCGACTGCAGCCACTTCGCAATAGCAGGAATACTCTCCTTGTTCAGGAAGAAGCCCGAAAACAACAAACTGAACAGCATCACAAGGACACCGATCAAGTTGGCTACACCCGAGTTGCGGAACACGATGCCGATGAACAAGAAGATGGCGGCGGCGGCGAGGTTGAAAAGGACCAGGAACAAGGTGAACTTGAGGAAATTAGGCCAGGCCGGAATAAGGCCGGTCATAGGGTACACGATGATGCCGAGGATGATGGGCGGAAGGAGGCGTAGAGGAATGATGTCGAAAAGGACCTTGGCAGCGAAGTATGAGGGTGGGGAGTAGTAGCCCTTTGCGCGTTCACGAGTGAAGAGGAGCCGTTCCGGCGCGAAGACGGTAAGGATAGTCAAGCTACTGAATCCGAAAAGCGACAAGACGAACAGGAACAGACCGAGGCGGTTCTGGAACCCCTTGATGTCGTCTGTAAGGCCGTAGAATAAGAAGCCGAGGAAGACGGCTAGTACGATTGCGATGGCGTAGTGTGTGAGCATAAGCATCGGGTTGCGGTACAGGTTGCGCCAGGTGCGTCGAGATAGGATCCTGAACTGGCCGAACAGACCGACTTTACGGAATCCCTTCAGCTTGCCGGCTGCTACGAAGCCATTTGCGTGGTCGTTCCCGTTCGTGCCGTTGGCTTGGTTCGCGCTGGCGACGGAGCTGGCAATGTCTTCGCGGACACCTGCAGCGACGTCCGACGAGGCGTATGCGGTGATCAGAATATCCAAGTTCGTTCCCGTGCCGCCGTTAGCTGGAGGAGGGAGTTCATCGGGATCCTCCAAGATCTGAGGAGGTACGCCACCTTGTTGACGGGTAAGCTTCAGCCACTGAGCTTTGATAGCGCCTTTGCGATCATAAGGAGCTTCGTCGTCGGTCTTGGGGGACATCGTACCATCTTGCACAATGGAGCTCTTCTTTCTTGTGAACAGCTCACGTTCCTGTTGTTGTCTGATTGACGTCCTCCGCTTTCCCTTAGGACGCGTGCTTGAATTGCTGGGGCTGCCGGTAATATCTCTGTCAAGCTCTGAGGTGTTGATGCTTGGGATTGACTTGACAGCGATCGCGCTGCTTGCGCTCGTATGTAGCCCGTCCCTAGTGAAGAGCGAGTTATCATCGTCAATGGTGTGACGTGCTGCGCTCGCATGCATTGTGAGGTCTATGAGGTAATCTGCAATGTTGAAGCCAGGTGGGCAGCTGTAGCCAATGTTGTCGAAGTATGTTTGGCAGTTTTCGAACGGTCCAGAGTAGATAGTCCTGCCTTTCGCCAGTAGTAAGAGTTGATCGAAGAGGGCTACAATGTTCGATCGAGGCTGGTGAATTGTGAGAACCACCGTTCTGTTGTAATTCTTGACGAGGTTGACAAGACATTCCACGACATTGAAAGCGTTGAAGGCGTCCAGTCCGCTCGTAGGTTCGTCCAAGAAGAGGATGCTAGGCGACGTGACCAGCTCACAGGCAATGCCGACACGGCGCTTCTCTCCGCCAGAAATGCCACGACCACTTTCTTCGGAGCCAATCTTCTGATTGCGTATGTGGTAGATGCCGAGCTGTCGCTCAACATCCTCAACCTTCTGCTCCTTCGATGTACGACTCATTTCCTTAGGTAAGCGAAGCAGGGCCGAGTCAAGAATGGTCTCATGGACGGTCAAAGTGGGAAGCAGAGTATCGTCTTGGTCCACGAATCCAATAACATTCCGGAACTCGTCATCACGGACCTTCTCTCCGTTGAGATAGAAGTCGCCACTGGCAGCCCCAACCTTGTTCTTGCGCGCCAGGATGTCCAGGAAGGTAGTCTTTCCCGCACCTGAAGCTCCCATGATGGCCAGAAGCTCTCCAGGATGGACTCCACCAGATATGCCAGAGAGAATTTGCGTCCCGTTCAGGTTGTAGGCAACGTTCTCGAAAAGCAAGGCAGCCGGCTTGTGATCAGCCAGTAGTTTAGCATTTTCGTCCTCCTCATCGTCTGAAAGGTGGATGGCACCATAGCGCCTGCTCTCATTTCGATGGGTTATGTACCAGACCGCCAGGATAACGGCAACGATGAACAACGCGCAACCGGCAATGACGCCGGCAATCAAGGGGGTGTTGATCTTCTTGACAGGCCGTTCATAGCCAGGGACCTCGGTCTGGTACAGACACTCGCCAGTATCGCAGTTGAGAGTGATGCTCTCATCGCCGAAGATGCTCGAGATGAGGTCGTTCATGGCTGGCTCGGAGAAGAAGCTGCCACTCTCCTTGCTGTTTATGGAGGCAATCGACCTGAACTCTGCAGGGCCTTTGATTTCTTCCTTCAAGAAATCCCCGATATCGACTGAGCCGTCCTCTCCGCAGAGCATCCTGTCTGGAACGCAGGCGCATTGTATATTCTCACATCGGTACTTGGTCAAGTTGCGATCGGATTCGGCAGTCCATTGCGAGGAGCACGTGTCGAGGGCGCAGTAGAAGGATTCGCGCTGATCGACCCAGACTGCGATGGTTAGCTGGATAGTGGCGAGATGTTTGGTGCATATGCTTACACTGGAAGTTGCACTCTTCTGTCTCTGCATTGCAGGAGAAGGTGGCCTGAGGCTTTTTGTCCTTCAAGGTATCGAGGATCTTCCTGTTCGTGATGTCGCATATCTGGAAGTTCTCCTTGACCAGCGCACCGTTCTTGTAGCACACGCCGCCCTCGCCATCTGGCATCATGGCATTGCAGGCGTTGTTCGTATTGCACACGTTGCAGTTGATGCCTGACCAGCCGTCTTTGCACTGACACTCCTTCTCGCCTCCTCTTGGTGCCCTATCTTTGCCATCCGCCAGCGAGCCACACAGTGGTTCTGAGCAGTCCTCTCCTCCGAAACCAGGCCCACAGCTACATCGCCCGTTTGCCTTGCTGCACTCGGCGAACTGGTGGCACTTGAAGTCCTCGAGGTTGCAGTTGAAGCATGGGGGGCATCCATCCGGTCGGTCGCCGTATATGGAGAAGAGCTCTGCGGGCGAGTCGGCGAGGGTGTAGTTGGAGAAGGTCTTGTGAGCTGTAGAGGATGCCACCAGACCCAGCAGGGCGACGAGCGAGCCCGTCCAGTGTCGTTGGCGCATCGTGTGTGTCTGCGGCGCAGTGGGAGCTGTGATAGATAGCTATCGAGTGGCGGGCGACTGCCTCTACCGACAACAAACAGCTGCCAGAGCGCAAGAAGCAACGGTCAAAGGAGCGGCGCTGGAGCCTAGAAGCTCGCAGAAGGTATCAGATGTTCACTCGCAATGATGCAGTCGAGGTGGCCAGATGGGGCCTGATATCATCGGGGGTGCATAGTCGTGATTCGTGGGGGCTGGGCTCGCCCGCAGCCAAGGAGCAGATGTCGGACCGCTGCACCGCTGCACCGAGGCACAAGCCACGCAACCGCACCTACGACATCTGTCACGTTTCAACATCGATGCTGCGGAAGCCTAAATATATTCACAACGCAAGTAGTCATGGCTTTCGAAGTTTATAAGCCCTAGGCCTGCGGTGGTGAGACCAAACGTGGCTGCAGCAGCTCTAAGAGACGCCATGCCACATTCCATGTCCTTCCTTCCTCATGTCTTGCCGTAGCCCCTCCAGGCGTTAGTCGACCCGCTCCAACGGAACCATGCAGAACGCGGAGGTTGAACCGCGCCTTATGTCAAATTCGAAAGACTGTATGGTCCGCTGAGAAGACGCAAGAACTGTGCTAGACATCTTCTCCAGTGCAGTAGGAAAGCCTCGTCTCAATCCTTCAATCAACATGGTCAAAATTACAGACTTCGCTGTTGAGTCAGTGAGTGTCTTCCCCGCATCCCCGTTACCGCACGTGCAAGCCTAACTCTGGGGGGTGCAGTGGATGGACGCATACGAGACAAAATGCAAGTACAACATCGCCGAAACATGCTGCGCCTCGCTCTCCATCGACGAGCTGCGCGACCTCTCCGAGGATAAAACCCGCCAAGTCTTCGACACATCCAAGCCCCTCAACTACGGCGCCATCAGAGGATCCGAAGAACTACGCAACAATCTCGCCCGCCTGTACTCAGCAAAAGTAACCAACCCGTTGTCGCCAGACAACATTATTACTACACCAGGCGCTATCCAGGCAAACTATCTGTCTGCCTATGCGCTCGTCGGCCCCGGCGATCATGTCATCTGCCACTACCCAACCTACCAGTCCCTGTACGAAGTGCCCAAGCAACTCGGCGCAGAAGTCGACCTCTGGAAAGCGCAGCCAGAAAACGACTGGATCCCAAGCATCCCCGACCTGAAAGCGCTCATCAAGCCCAACACCAAACTCATCGTCATCAACAACCCCAACAACCCCACCGGCGCAGTCCTGAAAAAGAGCCTTCTACAACAAATCGTCGACATCGCTGCGGAGAAAAACATCATTGTAATGGGCGATGAAGTCTACCGCCCGTTATTCCACTCCATCAGCCCAATCGACAAGGATTTCCCCCCGTCACTTCTCTCAATGGGCTACGAAAACGTCCTCGTCACAGGCTCAATGTCCAAAGCGTATTCACTTGCAGGAATACGCGTCGGCTGGATAGCATCGCGCAGCTCCGCACTCATCGAGACGATCGCGCAGGCCCGGCACTACACCACCATTTCCGTCTCGCACTTCGACGAGCAAGTCGCTGCATATGCGCTGCACCCGTCGACGATCCACAGCCTGCTCGCGCGCAATATTCAGCTCGCGAAGACGAATCTCGCGCTGCTGGAGAAGTTTGTGCTGAAGAATGAGGACGAGTGCGAGTGGGTGAAGCCTGTGGCGGGCACGACGGCGTTCATCAAGTTTCATAGAGAGGGGAAGCCGGTGGATTCTGTGGATTTTTGTAGGAAGGTGCTGGAGAAGACGGGGGTGCTGTTTGTGCCGGGGAGTCAGTCGTTTGGGGAGGAGTGGAAGGGGTATGTTAGGGTGGGGTATGTGAATCATACGGATGTTGTCAAGGCGGGGTTGGATGAAGTTACCAAGTTTGTGAGGAAGCATTTGGATGATGTTGAGTTGGCTGCGTAAATCGATCTACATCGCAAAATATACAGCTAAATTCCCTCAAAAGTGTCCGCTATTGTGAAATAACTGCAATAATGATACGCGTGTAGTCGAGTTCAATACACCGTCAGCGTACTAACCGCCCCGTTCTTAAGCACCTCAAACACCAAGCCCGGAAATCCAAACAACTCTACATTCCCCACATCACTCGCACCATCCACCACTACGCTCCCACCCGCAGCTGCGAATCTGCTTTTCTTCCCAGAGCTGTCTTCCCATCCACCCAGCAGTTCGCAGCTACTACCGGGACTATCGCCCCACCCCCGGTTCAGCGCCATGCCACGCTGCTGTAGTCGTTCCTGCTCTTCAGATTCATAGTACGGTTTGAAAACCTCCTTGAGCCGCCCGGAGATATCACCAAACCGCATTTCTGAGTTGAGGGGTTCGCGGTACATAGCCGATGGCACGTGTTCTAGTGTCCATCTACTTCGCCTATGCCGATTAAACTGATAGGATCCGGGCACATTTCCGTGGAAAATGATTTTCGTTGTTGTGAGGTGGTTTAGCGGTTGTGCGGTGAGCTCGCCTTCTTCATGGTAGAGGTCTGATTCTCGGCGTTCGGCGGTGGGTGAGGGCGGGGAGATTTGCGTGGGTTGCGAGATGAGGATGTCGAAGCCGTGGTGGTAGTAGTTGTAAAAGTGCTCTGCTGCTGCGACTTCGCGCTCTTGAGCTTCGAGCGCCGCTTCGTCGTCGTCTTCCCAGTCGTCTTCGTTGTCTGATCGAACAGCTGAGCCGTGGTCTGAGTCGAGATCATCGGGTGTGAGTCCGCCAGGCGACAGATCCGAGGCATCACTCGTTCTTCTGTCTTTATGTATCGATAAACGGTGGTCGTTCTTTCGATAGATAGAGTCTGGAGCTCCGAGCTCCATGATCAAGTCCTGCGGTGTGGTCTCGCTGAGAATAATCCAAAAGGGAGGGCTGGAGCGCCTTGTGAGTTCGATACGGCCTTCGCCGTGTACCCTTACCGTCTCGATCTCATCAGGTCCCCCCTCCCTACCCTTGCCGCCTACCAGTGCCAACGATCTTGGATTAGGGGGTATCGCTGTGAAGAGAGTCCCTCTCGCCTTCTGCCATGACTCTCCGATAAAGACGGCCATAGACGTTGCGGGTCCGGTGGCCGAAGACGATAGTAACGAGATGAAGTCTTTCTTAGGTGAATATGCAGAGTGCTGCACTGGGAAGTTGAATGCTATGCCAGGGTACGACAGATTGTATGTCCCTCTCGCACTTGGATCTTCTGACTTTGGTGGGATATATTCTCCGCCATATGTCGGCCCCAGAAGTTTATCGTAGATATGCCTGAACCTGGGTCCCGCAGGCCCCCCTAACATACCACCATCACCAGGCTTAAACACCTCGATATCCTTGTATACTAGCCTAGCTTTCACGAAATCGAGCACTTCTATCAGCCGTAGCCGCTGGTCGGGACCGTCGAACTGTAATCGCAGCCCGTTGTCGGGTAGAACGATTTGTATGGGGGAGGATATCGGGTGGAGGTCGTCATGGTAGAGTTGGAATCGCGGATACGCTTTGACTTCTGCTTTCACAGTTGTCAATACTTCGTGGAGGGAGCATCCGAGGGCTGCGAATAAGTTAGCCTAGTCTTCGACGAGACGTGGATCGTTCAACATACTCATAAACCCCACACTACGTCCTGGTTGCAGAAGCATGTTTCCATCTTCCATGTTGAGTATCGGTAAGTTTTACGCACTGGGAGTTCTGTTTGCTGGTATATGTGCTGCCTAGCTTGCAACCGAACGGCGCTCGTGCTTTGTTCACGCGCACAGGATAAGACAGGTTACGCTAAGTTGGAACGAACAGCGAGTACCCCGCGTATTGACGACTACACGTATTTGTGGGATATCAGGACTTTAGTATAGAGGTATGGTAAATCTACACAAGGTACGAATGGTATGCTTCCGTGAAGGCTGTGGAGGAATGAGGGGTGGTGGGGTACAGGCGCCGGCGCAGCACGCTCTATTGCGATATGAACAGTCTTAAGCTGATATGAAGAGAAGTCACAAAGTGGGTATCATATGTAAAGCTGAGCTGGGTATCAAGAAGAACAGAGAATAGTAGGCATGTCGACAGCGTTTAGTTGTGACGATGCTGCGGAGGTGCTGCGGAGGAGAGCCGCTAGTCGATTGGCCAAAGCTCCTGCGCACCTTCCCTGCACGCTAGTCCCTGCGCGACTGTTTGTTGTGGTTCCTGCTTTGGCCCGCATTACACCAAAGACATCACTAACAACAGCTTTTGTACGCACAACGTACATACACCTTCAACATGTCAGGTCTTCCTCGGCCTGGACCGCCGCAAATAAGGCGCACTACGTCCACAATGCGCCCACCAGCAACGCGTCCACCTCTTCACATGGCGCGCGGCCGTTCCGCAACGCCTGCACTAGACGGGCGCACATCACGAGCAGAGTCGGTAGCTTCTTCAAGGGCGCCGCGGTCCTCGCCTCTCAAGCGCAAGGAGCGGGACTTCGAAACTGAAGGCGAAGAGACTAACATCAATGTTGTCGTACGCTGTCGAGGTCGCAACGATCGCGAAGTGCGCGAGAACAGCGGTGTGGTCGTTTCGACAAATGGAATCAAGGGCTCGACCGTGGAGCTCTCCATGGGACCGAGTGCACTCAGCAACAAGACGTACCAGTTTGACAAGGTCTTTTCGCCGGCCGCTGACCAGAACATGGTCTTTGACGAAGTCGTATCGCCCATTCTGGATGAGGTATGACGGGACAAGGTCATAAGCTGCGACTATAGTTAATCCGTACACAGGTCCTTGATGGCTTCAACTGCACCATTTTCGCCTACGGTCAGACTGGCACGGGCAAAACATATACCATGACTGGCGACATCTCCAATGTCCTCCCGCTTCCGGACGCCGCGGGTATCATACCTCGTGTATTGTACGCGCTCTTTTCCCGACTCGAAGCGGACGAAACCGAGAGCTCCGTGAAGTGCTCCTTCATTGAACTGTACAACGAGGAACTGCGCGACCTGTTGTCAGCAGACGATGCGGTGAAGCTCAAAATCTTCGACGACAACAACAAGAAGGGCCACTGCACGACGCTAGTGCAGGGCATGGAGGAGTGCCACCTGAAGACGGCCGTTCAGGGTATCACGCTCCTGCGCGAGGGCAGTCACAAGCGACAGGTTGCTGCGACAAAGTGCAACGACCTAAGTTCTCGAAGTCATACAGTCTTCACCATCACGGTCTACATTAAGCGTGTCGCCGAAGATGGACAAGAATATCTCAGCGCTGGAAAGCTCAACCTCGTCGATCTTGCCGGAAGCGAGAACATTCAGCGCAGCGGTGCAGAGAACAAACGCGCAGCAGAAGCCGGCCTCATCAACAAGAGTCTGCTAACCTTGGGTCGTGTTATCAACGCGCTCGTCGAACGCGGCCCTCACATTCCGTATCGGGAGTCGAAGTTGACCCGTCTACTGCAAGACTCCTTGGGCGGTCGAACGAAGACCTGCATCATTGCAACCCTATCGCCGGCCAAGAGCAACCTAGAGGAGACAATATCGACATTGGACTACGCCTTCCGAGCCAAGAATATCCGAAATAAGCCTCAAGTTAACCAAGCGATCAACAAGAAAACCCTACTGAAGGAGTTTACCGCCGAGATCGAGAAGCTGAAGAGCGAACTGATTGCGACCCGGCAGCGAAACGGCGTCTATCTTACACAGGAAAACTATGAGGAGATCACGACAATCAGCGAGTCGAGAAGAATCCTGAGTGAGGAGCAACGCGACCGGATCGAGACCATGGAGGTCAACCTTCGCAACAAGGTGGAGGAACTGTTCAAGTTGACCACAAGCTTTCAGACCCTTAAGAAAGACAACGAGCAGACGCAGCTAGCCTTGGACGGTACAAAGGGCATTCTTGAGAAGACCGAAATCGTCTTGGAACATACTCGCCAAAATCTTTCTGAAGAGACCGAACTCCGGAAAGCGCACGAAAAAACCGAGAGAGAGCTTGCAGATATTGGACATGACATGATCTCAACCCTTGGAAAGACGACATCAGATATCGATGGTCTACGATCGAAAATCCGCCGGAAGTCAGAGCTGCAATCTCAAAATCGACGCAATTGGAATTCATCACAAACTCAAGTAGTAGATACCACTCGCCTCGTCGAAGACCGGATTGAGGAGTTCCAACAACAACAAGAGCAACTGATGAGCACACTCTCTGAACGTATGCAAGCTTTCGTCAAGGATGAGCTTGATAAGCTTGGCGCATCTCAGTCTTTCTTGCAAGAGAAGATGGAGGCATACCAGACGTCTGAGCAGGAGGTCAACGAGCAGACTGCGCAGTCTCGCGACCACATGAATGAGGTACTGGAGGAGATCAAGACATTGCGGGAAGACGTGAAGCAGAAGATTGGTGCCGGCCTGGACGAGCTCTCTGCTGCAGCGGAGACAATTTCAGCGAATATCATCACTGAATTGGAAGCTTTCCACATGCAAGTTCATGCATCTTACGCTTCATTAGGACGAGATTTCAAGACCACATTCGACGACCTTGTCAAAGATCTGAATGAGCAACAGGCCGCGAACGACAACCTCCACCAGCAAGTTCTGGAGGCGAATGCAGCCTTGATTGAAGCGAACAAAGCCTCCCAAGGAAAGCTGGTGCAAGTTGTTGATGAGGAGAAGCAAAAGTCCGCGGATGACCGACAACAACTACTATCACAGATTACTGCACTAATCCACGCGAGTTCGGATGCACAAGAGCAAAGGCTGAACGACAAGCTCTCAAGTGTGAGTGAAGAGATTAGCGCAGCCAATTCAGCGTTCGAGACGAAGCAAGACGCATACACAGAAGGCGTGAACGCCTGGTCAAATAGATCCAAGGACATACTCGCAGGGGTGTCAAAGTCAAGGGAAGTTGTCAAGACAAAGATCAAGTCCGACTTTGCGGTAAGTACCCTAAGTGCCATGGCCAGAACCTGTACTAATTTTCGTCTACAGATGGCAACCCAGCACTCAACTTCGATCAAGGATACAACCACATCTGTGCATGCAAGCACTGTTAAGACGGTGGAAGCACAGATGGTGCATCTGGACACGCAGCTCCAGTCTCTTGATGACATCGTGTCCCGCATCCGCGAGCAGAACAACTCTCATCACACTGCTCACACGAATTCGCTTGCTGCTTTGTCGTCGACAGTGCAAGCGTCGTACTCCAGCATTGGTGATCATCTTTCCTCGTCTTTCGATCGTGTGCAGTCTCTAGAGTCAGACATGTCAGCACAAGCAGGTTCTCTGAAAGAAACGCTGCCTTCGCTCGGAGCAGATGCCAACATTCGCGCACCACTGCACGAGCTTCGCGAAGCCATCGGCAGCCAGAACCTCATCGAGTACAACCCAACAGGCGAGACTCCCCAACGCGTCTCCTACAACGTCCCCGCCAATCTCCCCCGAACCGAAGCGCACGAGAACATCCTTTCCCGCTTGCGAGATCGCCCTGCCACCTCCGACAGCGTCACCCGCAGCCCGTCAAAACAGCCCATCTTCAACGACGCAATGAACTCCATACCCTCGCCAATAGATATGTTCAAAGTCAGCATCAGCAAACCCACCTTCTCCCGTTCCGTCAGTGCGACAACCCATGCACAGGCACACACTATCTCTTCTCTCCGCGAACTGGATGTTAACGTGATGGCTCAGGAAGCGCAGTCTCACACCCAGCCACTCCCTCTCGTCTCCCAATCTTCCGACTCCCTCGTTATGGCTATGCCACCGAGCAAAAAGCAACGCGGTAACGAGGATTCGAAGCTGCCGATGAAGAAGATGCGCAAGACGGTCCATGCCGTTGCGGGAGAGAAGGGTGATCGAGAGAATATGTCGATTACGAACTTTTCGAGTAGTGTTGGCCCTGGGCTTGTTGGTGGGAGGAAACTGAGGAGCCATGGGAGTGGTTAGTTATGTGGTGGCGTTTTGTTCGCTGCGAGATTTGTGATGACTCCTGTTCTGCTTATCATTGTCAATGGTAGTTCCATGACCTGGTCATAGACGGCGTAAGGCGTAGTAATACCTGTTGGTACCAGGCACTTTGGGTTCAAGCCATGGCTTCCCCATTCTAGGAAATAATTAGCGCTACATTTGATAATTGAATTGATTCGATTTTTCACTTCTTCATCATGCTATTTTGTGTCCTTGTGCTAGACCTGATCGATCTCTTCCAACTCCTTCTACTGCCATGGACACTCGTCCACATCCACTCCCTCCCCTCCCCCCAAACCGCTCACCTACCCACACACCTACACCCCATACCCCATAGTCCGCAAAATCGCCTTCCCCTCCTGCACATCGTCGGGATTCTCCAGCCTCAAGCCATAGGCTAAGAGGAACGCTTTGAAGTTATCGTAGCCAGCGTCTTTGGCTGCTGCGTCTGTGTTGGTGATGCGAGACTTGTCGCTGTTGGAGCTCGACATTTGGTGTGTTGTTTGTATGTCTTGTTGAAGGGGGAATGGATGGGTAATTGAGATTGCTGGGGTTGAAGCTGGAGTTGGAGTTGGAGTTTGGAGTTGGGCTCGATAGGAGCAGTTGGTGTGGTAGTCAGACTTGAGATAAAGTTTGAGGTTGTCAGCGGCAAGCGATGTTGTCGGTGGGTGGAAAAGCTGGAGAGGGGTGGGTTGGCGGAGGTTATATAGTGGCAGGGCTTGTATGTGAGAAGGAATAGTTGGTGGTAGCAAACTGGGGAAAGCACATGTGACTACGCAACAATGAGGTAGCAAATTACGTGATTACGCGATAAAGCGCGATTTGGCACCGGGTGATCATATCGCATGATGTCTGTCATCTCATATTTACTTGGGTTTGATTCTGTCTGAACTTTGCCCGCAGTATACCCACGTCCATGGATTTAACAAACCATTACAGAACAACGCCAATTCCCAATAGCCCTAGTATCCCGCCTATCCACCAATCCACCTCGCCTCTCCTCTCCACAGCAGCCCCCTGGCTGGAACTCGACGCAGCCGCACCATCAGCTCTCGACATCGTCAACACACCAGGACGCGCGACATCGGTGATACTCGCTTCGAAACCCGTCTTCGGCAGCGTGATAGTAGCAGACGCATCGGTCATCGTAGCTGTGATTGCCGTTCCGCTGGAACTAATTGTGATAATCGTCTGGCCCGGGTTGTCTGTTGTTATACCGACAAACGTCGCGTCTGCAGCTGATCCGACCGTCGTTGAAAGGCCCGGTGTGAGGGTTAATGTCGCAGACCCGATGGTTAAAACACCTCCTGGGGTGACTGTGGCTTGTGGTACTGCTGTATCGGCGTCTGCTGAGGTAGTGGCGCCTGGTAGACCTGAGGCCTGCTGATGTTGCGCCGAAAATGCACCTCCGTCAGTCGTGGGGGAAACTGCTTGTGGGAGTTGCGTTTCTGGTTCTGCATCACCAAGACGAGAAACAATGTCGTCTAGAAGATTGTTTCCCGCCGTCGTTTGCGGAGCCGGTACGGGGGTACCTGTAGTTTGCCCAGGTGCATCCTTACTTTCATTATTATTGTTGTTGTTGTTATTATCCCTACCCGACCCGTTATTACTCGGCGCTTGTTGTGTACCTGTCGGCGTTGTGCTCGTTTGTATATTGATAATCGTCGGCCGTTTCGTCGTGACCACTCGATCGGGTTGTTTAGGGGGCAGAAGGCCCGTCGGCATCAAATTGTCGGACTCCACCTCCCAGCCCGTTGCGGTTGGTAGCTCTGGGATGATGTTTACCGGCATACATGAGCTCGTTGAACATGGATCCACCCATGGTATCTCCGTTTCTGTGGGCTGGAGGTCTTGTCCTGGGTCTGTTGGGTTGAAGGTTGGTTCGATTGACGGCGCGGTGATGTTCGCTTGTGGTTCGTTTTCTACGCGTTGTCAGCTGGATCGACGCGTTGCGATTGCAGAACTGCATACGTGGAAAAGCAACACTAGCAGTTGCTAGGAAAAGGAGCGTGAGGAGCTCTGGCGGAAGCAGCATGTTTGTCGCGTCGCAACGAGCGTAGTATAAGCGAATGTTATGAACTGTGGAAAGAACGACAATGAACCGCAAACACCCTCATATCCTTCAAAATCTTGAAATACCGCACACAGCTACATTCATCAAGTCGATATGATCGCATACATGCAAAAGTTGGGAAGAGCGAGTCAGGCGTCCATGGCTTACATAAGGCTATGGGTCCGCTAAAAGGGATTAGATCTGACATGATTGGACGTCCTACCAATAATTTCCGTGTCCGTGTCCGTGTCCGATGAATTCTACGGGGGAGAGATAATTCGATCAATCCTGACTCTTCAATACTGAGTTCTATTTACCAAGGTGATTGTATTTCCTCACTCTGTAGCCTCACAGAATCACCGTTAGATTGTTCTTCGAGTCCAGCTGCAGCGTCGCGGTATGACGCAATGAGAGTTATAGACGAGGGATAAAAGGTATGGCCGCTACCTCCTGTGGAAAAGGGTGTGTGGAGATTGCCTACCACTACCTTCATCATCAGCTATCGTTCAATCTAGAAATGATCTACTATCATATCGAACATGTTTGCTGAAAGAGACGTATCTATCACTGTACCACGCTTCTCTGAAAACTGACCTTTCTGCTGTAGGATCGGCCTGCAGGGCAATCAGTGCTTCAAGGCCTACTGGGTCATTATCACCTGCAGCCTCGATGAACGTATTCCCGAAGCAGCGGAACGTATCTCAGCGCTGATTGCAGCGGCTCGACGAGCCCGCTTTGCATGCAGATTTGCGTGCAACTCCATCCATGCAGTGACCCAGCATGCAGTAGAGCGCATACTAGACAGGTCACAATAATGGTGTGACTGTTTGTAGGAATGCATTCGCTGTCCAGCGCCACAGGCATGCTTACCGTAGCGATCAGTTCGACCTGTCATTGCTATCTGGTGACATTCCTTCTTATAGAACGATGCCGCGAGTAAGCGAAAGGTAATAGCATCAGGCGGAAGAATTCCCGAAGAACCCGGAATGAATTGTAGACTTGAGGAGCAACCTACCGAGATAGATCTGATACTGAAGATACATAAGAAGCCGATAGAGAGGATGTTAACCTAAGAGATACGAATTACGAACATAACAGTTCGACACTAATCGCCAAGTCAGAGACACTCACTGGGAGCTCGAAGTCGAAATCGAAATACTGGTAAAGGAGATAGGCGGTACATGACCGGTCAAGTCGGAATTGCGCACAATTGGATGCATATACGAGGTCCCAACCAGGGCGTCTGCAGAAGTTCACGTGGGGTCCTTTTGTAGCCGCTTGCGAAGCACCTAGTGAAGATGCAGCTAAGCAATCGTGATCATAGGGGCAAATTATGTGACTCTCGTTTGAGTGACAAACGGTAGGCGAAGATGAGGCTCCTACCATCGACAGCCCAATTGTAAAGGTGAAGTTAGAAGGAGTAGTCGAAGGAACACTCAAAAGTCTAGATTACTGATCTCCACCCTCGCTACAAAGAAGAGGAATCCAGACTATAGTGGGGAAGATAAGGCTCGGCAAGGCGAGCCTAGAAGCCCCAGCCACCTGCAGTCCAATAGAGGAGACACATCGTAACGACCAGCCCCAAGGTCTGGTCACCACTGCAGCCTCGGTTCACGACGCACATGCAACTTGAGCCACCTGGCGTCGACTTTTTGTTCGTGACAGCAAGGTTAGTCCATCGCACAAAGCTGGGGAAATGCGAACCTCGCATGATGTTGGCAGAGAGCAAGGGCTGACCTGGTCACAAGGCTGACTCATTAGTGCTAACTTGGAAGCGCCTGGGAGTGTGACCAGGTCCAACATCCAACATGTGGAGCCCCCAAATGGCATTTACCGTCCCGGCATTGTTACGCTACGGGACGGTACGTTGAACAGGTTTCGGTGTTGTGAAGGATGCAGCATGTAATGCACACAATACCCCTGTGAAACATCTAGGTCCTCGTATACTTGAAATTATCAACCTCCAACATCGATAAGGAGTGCATCAATGCATGTAGCGTGTAAGGCGGCAATATGACAGGGGTAAATGGTACCACGATTGTTGATCGTTGATCGTTGATCGTTGTGTTGTCTACGGGGGAAAGGAGATAAGATACAGAGATAGCTCGGAGCCGCACTTCAAGACGCCGAAGAACCAACCAAGCGTCGGCTGGAGAAGATGATTAGCATCTTCGAGGCTAGGGAATGCCCCCAATACGATACGATGTACAACACCGAGTTGGTGGACGGGGAACAGGGGAGTGGAGAATATCCCCAAAGGAGTAGACCCCCAAAGGGAGTAAGATCGACGCGGCGGAAGAGCCAACCCGGCCATCCAAAGACAGTTCTAGTAGTCATCCCGCTACCATGTGTGGGTTCGGATCGACGTATCAGACGCCGTTAAGATGCCGATATCCGTTGTGGCTTGAACTGCATGTCCTCGCATGCTTAGCTTGTGTCCCTTTAGCAGCCTCGCTTCCAAGTTCCCGGGCCATCGGGCGTAGGTATTCTCTTATTGCCAGGTGGTCACCATCTCTTGTAATATGTCGGTTTATTTCCGTTGCATGTTGTCCTCTCTGCCACAGCGCCCTCGTTTCGTATAGGTGCGGCATCGTGTGCTGGCGCCTGGAAGTCTCCTCCTGCCGGATACCATATGCGTATGTCTTCGTAGTAGCCCCGGAAGGACACTTCCTGTACCAGTACCCAGTTCTCTGGGACACTGTCAACCCGCGTCCTGAAGGATTGGTCTAGGCAATCTGTTACAGCTCACACCTTGGTGCTCCCACAGCATCAGGTCAAGCTGCGCCATCGACTTAGGTTCGAGAGTGACGGTGATCTGAGCCACCGTTCTCTGATTCGCAGTGAGCAAACAGGCCATCTACAGATCGGCAGTGATGTTACGAATAGCGAGTTTGTCCGGTTGATCATGTATCTATCATCTGATTCATGCCGGAACGACATGTTCCCGGGCCCGGCATCCTGTTCTGTGAGATGACCACAATGCGAAGTACGGTGGCATTGCCAATATTGATCAAGCGTATAGAAAAGAAAGAGAGACGAAACTATCGGCCAATAACGTTTGAATAGGCTTCAAAGAAGGGTTCAGAAGGCCAAATCACATGAAGGTCATGAATACTGGTCAGTATTTGGAGACGAGATTGATCAAGAGCACGTGATCGGCCAGCCGCCCAATCATAGGATACCGGACCGATCGTTCCGCGGATCGATCGTTCCAGCCTGTCGGGTACCTAGTTGGGACTCAGGTACGCGACGGCTCCTTCCCGCATTCAGACCCCTATTTGACACGCGCACACGTTGATCACAGATCGACGTTAACTATACAACAACGAACATCCGCTTATCCGGCCTCAAAGATGCGACTCGATGAGGGGAGTTTTCGGCAGCCGTGTCATGCTGAAGGAGGTTCATCATCGAAGTGACAATTCTACCAAATACGGATTGAAGAGGATCATCGATGCGTGATGGTGTACGAAGCAGCTCGTGATCAGTGTCGTCCGCCTTGGCCGAGCATACCACAATCCCGGTCGGAGACTGAATCCGTCGTATTGGCATGTCCCAACAACATTCGCTCTAAGGAGAAAAGAAGACCCTGCTTGGGCTGCAATGCAGCGCGATGAGCCGCTGATCAGGGGTTCAGCTCCAGAACATGGGTGGCTATGGTAGCAGTAAAGACTGCACATGGTTGCTTCCCAGGCTTCCTCTTGCAGCAAAATTATGCCGGACAACTCGCCCGAACCAATATCAAGATGCATGCGCCTAAACGTCGGTGTCCACTTGGAGCTAATGACTCCACCGTAGGAGATTTAACACTGATACAACCTACATATGAACTGCCGACAGCACAGAGCCTCCTCAACGTCTCAACATGGCCAGTGCTCGATCATGTTTTCTTCGCTGTCACCGAATGCAACTTTCAGGAGGGCCAGAAAAATTACTGCCGATGCTTGCGCAATCAATGCAGAGTATGTCGTGGACTCCGTGAAGCGGAGTCTCGGAGACGGTTTGGGCAATCACAAGCACCCGTGCGCCCATGCCATCGAGGCTTGTACGCTAGCTTGGTTGTGCCTAAACCCACGAGGTAGGTACGTCAAGGGTGCATTGCATTAGTTTAGCATAGGCCGGTTATATGACCAAGAAGGGCTGAAGCCCACATTCCCAAGCTTGGAGAAGCGCGTTGCGAACTGTGTCATAGTGGAGTCGTGGCAGCTGTGCCGTGTGCTGCAGGGAACATACGATTGTCCTACGCTCCTGCGGGAAGAGGCGTGGGGGTAGGAGTATCTCCAGCATTCGGAGGTGGGAGTTTCTCCGCGAAGACTGAGTCGAGAGATAGACCTAAGGTAGATTCACCAAACCCTGCGCACATCACAAGACTAACACGATCCACTCAGTGCGGTCCCGCAGACCTGCTCCTGAGTTGCGGAGCCGCATTAATCCCTGCTAGATGCGTATCCTCTTTTGGACTCAAACTCAAGTGGCTAGCAGTACACAATCTTGTCCTGTACTCAGGACACGATAAAGCCAGATTAGATCAAGGGACATGCTTTCGCCCCACTTTCCGTAGTCACCCACTTTTCATTCCCACTTTCCTCACCGTTTAGAATCACAGCTGCAGTAGTACGATCTGCGGCGACAAGTCAACACCAAGCCTAGTCAAGCTTACGCGCCATGTTACAAAAGAAAAGCTTCGCGAGGGCAATTTACTCGAAAGCCCCAAAACAAAACAAAAAGTCATAGAAACCCAAGCTGCTGGGTTGCAAACATGGCAAAACCTCGGTATCTGCGCTGTCATGCAGGCTTTTCCCCTGTGCAACGCATAGCCTTATTCCCGCCAGGATCAGCGGACACTCGGCCCTCCGATGAGCCGTCCATCCCCGACGTAGTCTCGGAGCTCGACACATATTTCACCGCGGTCTTCTCCGCAGAAGGGCTGACTGGTAGAATACATACGTGCATAGCTGCCACGCATCTTCTATGCTGCATATTTAGTACGGAAATAAGGCTTTCCGTTCACCGCTATCAATACTTTTGCACCGCTTGTTGTTGCAGATGTGAGTATGTAACCATCGTCCGGTCAATGCTGGTCGAAACAAACTCGTCCCCGAGTTGGGGATTTGGGGTAGGTGAGGAGAAATGCATACTCCATGCATGCAGACTGACTGTCGTAAATGGAGCATGAACGAACACGACATGGAGAGTCATTAGTCTACCATTTTATGCGGGTTGCTTTTTTATTGGATTTGTATGGATTCACCCATGTCCTACCTTCATCGCTGATTCTCAGAGAAGTCGTGTGTTGGTCAAGTTGTTATGAGTCGGCATGTGGCAACAAGTGACGACGAAGCGCCGGAACCGAAGAGTATACATAGATACAAGGTGTCCAAACGCCAAGCCGCATCCCTGTCCTAGGCAAGTAAATCAGAGGTTTATATGAGGCTGTATCACGAGCTGTCGTTGGCAAATTTTGACCTGGATGCGCGCCACCCTTTGGACACCCTGAACATGCAACTTTCATAACCCTAATCTCCACTAACCAGTCAACCCAGTCCCGGGGGCGTCTTTCATTCATTTTAGTTATGTGGCATTCCTTGTTGTTCATTCGTTTAAATTACCAGGACATATGCAGGGGCTTTTTGCTACCGTTGTCAATGACGTTGACACTGGTGCCAAGCCACGTGCGTGCGTGTGTGTCCGCCTAGTGCTGCGGGTCAGATTTGCGTGCATGTCGGTGAGGGTGGCTGGGTGCGATGGGGGAAAGGGAGGGCTAGGAGGCTTTTCATGTGCACGGTGCACCAAGGCGATCGTGAATTGGGAGCCATGCCAGGTCACACTGGGTCGGACAGAGCGAGGGGCGGGACTGCGTGCATCGGAGTAGCGGAGGTGACGTTGCAGAATTTGTATGCTCGGATCCAATCGCAACGACCATGAATAAGATGTGTAGAAAGCATACTTGTGTCTTGATTATGGTCTGTGAGAGTGACTATCAACTATTAGAATTCATGTACCTGCCTGCAATGTCCTAAGTGGGGCTTCGAAATCGCACCAATGTCTTCTAGCCGTCGCGTGTAACCCTCCCCTAGGCCCTGGCCCGTACTCTGGAGGCCGAGACCACGAAGCTTTGACCAATAATCATGAGCTCTACCACGCTCGAGACGTCCTCTCATGTGGCTCTACAGTCCTGTCCTCAGGTGCGGACACCCTGCGTCCCTGCACTAATGACTCAGTTTATGATCGCACAGCTTGACACATTCGTGCTGCCCAATAGCTCCCGTGTATAGTGTTGCGGTGGGTGGACGAGCGGTGCGGATGTCGGGGAGTGGGTCTAGCGATCGGGACGTCTGCGCTAAGATTGGGACTAGGGGTAAGACCCTGCAGTCAATCTTTGATTGAGGAAACACAGTCGAAAAATGACCCATGTATTCTTGTTACTGTACTCGTAGAGAATGTGTGTTTGGGTGCCGTTCAGGGCACAATGGCTTCTTGCTCTTCCCATTGCCACTGCTCGACTAGCTGCCGCACGCGGTAATCGGTAGCCCAACCGATGTCAAATTCGATATCGCGAAGGAGGTTCAGAACTTCTTGGCGTTCTCGAGAATCACTGAGGCACTGGCCAGCTGTGAACAAGGGCTGGACCGAATGGATGCGCACCGCTTCATCCGAGCGAGCCAGAGAAATGCCAACAATCTCACGGCTGTGCTTCTGGCAGGTGGCCAGAACGGACTGATAAGAGTTAAGGCGTGCACACACTGTACTCCCACCTTGAGTAGATTCATGTGGCTTGTTCATGAACAGGAGGATCTGGCTCATATGATACGTTTGTAATGTCGAGGCGCACATCGGAATGCTGTACCAAACCTCGGTGAACCTGGATTCGTTGCCGCCTTTCATAAGATGACTTGGTGTATGCGATGGATCCACTCTGGCAGAAGGCTGGAAAGTGATCGGTAAGCCGTCGTGCCAGACTTGAAACTGTTTTCGTAGATTGCACCAGTAGTCCAGAAGGGTTCGCTGCGGAACTCCGGCCCAGGACATTCCCGAGCTATCGAGCATCTCGTCACCAGCAGCCATGAAGTTCACGAGCTTAGCCATGAGCCAGACCAGAGCATTGCAGATAAGATCTTCCCTCATCATGTTCTCGCCTTCTTCTGGGTAGCCACTTTGGGTCGTATTGCTTGGAATGATGAATCCGCGGTCGTCGATCAGTAAGCCGGCTTCTTTCCATAGAGAGAGGTCCTCGGTGTCGAGCCGCGTTTGGGTCTTGTTGATGACTAGCAGGATTTGTTAGTGAGGGTATTTCTTAGGGCTCTTATTTAGTAAACTCACAAGCTGCGAGCATATCCTGCCTGGCGATGTTCCAAAAGGTTGCTCTCCTGGCCTTCGAAATGAAGCTAGAGCTAGCCGATATCATTGAGCCCGGGGTTGGCATCTGCAACGGCATCATACGATCCTGTGCAAGAACAAGGAGCGATTTGGCTCCGTTCAGGTGCTTGGCCCACTCCGAGACGGAGCTGTCCAGGAACTCATAGACGCATAGAATCGCGGAAGCGGCTAGTAGCTCGTCGGTACTAGAAACAAACGAGGCGTTGCTTGGGACTCTACGCTTTTTAGGAAGGGGACCGTCAAAAGTATATGGGAGGTTGCCATGGCGTTGTCGGAGTCCGTGGTCAGAGTCGTCAGGGAGACTAGCCGCGTCCGTTTTGAGGGCCTGTAACAAGAGCGACACAGCGTTGTCATAGTATACAGCCGCTTTATGCTTCCAGTCAACTGATGGCGCGTCAGGGTATAGTTCCATTCGAGCTTGACGCGTTGCACTGCCTCCCATAACAGGTTTGCGTCCTTGGACACGTGCAAGGGCCTTCGCGGCGCAAGCAACTGCCGCATATTTGAGCAAAGGGTTCTCGCGCGCCTTTACGGGCACGTAAGAAGCAAAGTATGTGCCGAGGTCGAAGAGATCCATCCAGTACCCAGGACCTTCTGAGAACCACCTTAGAAGGAAGGCGATCTCGTGATCTTTCTCCGTCATGGATGCCGTATCTGAGCGAAGTGGTGATCGTCGGGGTATATAGTCTGCAGAGGATTCGAATGGCGAAGTGAGGCGTGGATCAGCAGGTGGTGGTGTTGTAGAATAGCCCATCATCGAATTGATGCGGCGGTTGCAAAGAGAGGCGGGTGGTGAGATTGGCGTCCCAACTGCGGATGCTGGTGGTGACTGCATTGATAGCGGTAGCGCGTCGACCTCAGGACTATAACACATGGCAAGGTTGGTGGGAGTGGCATCTGAACCCATACTCGACGGTGAGTGGAAATTGCTGTGTGTCTGCCATGAGGCCAGTAGGCGAGGCTCAAACTGTGGTGGAGAATCCATTGATACAGCCGACACAGTGTCGAAGTCTGGTGTGCCGGGGTCGAGATAAGGATTTGTGGTGTTGATGAATGTCACTACCTGTGGTGTTAGTGAAGTCATCGCCTCTAAGACCAAGAAGGAGCTTACCATTCTTTGGAATGTCCATCCACACAGCATCCTCTCCGAATGTGTTCTTGTACGCGTAAAAGCCTTTCAGCGAGTTTTCGTCTCCCGATTCGTCGCCATTCATAGAGGCATTGTGCTGATGACGGAAGACTATTCCTGAGCTAGGCACGCAGTCTCTTGAGGCCTTGGTGCATTGCCCGCATACAGGCTTCTTCTCATCGCACTTCAGCTTCCGCTGACGGCAGGTAAGGCTTTCGAAGGTGTCAGCCGGCAAGGTATCTGAAAGGGGGCTCCACATACCATCCGGTTCGTGAGCGCATGTCAGGATTGGTCCGGTGTGTGTGTGTGGGTCAGTGTCCGAGAAGCTATGCTATCAATGGACTTGTAGCGAGCAAAGTGGGTACGGGGGAGCATTCATATATGTCGAGAGAACTGCTGTGCCTCTAATATCAAGATGCTGCTGGACGATAAAAGCATTCAACTTGAAGGTAGATGCGGGGTCTAGCATAGTTCGCGCCAATGCGGGCCCACCGTCACAATCGAAGCAGGGCCTGTAGGGTTGACGAAAGGCTCTTCCCTTGCCGTAGCTTGCGTCAACCTATACCGCAGGCACATTGCTCGATTGGGGCTGAGAGGGTGCAACAAAATAAACTTCAGCGTGGCAGGCCAGCCCGGAGCTGCAATGAGGCCCGCGCACGCCCGGTCGCGTCTAGCCGAGTCAAGGCCGAGACGCACATCACTCACAGAACGCCTTCGCATGGAGCTAGTGCGGGAATATGGCCGCTAGTTTCCACATTTTTGTCTTAAACGCCTTCCCTGGCTGCCGTGCATTCGCCTAATTAATGCACTGCGGCACCTCTGATCTGACCAACGCTTTTCCCTGCCCTCGGAACCACCGTTCCTGCCACTCTGCGAGGATCTGTCATCGTCTAGTACCTACTAACGCACCGGTCTTTCGGGGCCATGGCTTGAGACCACTTGCGGCAATTGCGTTGTTACAGAAAAACCACACAACGCTCATCAAATTTGAAGAAGATGGGTAAACTTCGGATGAAACTGCGCCATCCTCACCGCCTTGGACCCTTTACCAGGGCCCTGCTCACGTTCGCGGGTGGCTAGTAAGTCATCATTTGGCCGTCTTCTGTTTCTTCTTCGGGCGTTCTGGCATGGCTTCCTCAGCGGCATCGCTAGCGTCTTCCATATCAGCGTCGCTATCACCGCTACTGCTTTGGTGATCCGAGTCGAACTCTTCACCGACTTCTGATTCCGATTCTGTGTGGAAGTCTTCATCGACACTCTCGTCGTCTTCGTCCGCACTTCCGCGGTTCGCCACACCTCCATCATCACTCGAAGCCAGATCTTCGTCTGCGAGTGCAGCCGCAAGAATGGCTCCGGACTGTGGGATGCAGGGTTAGCGCGGTCAGGTGGAGGGAGGAAGGGAAGCACATACGTCATCGGCCATCTCATTCTTAGTTTTGATGCCTTTAGCGCGGAAGAAGTTCTCGAGTGGTTGTTGCTCCTCACTGTAGTCATGTCTTAGCTAATTGCACGTCTTCGAGGTCAGCATATGGTGACTCACCGATTAATGTTAGAGAACTGATGCTCTGCCATACCGCCCTTCATGGTAAAGGTGATATCAAATGTGCGGCTTGCTGCCATTGCCCCGCCGACGCGAGACATGGTCACTGAAGCAATATTGTCCATGCTAATATAAGTCGCTGGTTTGGGGATGAACATGAAGGCCTTGTCGAGACAGAAGAGGTGGCCTTCGTTGGCCTTGATCGAGCACTTGACGCCGGACTGCTCGTGGTGGCTGATGAAATCGCGAGACGGCTTAGAAATACGCTTCCCGCTCAGTCCTCGAAAGATGTCTGCCACGACTACAGCGATGGGTGCCTCGTAGTGTGACTGTAACTTCTCCTTGTACTTGGACTCCAGAAGCTCTTCCTTCATATTTAGGTCCAGGTTGACTTCCTCGTCGCGCTTGAACTGCATGACCAGGAATGGATAGCGTGTTTGGCCTTGTCGTAGAGGAGGATCCAGGCCGATGGTGATGAGAGTGTGCATGTCGTCGGGTTTTGGCAACACCATGAACTTCTTCACCGAGTCAAACTGAATCTTGTAGTCGTACGTCTTGCCGCGCAGTCGGAAGGAGCTCTCGTACATGTCGATGTCGAAACGACCTCTGCATTCCTGTTAGCGTTGCTCATCCACTGTTCATGAGCTTCGTACCTAGGAGTAAGATGCAGAATGTCCAAGAAGGTGGCAAATGTGTCTCCGGCAACCTCGCCAATCTCAGCCTTGTCCATCAGTGTCTCGTAGAAGAGATTGGCAGCATTCGTCTCCTCGCCATCCTCGGCCCCGGAAGCCTCCTCGCCGTCCTCATTCTTCTCTTTCTTAGACGCAACACCGGGGATGTAGAAACGCATCTCGATCAGCTGATCTCGCGCTCCTGCAGATTTCTTGCCTCGAAACCGCGCTCCTCCCAGGTGTCCGTTTGCGCCAGCATCGCCATCGGCGGGAAGCGAAAAGTCAACAGCGACCTCGTTCTTGCCCGCCAGATTCGTGTTTGAGACTTCGGTGTAAGGCACCTCGAAGGCAGGGCGGTTGGCGACGTTGAAGGTGAGTTCGGCTTTGCCAAAATCGGCCTTGCCCCAGTTCCACCCACGCAGCGCATGCTCCCGATTATCCAAGTTGATGCCGTACCATGTCTTGAAGACCTTTCCCACGCGCTCGTAGTCTTCCTGCTTGAATCCATCGAGCTGTATCACGCCGTCGTTTCGCGAGAGAATCTTCACTTCGTAGCCGCGCGCAGCTCGACTCCACTGCGCTTGGATGATCTGCGACTGGTCGCACGTGTAGGTTTCGCCATTTGCAGGCTTCCACCCAAAGCCAGAGTCCGAGAAACGAGTTGCGCCTGGCTTCCGGGAAAGATTGAGGTAGATCTCATTGAATGCCTCCCTGCTCACTGTTAGCCTGTCACTGAAGCCACGGCCGTCCATACCAGGAGCTCACATTTTGGGGATCGCCTCAGTATAAGTAGTATAGACGAATGGAGAAGTTGAAACTGTCGATAACGGTGATGAGCGCGACAGGTGAGGTTGATTGTTACAAAGGTGGACCTCAAAGCTCGGCAAACGCGTCCATGCTTCTTTAGCGCAACAAGTCACGTGAGAGCGCGTTCTTTCAGTTTTCTATCACGTCCGCATCCATCATCATCAAACACCATCTCACTTCGAGTGCTGCTCTGGACGAACACTGGCATCACCCTCCAACTGGTCGCCAAGGCGCAATTTCCAAAACATGAACCCAACCCTCACCAAGTGTGACCTCACAAGTCAGCTTCGCACATTCAGCGTCTTCTTTCTCCACACCGCTCTCTCAATATTGACCGATCTTCTTTCGCCATGTCGCCCTTGCGAATCATGCTCAGACAGGACGCTACTACGATACATCATCGGTCTGCAGAAGACGCTAATGCGCATACCTCCGAAAACTGGACCTCGCAAAGTATTGCCTGCCTCCAGCCAGCCAATATAATTGATACGGTCACAAAGACCAATTCATGCGCTTGAGGTGCAAAGACCACACCGACTAATTTTGGAGGAGATTTTAGGCTCAACTCCGGCCGGGCGCGAATACCTGCGCGCCCATCTCCTCATCGTGTATGACATGACACGTCAAACATCCCATTTAGGTAATCGCGCCTAATTCAGGGTCGTTTCTGTGCTATAAGTGATGCACGGGAGGAGCCTAACAACCGGAAGCAAAGGTTGCATATGAGGCTTCCTGACACTGCATCAAAGTTACTCCGGCATGTTTTGGCAAGGAATCCCACAGTCACAGCATACTGCATCCCATCCTCCGAAATTGGGGACACAGTCGGGATCAGTGGCATGCGTTTCATCGTCGCACGCATACCTGAATAAGACCGAAGACACCGAGAGTCTCGCCGACGAACATGGGCTTTCAGCGACACATCGGTCGAATGGAGCATTTCGCCCAAAACAGTCCATATATACGAGATCGCGTAAATTGCTGAATTCGAGGTGGGTACCCAGGAGGACGTCACGATGAATCAACTGCCTGCAATGACGAGGCAATTCAAGCTCAACCACTCACTTAGCTCATAGATAAGCTCATGGGACTTGGCAACCTTTGCAGCCACGATCTGCAGTCTCTTGGAGTCGGACGAAGGCCGCGGATGTACGTGATGAGCTCCAGATGCAGATGTCTTATCTTCAGACCTATCACTGGGTCTTTAAGATGCGTCTGAAATACTTCAACAGGCCGCCTCTATCAGCTGCCGCTCTCGCTACTCAAGCTCCATCGAGCAATACTCCACTTACCCTATGCTCCCATTTCTCATAGAGGCAAGCTCAAGAAGATAACGAGAGCGTGGCAAATGCCTGGAGGACCAAGCACACGACGGTGCATCACCGAAGTACCTCAGAGACATAGTCCTGATTGGACTTTGGTTCCCACATCATAAGACCCCTGACATTCAGCTATAGTTCATACCACAGTCGCAATTACTGCAATTCTTGGACACTCAAGAGCTCCGGAATCATTACACACTCAACAATGACGAAGCATAGACTGAGCTCTTCAGGCATCGATCGATGTAGGTGCAATGGTATAAGCATGTCTCGGCGATGAGCAAGCATCCGAGTTTCCAAGACATCTCTTTTTCACAAGGACCTTAGATTCCTATTTCATTGGATATCGGAGCAAGGGCTACTCTCCCAAACGAATAACTGTGCATCTGAATCTATACCGTTCAATCCAATCACCTTCACTCCTTCGCAATCAAATGTTCAAAGTAATCGCGCAAAAAATACGCCGAACGCTTCGGATACCTCTTTTTCTCCGGCGTATCAAAGTCCACAAACGTAACTCCAAACCGGTCAGTATACCCCGCCGCCCACTCCCAGTTATCCGCAAACGTCCAGCCAAAGTACGACCGAATGTCCACTCCATCCTGAACTGCTTGTGCCAGCTCGCGTACATAGCTGTTGTAGAAGTCGATACGAAATGTGTCGTTCAGTACCTCTTCCGTTGGTGCCGTCTCCCCCTTTGCCGTCGTGCCGTTCTCCGTCATGTATATTGGGACATGGTAGCGATTCCACACCCATCTTAGTAGTTTGCCGAAGCCTTCTGGAGCGGTGCGTAGCCAGTACGTATCGGACTCGGGACCTCGCGACTTGCCCTCGCTGTTGGTGTCGAGCTTTTCTACGTTGCCCTTGTGGTCGTTGATATCTGGGGGTTCTTGCCGGCTCTTGACAAAGAAGGTTGTGTAGGTGTTCATGCCGTAAAAGTCCGAACTCCCGTTGACAAGTGCTTTCTCTTCTTGCGTGAATCTGGGTAACCTTTCGCCGAGCTGATCTCGCATACATTGCGGGTAGTCGCCACTGCCGTAAATCGGATCTGCAAACCATGCGATTTCGAACTGACGCGCACGCTCTGCTGCTGCGACATCACCTGGATCATTGACATCCCATGGCTCTGAGTAGTTGCCATGAAGCGTGATGCCGATAACACCCTTTTGGGTGGGTTTAAATTCTTCTCTGTAAATCTTGACTGCTCTTGCATGCGTGACGAGCTCAGTATGAGCGACGATGAAAGGCTCTGTGGATGAATCGCCCTCTTCATTCCTGTCGCGGAAGGATGAGCGTCCTGGGGCATGGACACCAGCTGCGTAACCGGCTAGAGTGTACACTCCCGGCTCGTTGTACGTAATCCAGTGTTTTACGCGGTCGCCAAAACGCTCGAAGCAGACTTTAGCATAGCGGAGGAAGTCTGGTGTGTACTTTTTTTGATCCAGCATCCCGCCATAGCGATCTTCAAGCGCCTGAGGGGTATCCCAATGGAACAAGGTGACGAATGGGGTTATGCCATTTGCAAGCAGCTCGTCAATCAAATCATTGTAATACTGAATCCCTCGTTCGTTGATAGGGTCATCTGCACCTCCAAGAGGGATGATCCTTGACCACGCCAGTGAAAATCGGTAGGAATTGACTCCATAGCTTTTCATCAAAGCGACGTCTTCTTTGTAGAGGTCGTATGAGCGGGTCGCATCCTCGTTGGTGCTTCCATCTTTGACTTTTCCTGCTGTGTGTGATAATTTGTCCCAGATGGATTCGCCTTTGCCGTCTTTGTTCCATGCTCCTTCTATTTGAGCAGCTGCGGTTGCGTAGCCCCAATAGAAATCTTTTCTTAGTGCCCCTTTCAGGTCCGCATCTGGTGATGAATCGAAAGTATGAGTCCAAGTCATCGTGAGGTAAGTATGGTGGAGTGGTCGCGCTCTGAAGGACTACCAAATATGACAGTTAGTTGAAAGGCGTGTGCTTCCTCCTCCGCCTCGAATACAATTCTTCGACTCTTAGTCAGCTTCAAACAGATGTACTTCAAGTTTACCTAGCAAGGTTAGTGTTAGGGATGCAGAGATGAGGTGTCCAGAAGTTGCGCTCGGTGATTGGCGGAAATGGAATACCTCGCAACCGGGGCATGCTATTCCGATTTCACAACACATGCATATGTAGCTAGTAAAACAACAATAGCAGAATACGTAGGAACATGTTCTAGTTAAGGTCATGCGGTAGTACGTGTTGGAGTGTGTTGTCCGCTACCATAGCGCGCAATCTCAGACCACTCTGACAAAAAGGCCTCAATAGCTACCAGTAATCTCGAAGGTTTAAGCTTAGAATAAGCTACAGTAACAACCTTCTTCATTCCCCAATATAATAACTCTTACCCATCTCCGCTCAGACGTAACGCTATACAGTCCACCTCGTCAACCTTAACTTTTCCCAACACCCAACCCCGTACTCACCATCAGCCAACAACCTTGCCAATCCTTCACTTTTCTCCGCCCACCAGTCTCCTGGTAATAGCTCTCCCCCGCACTAATCATCCCACCCCGCCTCCGCCATGCATGCGCTCCACATATCCTCCACCGCGATCGTCACCTCCTTCCCTACTTGCACAATCACCTCGGCATAAGCTCAAGCTATATCGGCTTGCGCGCCGACTTCCCTAGCTCATCCCATGAATCGAACGCCCACCGCTTGATTAGCGGAAGTGTGATCAATAACACTTTTAACGTTGTCCTGGAAAGCGTCTGTGGTGTTTCGACCGGCCTGGTGGTATAACTCAAATTGTCACCAAAGTGGGAGAGACTATCGCCGACAAATTTGAACGCCGACTGATTGAGCCTTGACCAAGAATTCTTGACACAATTTCAAGTATCGCGGAATCCATCTTTATAAACAAGAGACTCCCCTTTACATGCCAGAATCGCCACCCTCGTACCTGTATCTTCCGCATTAGACCCTACGTGATGAAAAACAAGTACAAACTCGCTCTCAAACTTTGACCTGACAACCACAGGCTCACAAACCTCTCCATGTTCCCACGTAAAGTCGAGCTCAAAGCCTCCGCGACACTTCACACCCTTCACCTCTCCCCTTTTCCAGTCCGCAGGACAAGACGGAAGCAAGCGAATGACCCTGATATCAGGTCTCCCCTCCACGATGTGCACTTCGTGCGACTGTACCAAACACTCCAAGATACTCGCCGCCCCGCCGAAATTCCCATCGATTTGAAACGGTGGATGTGTGTCGAGCATATTCGGCAACGTGCTATCTCTCAACAACGCCTCAATATTGAGAGCACATTGTTCAGGACGCCGCAGTCGTGCCCATAAATTAATTAGCCAGGCTCTAGACCAGCCCGTATGCCCTCCGCCATGTGCGAGACGGCGTAGCAATGTTTGTTGCGCTGCCTCTGCGAGATCTGGGGTAGAAGTAGGTGTTATCGAGTTGCCTGGATGAAGAGCGTAGAGGTGCGAAACGTGCCGATGGCCAAGCTCTGTTTCTTCGTAGTCGTTTAGACCCCATTCTTGGATAGTTCCGTTCTTCGGACTTATGGTGATGGGTTGTAGGCGATGGATTGCGGATTTGACCTCCTCGACTATTGACGTAGAGCAGGTCTCGCCTTCAAGTTCCGCTGCGGCAAAGAGGTACTGCGAGAAAACTTGCCGTATGATCTCCATGTCCATTGTTGAACCTTCGCAAAACACCCCCGTTTCGCCGCTTTCGCGATGCCTGAAAGTATTTTCTGGCGACAAGGAAGGGTTGGTTGCAAGATACTTACCGCTTGCATCGGGGACCAAGAAGTCTAGAAGGAACCGGACGCAACCTTCGAGCACTGGGGCTATCCGTGCGAGGAAGTCTCTGTCGCCATTGAAGCAGTAATGTTCTACTATGTGGATGCACAACCAAGCTCCACCCAAAGGCCACAGGGTTGCAGGCATCCATCGATCCTGCGTCTCCGTATCAGCGAAAATATCCGTATTGTGGTGCGCACACCATCCGCGGCAACCCCAAACTTCCGATGCAGTCCGCTCGCCATTGACGGCCATACGCTCCAGGAGATCAAAGAGCGGCAGCTCGCATTCGGAAAGGTTGGATGTGTTTGCGATCCAGTAGTTCATCTGGAGGTTGATGTTGATGGTATACTTCGAACCCCATGGCGGTTGAAAGCTGGGGTTCCAGATACCCTGCAATGTCGCTGGAAGTGCTTTTGGGTAGGGCCGACTGCATGAAAGAAGAAGGTAGCGCGCGTAGGAGAAGTACAGAGAAACGAGGCCGGGGTCTCGGTGGTTAGTTAAGCGGTCGTCAGTGGCCTGACTGGAATCGTCGGGGAACAGCTGGAGGCTCATACGGCTGTAAACCTTTGTCCAATTTTCAACATGTCGCTGCCAAAGTTCCGCTGTTGTGTACTCGAATGCAGCGCTGATGTCTGCTAATGCTGCTTGGTGAACATCGGTGTGACGATACTGGGTGTGAGCGGCAAGCACCACCAGGGCCTCCTTAGCGTTCACTTGCAGCTCTCGCCCGACGACCTCAACACTCCCATTACTATCAACCCGCGCACCCACAGCCAGGCACAAGCTGTTGCTGTCTTTGCCACCTGGTGTGGCATGAAGAACAATGTGTTCGTCTACGATATCGATCGAATCTAAAAATTCATTGACTTCCCACTCAACGTCACTCATTCGAGTGAGGCTGACATTGAAGCTGACCTCGCTCGCTGCAGTGATGCGAATAGCAATGACATTGTCTGCATTTGTTGCAATAGCTTCTCTTCGCACCGCGACCCCATTAATGGTGTACTCGACCACCGCCTCAGCTCTTGTAAGATCGAGGCTTCTGTGGTATCCTTCCACGACGCCCTGTAGACCTCCAGAATTGGAACGGCCTTCGCCATATTCGAAGGCAATAGTGCATGTGCCTAATGGTTCGTAGTGTCTCGCGCTCTTCGGTGTCGCCAGGAAGCGTTTCCTAACCAGGCTTTCCGCATCGCGATGCTTGCCGGCGCGGATCAATTTCCTCAATTCCTCCAGGTGGTGTTTGGCACCAAACGGTGTCCTTGGGGGTTGAGGGCCGCCGTACCAGACGCTTTCTTCATTCAGGCGTAGCGTTTCTGTATGAATGCCTCCGTAGACCATTGCCCCCAGCCGACCGTTACCTAGCGGCAACGCGCTATTCCAGTTAGACGCGGGGTGTTCATAGCGTAAGTTGGGGTGCATGAGGGTGGAGAAATCGGATTGGTTGTTAAGCAGTTTAAGGCCAGCAAGCAGTACGGGGATAATGGGGTGACCGAAGCTTGACTGTTGCTCCGTGCTTCGTTGTGGGGAGGATATATGCAGTCTTCTAGCATGAGTTGCGTGCTAGGGCGGATGGTTGGCGGAAGAATATTTGCCCAAAGGTCGATCAGCAACAACAAGGCGACCACATGTGACTGATTCCAGCTTCCCGCGAACCGAACCTTGAATACAGAATGCTTGCATGTTCTGGACTAATGGCCCAATCTGCATTCGACCCCATGGGGATCGGTTATGGTGGCGTGGGACTATGGTGATAAACCCCAGGATGTTGGCAAAATAATACTTCTTCCTCTCCGTCTGCGCTGCCAGACGGTGCAGTTTGGGTTATTCTCCTAGCTCTTTTTTCACCACCAGCAATTGACCATAGTTGCCGCCGAAACGTGAGCATCAAGCCTCACGCCCGCCGCCAGCTCGACGTCCACTATGGCCGCGCAGGACAACAACATCAAATCCTTCCACCATGATCTGACGGAAGAAAAAGCCGGTGCGCTCCAAACCGAAGAGCTGGTCGTCCAGCGCATCACCGAAGATGACTTGATGCGGATGTCGAAGGAGGCGATGCCGACGTTCTGGACGAAGACCGGATTGAGGCTCTGCTTGATTATGTTCGTTCAGGGTTGTAATCAAGCAGGTTACGTGTAGAACTGTGGAAGGGATGATCGATTGATGATGTTCTATCTACATGAGAGCATCTATTATATACAGTGTGGGGAGTGGGGCCGACACACTAGCGTGTGTCGGGTGAATCACGTGATAGGATTCCAAACCAACAGCCCCCCTGAATCCTGACACGGGATGAGAGAACCGCTATCTACAGCATGGTCCCGTGTAGGGAATACTCTGCATCAGAGTCGTAGGCGTCTCCGAGTTGCCGTCCGTAGCAACCAGACCAAAGTGTGGGGAAGTCATAGTCGTCTTCCGTATAGTCTCCTTCGTCGTGTGCAGCGTTCCATGCTTCCTCGCATTCTTCCGTAATGCCATATATGTCTGCGAGCCAAAGTGACTCTAGGAGCTGCAGGTGAACGCTGTCATCGTATACTTGTTCCAGCCACAACATCTGGATAAGAAGTTGCCGGTGCGCCTCCTCAGGGCTGTTCGTGGTATAGTGACTGCCGTGCCATGGCGTGTAAGGGCTTGCGCTCATGGCGAGGTCCTGATTGTTAAAGAGACCAATGTTGCGGCAGATTGCCTCAAACTTGATGGGGTCTAGAGCCTTCGTAAGCATGTCGGCAGGGTTCTCCTTGCCACTGATCCATTTAACGTCGATGGTGCCATCTTTGACATAGTCGCGGAGGAAGTGATATCGAATGTCGATGTGTTTAGTGAGCTTGTGGAACTCTGGGTTCTTAGCGAGCTTGATAGCTGATTGATTGTCGACATGAATGGGTACGGTGTCGAAGTGGATGCCAACGCCCAAGTCATTGATGAAAGACCTGAGCCATATGGCTTCCTTGATACCTTCACCGAGAGCCATGTACTCTGCCTCGCATGTGGATAGTGCCACGGACTTCTGTATGGCGGATGACCATGATACTGGTCCGCCAGCAAGCATGAACATGTAACCGGTGGTGGAGCGGCGTGAATCTGGACATCCAGCCCAGTCGGCATCGACATATCCTAGGAGTTCGGGCTTCTGCCGTGTGTATGTGATTCCGACATCACGAGTGCCGTTGGCGTATGCGTAAGCACGAGCCATCGCGTCCATGTGGTGTCGTGTGGGATTGCCATTGAAGCGCCCGTATAGAGATGCGGCGTAGGCCAGGTCGACACGGGTCATGACTGGCAGGTAGTTGAGTGATCCAAACTTCTGGAGATATTCCTTCTTGGACGCGGGAGTGGCGTCATTGTCATTGTCGCGTTCCAGCTTGATGCGATGGTCGCATGGTGTCTTGGGGGCGGGGACGTTGTTGAAGTCGTACCGATCCAATATCCGCCGGACGTATTCAGCCTGGTGGATCTTGATGCTGTCGTTTCGCTGTTCGATGTGCATACCAAGGTACAGAGCGTCAGGATCTTCCGATGTGATCGCAAATGCTTCAGACAAGTTGTCTTTGAACGCGTTGATGGCCTGTTGGTCTGGAGCGTAAATACGAATGTCATCGACATGTACTGACACGATGAGTGCATTGGATGTGTGTATGTAGACACAACTGTCGTACGGGGAGATGCGGAAACCCATTTCAATGAGCTTGGCAGTTAAGGTTTCATACCATGCCCTGGGTGCCTGGACAAGTCCGTAAAGGGACTTGAGAAGTAGCCATACATGTCCGGTCGGCAGTACCACTGGTGGTGGAGGCATGCAGTACACGGTCTCCTCGAGTGTCGCATTGAGGAAGGCGACGTAGACGTCAACTTGCGCACTTGTCCAGCCAAGCAGGGTGCAGAGTGCGAGCATGGTGCGTATGGATGTTGACCGTGCCGTTGGGGAAAAGGTCTCAGTGTAGTCAATTCCGGGGCGTTGTTGGAAACCGCGAACGACGAGGCGAGCCTTGAACTTGGCTATGTCACCCGTCGGCGTAGGCTTGACCTTGTATACGATCTTGGTGGAGATGGCCTTCTTACCCTTGGGGAGGGGGACGACTTTGTAGACCCCCTTGTTCTCAAGAGATTTTAGTTCCTTCATCGTCGCATCGTGCCACGCTGTGGCTTGGGGCGTAGTCATGGCCTCCTTATAGTTGCGAGGCGTGCGGATGGAAGCTGCCGTGATGGTGACGAGGGCGAGTTGTTGTTGGAGCTCTTGGAGATCTTCATCGAGAGGCATGTCGTCGTCTGCGATCATCATGTCGATGAGATCACCGTCGAGGCGGTCGTCAATCGTGATGGTTTCGCCGGAGAGTTGTCCTGTGATAGTGGCGGATAATGCGAGCTGCTCGCCTTGCAGTAGGTCGTCGTCAAGCACATCGTCGTCAAAGGTTTGATCCTCGGGAGAGGTCTTTGAGCGCATGTAGTATTTGGTTGAGGGGCGTATGCGGTGACCCTTGTACTCAGGGTTGTATTCGATAGTGAAGCTCTCCTCCCCATTGGCGACAAAGGTGTAGGCTGCCTTTTCCTTAGCAACAAGTATATTGTCTGACTGCTTCATGGTACAGGTCTGTCGATTCGTGTAGACGGGCATGTCTAGACTCATGCATTGGTAGCAAGGTTGTCCTCCCGTGCAGTCGCGTCCGGTATCTCGACACGCCGTACATTCGTCATATGCGATGTGGTTCAGAGATTGATCTGGGAGATAGCCCGTCCATGTGGTGTCGTTGTCGCTGTACCTTCCACAAGGCACGTTGAGCTTAACGCAGCGTGAGCAAGGTATGCCGCAATCGCAACGGAGTCCTGATCCTATGCAATCGTTGCACGGTCCGTTCTTCTCATCGGCAGGGCTAATGCATGTCTTGTTGTTTGCGACACATACGTTGCATGGATGTTGTCCGTTGCATTGGGAAGGTGCGATTGTATGCGCGGCCCTACGGTTCTGTCGAGTGTATTGTCGGCATGTGACACATTGCTGTTCCGGGGGAAGTACCGCATAGTTGTAAACCTTCTTTGGCTTGCAATTAAGGTGGTTGTTCGTGGCAGCGCAATGGTTGCAGGGGGAGCTTGTAGTGGAGCCGGTGCATGTGAGGGCTTTCTTCGTCCTGCTACACAGAGTGCAGCAGTTGGATACGCGTTCTCGCTCTTCCTCCGTCGACGGAATGCATATGGTGTGTGATCGGGCGCATACGGTGCATTTAGAGTTGCCGTCTATGAACATACAGTTCTTTTGCCGGAAGAGGCAGTGGGTACACCTGTGTTGCGCAGAGACGGTGCTGGTGTCGTTAGGATGGGTTAAGTGAGGTTGCGAGTCTGGTACGATATCTGTTCCTCCGCAGATCGATTGAAAATCGAGCTTTCTGGTTGTAAATTTAAATGTTAGGATCCTGGATTGGTTTGGCGCATCACCAAGGGTTCCGTGTTCCTGAGGCGATAAGGGAGGGACGTCAGTTGCGCCACAGATCCACCGAAAGTTGTGTATCATGGTTGGAAATTTGAATGTCGTAATCCTGGATGGATCTGGCGCATCGTAGAGAATTCCATGTTCGTCTGTCGCGCCGTCTGACCCCCGGAGATAGTACTCCTTGCTTAGAGATTCGACTCTCCAGGTCCGAGGCCGCTTTTGAGCTGTCCAGCCGTTGTCATGGAAGTGCTCAACGGTCGTTATGGTCCCGTCTGAGATGCTTCCAATAGGCCTCTTGTTAGCGTGGGAAAGGACTGCTTCCTGTGGATCGGGAGGTTGAAAGTATGGAGAGAGGGTAGGTTGCTGGTTTGAACGGAAAGGTCGCACTATGTCTCGAAAGTATGGCGATGTCACTGGCCGTGGCCTTGCCCTTGAATTGTATCCACTAGGTAAAGCCTTTCGTCGCCGTCGATGATGACGGTCAATGCTGCTGCTACGAGTGAGATTGCGTGCTCTCATGGCTCGATGGGCGCGCTCAGCGTCGTTGTCTTGGGCGGAGAGTGCTACGGCGCAGCCGGAAACTGAAGACGTCTCGTCTGCGTCTTCGCTGTCGGTTTCACTGTCGCTGCTAGAGTCGTCAGGCGGAGTCTGTACGGGGTCGCGCGGTGCGCGGACGTTGATGTGTTGTCCGTGAGGGTGAGGGTCATCCATGCCCGTTGTGTTGTCGATGCGGACCATGGAGACGCGCTTGACCTCCTTCTTGTCGGAGTGCCATACCCAGCATATGCCTTCGCCGTCTGCGCATAGGAAATGTGCAATGTAGCCACGAGGTGTGTGGAGCTTCTGAACTGCCGCAGCCACACGCTGTTCGGGGGCAGTGGTGACATATGCCCGAGCTCCCCATGCGCTGTCCTTGCTGAGGTCAGGTTTCCTACCGTATAGGGCTTCGTATGGAGTCTTGAGATTCTTCAGGCCCTTGGATGGCGCGCGGTTCTTCTTGTTGACCGCTTCGCGCATCGCATATGTCCAGAGGCCCTCAGGCAAGGTGGCATTGCGCAGTGTCTCTTCCATTCGATTGGTGACGGCTGTAGTCATGGCGGATGAGGGTGCGAAGTCTTCGATCATCGCGGCTGCACGCTCGCGCACTGTCCGATGGGAGCGCTCAATGGCGCCGACCATGTGGTGTGCGTACGGGACACTGAATTCGATGGTGATGCCTTGGGCGTTACAGTAAGCCGTGATGACGTTCCGCAGAAACTCATTGTCGCATCGCATGCGAACGATGGGCTGACCATGTTCCGTGGACAGGCGGGTGAGGAGGTCGATGAGGAGTTGACCGATGGCGTCCTTGGTGACGAACAGCACAACCCAGGTATATCGGGTGGCGTCATCGATGAGGAACAATGCGTATTTCTCGCCCCGAGTTCCGGGGACGGGGTAGGGTCCCCAGGTGTCCACTGTGACGAGTTGTCCAAACGTGTTGTAATGTCGGCCGGCCGGTTCGCGAGGAATCTTGTAGAGGGCGCGGGTGGTTTCGCAGATGGGACACTTGTCCTTGCTCTTCGCGTTGAGTTGGGCGTCGGTGACGTTGAGTCCGTTGCTCATCTTGAGCAAACGGCGCATGCTGGCGATACTCAGATGGCCAAGGCGGCGATGTTCGGACCACACTGGGTCGTTGAAGTCGACGGCGGCGGCGGCCATGGGCAGCGTGGGTGAGCGCTTGAATTGAAGCATGTATACGTTCGCGGTGGAGTGAAGAGGAGCTTTTGCGAACTCAACCTTGGTGTCTTTCCTGTATACCGTTATGGCGTCTCCGGTGACGACGGCCGTGAAGGCAACTCGTGTAAGGAGTGACAGAGAGAGCAAATTGTGTCGGGCGTGAGGAGCGTATCGCACGTCACGAAGTTCTAGACAAACGGCTTTCCCAGCAGAGTTGGTGACAATGAACTCTACGTCGCCCATGCCAATAATGTCAAGTTGGGATCCTTGGGCGATTCCTCCAACGTTGCCTTTGTGCGGCTCGAGTTTGGAGAACAACGATGAGTCGTTGGTAATGTGATAAGAGGCACCGCTGTCACAAATCCAATAATCGGAGAAAGGTGTTGGTGTCATGGCCGCATATGCGGGGTGTATTGATGATCTATCGACTCTATCTGACCTCCCTGTATCCCAATTGCCGTCCTCGAGGACGGCCCCCCTTACTCCTGCTCCCACGGCATGTTCGCAGTTCTGTGATGCGTCAGCTATGGAACAGGAGCTAGGGTTAGGGTACATACAGTTGAGGTTCATGATACGAGTGAGTTCGGCGTCGAGATTGTTGGCCGAGGCGACAATGCGCTCAATGTCGAGGTTGGCAAAGTCGTCGGTGATGGCGAGGTTGGCGGACTTGTCCTTGGGTTTGTCCTTGGGTTTGTCCTTGGACTCCCGCTGTTTCTTGTAACAGCTGTCTTCCTTGTGACCAAGCTTGTTGCAAAAGTTGCACTTAGGAGTGTCGGGTTTGCCCACGTAACGACAGGTGTCAATGGCATGGCCGGTGCCGCCACAGTGGTCGCACTTGAGGCGGTTGTTGCTGGTGTTGCGGTTACCGGTGGCGGGGCGATTGCCGTTTTTGTTGTTGTCCTTGGGCTTGTCCTTAGCAGCTTTCCAGGCGTCCTTGTGGTTGTCGGCGTATTCGATGAGAGCATCTTGGTAGTCGATCCAGGTCTCCTGAGTGACAGTCTTCTTCTTGGGGTGGCCGTGGTCCCACAACTCGATGAAAGTACGGTACTGGCGCGGGGGGAGAAGATTATGGACTTTGCTGATAAGACCGCCATAGGTGAGGAATCCTTTATGGTCGTTGACATCCTTGTAATAGCGCTCGAACTGTGCGAGGAGTGGGCGGACGGCAGCGGGGTCTGTGAGCGTGAGGGCGTTCATGTTTGCTTCGGTGCGCGCGAGGATGACCGAGTCTGGAGTTCGATATGCCTCGGTGAGGTTGACCCAGGCAGAGCGGGGCGTGTCCTTGTGCTCGTCGTCAAGTTTGTCCCAAATATAGTCTTCCACGGCGTCTTCGAGAAGGTAGAGAGCGGCAAGCTGCTTCTCGTGGTACTTCTCGTAGAGTCGGAGCTCAGGCTCGTAGATCTTGAGCTTGGCTTTGTACCTGGCTTGGGCGACGCTATCGGTGTCATCGTTGGACATGGAGGAGGTGTTCTGATCCTCGGGGCCGTCAGGGGGCGGCGTCGTGGCCTTACCCCCGGAATATTTGAAGGGCTTGAAGGGCTTGTATTGCCGAACTACACTGCCATCATAGTGCTCCCACAGACCCTGTCGGGCCGCGAGCTTCTTGAAGGCGCGCTCCCACTCATAGTAGTGATCAGAGCCAGTCAACTTGACGAAGTCTTTGCCAAGCACTTGCTTAGGGTTGAGGGTATATAAGGACATGTTCGATGTCGTACTGTACCTGGCGCGTCGGTGGCGCTGGAAGAGAGAGAGTGCGCGTCTGTGGCGCTGCGCGTCTGTGGCGCGGGGTTAGATATTCTGTAAGCTGTTGCGACTATGCGCAGAGCTCGAGGTTTAGTTGTAGCTAAACCGCGCGCGGGTGCGCAATGGGCTCATAACCTGTAGAACTGTGGAAGGGATGATCGATTGATGATGTTCTATCTACATGAGAGCATCTATTATATACAGTGTGGGGAGTGGGGCCGACACACTAGCGTGTGTCGGGTGAATCACGTGATAGGATTCCAAACCAACATTACGGTGTGGACTGGGCAGTAATTGGCAACATTAATGCCTACGACTCCTGGCATAATTACTTCGGTTTTGCTAGCAGCGGAACGGTATGTAGGATCCATGTTGGGCTACTTGTCAACCAGTCCCTAATGTTCACACCTAGACCTTCGCCCATATCACAGCCTTGATGAGGATTGGAACCGTTTGCGGAGCTCCCTTCCTCGCCCTAAACGACAAAATCGGCCGCCGCGGCGTAAACTTCCTCGGAAACTTCCTCGTAATCCTCGCGGCAATCATGCAAGGTCTCGCCCCGAACGTAGCATGCTTTATGGCCGGCCGCTTCTTCCTCGGCTTCGGATCCGCTCTGATGTCGTCGCCGCAATACGTCGCCGAAGTAGCTCCAGTCCATCTGAGAGGCCGTATCGTGGGTCTTTTCGGCGCATGCTTCCAGATCGGCAGCGTAGCCATGAACGCAGGCATGATCGGAACCGCCACAATGTCCACCACAAACAACTGGTCCTGGCGCATCCCGCTGCTCCTGCAATCCTTCTTCCCACTCGTCGTCTGCTCGTTGATCTACGTTCTCACCCCGGAGTCGCCGCGCTATCTCATCATGAGAGGTAAACGCGAGCAAGCCAAGAAAGTCATAGCAAAGTACATGACTACATCTGCGTCGACGGCCGATCCGCTTGTGAATGTCGTGGTCGCGCAGATTGAAGAGTCGCTGGAGACGTCGCGGACGGGGTTCAAGCAGTCGTGGAACTTTGCGGTGTTTGTGCAGAGGATTGTGAGGTATAGGCTCATGGTGTTGGTGTTGTATTCGTGCTTTCAGTCGTGGAATGGTGGGGGGATTGTTTGTAAGTTGTATCTTTTTTTGTGAGAGGGGGACACACAAGCCCCCTTTCGGTGAAACCGCTCATGCAAAAGCATATGCTGATGAATTATATTAGCATACTACCTCACCCCCGCCCTCGAGACAATCGGCGTAACAAACACCATCGAACAACTCGGAATTTCCCTCGGCTTAACCGCGACATACTTCATCTTCACCGCAATCGGCGGCTGGTTCGTCGACCTAGCGAAGCGCCGTACACTGATCTTCTCCGGCCTCATCGGCATCATCTGCATGCAGACAGCTGCGACGATAACTTCTTGGCAGTACAGTGTGACGGGGTCGAAAGCTACATCCGTAAGTGAAAATCGCAAACGTAAAGGACAGCGGGGGCAGGAAAGGCAGTTACTAACGCGTATCAAACAGGCCCTTACCATCATGTGGATGTTTATGTTCCAGATCATCAGCGCCAGCTTGATCGCCACGATGCATAATCTCTACCCCGTTGAGATTTTATCGCTGCCGCTTCGTGCCAAGGGTATGGGGTTGTACGGGCTCATTCAGGGCGCGTGCGGAGCTATCGAAGCGTATGGTATTTCTATTGGTATTAGTAAGATCGGATATAAGATTTGGTGCGTGTACATTGTGTACAACTGTCTTCAGTTAGTCGGTAAGTGATTAACTAATCACCAAACCTCCCCATCGGGAAAGAGTTGACTTGCTAATCCAGCGCAGCGGCGTACTTTGTGTTCCCAGAGACAAGTAAACTTAGTCTTGAAGAAGTTGATGCTGTGTTCGAAACACCAGGCGTGCATCCTGTTAAGATGTCCTTGAAGATTCAAGAGGCCAAGGCGGAAAAGGCAAAACTAGACCACGAGGCAGGACACGGCGGAGTTTTCAACGATACCGGCCGTAGCGAGCTGTAAACGGTTCATCAGCCATTTCAGAGGGCGTGTATTTCTCCAAAGTGTAAGGTAAAGAACGATATGGAAGATGATAGGTTGAGTGTGGTGTAGCAAGTGTGGCTGTTTGGATCCTATCATAGTTGACGTGCGTGACGCGTCAACTGATCTAGCGACGGGGTAATCGAGGCCTTCCATCCTTCCTCTATTCCTTACCTCATACCGACTTTTGCAGACTCTATGTGTCTTTCTGATGAAAATAAATAAGTGCTCATATGCTACAACATTGCTTTTCAGGCCCGGGTTAAAGTTGCTTACTCGCCAAAGGAGCGACTACAACATGGTCAATCCAATTCCGCCCATATGCTTCGTACTTGCTTGGTTCCGCTGATCAATTCCACCCGCAATGGGCGCCGCGCGGTAGTTATAGAAGTAGTAATGTAGCGAGCCGTCGCCGGCCCCAAAGCGTTGTTCTTCGAGGAACAGTGGGTTGTCGTGGAGTGTGAGGGCGTTGAAGACGTCGAAATCAGCCTATCAGCGTGTTAGTGTATTGATTGCCAGTCTCAGTGCTGACGGGAGGGACTGTTGGGTTGGGTTTCTCACCTTCTTTGCCAAAATCAACGCATCCTTCATCAACACGTTCAACCTCGTCTTTAACTCCTTCTCGTCTCCCTTCTTCTCGAATGCTACCTCTGTCGCATAGTAGAATAGATACGCCGCCTTGATTGTGCTGTGCTTCTTGTGCCCGATGACGGTGCTCTCAAGGTTGTAGAAGGAGAAGTAGTCCGTAATCTTCTTCGATTCTGGGTCTTCAACGACATAGCTCCAGACGACTTGCTCCTTAGGCTTATCCTTGGGACATATCCAGTGCTCGAATTCGGTCTTGGAGAAGACTTGTGCCATATCCATGCGCTCGAGGTATCTTTTCAGGAGGTCGAGGGTTACGTCGACGTCTTTGGCCTGCATCTCGCGGAGTCCAGGGGTGGATGTGGTATCTGGCAGCTTGTACCGCACGATCTGGCGTTGCTTTGTGCTGCCGTGGGGGAGAGGTGAGAAGCCAACATCATACAGCTTTTCCCAGTCGATGGCGCGGTGGAAGTAGCGGGCTGTTGAGACGGGTGTAGGGAGGAGAGAGCCGACGGTGTATACAGCTTGGAAGGTGCCTTCGACGTAGCAGCGACGCGTAATTTCTTTGATGAGCACAGGTGTAAGACGTTTTGCTCGGAGTTTCTTGTGTACGCAGAGGAAGTTGACTTCGGAGCACTTGAGGACGTTTTCGCGGACTCGTAGTTGGATTGGGATGCCGGATATGAAGGCGACGAGCTTGCCCGAGGCGGTTGCGCGGACGCCGACGTGCCATTGCTTCTTCCAGCCCGGTGCTTTTAGCGCCCTAGGAGTTGTTAGACTGAGCATATGAGCGTGCCATTGGATGTGCATACCAGTTCAGGAACGATGGAGAGTACTTGAACCTAAACGTCGCGTCCTTGTCCTCGACATAATGGTTCGTGAGCAGCTCATAGACCTCCTCCAACTGCTTCTCGTCTTCCAGATCCATCGTCACCCACTCAAAGCCCGGGTACATGGGGCTCGGGTTCTTGTCCACGTCCTCAATCTTGATCTCCTTGATGGGCCCATCTTTGATCTTGTCCTTGTTTGCCATCTCGTCGAAACTCGGTACTGGCTGCGTTTTCCAGAAGGCGTGGCTCCCCATGTCCTTCTGGTTTTTTGGCGTCGCAAGGCCCGTCAGCAGCTCGTTGATGTTGAGCTTTTTGATCATCTGCTCCAGGTCGCCCTGGTTCTTCGCTTTGCTGGTCAGCTCGTTCTTGAGCGCCGGGTTGGCATCGAGCAGCATGCTCAGCTGGTCTTTGCTGAGCTGTCCTCCTGCCGGCGAGTTGATGTCGGTGATGGCGGGCTCCTTCCCTTTGCCGGTGAGGGCATCCTTAATCTTGCGCTTCCTGCTCTTCTTCTTCTTTTCTGTCGCGCCCTCGGCGCCTTCTACTGTCTCGGTCGCTTCATCGGCGCTCTCGTCTGCGGATTCAGCCTCGGGCTGCTTGCTGGACTCGGCGACCACTTCGGCGGCGGCTTGCGCGGTCGCATCGGGGTCGGAGACTTTGGAGGCTTCTTGAGGCATGTTCGGCGGAGAGGACGGGGCGTGGTGGTGGTAGGAAGGGTCTTGTTTGCGTTGTTATGCCCTGTGACAGCTCCAGGAACAGAGTAATTGAAGGTGGGGCTTGGAGGGGTAGGCGCGTTCCGGCTGCACCTGCCTTGCGCCCTGTTCATCACCAGCCTCAGCTCCCTCTCTCGAATATTTGAGCTAGTCCAGGTGTAGGTACGCCTCTTTCACGATCTGTTCAGCATACTGGAATCGAGAGCACATCACTTGCACTTGAAGAAAGTTGAGAAAATGACTTTTGTTCGAACTCAGACCATTATCCACTACTCTCCTCACAGAGTCATTATCTTTGTCCACGGCATAGAAAAGCAAAACATTATGGGTATCTCCCAACCGGAACGCCCGTGACCGTCTACCAAGCAGGGCAGGACTGCTGAAAGCAGGGGGTATCTCCCAGACCAATAAACTCCAAAAAGCACAAAGCAACGCAATCATAGAGACTGCACTGATCCCTAGCAACCCAAACTTCCTTTTACACGTCGCTTCTCATTAGCATCCACATCACTTCTCACGTCCCATGCTTCCAACTAATCCCTCTTACCCTTTCCAGCCCTACCACATCCTCTCTTCTACTCACCAATGCCATCAACCTCTTCCTCACACCCACCACCCTAACTCCTAAACAAACACACCCAACACAAACAAACCACCGCATACCCACCATCCATCAGAACGGTCAACAGCCCTGATAAATCAGGACCGATCGCTCAAGCGCCGCTCCTTAAGTCCGCGTGAACGGCCTAAAGGATGGACTATACTTGCTTCTGGATGGTGAGGAGTGGGACCCGTTCCAAGCGTCTCTCAGACCGTCAAACGACCTGGCCCCCATTAGGGGGACTGGAACACTTGGGGCCTCTACACAACTCCAGTAACGGTATATGGATGGTTTGTAGGACCGACAGCGGTGTTACACCCGATGCCGCACAGTTCGTGAACGAACGCGCTGATACATCCTATAAGTGGACACAGGACCGGTCCATGTCAGTGATGGGGGATTGCTGGGGTCTAGAGGGGAGAGTGAGGTCGACATGAGCGGAATGGGGGAAGAGAGATGGGCAAGGGTTAGTAGGGGTTCTCAGGATCGGGAGGGAGGACGGGATGTGATGAGTGGTGTGGATGTTATCGTTATCTTCGTTCATTTCGTTGTTCAACTCTCAAGCCGCCTAGCCGCGTGGGCAAGGATCCGGAGCTTGACGCTGGGGCCTTGGAGTGATGAGGCGCACTTCATCAGGACCGAAAGTGACACATCTCTTCGGTTGTTCCTGACCATATTGCAGCAGCCTTCCTTCAACGGCGAAGTCTTCGATCTGCTCTTTCCACCTCAGCTCAGACTTGAGGACCGGTTTCAGGCGACGGTTGGCAATGTTGATGGGATCTTCATGCGGGTGGAAAGGCGGCAGGTGGATGCCAGGAAAGTTCCTCCGAATCGCGTCTCCATTCTCCTTGAATAGATCGTAGAATCCGTTGAGTTTATTCTCCATGAGATATGCCATGTATACAGCTCCGTCTCTGCAATGGGACCAGAGGTATGTGTTGCTAGGGAACCGATTCCGAATGTCGGCACCGCGGAGATCGTTGCGAGCAGACGTATATTCCATGATGTCGAAGTGCAGACCGTTCTTTGCTACAGGTACAAACTTGAGCTGGCTTGTTGTGTAAGGGAACTGAGCACGACCACCATTTGGATTCCTACCACATTTCTCGTTGTGGCGGTAATTCATCGTCTGAGCAACGGTGCAGCGAGTCCAGTTGACAATCTTGACGAGTTCAATGATGGAGTTCCGGTAGCTGATGGTCTTATTTGCAAGATTGACTATGGCGTCTTGCGTAGCGCTCTCGAAGTTCGACTGCAACTCCTCAAATCGGCCGACGAGATTGTCATAATCCATGATTCGCAGCGCAGCTTCGTCGAGGGTATCTGTTTTGGCCGTATAGTAGGCACGTTGCCTGTCTAGGTTGTAGTCGAAGATACTACGGTCCAGATATGCACGGTAGCCTCGCTTCAAGCGCTCCTCTCGCGTGGCATGCCAGACGCTTAGAACGAGCCAGTCGAAGAAAGAGAACGCTGAACCGGTTATACCCCTGATGACCGTGATCCGTATGGAAGTGTTAGCCTTGAACCACGCCTCGAGGCGATCAGGGAGTCGATCAGTGCACCAGCCGAGATGTTCAAGTATTACCGGTCCAGAACGCACAAGCCCGGAACCAAGTCTGTATTGCATCGCGACACACATTCGAAGAAGGCCTGTACCAACCCCCAGAAGCAGAGGATAGAAGAGCTCTCTCCAGATCGCTTCCCATGTGCGGTGAAGAGATAGTGGCTCTTCAGGCGGGCCATATCCGAAAGTTTCTGGAAAGAGACATTTGCCTATGAAATAACCACCCTCGATGGTGAGCCTGTCGATGCGCCGTGTCTCCTGCTGATCATCATGATAAGCTATCAGCTGATGAGCACATCGAATCATGACTTGGTACATGTAGACGCCGACGAGGAATGGGATTGGTGTGCAGAGGAGAGCGAGAAGGAGGTGGAGGGGCGAGAATCGCTCTTCGAGTAGCCATTGGACCCAGGAGAGCTGTCTGGCGAGAGGTGACGATGGAGAGGCCTCGAAGCCGTGCGACGACGAGTGGTAGTGATATGGGTCAAGCCTGGGACGCGGCTGAGCCTGGCGGGTGGCAATGTTATGGATGATGGGTGTGGCAATTACTAAACGATGATCATGTCAGCAACTATACCGCAGTGAAAGTGACGAGCTGAGGTCATTGGTTGTAAACAAACACAAAACACTGACAAAAACACATGGACGCAACTTACCACCAACAGTCTCCGTCTGAGTGACGGTGACAGTCGGCATCACGAGTGGCGCTTGCAGGACAAAGCGCGTGACCTTGACGACCTCGACGTTGCGGGCGCCAGGTGGCGGAGCCGAAAGGTCGAGAGACTGCCGAGACGCAATTGCGCCTAAGAGCCACTTGCCCCAGTCGGAGAAGAGCATGGTGGTGGGCTGGGATCTGTGAAGATGCTACCAGCAGCTTGTTTATTGAGAGCTGTTGATTTGGGTCGAGTTGGGTGCGCTATGCTGTGTGGTTATAGATCGATGGTGTGCGGTGTGGCAGCGAGATTATAAATGTGCGGTGCGGAAGCTGCTTAATAAGTCAGCAAACGGTAGATTTTCGGGCCGCCGAGGGCCATTGGCGGGGTTTGGGACAACTGGGTGGGTTGGTAGGTTGGTGACCTTTCACCTAAGGGAGGGTGTCGTATGGTGAAGGTAGGGACGTTGCGGAACCAGTCGGGAGTACGTCGCGGCGGCGAGATGTGAGAACAGCGTCGCGGGACAAAGTATCGAGGAGGACGTCAGCGCTACCTAGATACTCCTCAAGGTATGTGATAAATCAATGTAGTCTCTAGAGATATTCCTGATATAGGCCTTCGAACTCGGGTACTATACCTGTATCTGTCAACCTATACCGGGATCCTCACTCTTGACACGCGAGTCTAGGGCACGCAGGTAAGCATTAAGCGGGTATTCTTGAATTCCTCCTAGGACTATGTCACATAAATACCCCGCTGGCATGGCATACTATACATCTCTTTCCTCCAACCGAGCTGATGACTGTTACATATCCAAATCCACCAAGGGGTATTTCCCGTCCAAAAAGAAAGCAAACACATTAGATCCAGTCCAAACTTGTACCAGGGGTCCACAGGACGCGCGTAACAATGCAACCAGGTTATGAGAACAGTAGAAGAGAAAATGCATCGATGCTGAAACTTTTCCACTCACCAGCCGTATGGTATTGTACATGGGGTCTGACACGGGTGGAAATGATAGCGCTATGAAAAGAAAAATTGGCTTGCAATGGATAGAAAAGGGTATCGCTGTGCTAATAAACGAAATAACATGACACGAGCAAAAGATCCCAGATACCAGTGAGCCTTCAGGATGACGACGATGGTGCGGTCGCGTGAATTGTAGTGCCGTTCTTGAACTCGATTGTAAAATTGACAAGATCCAATTCGAAGATGTCGACGTTGACCGTGTTACCGTCAGCATTACCATTTCGGTTGTCGGTGAGGAAGCTCTGTATCGCCTCCTGCGCACTGGCGGCGGTATCCAGTTCACCGCTCTCCTGGAGCGCCAGAAGAACGCCAACGCGAGCAAAGTCAAGAGCGGTTACATTGCTAGATATAGGCTGACCCTGCGTGGCGCTAGATTGAAGATCCTTTTGATCGCTCGAGACCGGAGTGTCGCCAACTGTCTGCCTCTTCTCAAGATGGTGTAGAGCGTGTGCCGGATGTGGATGGTGGAGAATAGGCAATGTCCTTGTAGGTTGAAGAACATGCTTCAGATTGATAGATTGAAAGTAGTGGGAGACGGAGCGGGATGCAAGGCCATTGAATGTAATCAGTGCATTCTCCGCCGCACAGCTGAGGGACAGATTGGAGAAGATCGACAGAATGCGGGTGGCGTCTAGGGGAATATTGAAGTCGCCAGTCGCGCTTTCGATCAGACGAGGGATTCCAGAGCCCATGGTGGCATTGTCCGCGGCGCCTGTGATGCTCGTCGTCGTGCATCCAGTCGCATCGTTGTTCGTGCACGTCCGTCCTGTGAAGCCATTGATACAAACACAATTGCAGCTTCTATCGGAGTTGAGTATTGCAACACCACCGTTCTGGCATGTAATAACGCCATCGCATTGATCAGTACCAGGCTTAGCTGTCGGAGCTGGTAGTATTGGCGTGTTGGTATTGCTGTTTCCGTTGTTGTTATTGTTGCTGCTTCCTTGGGTGTCTTGGGCGGCGCTGCCGTTACTCTTATTCTGATTCGGGATAACAACGAGCACCACTGGGATGACGACTGCGGCGGCGATGATGAAGAACAATACAATCAAAAGTGTGACAAATGTCCACATAGGCATACCGCAACATCTGCGTCGTTTCTCAGGCTTCTCGTTGCTGAGCCCGGAATCTGTCATACCCGTTCGGGACTCGACGCCTGCTGATGGCCATTTCGACATGGCAGCGCTCGGAGTACCCGATCGCAAAGGAGTATCTTGGCCTGGTGGTGGGAAAGCAGCAAGCATGTCAGATAGCCCAGACTGACGAGTATCCTTCTTCTCGGATGCGCCAGCTTCCCAGAAATCTAGACCTAACCGACTCGCAGTCTTTCCACGGTCGAGGTTAGCCGCCAATCTTGTTGCTCTGCGTATCAGATCTGGAAGGCTTGTCAAGCTGCCCCGCGCTTCAGCGTCACGCACAGCGTCCACATCAAGCCTTGGTGGTCGTCGCATCCCAACACGATCAGCCAAAGTGGAGGGTCGAGTTTCCTGCTGGAGAGGATGCGTTGGTGATCCGGAAGCTGCGTAGTTCCCAGCTTTGCTTTTCAGGTTTCGAAGTGTATCTACAGACTCCGACGAAGACGAAGAGGGGTCCAAGAGTCCGGTACCATTGCTAAGATTGGAGCTTCCAGAACCTTGCGATACACCGTCTCTTGATGCTAGCATCGCACCCCCAGCTCCTACTGCGCCAACGCCGGCTGCAGCAGCCTCTGCCTTCTTCCTTCCGGAACTACCCTTGCTCCCAAAGCTATCCACCGATTTTATTGTCATCAGTGAAGGTTTCGTTCTTCTTCCCAAACTTGCTTGTCGAACAAGCGTAGGCTGTTGTTTGACTAAACCACTCCGGTCGTCATGCTCAGTTGGCGAAATGGTACCACGTTCGCTCGTTATCGTTTCATCGTCCGAAAACAGGTCATCGTCCGGATAAAAGTCATCGTTGTTCGTTGGAAATACGTTACTCGAAGCATAGGATCCATGACGTGACCTTATCGTCACGGACCGCGTCTCGGACTCTTCAGCAATCGGGGATACGTAGGACATCTGAGTGTAGTATGAGGAAGGTCCCCTCCGGGCGGATGGGGGTGGACCTAGACTAGGTGTCCGTCGAGCTTGCTGAATAGATATAGGCGGTTGAGGTACAGGGAAGTCGGGTATGGATCCTAGTGACGATGATTCTGATGCGACGGAAGAGGTAGTGAGCGGACGCGAAGATTGGTGAGAAAATGGCGAGAGCATGTCATCGCTCGGGTATGACACACCGTATTCTGACGATGGCGGTTGCAGATAGTCCATGGACGCCGATGGCGGATACCCCGGGGATGGCTGTTGGATAGGATATTCATCCGATAGTGGCCGGATGTTCTGCTGTGGTGGTTGCAGCCTCGCCGGAGAGCGGGAAGGGACTACCGGACTAGATTGGATGTCGCTGGCATCGTTCGGTAGAGGCCATTGTGGCGGCGGAGAAGTCGTATCTCCATTGCGCGTAGTTTCCGGTGGCGTCAGTTGCTGTGACTGATCACGTCTGTTCTGTTTGGAATATTGAGATACCAGTTGGTTTGGCCTTTGCGGAAGTCCTATTATCTTCGATGTGTCCGGTAGTTGTGTTCGCATTTGTGTGGCTTGCATTCGCTCTCGCGCTGCGCGCACTGAGCCCTCTCTTTTCGCTGCTCCTCCATCATCTGCGCCCGGCGCACCGTATGCCCGGGCAGCCAGCCTCGGATCGTAACTCATGGACTATGTGAAGGAATGATGACGGTGGGCGTGTCTATGAACTGACACGGGCTTGTGGTGGCAATGAAAAAGCGCAATATAGGATAGACAACTCCAATTCACACGATGTGCAGTTGGAGGGAAAGATCGGTCCGCTGTTGGTGAATATGCCCTTGCTCCCAGACAGCTGCAAGTCAATGCGGGGATGTATGACACGCAACCGTCGAGAAGGCCCCCAGAAACTAGCAGGTAAACCAGGTACCTGAACCGCGTACAAAAGGACGAGTGAATCGAAGGTACACGTCAGAACCGGAGCAGAGTAGTCTGGTAGGTATCGGCAGCTAGTGGAACAGCCAATTCCTTGCTTCGGAATGGCTTCAGTACTGGTGTCTCAGCGGTGACGAGACTGGGTGGGTGAGCACGGGTGCAGGATACACCGTGCTGGGTACTATAGAGACCTATTGTCTCAAACGTCAGGACTTGTCCCTCGCATGTACGTGGAGATCGAGTAGGACAGCAAGGGCACTACCACTAGGGCGGGACAGCAATGCTAGGTATACCACCTCTACTATACCCCAATAGTTCAGGACGATGGTGAGGAGAATGAGAATGTCGGGCAAAGGATGCGCAAGCGAGAAAGACGGGTGGACTTGTGACGTTGTCCGTTGCAGCGTCGTAAGGTGGATTTCCAAATTCGGGTTTCAAGAGGGCCAAGTACGTACAGTATCAATGTGACCTAGCCACAGATCAAACAAGGTTTGTCGGAAGAATTGACTCTGGTATCCAAGAACGTTGATGGCGGACGGTACCCAGTTAAAAAAAGGCGTTCGAGGTGCGCATTTGGCTGTTAAGTTAAGCTGTGTATAAGGTATGTAACTCGTATCGCGGGAGCTAGGTTTGCGGGGAGAAAAGAATAGTAAAAGAGCGTATAGTAGTTAGAAGCAGAGCAGGCAGGCTGCGTTAGGGGAGCATCGAGCTCGGGAGAACCACTCGGCCTGCAGCGATGTCGAGGGAACGAGAAAGAAGAGCGACAGACACGAACGACGGCAGCGACACGATGCCTCGCGCAAGCAGAAACTTCGGAGGGCAGCCAGGGCTGATTGTGGAACACGCAAGGATGGAGTCAAGAAGCACGGACTAGAACGTTCAATGCAGGAAGCGAAAACGCCACGGCACAGGCGGTCGATTCAGGGGCCGCTTGCTGACCTCCGCTAATTGGACGCGACATGGTGCGACAGTCGCGGGCTGCGCACATGCTCCCGTCTCAGCACGAGGTGAGGAGTAGCGGAGAAGCTATCCGATAAGCTCACACTTCAGGTCGTGGCCTTCCAAAGTCTCAGCTGCTGTCGTTGCTGCTGACGGCAGGCGACCTTGCCATGACTGTGAATGTCGCCAGTTAGCCTTGTGAGCTATTCTTCTCTGTCAGCAATTTGACACAGATCACAGATTTGGCAGCTTTCAAATGCATCCCGCGATGCGATGGCGCGTTCTAGGCATAACCCTGCATACACGAACCAGGCCCACGAGTCGGTGGGCGTAATGTCGGCCAAGGCAACCTTTTCGAGACACGTCGTTTTGTACCTGCATGCATCACGCCTGTTTCGGTCCAGACGGTGCGGCAGGTGCGAGGAAAATGGTGGGTATTTGGCAGCACTTGGACTCTCCCACAACCGTTCGCAATCGCGTGCCTCAGAGAGACTCGCTGTGAGGATACGGTTTGACTGGGGCCGATCGAGGCGTGAGACTACCGAGTCACCGCGAAATGAACAGAGGATTCCGAGGGTAAATTAAGGCACGAGAGGTCCGAACCATTGTCGTGGGACAGCCGTTGCCAAAGAGCGCCACCGCTTTAATCAATATGAGGCAGCCAAGATAGCGATCGCCACCTGCAAGCGAGATCCGCTGACACATATATAGCACGGTAGCTCGGGATAGTTTACGGAACACACTCTCGCGAGGCCCGACGGAAGGACGCCTACACGGTGAATTGACTACCAGTCAGCAAATGTTCGAAGCGACTGATGCATTCAGGAGATGCATAAACCACAGCACGAGTATGAGCGGCCGCCGGTGCCATCGCTGGTGTGTAGTTAGAAGCAAAGCTGAACTTTCTCTGCTCCTGGTTGACCGACTCATCCATGGATGAGCAGCCCGGAAAGGCGCGCGTTTCTGATACAGAAGGCACGATGTAGTCTCCAAGACTCCACGAGCGCTCCTTCCACTTGATTGCACTACGTCATGTCTCACGAACCCAATCAGTCGTGCGAGGGACGTTGCTCGTGCTTGGCGAGAAGGTACGACAGCGAACTGCAGCATGTAGGAGAGCTCCTGCGTTGCTCCTACGTCCTCCTGCTGTGGTCTGTCTACCAAGGTAAGGCGTGTCAAGGCTTCTACGAACCCTTCCCGCAGTATCACCATCTGCATTCCATCCCGAGAATCCGACAGCCCAGCAAACTTCACAAAGTGTTTCAAGACTGTGCTTGTCTCTGCGCTTACATGGCTTCCTCGCAGCAAGTTCGTTGGAGTTATGCACATTGAATCGCCCTGATAGGATGCTTAATGCCACTTTAGGGTATTTCTACACCATCGAGCAGCCTTCCAATTGCGAGGACATCCAGTCACCCCCAGAGCAATACATGTACGTCGTCTAGTTAGTCTTCCTTGAAACACATTGAGAGTAACGCAACACAGACCCTCTACCACGGATTCAAGTTGCCGTGGGAGAAGCGAAGCATGTCCAACCTAGGACGCCTGTAACACCTGACCAGAGATTGCGTCGACCCAATCGGATACTGGATAGCGACAACACTGAGAGTCTACCCGACGGTGGCATTGCTCTGAGGCAATCTGATGCCTCGGACTTCCCAAGTCGATCAACGCTACAACCAGCTTCGCCTTCTAGAGCAGCGAACATTCGCCTTCGTCGGTCCCAACATGGCGCAACGCTTCTGCAGTCCCCTGCCCGCGCTGGACATGCTGCGCGTATGAGGCAGATCTTCGAAGATGCTGGCCGTGGATATTGTACGACGCCGGTTGATGAGGTCGATCTATACCCACAGCTACCGAACATATCCAGGAAAGCCTCACCGCTACCGTTCCACGACAGACCAGTCCAAGAAGACACGCCATGTATCTCGCTAGATCGTCCACCACCATCTTTGTCCATGTCACCGGAGAAGCCTCTCGTCGTATCCCAACCTGGGCAGTTACATCCGAATCTTTCTTGTTTGTCTGCGGGAACATCTGGATCCTGGTCGGATGATTCGGGCTACTTCATCGCAGACTCACGTGGCCGAGCATCGGCTCTCACTATCTCACCTAAGGAACGAATATACGATTGGCTTCTAAAGGTCTCTAGAGTCGGATCGAAGATTTCCGAAGACACTGTTGCAGATGAAAGTGATGATGATCCTGGACTCCATCATTCGGTAAAAGCTTGGAGTGATGCACAAGAGCTCACCATCGCTGTTCCCGACGAGCTGAGAGCAGGAAAGCCTACCCAGCATTCGGACGAGCACCTTGTGTCGCACCAGCTGTTTGGACGCAGCCAGCTAACAAGCCTTGATCCGTTCATTAATGACGAGCACAACAGCGGCACTTGCCCGCCAATAGGTTCAAGACTCGGCCAGGAGCCCTTTTCCCTCCCATCTTATCGCAATATTCCACGCGGACACGTCTCCGATGTTTGCAAGCGACTCAACTCCAGCCAACTTGGAGCGCCGTACCTCGATCGCAGCGCAGGTGCACTTAGTTCAACCACCATGCCCCACATTTCGCCACTTCACGATAAACATGGTACCGTAAGCACACCCCCTGAGCGTCGTACTCCAAAAGACGGCAGCATCGAGCTCAGTCCACTCAGTCCGAACGTTTGCATCGTACGCGGACCTTCTCGATACCACCCTAATCGCAAGCCGCCCCACGTTGACCATACTTCGACATCCTCTAAAGAACGACCCTACACTGATAAACAAACGGAACAGCTCAAGGAAAACGTCATCTTGCGTGAAGAAAAGACTTCAGACTTCGTCAGTCCGCTTGCATCACGCAGTGCTCGTGCGGGCACAAGATTTCAGCGCTCGCAATATAACACGCTCACTTTTAACATCAATAAGCATATTCAATGAACAGAGGTTAGGGTATCCCTTTTCCAATTGCCTCCAATGCCGGCGAGGTGGGTAGCGGCTTTGAAGGATGTTATTGCGCGCCATCAGGAATATCATAACTGCCGAACTGGGAGTTCTCGCAACGTTATACTCGTATTTGTTAGATTAGGTTAAGTATAATTCATTCCTCAAGCCATTGTATCCTTCGTTGCGCACATTCATCATTGAAAGTGAGCTGGCCATATATGCCCCTGACTAAGCCAGCGCATCTCATACCAGTAGCCCTCTATTCTGAACCCCTGGAGCATCTTCTTTCCAGCTTGTCTTTCCAATGCATCTTAAAACACCAAAAAGAAGTCAAATATCAATAGAAATAGATCAATTCTGGCAACGCGCACCTATCCAGGCCACCCTACCCTACTCTACGTATCCAACGAACAAAAAAAAATGCCCGACCCCAAACTTCCAAATATCAAGTTCTCCGAATAGTAATGCCTTTGCTCACGCGCAGCGCCTTTTCGCCTCGCTCTCCTCTGCTTGCTGATCTTCTGCGCTTTCAAGCTCATCGCGACTGCGGCGCCGTGAGGAGTTTGGTACGTTGACATCTTCGAGCTCTTCGCTGTCCGCGGTCCGGGGCCCGTGGTCTTGCCGGGGAGCTAGGGGTGCGTACGTTGACGTCGGCGTTGGGTCAGAGTCTGACGATGCGAGGCGGTCGCCGTTGGACTTCTTTGGCTGTTCGGTATCCAGAGCCATCATCGCTTCTTCGACATCCTTGTCGTCGAGATCAAACTCGCTATCTTCATCTTCATCTTCCTCCTCGCCCATGCCTCCCGCATATGTAACATCTCGCGCGCGCTCGATATCTATACGTCTCTCCGGCTCATCCTCCTCTTCTTCTCCCTCTTCTTCGTCTTCGTCGTCGCCGCTCCCGAAAATATCAAACAAGGCGTCGTTCATGAAACTCGTTTCCTGCCACACGGATCCAGGGGGACAGGCATGCCGGCCTCGCCGATAGGTCGGAGAGTTGCGTCGAAAGCTGCTGGATGGGCGAGGCGGGGGTTGGAGGATGACGTCGTCTGCGAACGTTACGCGCTTGTGCTGGGTTCTTTTCGGTAGTGAAGGCGATGGGGGAGGGGGAGGAGAGGGTATGTATTCGGAGGATAGCTGGGAAGGGGAGATACTCCGGCGGGGAGAGTAGGGCGAAGGTGGCAGATCGAGAATGTCTTCTCTTTTCTTGGTCGCCCATGCTGGGTGTTCGTGAGTGTGTTGCGCGTTCTTGGGAGCTTGTTTCTCGCATCGGACTGGATCTTCGGATAGAGGCCCTAGAGAACCTGGAGGTAGACGAGGAGACTCCACCGCCCCAGGCGTCTCCCGCTCCAGCATCTCAGGCCCATCAGCCCTCGCATTTCCCTTCTTCTTCAACGGCACAAACTCTTCATCCCACCCCTCCGCCAGCAAGGGCGCCCGCCCCGCCACCTCCAGCGCCGCCATACAACTCTCCGCCCTCTTAACCACCTCGGGCGTCTCAAACCCCAAGCTCCAGCCCTGCTCTTCCCACCGCCTCTCCATCGCCGCGAAGTCATGATACCTAAAAATCAAGTTTGCCCACCGGTTCTTCTCCACATGCCATATCTTCTTCACGCCCAGGTACAGCTTGAGTTGAAAAGGGTCTGCGGGCCGCTGGCGAGGGCCACCCAGAAGCACCCAGACGCACGCTATGCGCTTGAGAGCCGCGATGCATTGCTGCATGATGCACATGGGGCATACGTCGACTGAGCGAATGGGGTTGCCTGGGTGGACTGTATGGCCGCAGAGGTCCGCTACGATGAGTACCGGGGGCGTGTCGGTCTCTGCGTCTTGTCCTTGGTCTTCCCAATTTTCTGCTTGTCGATGCCTTGTGTACAGGTCCGTCTTGATGCGGCTCATGAATGCTTTGTAGTGTTCGGGGTTGGGCAGATTCCCGATTACCGATTCGCGCACTGAGTTGCGGATGAGGATGTATCTCTGCGGGGAGTCGTAGAAGCGGAATTCGGCGGAGTTGTCAATGTTTGATTGCCATTTGATGTACTGTGGGTAGAGATACGGGCCGAGCAGGATGCTCGCTGCTTGTGCGGAGGTGAGAGGGGCGCGGCGCTGTGCGATACTCCAGAGTGTGGCGGTGGCTAAGGCCGATGTCATATTGCGTAGAATGAAGCGTCGGGTGAGTTGGGGCAATCCTGGAAATTCTCTTACTTGATAAGGGCGTTTGCGAGGCGTGAGGATAGCGCGCGCTGCTTCTAGGATTCTTTCACTGTCCTTGGAATCGGGCGACAAAGTCGGCTTCAGTAGAGGCGGCCCGCGACGTACTACTACCGCTTCAGTCCCAGGTAAGCACAGCATGATCGGCAATGCAAGATAAAATATGGGCGGACAAGTCCGTTTAGAGAATGACTAGATGGTAGATCAGTGTTGTGGTTCATGACGAGCGAGAGGCGCACGCTATTGCCCTCGCGCTTGCCGCAGGTCGAGATCGCACTTTCAGACACTCATTAGGGGTTGAATTCTTCTCGAGCGCCTCCGCCGCGAGGAGAATATGATGAGCTGTCGCTGGTCTTTGGGTGTGTTTTAAGGGTGGTAACATGTGTGGTTGCGTCGCGGCTTCCGGCTAGGTTCGTATTATGGACACTCGTTACGGCTGACGCAGTTGACATGTGCGAGTTCAACAGCCCTTCTAGGACATATTCAAAGGGTTGCTCGACGTCAGAACGCGGTTTTGTGAACATCGTTAGCGCTCTCAGGGTCGGTGTTAGGTACCGTTTCCGCTGTAAATGTCAGCAGGCAGCTTCCTAAACGAAATGTATACAACAAACTGGACATACCATGATATTACGAACGTAGACGCGTTATAACATCTCCAAGTTAACAAGAACATCACGTGTACACCCGCCCTTCTCCACAAGACGTCTCAGAACCTTAAATATATGAAATTCATTACTCGCCTACGCCGCACCCTGTAACGGCTGCCCGTTCCCGCCCACCGTAACCATCTTCGTTACAACATACTCGTCAATACCCATCATACTACCCTCCCTTCCGAATCCACTCTCCTTCACCCCACCAAACGGCGCTGCTGGATCCGAAATGATACCTGTATTTACACCCACCATACCAACCTCTAGCGCTTCAGCCACTCTGTACACTCTTTGAACATCCTTGCTGAAGAAGTATCCCGCGAGTCCAACATCCGCAGAGTTGGCAAGCTCAACGACATCAGCTTCAGTGTCGAATTTGAACAAACCGGCGACGGGCCCGAAAGTTTCCTCGCTATGGAGCTGCATATCTGTCGTCATGTCGCGGATGACAGTAGGTTGGTAGAAGTTCTCTCCAAGATCGGGTAGCTTCTGGCCACCAAAGAGGACCTTGCCACCTTGTTTAACCGCGTCTTGAACATGCGAGTCGACTTTAGAAACAGCGCGGTCATGGATGAGGGGACCATGTGTTACGCCTTCGTCCCATCCACCCCCGACCTTGAATTTCGTGACTTTCTTTGTGAATTTGGTGGCAAACTCATCGTAGATGCCAGACTGGACGTAGATCCTGTTGGCACAGACACACGTTTGACCTGATGAGCGGAACTTTGCGGCGATGGCTCCCGTCACTGCGAGGTCGAGATCCGCATCATCGAAGACGATGAAGGGGGCGTTTCCGCCAAGTTCGAACGAGAGTTTCTTTAGCGTGTCTGCTGACTGCTTCATCAAGAGCTTTCCTACGCCTGTGGAGCCGGTAAAAGACACTTTCTTGACAGTCTTGCTGGAAGTGATAGTTTCGCCAACTTCAGGGGTATTTTTGAGCGCTGTGACGAAGTTAACGACACCCTTGGGGATGCCTGCCCGATGTGCAAGCTCAGCAAGGGCTGCTGCTGTTAAGGGTGTCTCGCCAGGAGACTTTGCGACCACCGTGCAGCCGGCTGCGAGGGCTGGTCCAATCTTCCTGGTAATCATTGCCGCCGGAAAGTTCCACCTAGTCTAGTTAGCCTCCTCCAGTGTGATCCAAAGCCGTCACTCACGGTGTGATCAATCCACAAACCCCCACCGGCTCCTTAGTTGTAAACACCCTGTTCCCCGCCACCGTCGCCGGAATGGTCGCGCCATACAGCCTCGGCGCCTCTTCCGCAAACCATTCACAAAAGCTCGCCGCATAAGTGACCTCTCCCTTCGCATCCGCGAACGGCTTGCCATTCTCCCACGTTATCAGCTTCGCCAGGTCATCCGCGTTGTCCATGATCAGCTGGTACCATTTGCGCAGCAGGCGCGAGCGCTCGCGGCCCGTGAGTTTGCGGAAGGAGGGGAGGGCTGCCGCGGCGGCGGCGATGGCAGCTTCCGTGTCGGCGCGGTCCATCTCGGGCATTGTGCCAATGAGGGTGCCTGTTGCTGGGTCTGGAGAGAGTCAGATGCAGACTCTAGGAGGGGCAGGATAGGAGTACCATGGACCTCGAAGGTCTTGCCTGACTTTGCGCTTATCCATTCTCCATTGACGTATGTTTGGTCCTTGAGAAGGGACTTGTCGCTGAGCTGGGCAGGTGGTTAGTAGTGGCTCCAAAGCTATGAGCCTGATCTGGGAGAAGCTGAAGAACGTACAGGAGGAATTGAATGACCCATGCTTGCGTATCCTCGTGAAACAATCAATGGCAGTGGTCGTGTCTGGAAGCTACTTCTACAAGCTCTTTGTCGCGCAAGAGATCGAGTTGCTGTCGCAAAGGAGCGCATGGTGCCGAGTATGGATATCAATGGTATTCTACAAGAAACGCCCAGCAATGATGCGGGGGCAAAAAAGGTGGCCTAGCCTTTTACGCGCACCAAATGCGTAGAGATGATGATGTTTGGCGCAGTTGGAGAAAGTTGGAGATGCGAGCCTATGACAGCGCCGAGATAGTTGCGGGGCTCCGGTTTATTCGGGGTAATTCGGGATGAGCGCGCTAACGCAGGCAGTGACGCGGGAATAATGGATGAGAAAGCGCGTATGAGGAGGATTTAACCGATCTAGGAGAGTATACACCCTGGTGATTACATGAGTGCCAAGTGGCTTCTATGGTATAAATGCCAAACAAATGTTACTGCTCCATTATCTGCTACGGAAAGGTGACGTCACCGCGTCTAGAGCGTTTATGGCGTTTGCAGATAGGTATGCTGCCTGTGCTTTACACGAGGACCAGAGCAGAACACATGAACAAGATGCCAGACTAAAGAAACCCATCGCCAAACGCCAGTATTGGGAAAAAGTCGGAATGGTAGCTAGCCTGCAGACCCGTCATTTCTTCACCGAGTCGTTACCCGCCATCTTCTCTCAGAAGAACATATCCAACCAATAGCCCCAGCTTCCTTTCTTCTTGTAGTTTTCAATGAAGAACCCCGTAGTTGAACTAGAACCCGATTAGCGCTTGACCTCGTTTAAACCTGCCAGCCGTCCACATCGAGGAACTTGGCTATGAAGGTACTCACCCTTTCGCCTGCTCCTTGTCCTTCGCCTTCTGCCAATCCTTCCACCTATCCTGCTCACTCAGGCTCGCATCGCGCCATGGCTCTTTGCCGCGCTCCTCCTTTCGGGTCCGGAACTTGTCGCGCCAAGATGGCTTTGTAGTAGGCGAGGTTGCTGTTGTATTGGCGGGTGGAGATGGCTTCTTGAGTGAGTCTGCGGAGTTGGACGTTGTATTCGAGGGCGGCGGAGCGGGCTTCTTGAGCGAGTCCGAGTCCGAGTCTGTCATGGTTGAGGTTGGCATCGATGAAGAGTTGAGTACGTATGTCCTGGTAGCTGCAAAGGTGTCGGTAGAGCTAGCTGGGTAAAAGTAGTGAGCTGTTTTGCTTTCAAGAGTGACTCTTGAAGAGTCAGGTAGCAGCGCGCGGGTTAGCGTTTGTTCTCTACGTGAACCAAGCTCGCGAACACATTGTTGGCGCATGGACTGGTGGCTTAGACTTATTCTTTGAGCGTGACAGTGAAACCATACAACAGTAGCCACAGGATCTGTTTTAGCTCGCAAGGCTGAGTCCGGGTAGTATCTGGCGATCGCGTGGCAGGGCAAGAGCTCGGGGCCAGAAATTCTTGGCCGATTTGGCAAACGAACTTCAACAATTCTCTCTGACGTACATCTGGCGGGGCGACACTTTCACTTATCCTCTACCGAGTACGGCTCCATGCGGTTCTTGGCTCACACGCTCCATGCGCAGCCAGGGTTGTAACATGTGAGACCAACACTCCAGCTTTGTTGACGCAACCGGGCGAAGCTTTGGTCTTGTGCTTCTCAAACCTTACACAGTAACCAAGTATACAGCGACAGGTAAAACGTATTCTGTATTGTGTATCTGTTGAAAAGTTACGTACACTGCCACATTCGTTCCCCGGTTGGTATCCTGTCATGGCTAACCTCGCTATCACCTTCGCAAGGTCGAGCGGCAGCTTGGCGAAATTCCGAACCCAGAATGGTGACCTATATCCCCTTATGCCGATGTTCTCAAGTGCGCTGAAGGAACACGCTATACCCTCTCCTCTCCGATAGTGGTATCGATCGCTTCGCTTCGCGCAAACCCCCACTGAAGACACCGCCCAGTTTATAGAATCAGAGATGCCGTCACAGCGTCCGTTATGGTAACAAGGTGTGTGTGTCGAACGCGGATTTCATGCACCCCTCCGTCTCTACCAGCGAACCACTTAGGCCCGGTAAAGGGAGAGTTCGAAGGCGGATCGGGAGGGCTGCTCATCGGGTACACACTAGGCTTTCATCATCTGGCGTCGCTGTTAGTGAATTCACCAGGCTGAGGGGGTGGTGGGGGCTTACTTGTGTTAAACTGGAAGGATGGAGAAGCAAAGAGGGTGTGGGTTGCGGGAAGTTTTTAAGTGCGCGAGCTTGGGCCAGGGCTTGGCAAAGATTTCGAGGTCCTGGCTCCTCGAGATGTCAGTCGATGCATTTCCCATCAATACATTGATTGAAGCTTTGAGCTTGTTTCTGTTGAGATATGAGTCTCATACATGCTTCACGGCATATAGCAAGTCGCAGTACCTGCCTACGCAGTTCATATGCTGAGATATCGAGATATTTCGGGACACGCCATCACGGGATCACGCCAAGTCGGGCGACATTATGTTCCAGCAGTGCAGCACGATGCTTTTCGAGCTCGAGACCCGTGTACGATGTGATTGAACCGGATGAGAACCTGCGGAAAACGCTCGATGACTTCAAAGCGACCAGTATGTCTACCTCATATGTCTAGGCCCCTTTACTTACCTAGTCACAGTTCGTCCTAGTGCTTGGGAGAAGCTCGACAAAGCATGGAATTCCCAGAGGATATCAAGTGATGCAGCTGGAAGAGAGATAGAATTATTTGGCTACGTCAGCACGCGCAGAGACGTTAACAAGAAGCTATCATTCACCATACTCCGCAACAAGAACCAGACACAGTGTATTCAACTCGTCTCCACATCAAACTCCGAAGGCGAAGAAGCGGAAGCTCATGCGCGCATGAGGTCACTAAGAGAGTGGACGCCTATCATGGTGCGCGGAAAACTTATGGACCGTCAGCCGGCGAAAGATGACACCTACCTGGGTATGAAATTGATTAATACACGGGAGATCGCAGTGCAGCACGTCGAACCTCTTAATGAGTTGCCAAACGATATCATCATCAAGCAAGACACGGTCTTTGGTCCTGATCAGCGGCATCTGCAGTTGCGCACTGACTCTGAATTGCGCTCGAACATTCTTCTGAGATCCAAGGCAATGAGCAGGGCAAGACAACATCTGAACGAACAGGAGTGGAAAGAGATTGAGACTCCCATTCTCTTCAAATCCACACCCGAAGGCGCGCGCGAGTTTCTTGTACCCACGCGGCAGAAGGGTTTGGCGTATGCACTGCCGCAAAGTCCACAGCAGTATAAGCAGATTCTCATGGCTTCAGGATTTACAAAGTATTTCCAGTTTGCACGGTGCTTTCGCGACGAGGATTTGAGGGCTGATAGGCAGCCAGAATTCACTCAGGTAAGAGAAGCACATCCTGTTGTTAAGCGGGCAACTAACACGTGCGTAGCTTGATCTAGAGATGTCCTTCGCTGGCGAAGAAGAGATTATGGCTGAGATGGAGAAGCTGTTGAGGAACCTTTGGTACAAAATAGCTCACCGGATGATTCCCACAACGTTCCCACGCATGACTTATTACGAAGCGATGGCATCGTATGGAGTAGACAAACCTGACCTACGATACAATGCGAAGGTACGTCCAGTTTAATGCTTCCCTTGAGACAAAGACTGATTGCAATAGATACACTCCATCACCCAGCACCTTCCCGCAGACCTACTTAGCAAGGTCACACCCCTACAAGACCCAACGGTTGAAGCATTCAAGATACCAATCTCCTCAGATCCTAAAAGGACTCGGAAGTTCATCTCCGACTTCCTTGACAGCCCGGACGGGAAACCCTACCTTGACAACCGCGACGGCCAACCCGGTGTCTTCGTTGGTGACCTCTCCCAACCCATGCAAGGCCTCGGACCTCTTGGATACCAATACGTAATGGAAGGCCCCGAAGACCTCACCGTCGAACACGGCGACCTCTTAATACTACAAGCGCGCCCGAACGGCCCACTCTCTGGCGGTTCTACCACGCTCGGCAACCTACGTCTCGCCTTATACAAAGCAGCCATAGCCCAAGGCTTAATCGAAGCCCCAGCGAAGGACGATTACCGGTTTGTCTGGATAGTAGATTTCCCACTGTTCACCCCTAGCAACGATAGTGATCCTGGCCAGGGAGGCGCGGCAGGCTTCTCATCAACCCACCACCCTTTCACCGCCCCAAAGACACCTCACGACGTCGATCTGCTCCTCACCTCACCCTCCTCCGCCACGGCAGCACACTACGACATTGTCGTCAACGGCATCGAACTCGGCGGTGGTAGTCGCCGTATTCACAACGCCGCTATGCAGGAGTTCATCTTCAGAGACATTCTCAAAATGAAGCCAGAGCGCATCGAGGACTTTAGGCATTTGCTGGATGTGCTGAGATCAGGGTGTCCGCCGCATGCGGGCATTGCGTTGGGCTGGGATCGATTGATGGCGGTTATGTGTGGTAGGGAGAGTGTGAGGGATGTTATTGCGTTCCCGAAGAGTGGGAGGGGAGAGGACTTGCTTGTTAAGAGTCCGAATGCGATGACTGAAGAGCAGTTGGATACTTATCATTTGAGATTGAAGGAATAGACCGCGCGGAGCGTGTAGGAGATGCAAAGGACGTGTAAATATTTATGGATATATACTGGCATCGGAGACTGCAAGTTTGGCGTAGTATGTGTTGTGGTTGTAAGATATGTGTAGCATAGAGACCTGAGTGGGCAGAATAGAGCCTACGCAGTGTATCATAGCGAGAAGGAATTTGTTTGCTTTCCAATTCGCACTCCACTGTCAGATACCTAAGCTGAAGGAACACAGCCCCACTTCCACTTATTTGCGCTGAGCTCCGTTTTCAGTACTAACCAAGAGAGCCCTCAGCCTCTGTTCCTGCCTCTTTCGTGCTCAATTGGAGTCTGTATCACCGCCAGCACCACTTTTTGCCACGCTAATTCTACAGATTACCCCTGTCCAATAGCAACTAGCACAGCATCAACAATGCAGGTGGAAATGCTGTGCGTACACCAAATTGCCCCTCATGGTTGCATGCAGCCATGTATGCGGCGCGGGTACACACATCCGTACCATCCACAACAGTCAACAATGCCAATCTTCTCCCACAGGTATCTCCGCAGCAAAAGGCGAACTAGTGGGACGGTCTCCCCGATGAAATTGAGTATCTCAAACCTCACGTCGTGCTTCGAAGGACCACACCCAGTACTGCTCACGGGTGTACTGAGTTACATGTGCTGATATACCGACCCCATGGTCGTGCCGCATCCGCGCTGATCGTGTCGCCGTTACCGCGTACCCACTATTCGGGCCGCGCTCCGCGCAGATCCTGTACCTATTTACCATTATTGCTATCTAGTACAAAAACGAAGAATGGGGAGAAGTCTAGGGTCCAGAGCCTATGAGTAGCAAACATGCACTCGCAGTTATGCGGCTCGCCGACAGCTTTTTTCGTCGTTGCACGACAGCCTTTTGCTCTGGGCATTGTTTGGTGTGGTGGTACTGACAGGAAGGAGTTGAGTGGACTGTGGTGAAAGGTTGATCGGTATGTATGGCTCATTTGATGAGACGAATGAGACGAGTGAGGCGGTTTGATATTCCACCGCATGCGACTATTGGGACGGAGGTAGAGGGTGCGCCTTCGTATCGTATGGGAAATGGGGTGAGGAACGTACGATATACCACGTGAGAGGTTTGGTGCGGACTATGCATCCGACCATGACTTGTAGCCTTGCTTGGATATCTTACAGGCTGGATAGCCTGGTCGAGAAGTTCACTTGGAAGGCGTATGAGACTAATGCGCCACCGACGATCGCTCGGCTCGGCAGTATCGATCCTAGATACCGAACAAAACCACGCGACAGAAGCAGAAAAAGTGCTATCCAGAGGGCTAGCGTGAGTCTAACGACCGCTAAAACCTGTGGTAGTGTTGGCTCGGTGCCGTTGTCCGCCACCATATGTCTAGCGACCGTAAGCGAAAGGTTAATTTTCGATAAAGCTTGTTCCATTCATTGCTGCCGACTGCGTTGCGAGGTGTGAAAGAGGGTCACAGTACGTTAGACAATTGTAGATCCAAAGCCTAACATAGAGATCATTGGCTGGTTCAGTCTAGCTGCCGACTGCTTGACGTTTGTCTGTGGTGGTCCGATTCAAGAAAATCCGCTGCACAACTCTTGCGCATGCATGCAGCCGCCTCGAAAAGCAACGTGGATAGAGATAGGTATCTCGGAATAGAGTCCCTTACTTTTGCTTCTTCTGTGCATTCATCTCCCACGAATTTAGCAAGATGTGCCATCGAGGAAGTTTCCGCTAAAACCCGGCATATGGAATAGTATCCGAGACTAGATGTGCGGGATCTGGGTGGAATTAGAAGTTGTGCTTGATAGCAAAGTGTAATAATTCCATCTGACGTGTACATCTCCTCGTGGGTAGCGTCTCTGAGGTGGACACCTATGTGTCCAAGCCATTGGGTAGCAACATCTCATATTGTTACAGCCCAATGTAACGGATGTGCCCGCGATATTGGCATAGTAGTAACACGGAGTCTAAGAAAAGAAAGTTTTTGGTAGCAAGGTAGCGACAAAATAGTGTCCTCCTTCTAACCATGGAGGGTACACTAAGTTCGCGACCTGGATTGGAGTGGGATGGATGCTTCTCAAGGATAGACCATGTCGGAAATTGAGCTAGGCCGAAGTAAGCCTGGATCGTGAAGTTCCATGGCATAGAAATCCTGCCAGATATGTCTTGTTGGCTCTAACGCATGGAACTGCCGTGTGGCTGGCGCATCAGATACAGGGTTGGCTGTTCAGCTGGCTAGTATCCATGGTGTAAGGTAGGGATCTTACCTACAGATGGTGAGTGGTAGTAACTGGGACTGAAAGAATAAACCAGATGAAGACGATGCTTACCGAAATCGTGACGCGGGGTCCGCGATCTAAATGGGGAAAGAGCGCCTGGCCGACTTCACGTTGCAGAAATTGCGACACCGCTTCAAACCCCACTAATTTGACTCTGATGTGCAGACGGGGAGTATCGGAACGGAAATAGCCCATACCAACGACATGGTGATGGCAGTGTCACAGCTTTCGACTTCATGCGTGACAACCCTGTCCGTGGAAGTGAGGAGTCAGAGCCGTGGCACTGCTGGTGCCATACAATTGACTCACGCCATCCTCCGCAACATTGAAACGATTGGGCAGGTAGACCAGCGGTGTAGTTAGTGATATTTGGGTAATTTGTGAATGTACAAGTGTTACTGAACGAAACAATGCTTCTCATCTCGACGTGCTGCCACATAGGCTCTGACGCAAGGGAATGCCCCTCTTGAGGGTCTGCAGTGCTCGTCTTGGGTGGGATATTCAAAATTAATTCAATGTATAGAACTAATCCACATATGAAACTACCACAGGTATGCATGCTCTCCCTCAACGCACACGCACATAGCACCTTCGCGATATATCTCTATTCCCACGCGAATGGATCCCGCCCCACCCTGCTTCCCTGCGACAGCTGCGTATTCGTCCGATGCCCATGGTTATGAGGTAGGGTAGCTTGAATCGTATATTGAAGTCTCCATGGTTCGGAACAAACGTTTGCGTGAACCGCACTCCAACGCCAGTGAGTGTATATGTAGGACCCACTTCTGACAAGATACTCGATATTTGTGTTATGATAAACGCAGGAATAGTTCCACATATCAGAGGGAACTACAAGTTTAGACTGTGATATATATACATGGTTGGTGATTACAGTACGAGCATCGCGCTCGTGGTTGAGAAGATGGAATCGAGGTAAAGACCTTGATGTGGCAGTTCCTGCATGTTTTTGGTACGTCGGACTGCCACCACTAGGTCATAGTGCGCACTTTATTGCGATATAACAGAGTGAGGATGTATTAGGCTAGATGACTGTGAGCGGAATATTTGCGTTGCCCGTTCTTCGGTCATGTTTGCTTCGCTCGCAGGGCGGGTGGGCGGCGTCGATGGGTTTCGGCCGTGGGGCATGGCTAGGCTCAACATTGACTCATCTCCTGGCTGGTAAGACATGTCGACGAGCTGAGACCGGCTGCCGGGAAAGGCATCGGAGTGTGCGAGAGGTTTCGTATGTTTCGAATACCGTGAGTGGCGGTGGTATATAGAATTTAAAGTTTGTGGGCGAATGATGGGCATGAGGTTGAGTTCAGCTGACTCCTTAGACACCATTCGGGTATCTCGGTTTCTTGACGTCGATATTCATCTTGATATCCTTGATATCTTCTTCTGTAGGCTGGTCGGATTCAACATGCGGGAAGCGAGCTAGCCGGTTCTCCAGCATCTCAAATGTCTCTGCATAGGCTTTGGAAGGAACGGCGTCTGGATCCACGACCAACGATGCGGCATCAATGGTAATCGGTCTCACGATTGCCAGGTGTTTTTGGTTTTCGACAAAGTAGTCACTGTCTTTCATAGTGTTTGGGTTCTCGACCCGCTGTACGCCGGGGTCTGAAAACTTCTCGGCCAATATCTTGCGCAGGACACGTTCGACTTGCTCATCTGTAGGGCCTTGCCAGGCCTGCCGGTCTTCGAGATACATGACGCGCTCATGTAAGGCTCGAAAACATATCTCAGTCCGATTCATAAACTCAGTGCTGTAGTGAATTAGCATTATGTTCAACCCAGGACAAGAGCTACGACACTTACTACCAAGCTGCAATCCGCTCGAAGGACCGATTGATATTTTGTAGTTGGAAGGTCCAGGACATCATGGGCTTACTAAGGAGGGATGTGGTAAAGAATGAGTCAAGCGCTGTAGCAGAAAAGTCAGGAATCAAAAACTAAGGCTGAAGGAAGAGCTTGAGTCAAGGTGGACCAAGAGCGAAGCCTCAGCATAAGGGCTGACACGACAGACAAGGGCTAAGATCGGAGGACTATAAGGCCAAGGGAGCGTCTCAGTGGCACCATTCGGCATGCAGCTAGGTGGGTAAGTCGTCGCAGGGTTTGGCCTAGAGGCGGTATAAATGTATCTCGCTGGCCGGTTGATCAGACGAAAATGCAGGACAAAGAGCCAATCAGGTCCGGCAGATGACTGACGATAGACACGACAGGGGAATGCGCCTGAAAGCATCAGTCTTCTGCGGGGTCTTCTTGGGGGAAAGTGTCAATGTGGCGGCAACAGACGATAACAGTGGGATTCCTACGCGGATCTCGATGCGTGTGGGATCATGCCCGTAAGAGATACGGCACGAGGAGGCTCAGGGAAGGGAGACGGAATGTGCATGTCAGGGTGGGCCTAGCAAAAGGAGAAGGAACGGGCGCGTGAAATCCACACGCAGGGGAAGAGTGCCACGAAGAGCCCAAACGATATGATCGACAATGCTGGAGCGGGAAAGAGGCACGGAACTAGGAGTCGGTGGCTTGTCCCGATTAAGCACGACACGGGCGAGTGCATAGTCGTGCAGCTTATGAGAGCAGTTTGTTTTATTACTGGGACAGCTGCGAAAAGTAAGACAGCATGAGCCAGCTGCGAGGGAACCGGCTGAGAAGGGGAGCGGCTGCGCGGAACCGGCTTCGTCTCCCAAGCGGCAGTGAATGCATGCAGGCCAACGACGCGGACTGGCGATGCGGCCGCGTAAGATCAGTGGACCTGGGGGTTTGTGGGCGAAGCCTGACAGGCCTACCCCTCTCCGCTACCTTGCCTTGAGCACCTCGCCTCGAGCGGGAGACATCTGAATCCTTCTTGTTTTGCAGTCCCGTGGATCGAGGGAATGAGTGGGGAGGGATGCTGATGTCTTGACGTTGGCCCAGCTGTTGATACGCACCACGCGTCCGGGCCGCGCCAAACTCCCACTCATTAACCGGACGCGTCTCGGGACGACTTCCTATTGACGACATTTCACCACACAGCCACGACTCTGATCGGTCAGGGCCTGCAAGCGATGCAGCCGACCACGTCACTCGCAGCCTCATGGGCAACTCAAACACCTGTTCCCAACTTCAACGTGCTGCCCAGCCCGCATCCCAGCGAAAGTTTGGCAAGCCAGCACTCAAGGGGGAAATTTTGGTTTCAGGTCACCGTACCCATATGTCATGCATATTACATCGACCATCTTCATAAAAAGCTTGGTACGACGACCAGCCGCAGGAGCGATCACAGCTCGGCTGCCCGCCATGGAGTCTGATGTTGCAATGCAGCAGCCAGAACGTATCACGATAGGGACATGCTGAAACGAGCTTTTACTTTTATTTGACCACACACCCAGTCATATGGCTTCTCGCTGCTATGATGTTGGTTCTTCCCAGATCTGTGACAGTAGACTGGTTTACGATTGGTTGATGGGCTGGTCCTTAGCGCACAGTCGACAAAGATGACTTGCCACGACATCAGCCAAATCATCGTAGGTTTGCCAAGTGCATCACCATCCCGCATGTGCTGGATTCTCAATCTGCATCTGGCTGCATGCAGTATCGTCACAGGCCCCCGCAGAACGCTGGCCTTTCAGCATCAGTTTCACAATCCTCAATTGACAGAATTCCCGAAGAACGGCTGACAACAGGTGTAGTCCTTGCGGCAATTGTTTCAATTCTCTTACAGCGCTATGGCTTTTTCTGCTTTCACACATGACCTTTTATCGGCCCTCTTATCGAGCCCAGTATTCACGACTCGAGCCACTCTTGCGGACGCGCTTTTCGCCACACACATACCTGATGAGCTTTCCAAACCAAAGGCTGGAGAAGATCTTCTTCAGCTGGTCATCTGCCAACTTTCCACAGAGACTGCTTGGGAAACATCGTTCCATCTCTCGCAAACATGGCGTCCTTGACCGACCACGATGTTGGGCGTCTTGACAGCCCAACCAGATTTTGGGGAGGGGAATAATCGGCGTTGGCCATGACTCGCAATGGCTCGCATGGACAAATCAAGCTCGAAGTAGGAACATAGAAGGGTGCGTTCATCAATCAACGCAACACCCATGTTTATGAAGAAGGAGCACGCACACCGCTGCATTAACTCACGGCCATAATCCAAGAGCATCTTACGGATCAAGCCAATTTTGCAGCCAAGATGAGGTGCTTCACGAGCACGTGTAGCAACATTCACGCCCTTCCCGCGACTACCTCGTTTCAATACTAGGCACGCCTAACACTGCCGGTGGGAAGCTCCCCAACCCTTGAATTTATTGCCGGGCTATCCGTACCCGATCGCGCAGATGAGTGGCACAGTTGGCGGCGAATAACGACTGTATGCAGCAGAGATCAACATCGAACGGTTTCCGAGCTGCAAAAGTGGCACCATTCTAGAAGGCAAGGGCGGCTAGATGGGCAAGACAGAGGTGTTTTGACTCCGTCGATCTCGACGGATCCTTCCTACTGACATGGCATGGTACCAGGTAGTTGCTCACTCATCCCCATACTGTCGGTCCCTTGACCCATGTTTCCCCTGATGTAGCCTGGCAAATTCGGTTAGTAATGCTTCTCATTCCAACGTCTCGACTGATGCATGAGGTCCACGCCCACGTGTATCCCCACCGGTGTCTCCGATGCGCGTCCGTTCTCAGACGCTATATTGAGGGCGAAACCGACACTCCGCCGGATACGGCGCCCATTAATCAGAAAAGGAGCATTTAGCCTCATACGCTAAACCTCTAGTAGTTTTCTATCACCAAGTTCACGATCCCAAGTTATTTCTCGGTTCCAGTCCCTCCACTACTTTGCTTTTCTCACGAGGAGGATCAATGACCACCAACTAGGATTTCAAATCATCACTTTAGGGCAGACCACTTCCCCTCGCTTAAAGCAACAATGGTCTGACTCGCAGCATCCTTCACCGTTCGAAACCTACCGACCTACAGTCGGGTTCATTACATCGACGATCGACCCCGGACTAATCAATAGACCGACGTAGAACGGTGTGAGAAATGTCCGTCGGTTCGAGTTTCCGTTCCCATAGCCCTGTCATGTGCAATGATGGTGCCACTCTCGGGGGTTCCCAAAGCTCGAGTGGAAACCCCCACACCCGCAGCTGGACCGAGCGGGACATGGAGTGGATCCTACTGGGTGCCGTCAACCTGGACCACCTACCATGCTCTGGCCTTCTAAATGTGTTGCCTTGCTTGGATTCTGTCGCATGATCGTTGCATCGACCACTCACACACCCTCCGGAGCTATATGCCGCTCATCCCCGATGCATATTCGCAACTTCGTCCTCTTTACTTACTCATGCTACGCATGCTCCAGTCACGACGCGGAATCGGCCCGAGTCATGTTATCTTCGCCTTGTATATCGCCACTATTTTAAGGAACAGGGGAAAAGCGGACGTTCGGGTTTATCCCGCGCTAGTTTAACGATAATAGCCCGACCATGTTAACTACCGGGTTCATTATGTGGGACTTCGGCTGACAAGTCATGTGGGCGACTAGAAGAAAGAGAGAAGAAAGGGCAAACCAACTTCTATTATTGGAAGCGTCTTCGATAGGTTCAGTAATACGTTGGTAATCCGAGGCTATCGAACCCAACTGCCGGCGGTGTAGAGGTGTGAGAGCGGATGGCCTTCTGTACACGAATCCCTCCACGAAATTTATGCCTCAAAGCATCTGCTCGCTTGTAACAAACAGACCCAGGACTCGGCCTGACATCCTTTCAACACAGACGCAAGTGCCTGAATGTAGAAAACATCGCCGATATCTCGATGAGGACGAAAACGCGACATGTCAAATGATTCATGAGGATTGATATGTATGTACGAGATCCACTCGAATATGTACAAGAGAAGAAAGGAGCATGGGCGAATATTTACAGGCCTAGAACGAGACAACTGCACGAACAAGGACGCACGCAGCACCTTACTCCGGACCCCGTCGGCCGAACAAGGAACTTGCCTCCTTCTCCGACTCAGCTGTCTGATCCGGTGGCAACTGACAGCATCTATTTGAACAGCTCTATAGCGTCCAAGATGACATTAGGCGCAAGGAAACCCTCACCCGAGCTGCCGCTCGTGCAGCTGATCACAATCGTGTTCGAGCCGCTAACAAGCGTGCCAGCCGGTATAGCATAATTGTACACCTCCCCGAACCCACGATAGGCGCCTCGCGTCAAGCCGCGGGAATCAATCTTGGTTGGTGCAGCAGGTGTAGCAGCGCTAAAGCTGTTGACGACGACGGAAGGACGGCAGCCAGCGAATGAAAGAGTGGTTCCGACACGGAGAGTTGCAGCTGCGGTATACGTACCCGAGAACTTGATCGTCAAGGGGTTGTTGTCTTTCACAATGGCCATGGGCACGCTGTCGAGGCTGCTTGAACCGACGGTGTATGTCAATGGGCCCCACGATGACATGCGCGAGTCTGTGGGATGCATGCGGAGCTGCTTATCTGCGTTCCGGAAGCCCTTGGGCTGGCCGTCCCACTCACCGATCCTCCAGATGGACGTCTTGGTCTCGGTGTCGGCGGCGATGTTTGCCGTCGTGGTCTTGCCTGCACTGACGCTCACGCTCGCAGCCTTGACTTGGAATTCGCCCTGGTAGAGGACCTGGGTGTAGGTTCCAGGCTTCATCGCCGGAGACGTAAATTTGCCAGCGCTGTCGGCATACGCCCAGTACTGCGCAGCGTCGTTGTACCAACGCAGGACCGTCTGGAAGCTGGACCCAACACCAGTCGCAGTGCCGGATACTGTTCCACGGGCCGAGGGCGCAACGTAACCAGTTATGCTAAGGTCCTTGAAGAATGTCGTATCCAGCTTTGAGCCGCCTTCTGGAACGCCAGATCTGGTGACTAAAGTTTTGAGATACGAAGTCAGAACATATCTCACATGCAGTTCGTAGACAAACGTTACTTACAGGCCAAAGCATATGGACCGTGGAGACCCTGGCGGAACTTTTCGGTTTGCACATGGCCACTGTTCATGTAGAAGGTGAGCGAGGTGTAGGTGCCACCATTATTGGTGTTGATATCGCGGTGGAAGGGCCCACCGGACGAGCCTTCGTACGAGTAGCTGTTCAAGAGGAAGCAAGCGTGGATTGCGTCGGTGTCACGATACACGCAGTGCTATATTTGTTAGCAAAGCTATTCTCAAGGTCCGAAGACAGCAAGACCCACCCGGGTGTCATCGATGAAGCGTTCGCTGGAATAGAACTTGGATCGAGTTTGGCCGTTGACAACGAAGACGTCGGAGCCCTCGACCGTCGAACTAGATCCAACGGTCGTCGAAACAACACCGAAGGGGTACTCCAACGGTAGCGCAGAACTCGTCAGACGAGCGATAAACCGCAGTTCACCAATGTCCGGTTCAGCCGTAGTGTAAGTGGCCATATATATGTTCGCGTCGCCAGATTTGGCAACTAGGTAATGCGTCAAGGTGCTCGTCGTGCAAGTAACCTTGACATACTGGCCTGTAATCCTTCGTTAAATCGACGTACAGAGGTGAGAAGTGGCATAACTGACTGCTAATAGTTGTATACGTAACTGTCGCAGATCCGAGACCAGATGAAATGTGCGATCCCTTCTCCGTCGACTGCAGTTCCTCGCCGCGATACTTGATGGATGTGATATCGCAGCTCTTTGCGTTGACAGTGAAGACAAGCGCATTGGTGGAGCCAGCATCAACAACGATGTTGTCACCACTCTTCGTTACACCAAAGGCTACGATGGATCAGCACCGACTCTTGTCGACTTCATCCTAACGCAGTAAAAGCTTACCCGCCAGGGCCGAACCACTCAACGCGGCCGCAGCCAGCAACGCGCTCTTGAGAAACATAGTTGACAATATAAATGAGAGAAAGAATGTCCAGGAAGCGAAAGTACAATAAAGAGTGACTAGCAACAACAAGTCTTAAAAGTAGACTGTTGGCTGAAGAAAGCACGACAGAATAGGCGGCCGAATACTTCCGCCAATCTATATGTTTACATGTTCCGACTCGCCTGGAAACATCGGCATTGGGTCCTGATGAGGGGGCTCGGCGCTATTTCTTCCGAAACAGAAGTCATTTCCACTACGGGACATGCATAGGGCTCTCCATCACACGACTGCGTGATGTTGCGATCATTCGGATTTTGGTGTGAGCGGTATGGCTGCGGAAGCGGAAGGTATACTGAAAAGATAGGCGCGAAGCTTTCTTCCGTACCCGGTTTGCGCGTCTTCTTCATCTATATTCCCAACGTACAATATCGAGGATTCAGGTTCGCGCGCTACCGTGGGAAACACGTTTTCTGGAACCTGGGGTAGATGAAACGTTAGTGGCGGAATATATTCTCCACAGACCTAAGCACTTTCGACGTCTTGGCAAAGCTGTGTAAGGTAACAGCTTGGCCTAAATTGTGAGGAAATAGTGGGGGGGCGGAATATGAAGTGGCGCTCGCATGGTTAGAGAGGATAGCGATGTTTCGAGATGGATTCAAGGGTCAGAGGGTCGAAAATGTGAAATTTGAGCAGCACTAACGGCGATTGAAGAAGGTAAAAGCAAATTGCGATAGGAGATGACTGATGTCAAAATGCGAATATTATGGGGAAAGGATACCGATACCTGAATTCCATGAACGCAAGAATATCCTTTCTCAAATCAATCTTCGCCCCCTGGGCAATCGTTCTTGTACAGTGGATTAACCTCGACCTCTCGACACCAAAGCGCCCATGGCCTCGCAAGCGTTCCTGACATCGACTCCCAGGCATCATGCGACTCTCTGTCGCTCAGGTACTTCAACTCACCGCCGTCGGTCTTTGCTTTACCTGACTTGATTTTTCCTCCCGCTTCCACGTCGACTTTGCCTTCGAGCGCGTAGCCAGTATGCGCATTCTGGATCGTCAACGCCGTTGTCTGTGTCTTTGCTGCTTCCTTGGTATATATCGCCTGATACACGGCTTCCTCGATGCCATGCGCTACAGTGGTGAACCCATGTCCTTGTAGGAGTACGACGGCATGATCTGGTTCGAGCTTCGGGTCTGAAGATGCGCCGCCGAGCTGCGAGGGAAGGGCGGACCGAACTTTCGAATAGATAAAACCTGCTGAGGTAGCTGGTTTGAAGGATGCGGCGAGGGAAGCCCCCAGTGTGGCGTCGCGAACAAGAAGGTCGTGCTTCGAGCTGGAAGACCAGGAGCTTGCAGCGCTCCAGACGGGTACGTTTGTCCCTGTCGGTCGTAACCTGTCAGCGCTGCGCACATTATCGTGTTGAAGCAATGAACGTACCCAAGAAGCCAGCCATATGTATACAATTCTTCAGGGGCACACCACTAACACAATACGGCAACACATCGCTCGTATGACTATGCACTACACTATTGATAGCAGGAAACCGCTTGTATATCTCGCTGTGGATATATCTCTCGATATACCCAGGCTTCGCGTTCTTCTCGACCGCATCGGCCGATTCGACGTAGTACTCGACCAGATCGTCGGGCGAGCTAACTAGGGCCGGCGGCATGTTACAGGGCATGTAGAACGTAGCGGCATTGTCTGGCGAGCGGACGGAGATGTGACCGTAGGCGTCGACGATGCCATTATTGTGTAGGATGTGGGAGGCTGTTACGAGGCCTTTGAAGAGGTCTTCAAGGCCTACCTTTTCGCGCTTCGGAAAATATCCCGCGGACATGATTCGTGTGGAGAGTAGTAGGTATCATGGTGGGCGAGATGTCGAAGGCGTGTAATGGTGTTGTGCTTGCTAGATGCTCGATGACGTGCGCTGCAGCTGGTGTGGGGGAAGGGACGAACGACTGGCGGAGATGGTTCGGGTTGATCCCTGTCTCAACTCGGAACGAATATCATGCTCTTCGTTTTCTCATTACTTCGTAACGAAGCCCACGCACTGCAACTTGCACGTAGGTACTCGCTGGATAATTTTTCCTGTGAAACACGTCCCTAGTCGATAGCAATTTTTCCTGCTTCCTTCCTTGTCCTGCCACCTAGTATATGCAAGAGACTCGCTACAACACTGAGCTCGCTTATTTCTACTCTGAACGGCAGAAGACGAATTTCAGGGAGTTGAAGGCAAGGAATGGAGGCTTCCTCAAGCTCTCAAATAACTTAGTATTGATGATAATTAAATGAACTGAAGTAGATGCTTGATCAAGTTAGACCAAAAATGAATCTTGCAGGAATACAAGCCCAAGCATCTAGTGATATCTCATCCCTTTCGATAATAGATACTGCAGCCCATCATCAAGCTTCTTAGCACTCACCCGTGGCTTGGAAGAGTGACAACAACCTCTTCTGCTAGACTAAGCGGCGTGTGAGGGCCCTGCTATAGAGACGTATAGCCCAGACCATCGGATCTGGAGCTTCTGTGGTGGGTGTGTCGATATACTAGTCGATTCCTCGATCGTGTGCATTCCTGCTCGTGTGGTGGGGTAATTGTGTACGGTGTAATCGTGTCGTTTCCAGCGGCCACAACCTTAACAAAGGTCTTCCATCCAAAAGCATATCATCTTACTCAAGTCGTTCAACTGTCCCCTCGATGCCGTAAGCTGGAGACCATGGAACCCTCTTCAACCCATGTCAACGTCTCCATCCTGCTCCTTTTCGTCCCTGTCGCCTATTCCATCAAGCTCCCCTTCTGCGGAATCCCCAGACCCTTCATCCTCACTGTCTTCGTCAATAATCTTGCCCTCAACCTCACACTTCCTTGCGTAACAACACCCATCTTTTTCTTCTTTCCCGCCCAGACCGATACCTGTGTACAGGCCCTGTCTCAGCTCTTCAATAATCTTGTCGATATCAACCGTACACCCTCCGTCATTTTCGTAGATAATTTTCTTCGCGCGCGCGTTGGCGGAAGATTTGAGGCTATGCGCGGAGTCGACGGTAGTTGTGCCAATATTGGAGTTGAATGAGTATTTGGTGGGATAACATGTATCTGTCACTATGTAGATGACAGTACTGGATGTCGATGTCGTTGGTAGTGGGTCATGTGATGATGATGGCTGGTTTGATCGTCTGGTGTGAGAACTTTGCGTAGGCGTGTGCCCACGAGTTGTGCATGAGCAGCTTGGGCGTTCGCTAGAGAGAGACATGGTCTTTTCGTTGTTTGATCGCCGATGGCAGAGCGAGCGATCTCGATCATGAACAGTGTACACGCATGTAGACTACGGTGGGAAAGGGGTGCACGCTTAATGTATGTTCAGGTCCAGGCCCAGTCCATCCAGTAAGCTCATAGCCTCCGCGGAGCTTCAGTCTTGGTTGTGGCTAATTTCTTGTCCTGGGGGCAATTCCATTCCACCTCACCCGAATCGTAGGCGCACACATAACTCCAACAGGGCATGACGTAGCACGCGTCCGTCATGACTCCCCCACACATAATTTACTGCTCACCTGTTGTGGGTAACATCCTGTGATTCCGCGGCCCCTGGCAGTTGGCTAAAACGAAGAAGTTGGACGTTCCATGCACAATGACCTCATTCATCGTGCCCTCGGACCCTGACTACATTCTTTGGGCCTAGCGCACGTCTAGCGCCCGCCCATCAAAGAGTTGAGGGGTCTTGATTAGCGGTAGACTAGCATATCAAATTCCGAATCCATGGTACCTTGTTCGGGATGGTTGATACTAAGCGGCATCGGGCACGGCAAGCAACGGCACTGACATGGAGACCTGGATTGACTTTAAAAGTGGGCCGAAAAGGTACTGCAGGAGAGTACTGCTTTTGCTCTTGTTGCAAGGTATCAACGTGCCGTTGCACAATACAATCATTAAGGATTTTTTTCATAATGTGCGAGCTGTCCAGCCAGAGCCACTTCAGTGTGCCAAGGCGACTGCATGTCGTGGGAAAGGTGTTCGTCAAACGATTGAAGAGCAAAGATGAATTTACTGATACAAACGCACGAGCAATGCAGCCCACCCTCTTCGTCCATGTCCCAGCCAGACCCAGCGCCGTCAGCTCCGTATGCCTTCTAACAATGTCCCTATGTTACAAAATAGAAAAGAGTGGCACCTAATATGATCGCCCATTGATTTTGAGTTGTAGAAAGGAATACCAGCCAGGGTTCAAAGATATCCTGACTGATACGGATCTGGACTTCGACCCGAATGTGGAACAACTACTCCGTCGCTGCTTGTGCCTCGCTTGCTGGCTTCGCATCGTTCTTGTGTTCCTCCACGCTCTTTTCCTTCTGTTGGTCTTCGACCACTTCCACTGTAGGCGGAGCCTCGCTAGCCTCAGCAGCCTGCTCTTGCTCCTGTGTCTCTGGGTTTCTACCCTCAACATCGGGGTGAGGCGGCGCAACACCCTGCTCCTCAGCAGGTCCATGAGCATCAACAAGACCCTCGTAGATCTCATTGCCTTGCGCATCAATGATGCGCGTCCGTGTCTCGTACCGAGTCTTGAAGCTAACCTTTCCTGCAAGCGCTGCGACCTCATCGTCGTTAAGAACGCGGCCATTTTCGTCGCGGTACTCAATGCGCTCTTCTTTGGAGACGACGGGCAAGTCTTTTGGAGCGCCCTGCGGTGGCGGGGAAACAGCAGCTTGCTCAGATACTACTTCTTCCTGCTGCGCCTGCTTTGGTTCCTCCTGCTGGATCGGAATTTGGGGAGCAACAGGAGGCGGGGGAGCAGATGAGGGAACAGATATCGACGCAACGGGAGTGGTCTGAGCGTTGTATGCTTCATACTACACCAAGTTAGGGAGTATCCTTTCATGTTCATCTCAAATAGAACGTACCGATGTGAGAAAGTTGTTGCAGTCCCAGTCCCAGGTTCCAAACAGCTTGACACTGTTGCAGGCATCCTTGGTCCATGCATTGCCGTAGGCAAGAGGAGAGTATACTGTGAAAACCGTGATAGCAATAGCCAAGAAGCCCACAGCTGCTGCCTGACCAATAGCAGGATACTGCTTCAAGCCAAAGCTGCTAAACCGGAAGCTCACGAAGTCGAACATCTGGCATAAAGCAAGAATGGCGAAGTAGAGTGCGGGCAGATAGTGGTGCAGGAACAACTGACGCGCCATGAGGTAGAAGGGGAAGTAGTGGAAAGCCCATCCAAGAATGCTCATGCCTACTTCGTAATCGAAGCGCTTGAACGTGACGTTATTATAGTCACGGTAGCCACGTTGCCAGCGGAGAACCGCAAGACCCTTGATGGCAATGTAGAGTCCAATGAGCGCAGTGGAGCTCCACCAGATGACTGGGTTTCCAATCAGGTAGATCTGACGACTACACGTTGAGGTACGAAGTCAGTAGATGTCGCCAACGTAGTTTGTATACACCAAAGTGACTTACTTGTGTTTTCCCCAGAAGTTAATACCACGGCGTAGAATGGGCCAGGAAGGCGGGCGCGAATCCCACGCGTGAGATTCAGTAAGGCCGGCGTTCGTCTTCCACATGACCTTTTGCAGCTCCCAGAACTTGCCAAAGAAGCCTGGGTTGCGATAATTCACCTTTTCAGCATCCTCTTTCATCAAAGGGTGGACATTGCCCTCAATGTACCAGATGCTGTTCGGCAGAGTACCACCCCTGGCGCATGTAACTTCTTGCTGCTCGAAACCCCACTCAGGCAGTTTGACCTTGTGCGAGAACAGCACGCAGCCAGTCATGAGATGGACAAGCTTGAACTTCGTCTGGATAGTCCGGAGCCGCTTCTTCGCCACAGCTCCATCAGACTTGCCCTTGATAATCTCCACGCGGAAAAGATCGTTCGCATCGCCCTCGAACCCTTCATAACCGTAAGCAGACACCTCGTTCTGCCAATCAGCCTCCGTGACAGGTGCACGAACATCGTGGGAGTGGAGACGGCGGTCAGTGGTAATGTGGTAGAGCCTGATGACGGCACCATCCTCAATGTAGTCCGGGCCTATGCCGTCCCAAGCTTTGGGGCTTGTAAGATTGGGCCCAGTGTAGTCTTCGGGCATGATGGGCAGAGTCTGATTTTCCATGATCCAGATGTTATTCTCGTCCTTGTGGGGATAGAGGGTAATCTGTTGCTGCTTGCTGCCGGTCGGATACATGTGGCTATGGGAGTGAAGATATCCTCCCTGCGTGTTCCAGTGGCGGAGAGAGACGCGGCTTCCGAATGCAACATCAGCCGGAACAGCTTGCATGCCCTTGGAGTTTAAAGTTGCCTGGAACTCGGAGGACATGAAGCCATCGCCCTCACCAGGGTTGACCAGGCAGATGAAATGAATTCCGAACATGGCCATATAGAATGACACGGGAATGACCACTAGGCAAAACATGCGGGCGAAGAAGTGCTTGAACCACAACCGGGGTGTGACATTCTTCGTGTCTCCGAGTAGGATCCAGAGCTGCAGGAGCGTCAAGCTACCAACCCAGGCGATGGTGAAGAGACCAACCCACTTCACGCTGACGGTCGCTCCAAGGCCGACACCAGTTGCTGCCAGCCAGAACCACCACGATGGCTGGAAAGCCTTGGAAGGTCCCTGCTCGTGTTGGTTCATGAAGCTTGTCCAGGCGAGTGCGGTTACGGCGGTGAAGATGACGAGGGGCGAGTCGAGGAGGATCAGGCGAGACTGGGTAACGAGGGCATTGTCTGGCTACTGTCAGCATGTAGTTAACACGCTTGTAAAGCTCAAATGCTCACCGAAGATGACGAGTCCTGCTCCCAACGCTGCAGTAGTTGTGCGGCAGCCTGCAGCCTTGAGAGTCAGGAACATGGTGGGGATCGTCAGGACACCGCAGATTGCGGGCAAGAGGCGCATGGTAACATAGGGCACCCCCGGCTCAAGATAGTCCTTGCCAATGTCCTTGAAGTCGAAGTTGCCATCAAACCCACCCAACCATCCTGCCAGTGTAATGAGGAGCTTCGCGAGCGGCGGGTGAACGTCCATAAAGAACTTCCCCTTGATGTATTTGGATGCAAATCCACCGAAGCTGAGGGGCAGAATTAGCTAATGTTCAAGAACAGATATTATCACATGCAGAAACCTACTGAACTTCATCGAAGACGACGCTGGTGGGCTGAGCTATCCTGAACAATCGCACGACGGATGCGATGGCTGTCAGTAGCACCAGCAGTTGCCAGTCAGAGCCTGGGAGGTTGAAGATATCATGGTCCTGCACTCCCTCCGATGTGTAGCCCCGAACTTTTTGCTGCTTCTGCTGCTTCCGACCATTTGGTGCTGGTGATCGCGAAGGTGACTTGCCCGAGCGGCGCGTGTTTGGCTTCTCGCTCAGATAGGTATTCGATGCCGTTTGGCTCGCCATGATGGCGGGTTGTGAGGGGGTTTTTGCGGCTCGATCAAATGATGGGCGGAGCTGTGTTGATTGTTGGGGAAGCGCCAACAACAATATTATGGAAGACACCAGAGCGAGCTCCTAGCCAGGACAAGAAGGAGTTAATGAGAGTACAAAAGGTCCCATTAATTGGCAAAGGGAAGGGCGTCGAAGCGGTTATGAACAGCCAAGGGGCATCGAGGGTCCCGCAAGGAGTGGCCGTGTATCCTGGCCTCTGCAATCGCAAGCTGTCCCCTCGACAGCAGGGAGGCCCTTGCCGAATTGGGACACTGAGCTGAAAATAGCGGGAGGTTACGCACTCCAGCGCCGTATAATGAGAGCGCACTTTTCGATCACTATGATGTATGCACTGTCTATCTTTCAATCCATCCACATCCACACATTTGAGTTTGATACGGTCGCGGCAAGCCGGAGCGTGAAATATATTGCGCGTGTACTTCGTGGTTGGGATGTGGCTTGTTGCCTGTGGCTAGTGCTTCTGCTCCGGGGAAAGAATGATCCGCGTGCCTGCCGTTTTGGAATCTTTGCCTCGAACTCTCTCCACCCTCACTGCACCCGCCGCCCGATCGCAAGCCACGACAACGCGCGATGGCTAACCCCAACGGTGATGGAGCTGCGGCCAGCACCTACGAGCTCAGTGTCAAGCCCCCATCGAACGTTGTCATTCCGCCGCCAAATGTGCGCGAGAACGTTGCCAAAACCGCCGACTTCATCAACCGCAGAGGCGACGCGCAGTTACCGCCGCTGAAACTGCGTGTCGCCGATGACCCCAAAACCAAACTACAGTTCGTGCTCGATGATGACCCATACAATGGTTACTTCTTGTGGTACCTCCAGCAGCTGAAGGAGGGCCATGGGCCTGCTGCAAATCAGAATGCACAGCCGGTGGTGGAGAAACCCAAAGGGCCTCCAGAGCCGCCCAAGTTCAGCTTCTCTGCGCGCATGCCCAACATCAGCGCAAAAGATCTTGAGGTGCTAAAGTTGACAGCTCTATACACGGCGCGCGTTGGCGAGAACTGGCTGAAGGAGCTGCGCAACCGTGAGTCTGGCAACTTCCAGTTCGACTTCCTGCGACCAAATCACAGCTTCTTCCAGTTCTTCCGATCGCTTGTCGAGCAGTACAAGATTCTGCTCGAGGAAGAAGCAACAGTCGAGGCACGCAAGCAGGAACTGCAACGCAACATCAAGAATCGATTCCACGTTCTGGACCGGGCGAAGCAGCGCGCCGAGTACGTCAAGTACGTGACAGCACAGAAGGAGAAAGAGGTCAAGAAGGCCGAAGACGAGCACAGGGAGTTTGCGAGCATTGACTGGCATGATTTTACCGTCATCGCAACTGTACTATTCGATGAGGCCGACGACGCAGCAGATCTTCCTCCGCCAGCGCTTCTCAATGACCTACAGTCCCAGTCACTCGAACAGAAGGCCATGGTTTCGCTGTCAACGAGGCGCCTCGAGGAAGCCATGCCTGACGAGTCTACCTACTACAATGCAACCCACCATCAGGTGCCCCCACCCCCGATGCAACCAAACTATGCCCCGATGGCGCCACCCGTTCAAGCACCATATGGAGCATATGCGCCGCCTCCTCAGGAGTACATGACGCCGGCACAGAGGGCGCGCGAGGAAGACCAGGCGCGACTGGCGAGAGAGCGCCAGGCAGAAAGCGATCAGAGAGCGCGTGCTCAGGCTGCGGCAAGGGGAGCGCCCGGCCGCATTGTCACAGACTACGTCCCCCGCGCCGCCGCAAAGAAGGGCAACGTTCTAATGTCTGTGTGCCCTAACTGCAACCAGAGCATGCCTTCCAATGAGATGGCGGAGCATCTCCGAAGTAAGTACCTCGCCCTCAATTTGCGAGTACAGTGCATGCTTACATTCATTTTAGTCGAACTACTTGACCCACGCTGGAAAGAACAGCGGGAGAAATTCGATTCTCGGTATTCCACCACCCTCAACACCGCCGACGTTGCAAACAACCTCAAGCGCCTCGCCAGCCAGCGTGACGATATCTACGATGGCGCAACTGGGCTGCCCATATCTGCCGAGGAAGAAGCTCGAAGGAAGAAGGCGGCAACATCGTATGACGGACAGCCAGACCCAGCCAAAGACGCTGCTCGTCTTTCGCAGATGCAGAGCATGAACGTGCAGGAACAAATCCGAAGGATTCACGAAAAGCATCGTCAGTGAAACAGGAGTGAGTGTAAGTTCAGTATTCTTTTGAGCGCCGTGATTTCTCTTGATACCATACATTGGCGGCTGAGAGGATCTTCTATTGCATTGGGAGGGAGTTTGGGAATTTGTGCATAGGGTGTCCACCCTGCATAGTGGCCAGGTCGAAAGGACTTCCGTGTATAACAGTTTCAGGCCCTAGCCTGACTATGATAGCATTACATAATGCAGAATCAGTCGAAAATATTCGAACTATTTCAGCCCTCGTTATGCGATGCTCGTGACACTCAATCAAGTGAGACTCATTCGGGTCTGGGAAGCATGTCCGGCGGCGAGCGCGGAGCTCGGCCTTTTCAAGCTTGGCTCCGACCTCGAAGGCCTATGATATAATCACCGATTTATTTCCACGCCCCAGTGCACAACTTCGCATACTGCTTCCTCGCATCACAACATGTCGTTAGCACAATCAACAAAAGGCGATATGCCTTACCAAGTGCGCTCACTCGTACGTATACCCCGGAATTGATCGTCCTCAGCACTCGCCGCGCTGCACCTCTGCGGTCCATTGCGCCCAGTGCAACAGTACCTTGGCTCCATGCAACGAAAGCACTGCCGCAGGCCCGGGTCGGGAACCATGGAACTTTGCTTACTGTGTGTATCTACAGTACCGTTCATTACTGAGACAAAGTAACCAATTCGCCGCCTACAACTTCCGCGAGTACGCCAAACGGAGAACGCGCGATAGCTTCCGGGAACATCAAAGTGTTGCAGAGGAAAGAAGGATACAGGAGCTGATGCAGAAGGGGCTGAAAGAATTACAAATGCTGAAGGTGCGTGAGATATATTTCCGGTGGTCAGAGATTTACCTGGATGGGGATGAGGTCTTCGAGGGAAGGCGAAAAAGAGCTGGCAACCGCGTTCATACTTGGGGTTTACGGTTGCCAAAATGAGGAGATTGTGACATAGGGTCAGGAATCTAGATGATATCAGGGGCTGACATGAGCTTACAGAGGCAAACCGTCATAAGTCAGTTCTACCAGATCGACCGGTTAGTGGTAGAGGGTGGGAAGCAGGGCAAGCAGACCGGAAATGAGGGAGATATCGTAAGACAAAAGGATCAGGGGTAAGTCATAAGATGTCTACAATTGGAGGAATTCTACTGACACCGTCGTAGGTGGGATTGAGTGACGTGCTGCGGTAGTTGCGTACGATTGATCTGAAGAAATGACCCTGTAACAACACGGCGTGCCCTGCTCGCATAATCAGGCGTACGGGTCGAGAACGAGTATTTCGACTTATTTAAATGACCCCAGGTTGTTGTTCGGGACTGTACCATAGCCTGGGCCCGGTTTCGAGTTCCCCGAACAGTCCGTAGTTCATTTAGAAGGACTGCTCGGCTCATATGCGACATAGCTAGATAAATATCATCCACTTCCGCTCTTCATATCAAAACTCATATCATAAAGCCTGTAAGTTGCTCAAGTACACTTGAGTAACTCCAAGTTAGTACAAACACAGGTACGTGCTATGTGAATGAATGCTTCTATCTCGACGCCTACCACCGCAATGGGTTGTTCTGGAGCCGACCGGATTCGGTATGGTGGCGCACGGTTGCACCTTCCCAACTCCAAACTGACGCGCTTTCCCTTCACCGCATCGCGACTGCCCGTCGCATTGCGCCAGCATCCAACCCGCCTTCGCCTGACCTGCGCGTTCCCGCCTATCGAGGCAGTTGCATATTATTATGGCCCCGGTACGTCATTTCGAGCTTGCTCTGCGTTGTATCACTTAACCATGTGTTTGCGACTCGCGGCGAACACCTGCGCGCGCAACATCACATTCTATCACAGTGCATTATCTTTCATCAAACTTTCTTTCGCAACGCGGAGATGAGGGGCGTAAAAGGGGACAAAACGTATATTGTGAGCGCTGCTGCGTCTGCTGGCAGAGCTATTTGCACCATCGCCGCATGGCCGCGCGCAATGCGACATGAGCTCAAGAACGTTGCAGACCCTCCACAAGAGCATTAGTCGCGTTGAGATTACTTTTCAAAATCGATTATATGAGAAGTCATGGTTCACTAAATCTCTAAGCTGACATCATGTGACTAGTTTCGGAATAGAGACCGATCTAATAGATCAGGACGCGGTCAGATAGAGCACAATGTTTTAGAAGGACTTCCTATCAATCAGTACCGGGAAGTTGAGATTACTATTGGACCGAACTCAGCCGACAACAAGCCCGTGGACAAAGACGCCTGGCCTGAACTGCCCATGCCACGAGACTCACACATGTTACCGGAGCATTCGCAACAACTACTCCGTGCTGCACGATCTGGGAAAATATACAAACCCCCAGCACCACCAGAAGACGACAATGAGATGAAAGATGAGGAAGAGGAGAGCAAAGAGGTGCAGACTGGGTTTACCGTCAAGAAGTATGTTAAGGTAGCACGTCACCTTGAAGTGTCGGAGCCCGAGTATCTTGCGAAAAGAAGGAAAGGCCTTCCCTCGCCGTATGTAAATGGACAGGTGGCGCAACCTGCGTTGAGGGAAACCAAAGTTAAGAAGTTGGATGCTGAAGGCAATGTGGCGGTCTACAAGGTCCTCGTACCGGAAGGCCAGGCTGTCGAGGGCGAAGTCCAGCCTACGGACGATGCTATTGAGGTTGCGCCTGCTGCTGCCGCCCCCGGAACAATTGTAGAAGGCGTTGGGGTTGTGAATGCAGAGGGCGTGGTAGTAGCCAACGATATCTTGCAACAAACGCCACCAAGAAGACGCCCCCCACCGCCGAAGAAGAAGATGAAGCGCGGAGGTCCTGGCCGTGGAAAGAAGAAAGTGGTGTTTGCTGAAGGTGCCACGGAGCAAGGGACGCCGGCATCGAACACAGGAAGTGATCTACCTTCAGTGCCCGGGTCTAAGCAAGAAGACGGGTCTGTGGCACCATCCGATGGAGGAGATACGCCCATGGCCGATGCTGGTGGGGAGGAAGAGGAGGGTTCTGGTGAGGAGGGCTCCGACGACGAAGACCACGATATGGAAGGTACCTCAACACCGGCAACCCCTTCGCGACCAACCTCTGCACCTACAAGCGCACCACCGTTGGATTCTACAGACGTAACGGAGGCTCCCCCGCCAGAGGATATTGCTGCTCCAGAACCTCCAGTGACCGCTTCCGTCGAGACCCTGCAGCCTCTCGCAGAAAGCGAATCATCCGCGCTGCCTACATCCGTGGCCGAGACGATAGAGCCTGGCCCAGGACGTGACACCTCCAGCTCACCAGACTTGCCATTGTCAGCAATCTCTCACAGTCGACAGAACTCGCTCAATCAGATCCCGACTTCTGCAACTACCACCGAGCCTTTAATCCTTGAACCCGCCCCGAGCGAGGCCATAGTCCCAACGTTAGAGTCAGAATCTGCACCTGAGCCAATAGTTGCACCTGAGCCGGTAGCTGCACCTGAGCCAGTAGAAGTGGCCGAACCAGTAACTGTGGCCGAAACCGTAGTTGTATCTGAGCCAGTAGCTGCGCCCGAACCTGTACCTGCGCCTGAACCGGTAATCGCGCCTGAACCGATAGCTGTGCCGGAACCCGAAGTTGTTCAAGCCCCAGCTACTGTACCTTCTGCTCCACCATCCGAGCCAGATCTGTTAGGAAGTTTGGAGAGACAACTTGAGAAAGACAGCGAGGATATGGCGGGTTTATGATCCTGTTTTCTTCTTATCACTGCTAACAGTCATCTCTTCAGAGGAGGGGTATACCGGTGGAGGACGAGTCTGACGCGCCCATGGATATATCGAGCAGTGCTTGAGGTCCAATGCTCCCTGAGCAGCATCCGGTTCTGACATTGGCTCCATTTGACTTTCTATTTAGTGTATTTAAGCTCAGATGGTTGGCGTTTCGATGGTCATGCTTTTGCATGAGAGTGTTGTATATGGTTGTATGAGTACGCTTGTACGGGATTGTATTGGAAAAGAGGGTTTTATTCTGTTAGCCGCAATCGTATAGTCAATGCAAATACATTACCTTAGTCCCTTCGGTATCTCCTTCATGCACGGCAAAAGCCTTCGGCTTGTCCCAGGTTCGAAATTCGTGATTCCTAACCCCACATAGTACGTCATTTCTAGCGTTCCCCGTCGGGAAGTAACACAGTTCAATTCTGTCAAATGTGTAATGCTAGGAACACATGCAATCTACCTCTGTTCGAAGTTCCTAACTCCCAACCCCACATTGCTAACTTCATACGTCATCTCAAGCTTTCCCCGTCGGGAAGTAGCATACCCCTCATCACGCATTATATAATTCGCTACACCACTTTTGGAATCCTTAGCTAGCGTTATCAGTCCAGAGCAAGTGAGGTTTGTAGTTGCGAGGCTCGTACTGAATATATATATACCTCTCTCATTCCTTATAAGCGATTGTCTTCTCACTTGATTCCTCGACTCTGATAGTTCTACACTGCCAAACGATAACCATGCCGTCGATCAGCGAAACCGTTAATAAACACCGGCCTGAACTCGGCTCATACGAGGAGCTCTGTACGTACAGTATACGCCCATCCAGGTAGCAACAAGCTGACCAATACAGACAAATGGTTCCACTCCCACCCCGAACTCTCCTTCCAAGAGCAAAAGACAGCCGAGGCCATAGTAAAGCACCTGGAAACATTCAATGCCTACAAAATCCACTCTTCCATCGGCGGCCACGGCGTCGCTGCAGTGCTCGAGAACGGGCCAGGAAAGACGCTGCTTCTTCGCGCAGATATCGATGCGTTGCCAGTGGAGGAGCGCTCTAATCTCCCCTATGCGAGCAAAGCGCGCATGAAAGATCTTGATGGCGTGGAGAAGCCCGTGATGCATGCATGTGGGCATGACATGCATATCACGGTGCTGTTGGCGGCGGCGGAGACGCTGGTAAAGGCCAAGGAAGCGTGGACGGGGACGTTGGTTTTGGTCTTTCAGCCGGCAGAGGAGAGGGCGGGTGGGGCGCAGAATATGGTGGATGATGGCTTGTATGAGAAGGTTCCTGAGCCGGATGTTGTTGTTGGTGCGCATGTTATGCCTGAGAGAGCTGGTGAGTACCTGTTCTTCTGCTATAGATGGGCAGTCCAGAAGCTGATGACTGATATAGGTGTTATTGGGACGAAGCATGGCTTGATCGCTAGCTCGGCGGACAGATTTCAGTAAGTGGTTTGATTCAAGCAGAGTATTAAGTTTTGCAAGAGCTAACATGGCATAGACTGAAGATCGAAGGCCGACAAGCACACGCTTCAACTCCACATAGAGGTATTGACCCTATCGTCCAGGCAGCATCGACAATCATGCGCCTGCAAACCGTTGTAGCCCGTGAAGTCGACCCATTGGACTTTGCTGTCGTCACCGTGTCAGCCATACACGCTGGTGATGCAGAGAACATCATACCCGAAGAAGCCAACCTGAAGATTGATGTCCGCGCCGCTCTACCACAAACCCGCGAACGGGTCCTAAAAAGTGTCAGGACGATCATCGCCGCGGAGGCCGAAGCTTCTTCAAATCCCAAGCAACCAGTATTAACTGCGACGACTCAGTTCCCCCTCCTCTTCAACGACGCTTCCGTCACCAATGCGCTTGAGAAGACGTTCTCTGAGCACTTTGTAGCTAGTAAAAATAGCTACACAAACGACATTGCTCGACTGCAGGGCAGTGAGGACTTTGGCATTTTGGCCACTGCGATTGGGAAGCCGAGCTGTTTCTTCTTGTATGGGGGGATTGATCCGGAGCTTTATGATAAGGCGGAGAAGGAGGACAGGTTGAAGGAAGATGTTCCGGGGAATCATAGCCCGTTCTTTGCGCCGGTCATACAGCCGACGATGACGGCTGGGATTGATGGGTATGTGGTCTCGGCACTGACCTTTTTGGGGAAGGGGACGTAGGTTTAAGATAGGAAGGACCTAGCTTTGTGAGGAGATTACCTTCTCTAGACTTTCCGTCTCTCACTCAACTCATGCATCGATGCTTCCTGTCTTTCGTGCGTGCTAGAACTATCACTTGCTAATCTGCAACTGCGGTGACTGGAATTCGCTGATCACGCGCGGGCAGCAACGACCACACTGCTATTACACGTGAGGCTCTCCAAGATACCTCTGATCGCACAGTATATATTCGACTCTGTCCACACTCACAGTCTGCAACTGCTAACAATCACAACCTCATACTCACAATGGCGACACTTCCAGACTCACCTCGAAGAGCTGCCGCGCGACGTTCCCTTCACCACGCCATCGAGCAGGCCTCCCACTTCCTTTACCGCAACGTGCTCCTCACACTCCACCCCACAACTCCTCTTCCCACTTCCTTCACGCAGCGTCTTCAAATCGATTATGGGCTCGGCACGGAACGAACATCATTTACCCAGGAGTCCTTCGAGAACATTCGCCAATTGACTGAAAGCTACAAAGCGGAGGATCCTGACACACAAATTGCCTTCTACGTCGAGCTTTCGAAAAAATACTTGAAGATTGCGCATGTTCTTTATAAGTTGGACAACTTGAAGGACTTTGAGAAGGATATGAAGGAGAGGCTGATGTATAGGTTGGGGTTTGTGCGTTTGTTGCAGACGGGGGATCGGGGGGGATTGTGGGTGCTGGATTGGAAAGAGGACGTTTAGGGGGTTTTGCAGGGAGAGGAAAGGGGAAGGAGAAGGAGAAGGCCTTGGTAGGGAGTTAGAGGGATTGAGGAGGACATTTGAGGAAGATGAGATGGACGTTGATGGGTGAAGTGGTCGCAGACGTATGAGAGGTTATTACAGACTTGTGAGCAATATCACGGGTGAGGCAGCCTTTGAAGGCAAATCTTGATGATGCTTCTCTCCTCTGAACAAGAGTTGAAGCGGTAAACTTCCTCCAAAGAACGCGCAGTTCGTTCTGCGGAATGACATGGTAGTCATAGAAGGAAGGCGGGTCGGTCGCTCCGAAGTCCAAACATAGATGATATTGCATGTTAGTAGTAACACTGTTCGATACCTAAATTAGAATCCTCGTTTGCTTCTGCTCGTTGGCGCGCTCCTTTGCAACTGAAATGAGAGGTCGCGCAGGGCGTTCGAAGCGCGAAGTCAGGCGCCGCCGATCCTGGGCCTCGCCCCACCAAAACCACTCACAGCAAGTCGTGCATGCTTGAACCCACCCCAAGCGCCGAAGATCCATCGCCTTCGTTGTTATCGCTACTGCTACCGCTACTGCGCAAATCTATTTAATTAACCAACTCCATTTCCCTCGTTCACCCTTCACTTCCCCAAAAACGGCTTCATCAGCTCCCGCCCCCGATCAGTCTCGCGCCTCGTCCCCTCTGCGCATTGCCAGCCAGCTCACGACCGCGTCGGCCATCCTCTGGGACCCCAAGTTCACCTCTCGAGCGCCCCCGGGCAGCCTCAAGCCGACGCACGCGGGCACTCTTGCTGTCCCCAACCGCACCGACTCGTCCATCAGCGTCCGCAACCTCGGCGACGGCCACATCGTACCCATCGCGCCCACCATGGACAACCGCCGGCACCCGAGCTCCTTCCAGCAGCTGGAGAAGCTTGGCGAGGGTACCTATGCTACTGTACGCTCTGATGTCGGATTGCCCTGTATTTATGGTGCTGACCTGCGCAGGTGTTCAAGGGCCGCAATCGGCAGACCGGTGAGCTGGTGGCCCTCAAGGAAATACACCTTGACTCGGAAGAGGGCACCCCCTCGACCGCCATCCGCGAGATTTCCCTCATGAAGGAGCTGCGCCACGAGAACATCGTCCTGCTGCACGATGTCATACACACCGAGAACAAGCTTATGCTGGTCTTTGAGTTCATGGACAAAGACCTTAAGAGGTACATGGACTCGCGCGGCGACCGAGGAGCCCTGGACCCTGCGACCATCAAGTCGTTCATGTACCAGCTGCTCAAGGGAATCGCATTCTGCCACGAAGCCCGCGTCCTGCACAGAGATCTCAAGCCCCAGAACCTCCTCATCAACAACCGGGGACAGCTGAAGCTGGCTGATTTCGGTCTGGCCCGCGCATTCGGCATCCCCGTCAACACCTTTTCAAATGAAGTCGTCACCCTATGGTACCGCGCTCCTGACGTCCTCCTCGGCAGTCGGACTTATAACACAAGCATCGACATTTGGTCGGCAGGCTGCATTATGGCTGAGATGTACACTGGCCGGCCACTTTTTCCGGGAACCACCAACGAGGACCAGGTTCAAAAGATCTTCAGACTGATGGGAACACCATCTGAGCGGTCATGGCCAGGCATCTCGCAACTGCCCGAATACAAGGGCAACTTTCCCGTCTACGCAACTCAAGACCTACGCCTCATTCTTCCTCAAGTCGACCAGGTCGGCCTCAATCTCCTCAATAGTATGCTTCAGCTTCGCCCTGAGATGCGCATATCAGCGGCAAGTGCCCTCCAACATCCCTGGTTCAATGATCTACCCCAACGGCAGCAGGAAGTTGCACAGTTTCAGGCACAAGCGCAAGCACAGGCGCAGGCACAACAGGCGCAGATGGGAGGCTACCAAGTTCCTCAAGGCGCCTACTAGTATCATGCGGTTATGCTTGGTGACCCGTAGCATCAGCGCATTTGCCAGAAAAGCCAGCACACCCAAAAAAGGGGGAGAATGGATTAGTGCAACTGTGTTACCGTCCGAACAGGCATAGCAGAGTCTAATGAACGTTGATATGCTCAGTCTTGAAAGGCTTTGCTAATGACCGGACACAACCTCTCTTCTTGACTCTCATGGCTGATGATTTTCTCCTATATACATTTTTTGCTCGCTCGCTCGGCCTCGTCCATCAGCTACGAATGCGATAGCACCGACGAGTATAGCAACCGAGACCTTGAAGACGTCGAAGGTGTTGAGCATGAGGAATCTGAGAGCTTACAAAATCATGAAGCTGGGGTTGAAGAACAACCCGGAGAACGACAACTGTACCTTCTCCATCATCTCTTATGCAATTATTTTATATTTCAACTTCAACAATTCAGTCTATGATGGCTCCGGTTTCAAAAGACCCAGAGTGCAATCGCCATTGCCTGCACGAACGTGCCCCGTCTACTCTCGCCCGTTGGCGCCTCGCCCTCTTACTCCAGCTCCATGGGTCAACGGGAATACTGTTTGGTCCCGTAAAGAGAAAGAGTCAAAAATCAAGCAGCTTCAAATAACCCGCCTGAGAGTCGAACTCAGGACCTCCACGACTCGAGCTATGCCCCTTCGCGAATGGCATGTGATGCCTACGGTCCTGGGCAGCGCTCGAACAAGTGAGTGGTGCGCTACCACGGTCAACATGCTTTTGGCATGAGTTATGACGATTGCATTCAAATTTATAGTAAGAGGTGATATGCTATGAGTTGAAGTCTACAACTAGTCTTCCCGCCACCTTGCCGCTGCGTAGCTTATCCACAGCTTCGGGCATCTTTGCGAGAGGAAAGACTTCGTATATTGGCTTGAGTTGGCCCTGAATAGTGTTAGACAATCGATGAAGCGGTGAGAGAGCGGGACTTACCCGAGCAGCAAACTCCAGAGCTTTTGTTGTGTCGTATAACGACCCGACCTTGGTGCCAATGACATGCAGGTTCTTGCCAACCATGAGCAGCGGATCCGCGCCTGCAATTGCGGTGCCCGCCGGCGCTATCGAACGTCAGTCAATACAGTGTTCGTCTCAGAATGAATCCAAGCACTTACGAAGACCAACACACATGATCCTCCCGCCAATTCTGCACATCATCGGCGCACTAGCATACGCCGCCGCACTCGTCGCCGTCACAAACACACCATGCGCACCCTTGCCATCGCAAATCTTCACAACCTCCTCCGCCACATCCTTGACCTTTGTAAAGTCAACAAACGCCTCACATCCCAACTTCATGCACAGATCTTTCTTGTCGTCTCCCCCATCAACGCCAATAACACGCATACCCATCGCCTTCGCAAGCTGCACACCCATATGCCCCACCCCACCACCCGCACCAGGAAACACCGCCCAATCCCCCGGCTTCAAGCCCGACTCCTTCAGCGAGCAGTAAATCGTGCTACCGGAGCACATGATCGGGCCAGCAATGAAGTCGTCGACGCCGTCGGGAATGCGCTGCGTATACCGCGCGGGCGACAAGATATACTGCTGGTAGCTTCCCGGGAACTGGAGGCCGATTTGGGGCGAATCATCGCAGTACGTTTCTTTGCCCGTCCAGCAGAGCTCGCAGTTGAAACACGCGTCGTAGGCGGGCTTGATGCCCGCGCGGTCCCCGACTTTCCAGTTGCGCACATTGGACCCCGTTTTCACGACGACGCCGGCGCCTTCGTGGCCGGGGGATTTTACGCCGAAGGTCGACATCGGGGGGAGGGGGAGGTCGTTGAGCATGTAGTGGACTGTACGTAGAGAGAGAAGGATGTAAGATTAGTGGTCTTGTTCGCATGTGCAATTGTTGATTGTGGTGGTGGTGGTGTTAGGGGCTACATACTGTCGGAGTAGCAGATGCCGGTTGTGTTGAGTCTGATGAGGACATCATCGGGACCTGTTTTGTTTTTGGCTTGTCAGTATTTTGTGCTGAAGAAAAGTTGTGGGATGGATTGAAGTGTTTATTACCTGGCTCAGGAACAGGTACATCTTCCACTGCGACCGTGAAGTCTGGGCCCTCGTTGACTACGACGCCTGCTTTGCATGTTTTTGGAATCTCATTACTACTACTACTTGTCTGCGCCATGATGTTTAATTATAATCGGATTAGAGAATGATGTCTTAGCCAGTAGTACTACAGCGGTTGGTTGGGGTTACAGAGCAAGCAAAAGTTCAGGAAACTGTCTGTTTTCTAGCAAGAGGATAACGATAGGCTATTTATTCTATGGATCCTCTTGACACTTCGGCGTGCCGTCAGCGATCCATCTTTCCGTATCTAGTGCGGGGCATGGAGGTGCGGGGGACCTCGATTGGCTTGGGGTACGTAGTATGTGACGGGCAAGTCACGTTCTAGTGACATGACGCAGTTCGGAAAGGGGCACAACAACGTCCGGTGGATGTGTATTTGGGCTGGTGTCGCCGAGTGGCTGATGTCTAGACCAATCATCATGCATATGTTTTGTTACGTGATTAGATCTGACCATTCAGACCGCCTCAGCGTAGAGCTAAGCCACCCCCTCTGTCGGCGACCCACATCAAAGATACAACCCACCGGACGATGTATGCTCGGAGTTCGCTGAGCTTGTTGCGGTCGAGTCGCAGGTGCTGACTAGGCCTAGGCCGGTTAGGGACGGGATTGTAGGTATACGCAACAACAATCCATAGGATGTCTGGAACTCAAAACTATCATTTTGGGGCACGGTGTTTGTGATACACACGACAATATAAGCTTATTGAGGATACAGCCGTTTAGTACGCAGTGTCTGTTGTGTTGTTAGCAGCTAAAACAATAGGTGAGAGCATTTTGGTAACGGAAGGAGCGCTCGTCAGTCGAACAGGAACCACATCGACAACAGCAAGCTCAAAGAGTGGGGAGGCCTATGTTCTGCTTCGCTTTCCCTATTCCTTCATCTCATATCTAAAATCCCCATTCCATGTCAACTTCGTGCTCAAAGCTACAAAAATCGGGTTGCGCGCATCACGACGATGGAAATTTCCTTATTCGGGGGGTAAAAGACGCCAAGCCGTCGATTGCACCGAACGTCGTTCGTTTGTGTTTCCCGACGTCGCCGCACGTTGTGGCGCTAATTTTCGTCTCATGTTCGGTTCGTGACTAGATTTACAGGATAGGGTTGCTGGAAGCACACTAGAGCTGAATATACCCGATTGGGAAGGTTTGGTGGCGTGGGTGTCGATTGCAGTGCACGTTGCAGTTTCTCCTGCCGGGACTAGCGCCAATAATCCGCTGTTGCAGTCCCCGAGGTCTTTTCTGGTGTCTACTCCCTCCACGACATAGAATAGCATCGTGGCTCACTAACAACACATAGATCAGGAGGGATTAGTAATTCATGTCGTTCACCTTGTTCTTCACAAAGAAACTCATTAGACCGCTAGAATGATGCGACTTTCCTACGGCGACGCCCGACCAAATATTGGAGAGTGGAATACCCTCACACCTTCAGACATGAGAATCCTCTAAGAAGACTAGAAGCATCTATATCAGTTCTTCGAGCCGAGATGAATCGATTCTCCTTACGATACTAAGCTGGAAACCGATCATCTCCTTCAATGGCAATCGTCAGCGTGGGCCTTGGCCATCCTACCTTGTCTGTTTCAATCTGAGGATGCAAAAAGAGACTGTTATATGTCATCACATCGGCCTAGACGATATCCAAATATGACTTGGGTTCCATTTTCCAACGGCTACATCCAATCTGTCACCGGTAGCCAAGGAAGGCAGAAGGTGAACGTCTCGCGCTCATACTGCCGACTGCAGTGACATGCAGGCGTTGGGCAGTCCATATCAAGAGTACACTCTGTTGGGCTACCCAAGGCCAGAAGAAGCGGATCAGGATCTGCCGGATAGTGCGCGTGCGACCTGAGCTTGTATCGAAGCTTGTCTATGCGGCAATCGCAACCACGTGCCCAGCCAAAGGGAACAAGTGCCGTACTGCTCGGACATTAATGCAGGACGCAAAGTGCCGAAGTTCTCGAATTAATACCACTGGACGACTATTGTGTTTTGTTTCGCCAGCCAGGCGGGGAAAATCCGGGGAGAAGAAAGCTCATTGGTTGTCGCCCATATGGTTAATCAATGGATAAAGCGTTTCAACACCACGACCCCTTCACCCATCATGTATCAGGGGTGGCGACAAGAATTCAGGATATGGAAAATTGCGATCATGATGGAGGTTAAGTTGACGGCCCGCCCTTCGCTTATCGTTCACCTTCTCCACCTACCTTCGCTAGGACTATTTCACGGATATCAGACAGGATGAAGTTGTATCAGATCGCCGCACTCGTTGCGCCTGCGCAGGCTGCACTTCGCTTTGGGTGCTCGACTTTGAGCATTCAGCGTCTCGATCCCCTGGTCGAGCCTGGCAAACTTCCCTCCGCACACGTTCATCAGATCGTTGGAGGCAATGCGTTCAATGCAACAATGGACAAGGATCCCAGTGATGTGGCTACCTGCACGACCTGCACCTTCACTGAGGATTTCAGGTAAGACCTCTCTTCTCACTGCAGATCCGATTCGGTGCTAAACAAATGATAGCAACTACTGGACAGCCGCCATGTTCTTCAAGCATGAGAATGGCTCCTACAAGCGTGTGCCTATCATGCAGAACACTGCCCTGCCGAACGGTATTAACGGTGGCATGACCATCTACTATACTCAGCAAGACTTCAACTCAAACGGCAACCAGAAGATCAAAGCGTTCCCAAAGGTCAGTTAGTCCAAGTTCTTCTTATAATAATCGAGGACTAAACAATCCCAGGGCTTCCGCATGACCGTCGGCAGTCCCACGACCAACACGGTCGAGGACGCAAAGAAGCACCCCGGTCTTCGTTTTGTCTGTCTGCAAGAAAAGGCAACTCGATTCCCAGAGCTTCCCGACTTCCCTCCCAAGGCCTGCAAGGGCGGCATCATGACGGTCCACCACTTCCCCTCGTTCGTATTTCTCACCCCCTTACGCAACCCTTCCGCTAACCATTGATGCGCAGATGCTGGGACGGCAAGAACGTCGACTCGCCCAACCATCAAGACCACATGTACAACACGGCCAAAGAAGCCTTCTCGCCTGCCGGCGCATGCCCCAGTTCCCATCCCGTGCGTATGCCCCAGGTTGCCTACGAGACGCTCTGGGACACGACGCAGTTCAACAACATGTGGCCCAAGGACGGCTCCAACCCCTTCTTCCTCAGCTACAACGACAACAAGGGCTACGGCACGCACGCTGATTACCTCTTTGGCTGGAAGGACGACTCGCTCCAGAAGGCCATGGATTCGAGCTGCATGTTCCAAGCGTGTGAGAATGGAAAGCCGCTCAAGAGTCAGGCGCCGGCTGCTATGAACAAGTGTGCTGTCAAGAACGCTGTTAATGAGAACTTGGATGGATGTAAGTTGTCCTTGTGTGTGTCGGTTGAGACAGTAGATGCTGACTTGTTGTGCGATAGGGCTCAGTGCTCTGCCTGGTATGAGCATGTAATCAAGTGCCGGGAGGTGAGACGCCGGGCGTCTTTCGAGGAGTGTTGGCGTTCACTTTGTAATATCAGATTGTTCCCTCATTTTGGGCCTCGTGATACCGTTCAGTCGTTTCAGTGTCATGTAGGCAGCGCAAAGGTCCAATACATTCAGTTACTAGATGAGTCGTACTACAGTGCATATCCAAAACTTTCAAGTGCTCCCTAGAATTTCATGGAGTTCAGGCTGTAAGCGAGTCAGACTCTGCCACCACCGATTGATGTCCGATGTTAGTGAAGCCACACCCGTAAATGTGAGTCTAGATGCCGCCGGAGTGGTCGCATCAACCGCCGAGGTAGAGAGGTTGCTGAAAACCTTGGTACGAGGCTTGCGTGTGAAGTCTAGACCGTGTGTTCACCAACTTCAATTTCTTGAGGCATTGTGGAAGCGCGGTGATGCTGACTAAGTCCGTAGTCCGACAGTGGAGCCTCCAGTGAAGCTTTCCACCTGCCCCTGCTCTCGCGTGGTCGGGTCAGCCAGAGCTGGCCAGGACATTCATTCATCGTCCGAGCGCCTGCATGCAGTCATGCAAGCCTCCTTCATGGCCACGTGGGCAGCAACGTGGAAGCACGAGCCAGGGGCAATCTGGAATGGCGGACAGCGATTGCGCATGCATGTGCATGGTCGAGCAGAGCGATGGCTTGCCAAATTGGGCGAAAGCGGTCTGCGGTGGCTTGCTCGGTGAGATGGATTTTGGTATCCACCTGAATGAAGCAGATCTTATAATAAGGGACATGAGTGCTGAGCTAGTGCTTTACCAGATGGTTGGGTGGATGTGTAGTAGCAAAGGACATTTCGATGTCGAACAATGCACATACTCTTTTTCTATAATGCGACTCCGAGGTAGAAGACGCCTATCGCATACCAGCGCTGAAGTGCATGGCAAGCGAGCAAGCTGTTGTATCAGTGGTACGACGTGACTGCAGCAGTGGGACTGGCCGGTTCAGTGCTCCGGTATGTAGTGGGCATGACGAGCTGGGTACTACGGTCAGCTGTGAGTGCTAGAGCTAGCTGCAGGCGCATGGAAGAGAGGTCGAACATGCGTCGACCAGACTTCGGCTGACTGGCCATGACGCAGATAGCACCAATCTGGGTACAGGTCTTTGAGTGACGCAAGGCATGCTTTGTCGGACGGGCGGCCTTGGATGTCTTTGATTATTGAGATCGACACAGGACGATGAAAGACTTGCAAGAGTCGGAAGCAGAGGATCCGCCAGGAGTGGAGAACAAGGACGAGGAGGTGGAACAGCTGCGGGAAGCCGGGTCCAAAAACGTGGCAAGACGCGTGGGGCGCTGCATGCGATGCGTGGTCCATGGTCGAGCGGACGGGCATTGGTTGGGTGGATGCCGAACTGGTGGCTGCTTCCAGGTCGTTTTGACGAGCCTCGCCGTTCGTTCAAAGGACCCCTGGGCGGGTGTCTGAGAGGCTGGCACTGGCTGGCTGCATGGTGCTCAGTTTATCGAAATGCACACATCCTTACATGCGGCGCCGTTTCAGAGTAGTCTGGTGTTGTTGCTAAAAGGGTCGCGCCTGCCCACCTCGATGGCCGTGCTGTTGTTTCTCCACCGACCGACCGCTGAACCACGACGACTTCGCCCACGCCTGCAACCACGGCATCCTCGCTCGTTTGCCAGGCTGACACGTGAATCCTGCGAAACCCAACTGCCATTACTTGCTTGCCCAAGCGCTAGCCGCAGAATCCCCCTGCCTGTGCATCTTATCCTCACACGTTGCCCCCTTGCCGATCTGAGCCTTGAAACGAGCGCGCGAGCCAGAAAGGCCGAGCACAGGACGCTTCTGACTGCACCGGCCTCCTCCACCTCTCCTACGACCTGGTATTTTCCTCCGCCAGGCTCTAGCTCTCTCGCTTCACCGATATCTCTCTCGCCACAGACAAATCGCTGGCCTGCGACTCACAATCCCGCCCGCCCTAGCTAAACAAGAGCTACCGACCCCACGTCTCCGAAACACCCACTCGATCCTAGGTCCTCCGCCTTGTCAATCATGACGAACTCTCTAGAGTCCTCGCGGCCCATGCTAGCCAACGTAAGTCGCTTTCGTATCCACTGCCCGTTTCAGACGTCCCCTGCACGAGGCCGATGCTTGCCCTGCACTTGTTCCGCCCAGCAATACACTCTCCTGTCTTCCTTTTCCCCCCAATTCACCCTCACCACTCATCCACCACACACAAACATGCCAGAATCGTCACCACAAGCCCAGTCTAACGCAAAGACCTCACAGTCGGCCGGCAACCGCGCCTCAACACGCATGTCCACCTACAGCGCCACCCCGACCCTTACGCCCTCGATTGCGCCCTCGCACCTCTCAGCAGCCTCCTCCACCTCGGGCGATCCCAAGTCCCAGGACATCAAGACGTGGAATGCCGGTTTCGAGCGCCTCGAAGACCAGCGACTTGTCCAGCAGCGATACATGCTCACGAATCAGAAGACCGACGATATGAGCAAGCTGGCGCTGGGAGCAAAGCTGGACCGCGCACTTGCCCGACGCATGTCCGGCCAGGACGCCGTCTTCCGGCCAAAAGTGTTCAACGAGAAGAAGGTGCAAGCATAAAACGGCAAAGAGCGACCACATTTGAGCTTTCAAATCATCCGTCATCCATCTCGACAGCTGTTCGCAGCCGAACACAAACATGGTTACCCAGTTACGCATCTCAGTTTTTAACACCACGCAAGATATCCAGCGGGCGCGCTTTGTGGGAGGAAAGGGGCACCAGTCTGTTGTCAGACAGACTGTAGTAGTAGTTGCTGTTGTGCATGCATGCGTTCGAAGAGGCCTTGTCGGGTCCCCCATCATCAGACACCAACATCTTCTTGTGGCACGCACGGGCATGTGGCACAGTAGTTCATTTGCGTGAGAGCAACTGTGCCTCTCAATGCATTTATTGGAAGGGGAAATCAAGGGCAGAAACAGAACTTTTCTCACTTAACAATATACCACGGGCGTCATGTTTTCCTACTGCCTAGTCCCTTTGTTTTTTACTTGTAATCGATACCTGGCTGCGCTGCGTTTGGGGCATAGGGGTTCTGACGGCATTCACATTTCATCACTTCCTCTCGCTCTATATATCAAATAATGAATCGATACCTTGTGTGCTTCAAAAACTCTTGTTGCTGCTCGATCCTGCCCTGTCCTGTCCTGTGCCCGATAGGATCCACCTCCCGTCTATCTCATTGCGGGGTTGTTTGCTACTGTAGATCGATCCTTCGCCATGCTGGTGGCTGGTTTGTTCGCTGACTTGTCGGGTTGTTTCACATCTTTGCTGATCACTGTCGCGTTCGTGAATTGTCAACGTCATTTGCCCCCGTGAAGGAAGTAGGCCCGCGGTTGCGCCATTTCGGGCTGGGTACCCGGAGATCGTGCGGGACGGGGTGGATTTCTTGAGTCGTGCGTGCGGTCTGGGGCTGAAGGAGCTTGGTGCTTGGGTATACCGGTACTGTGGTGCGGTGTGGTGATGGTTGGAATATGAGCAAGGGTCCGCGACTGTGACGCTGTACGCGCAACGTGGTGGTATCTAGATGGGTGTTATTGATTGGTGGGTATGGGTTTCGTGATGTTTTGGTTACTAGGATAGTCTGAATCATTCAGGTGTTACTATATGAAGATGTACCTGCCTCACTCTCAGCATTAGAACAGGTACTGCTATGTGCCATGTTAGAAGTTCTGGGGGAGCGTTAAACCAGGAATATGCCAGGTGCTGGTTTGTTGCGAGATCAAAAGCGAAAATGGGTGTATATTGTGTAGTTCTAGCTCCAATACCATGCTTCTCTCCTCTCATCTACTTCTATGCTTGATCGTAATTCTTGCGCATCGTTGAAATCTTCACGCCGCCGTTGAAGGATCATACGTGATGTTTCGGCCCGCGGTTGGTCAGCGGGATACACCACCGCCGGTTTACCCGCAGAGGGCCTTCTACGTCGCAAACGACTGCAGAAGGGTGCCTGTAAAGTTCGAAGTCGTGGGATTCCCATATTCGATGTTTAGAGGATTCGGTTCGAAAATAACTGTCCGCGGGCCCGCTGCCCCTCCCCTCCCTTCCCCAAGTAAGTCCCTAGCCCCTCAATGCTCCTCACCAAAACCTCCCACCCTTCTTCTTCTCCTCATTCAACGCCTTGAGCTGCTCCGCAATGCTCTTCAATTCACTTCTATGCTTCTCCCTCGTGTCCTCGAGCAACCGTGCATGCTCCTTCCTCAGCTCGTCAAACTCCTCCTCTAGCTTCTCGTGCCACGGGTATAGGACGAAGATCTGGAAGCAGAGTGCCGAGGAGCCGATGACGAAGTTTGTGAGGGAGAAGCCGCGCGTGATTAACATGGTTGAGTGGGGGTGTTGTTTGGTAGATAGGTTCGTGGTAGATACGAGGTCGGAATGCAACGGCAGTGAATTGTGGAGGTCGCGCGGAATTTGTGGTGTAGAGTGGGAGACAGTAGGAAACGTGTGTGCGTGCGTGTGCGTGTGTTCTTGTGGGTGCCGGTGTGTACGTAAGAGAGACGCTGATGTAAAGAAAACGCCCGAAGAGAAAAACAGCAGTAGAGTGTATATGGAAAGAAATCAGAAGCAGGAACAGAAGAAGTTCGCGGCAAGAGCTCCAATTATATCGGCTATTCAAGAAACCGCAACCCGCTTAATAAATTTATCTAAGACCCAGACCACACCCGGTCCGCGCGGGAAAAATAGACATCACATGCGCTCCTGTCATATTCCATCATGTGTCGTGTGCCAACCAGAGACAAAGATGAGTGCTTGCGGCAATAAAAGTGGCATGATTCTGTGTCCGTTTTGAGCCGATTTGGTGCTAGGCCCGACCAACATCAGACGATTTCAATGTTTGGTAGGCTAAGTAGGTACCGAGCGGCGATGCATCGGTCCCGTCGGCCAATTTTCGCATACAGGGTCGAGAGTATTTAAGGGACGGTAAAGACTTGCCGTGCAGTTTGGAGATGTTGGGGTAAGCGGATTTTCTAGGTTCATATATGTGTTCTAGAAGGGTCGGTTATTTGGGAGACGATACGAAGTAGCCCTGTACTACCCTTTCGGCGCTAGCATTGCGGCACGATTAGGTGTGTACCTATACCATACGTGTGCATTCTGAAATACCATATAGATACATGGCGCAATACCACTGCAGTAGTATGTCTTAATGCTTTTCATGAAAGCGATGATAATGTTACTCGGTTTCTGTCGATGAATTTGGTCTATGGTGATGAAAAAAAAATTATGAAAAACATCGCTCTCAAAGTGCATCCTGTTTACAGATAACAGCTTATTCATGGGCTCAGGCGCAAAGATTTGTTGTTGTCTTAAGATAAAAGCGACCTGTTGACCAAACATTTCTCTTCCTATTTCACCTCAAAATAAACACTCGCTCCTCAACGCCAGGCATATCATATGCTTCGCCACGCATAATGTCGTGAATGTAACAATCTCCAAGAAATCTGAAATTGCCACTGGAGTCCCGGGGTCGTAGAATGTAGGGCACTTTACCTCCATCGAGGACAACCGCATGATCCCCAACTTCCATGCAGCCTGGCCCTAGCCCAAGATATCCTCTGCAGGTTCGAAACAAACGCCTAGCATGTAAGAACCCTATAGCTAAGGATAAGAAAACTTGCGCGTTTCTTTCGTCGTCATCATCTTCTCTACTAGGATCCACTGGTATCTTAGGTGCGGTACTGTGCGGATATAGCATGCGAATGAAGGCGTGGAAATCTGAAAGGAACTGCTTGCCCATGTCCGAATCTATTTCATCCACATAAACCCACTGTGCATGAAGTATACCTCGAGCAGAGGATGGATCGACCATGTTGCCCCCGGTAAGCGACGTTGCGAGTGTCACTAAGGAAAGTGGTAGCCACCGACAATCTTCTTCGCGAACCGTCTTGATAGTACACCGCTGGACTTCGTGCCAGAGTTCAAGGATATACTCCTGAAGCTCTACGTCGAGGTCCGAAGGCTCCTCAGGGAAGTTTACCGTAACGGGGCTTGTGCGCACAACTGTGTCGACATAGAGCCCCGACAATTGCAGACCGCCCTTGTATGCAAGCGCCGAGTCAATCGTGGGAGTCTCCCGACGACATGCAGAAACGGTACTGCCAAAAGGCCACAATCCTCGGCTGAATTTGATCTTGTTCCACCGGGGTACCCAAGAGGGAAATTCCTCTACCCAGTTATCATGGTCGTAGATAATATTATCCACATAAGATAAGATCTGGAGATCCTTTCTGTCATTGATCGTCTGCAGAACAGTGTCGGCATATACCTCTGCCACACTTTTGCTATAATCAACCTTCAGATGATTTTGTTTCATGATGCCTAAAAGGCTGTATACCTTGTCCCGTGCATCTGTTGCATCAAGCCCCCTGAAGCTGTCGAGGGTGAAAATAGCGTCGCTACATTGGTCTGCATAAGTGAATCGCACGAGCGCACTATACATAGCGCGATTGGCCCTGTCACTATCCAAGAACAGGTCTAGTCTTGAACTCCATAGTTGATGATGATACCACGTAGTGAAGGATGCAATGCTACTACCTTCGACCTTTTCGAAACCAAAAAGAAACCATAGCTCGCGAGCTAGTATAGACTCTTGAACACACCAAACTCTCGTCCACCATGGGCTTTGGAAGAAAGCTTTAAGATCCTCTTTTGTGGACGCATGGTCCTCCCCGAACATCGCCTCCAATTCGCCGCGTTCGGGATTTGCGAGATCGACATGGGACTGACCTTTGATGGTCTCGACAGTCTGTGGGGACTCTTGCTCGGCAATTTTGGTCTGGTACTGGTGCACCTTCTGAATCACGGTGACTGCTTTCGATGTTTGATTATCACCTCCAGGTGGAACACCCAACCAAACGATGACTCTTCGAGCTCTCGAATAGATTTCTTTCATAAGTTGCACCTGGTGGTTCCTTTCGATCAAATCCAGCTGATTGATACATATTATGTCGGCCCAGAGGGTCATGAATGCGGAATGAGGCGGTGGTCGCCGAACGTCGTTATACTGTCGCTGCTCAAGCGAAGCATCGATTTTGTTTGGTTCTTGCGTCGGGGCAGAGTCTATCTTCTCCCTAAGTCTTCGGAGCACTTGTGCTAAATTGCTGGATATCTCCATGAGGCGACCGTTGCAGAGAATGGTTTCCTTGTCCCAACCCCAGACATACGAAAGTGCTTCATAGCATGGCAGGTCGTCAAGGCAAGCTTCAATAAGGTGGCATTGAAGCTGCTCATTAGTCCTCCCAGGAAGAAGTCGTAGCAACCGAATATTGAGCCCTTGTAGCTGATCTCCATATATCTTTCCTGATGTGGCTGTCGCTTTCTCAGCCAAGATGTGAGGAAGGTCGTTGGACTGGCTATTTTCTGCCATTTCTGATTCACGTAGTATTGTCGATGATTGAGTGTACTATCTCTAAGATCGTGAAGCTGCTCGGTCTACCTCTCATTCGGGCATGAGGGGGATATGAAGCTCCTGCCCACCCGGCGCCCAAAGTAGGACGAGAGTTACCAAGATCAATTCTTCCTTTGGCCAGTTGTATCAGACTAAACTGAAAGAAATCTCGCAGTCTCCCTGATTGCCCTCAGACTTCTCGATTCTCTAGGCTCCGAGCAGAGAAAGTCCGATACGACACGTTGGCTCTGGGCTGAGGATGACTGCTATTGGTTGAGGCGGAAGGAAGCCGGGCTAACAATGGTAGAATTAAGGCCTCCCTTCGAAGAAGATCCTTATTTACTTCGCTGAAGGATAATGGGAGTTGCGTTATTTTTCGCACATGAGAAGTTTCCGGGAGGCTCAGCTGTGTCGATGTTAAGCAGATGTAGGCAGTGCAACAAGGCTGAGTTTGCCACGTGGACTACGGTATCGATAGCGAAACCGGTGAAAAGAACAAACCCTTAACGTGTAAACTAAGAAGGCTCTCAATTACCTAAAAGTACATAGTATAGCACTAGGATGTAGTGCGAATGCGAAAATTTAACATGGGGCACCACTGGTCGCGTATGAAGGACTGCAGTATAAACTGCTTCTAATCGGACGACGTTCACAATATACCCGCACATTTGCGTGAATTGACGACATGCCATCTTAAAGGCTGAAGTAGCCGCAAGTGACTTTCTGACTGGGATGAATTTGACCGACATATAACGTTCTGCGCGTTCATGTTGCGATGTCCGTCCCACTAGCGCGTCCGGCTAGCGGCCCCGGCTTGAGTTTGCGTCATCGCGGTCCATTAGACAGTGCACTCGAAACACTGCCTCCACATAGCCTGGCCAAGCATGCACATCCGTTCTGTACAACCCGTACATTGAAGTAATGTGTACCCTACCCGCTCACATTCTTTTCGAAGTCGGGCGCCGAGTCAACAGATGTGCCATGACATCGCGTCGCCTCCATACTTGAAGCTCTCTCTTATACAACTGCCATGGACGACTTACTTCCATCATATGAAAGCGCTATACAACAGAACCCGTGGATACTCGTTGCACGATACCTTCCTTCCGATGACCTGTGTTCTGCGGCTCTAGTATGTCGGGAATGGCACAAGACTTTCACACCGAACCTTTGGGGTAATCCCGCGTCTCATTTCGGGGTTCAAAATGATACTGTCTATGGCATGTCGCGTCTCAAATCAGACTCACAATAAATATTAACATTTGGCAGTTGCATTAACGCGTTTCAAGCGTACCTTGCCGTACGTGCGACTATTCGTACGAGAGCTCACACACACCCTGCAATTACCACCAGCTCATGCAGAGATCTATGGCGGACCCCACGCGGAATGGCTTCGCGACTGCCTCGAGTACCTTCCACGGCTACAATGTCTGATTGTAGATGGACTTCCCTTTTTCGACCATGCATCTCTTTTAAACTTACGACATCCGAGCTTACAATGGAGGTCGAATCGCTCGAACACATTTCCTGTGTTTAGCCTGCGTTTGCTAGATGCATCAGGTTGCACAAACACAACTTCCACGGGCCTTGCGGAAGCTCTATCTCATTTCCCGGACCTCGTCTCTCTAAACCTCTCGAGAACACCACCTGCAAAAGACGAGGTCGTATTGAGAAACTTGAAGCATCTCCCCAATCTTCGCGTCCTGAGCCTCACAGGTCTGGGATTGAAGGATGCAGATATCTCGATTATCGCACGTTCTATAGGAACACGAGTCAGGAGCCTTGATGTGAGTAACAATCACTTGACAGATGGCAGTGCTCGTCTGCTCCTTGAATACTGCGTAAAGGAGACGGCCGTTGAAGCGCACATCACTCGAGGTCCGCTGCCGCCTGTAGAGCATGCACAAACCGGTGCCAACGTTGACGCTTTTGAAACGGAGAATCTGGTTGGTCACCTTCGCAAAAAGCTTACCGAAGGATTTGTTGGTAGCCTTGCAATTGAAGAGGCGAGAGATCTAGGAATAACACATCTCTACTTGTCAAGCAATCCTGTAACCGTCGAAGGTATTTCTGGCTTGTTGCGGTCGAAGCGCCTGCAGGTTTTAGACATTGGTATCTTGCCTGCCTTCTTAAGAAACCCGACCCCCACTTCTTCCGGGGAGCCAGATAGCGACTTGCAACTTCCAGGAGTGGCAAAGCTAACCTCAGCCTTGTCCCAGTTTGCGTCTACAAAGCTGAAGTATCTGAGGATCAACTACGAGATTATCACCGAAGATGCTCCCGTGGAAGCAGTCCCTTCACCACGCGCAGAACTGAGCGGGGACCTTGGCCACTATGTTCCGCAGGATGCTCACGAACTTGAAGCTGTCGAGCCTCTAACACCTGAGCTTGACTCTACAGATACAGCCATCGTGGAGCTTGCTGGAGACTCGTCATATGCGGCAGAACTTCCTGGCTCCTCACCTAGAACTCAAGGCGGCAATTCCCCGAGTAAAGATCTAGCACATACCCCTACTATCGAAGTTACCTCGGAACCACAACTTGTCAAACGAGGTGCTGCATACGCTCCGGAGCCTGTGGTAATTGATGCTCCATTGACACCGCTCAGTCCTTCCTTCCACAATAGCGAGAACGAAAGACCGTGGCCAATGGGGAACTCACTTGATGCGCACAGATGTCTTTCGCCAATTTCGCCATCTTCCGACTTTGACACGGCAAAATCATCAGTAGCATTTCCGGGAACAAGATCGCGTAACAATTCTACTCATTACGTTGAAGACCGCAGATCTCGACTTGACCTTCGTCAATCATCAGAGAATCGGCTGCACCCAGGCATGCTTCCCAAGGTCCACACCCTGGTGCTGACTAACGTACCTACCGCGACAACCGACAAGGAAGTCATTAATCGTCTGATACAGTACATTAAAGATGCTGCTGAAGAGGCATCAATAGCCAAGCAACGATCAAGACACACATATATGCTTCCACCCGGGCGCAGCAGGGCAATCGCCGAGCGACAGTATGCGCGCAGCCTATTCGCGCTTCGACAAATAGTGTTTGAAATGGCCCCTCCGCAAGCAGCGCGTAAGAAAATCTCAACCAGCTGGCGAGCATATCCTACAAAGTCATCTACGGAAGACGCGGACTCGGAAACCTTTTGGGAAGCTGCTACACACGACTTCTCCTTCTTCGGCGACGAAGAGTGCGGACTTCCTACTCTTGAGCCAGGGCGTGCATTGCCTTTGACAGCTATGAGCGGCCTTGAACTTGCTCCGCGCCGTTCTGTACCACCACTGAAGCCTACTATACCAGATTCTGACTGGAGACCTCGATTTGATGTGGTAGGCGAGATTGGAAAGTTTCGCAAAGAAACAAAGGCTGCTTTCGAGAACCTAGTACGCATAGGAGAGGTTGAGCCGGATGTGGAAGGGTATTGGCCCGGTGCTATCACGGTTGTGAGGAAGTCGGTGAATCCAGATGCTGGAGAATTGGATTGCTACGGGAACAGATATGAGTCGGGCTGGTACTACCGATGAACGTCAAATCTTTCCAGTAGCAGAGGACTTGTTTCGTTTTGCGACCACGGTGGTGACGGTTCTTGACAAATGACGTAATACCAATAAGTGTTCGTCGAGTCGCACTTTTCGACAATGTGATGCGAACTTATATCCGTCAACCAACCAAAGTCTTCAAACCCCTTGATGATCGACATAACATGAACATCGGATGGACCGTGGACCAAGAAAATCCCCTCTTTCGGATCTTGGAATATGTACCGGTTCTACTGGACAGCCACGTTGAGAATCTGCAGCATCGTGTATCTCCATAATCCTTTCGATGCCCAAACCATCTTCATTACCTCTACATGAGAAGCCGACCAATTCCGCCAGCATTCTTACCGTGCCAACTCCCATAGGGGCACCCTCCAGCCACGATGTTCGCCGCCCTCAAAGTCAACGCCTACAACCTCTGGGTCGTCGTCTTCGTGGCTCTAGGAACCATATCGACAGCATACGGCCTCGCCATCATCGGCTCAACAGTCGGCCAGCCAAACTTCTACACATATTTCAATCTCGCACCAGCAGGTGAACCCGGTAATCACCTTACCCTTCACACCCGTTCAAACATTTCCTTTCCTCCCGTCCTCTAACTCGTGCTAATCCAACGTGTAATCAGGCTATGAGCACACAACCAACATAATTGGCGCCCTAAACGGCGTCAACAGCGCAGGCGCAATCTTCGGCTGCCTCTTCAACGCGTGGACGAGCGAGCGCTACTCGCGCAAATACAGCATGATGCTCGGCTCCTCGATCCTGATCCTCGGCGGCGCCCTCTGTGCCGGCGCCTACGACATCGCCATGTTCCTCGTCGGCCGCTTCGTCGCAGGCTGGGGATCCGGCATGCTCGCGTGTGCGGTGCCCATGTACCAGGCCGAAGTGTCGACGCCGCAGACGCGCGGGGCCATGGTGTGCACGACGGGCGTGGCGTACGCGCTGGGGTACTCGCTCGCGGGCTGGTTGGGGTTTGGGTGCTTTTTCCTGCCGGCCGAGTCGGCGTATGCGCAGTTTGCGTGGCGGTTTCCGCTGGCGTTTCAGTGCGTGTTTCCGCTCACGGTGCTACTGGCCGGGTGGCGGTTTATTCCTTTCTCGCCGCGGTGGCTGCTGCAGCAGGATCGGAGGGAGGAGGCGTGGGAGGTGGTGAGGAGGTTACATCATACGCAGGGAGATCCGCAGGATAGTAAGGCGCGCGAGGAGTTTGAACTCATGGAGCGGCAGTACGATCTTGATAAGTCGCTGAAGGTGGATCGCTCGTTCGAGCTATTTAGGACGAAGCCGAATCGGCGGCGGGCGCTGGTTGGGTTTATCATGATGTGGAGTCATCAGTTTCTCGGCATCTTCGTCCTTACGAACTACGGGGTCCTGATATATGCGTCGCTGGGATTGACCGGGTACCTGCCGCTGCTGCTCAACGCGTGTTGGACGAGCTTCACCATTGTCGGGAACGTCTGGACAGCGTTGTACATCGACCGAGTGGGACGCAGAACGTTTCTGCTGATTGGCAGTACGGGCTGCACGACGTGCGTCATCTTCCTGTGCGCGTTGACGGCAAAGTATCTCAACACAGATAACATCGCGGGCTTGAGGGCTGCCGTCTTCTTCATCTTCTTCTACATCTTCTGGTGGTGCTTCTTCGTCGATGCGTACGTAAACACCTACCACCTCTTCCCCCCTTTTACCCCATTACACACACTCCAGTCACGTAACTAACAACCTCACCTCGCAGAACGCAATACGTCTACATCTCCGAGATCTTCCCCAACCACCTCCGCCCCCAGGGCGTAGCACTCGGCATCGCCGCCTTCTACCTCGGCAGTGAAATCACGCTCATCGGTGCTCCGGTAGCGCTGAACGAAATTGGCTGGAAGTTCTATCTCGTCCTGATATGTCCTAGTATCGTGTACATTGCTCTGATCTGGTTTCTGTAAGCAAGCCCACTCTCCAACACTCGGAATGGGTGTTCAAAAAAGGGGCATGTTTTGATCCTAACGAACATGATCAGGTTCCCGGAAACGAAAGGCAGGACGTTGGAGGATATTGGCGCGCTGTTTGGGGATGAACGGATTGCGAACCGGTGGTATGGTAGGGGTGGAGAAGAGAAGGATGGGATTGCGCGGGAGGGTGGGATGGAGGATGGCAAGAAGGAAAGGGAAAGCGAGAGGACGGAGGATATCGGTGCGAGGATCGTGTAGTTTGAGAGCCTACTCGTTTGGAACTGCGTGCAAGGAGGGATGTCGTCGAACCTTTACCGGTATCTACCGCAAGGGCAATCGTCACCGCCATTGGCAGCAGAAGCATAGCCCGGTCGACGGTCAGGGAGAGAGGATGTATCCATGTGAGGTAGTCGATTGCCCAAACATTTTTAAAAGGCAAGATGCACGCAGAACGCAGTTTGTATAATGCGAGCATACATACCATGTGAGTCTAGATGAAAAACACGGTAACAATAAAAAACTCAACCGCGGACATAATACACACAACCACCCATCATGCACTCATAGCACCATCCAACACCGACCTATGCACTTTCCCGCATAACCATGCTGCCCTGAACGCCTTCATCCCATCACGTCTCTTGAATGACACCAAAAGGCCAATCAGCCACTAAATCTTACTTTCTTCCCACGTCTTCTTCCCACTCCCACCTCCAATATCAGCACTGCCCTGAACCGGCGGGGCTGCCGTCAACTGTACAGGCGCAGGCGGATCCACGAGCTCAACAAGCACGTTGCACACGCCATCAGCCCAGACAGCAAATGCCTTCTCCAGGAGCATATCGTACCACTCCTTTGCCGTACCAATGACTCTCCAACCCTCAGGGCCGATCGTTTTGATAACATAGCGAGGCAGGCGTTTGATCTCTGCGTCGGGGTCTGCGTCCGATACCGGGTCATCTTTGGAGGTTGGAATGGGAGGAGACATAGCAGATAGCGCGTCCTCGGGAAAGGAAGCGTCTGGATTAGCAGAAGACGGCTCTTCCGACATGCTGGGCTCGATTTCTTGGGATACCTGGCTGACGGGCCGTTGGCGACCTTCAGCGGGAGGTGCGAGGCTAGGCGCTGCATCCTCCCCATTAGCATCCTCATTGGACAGAGCATTAGCAGCAGCGGCAAGCCCACGGAGGCTCTCGGCGCCGATACGGCTTTCTTGCATCACCAGCCTTTCCCTGACTTCTGGGTACTTTGCTTTTGCCCTTTGGAGCAGGACAACAACATGCTGAAGAAAGTCGTCCCATTCATACCAGGCAAGGTGTTTTCGGGGAGGCTCAGCGGTGATGCGCGTTTCATCGAGCTTGATGCCTGGTCTGGAGCCTCGCGGGGCGAGCGTGAGGAAGATGTTGATGTTGGAGAGGTTGTGCTCGGCTGGGCCGTCGGTGGGGAGCTGGTATGCAAGTTAGAAAGACATGACTCCAAAAAAATCAGTGAAGACGAAGAAAATGAACTAACCTTAACGCGTGCTGGATTAGACGCCCTAGCCTCAGCCTCTCCGAGCGTTGTGCGATCGCGATCTGGATGATTCCTGTATTTCCCGGGCCGGGAGCCAACTTTAGTCACCACGTCGTTGGGTATGGACGGCGATGCGAGCTGGGAGAGTTGAAGGGGTTGATCGAAACTCGGATCGAAGGCTGACTGTAAATGTTGCTCAATGTCGTGTCCCGAGTTGCTGTTTGGCTGGTGAGGAGTAGCCTCCACGCTGCTGTCCCTCTCTTTCCTCTTGGCACCTCCCTTCCTCGTCTCTATAGCGTACTGTCGCTGCCGTTCGTTCGTCACCATACGACGCATGAGGGGAGTGACGAGACCGATGATCTTATTGCCATCCCTCGGCCATGTTAGTCTCGCTTCCGCACCAGGTGTCTTCTCTTCTCCCAGTGCACGAGCTGCCTCAATTGCCTCCCTTTCGCCTGGCTTCTCAACGTGCTCGCCGAAGAATTGCTCGCCAACTTCATTATCTAGGAAATCGCGAACGCAGTTGAACAACCGCAGCTTGACCATATCCGTATCACCCTTGCCGCGATTCCCGACGCAATTCTGTCGCTCAGGATGGGCCGAGTCGAGCATGTATGCCTTCGCTTGGGCTTGCAGTTGTAGGAAGTTCTCGGGAGTGAGCTGAAGGGACATGAAGAGCTTCGACATGGGCGGTCGTGTGTATTTGCGAGACGTTCTCTCAGATGAGCGGCGGAAGAGGGCAGCGGCGGAGTGAACACCTGCTGCACGAGCATCGCTGAGTAGAGAGTCACCAGATGGAGGCACACGAGCATGTTCGGAGTTGCCCCGCATACTACGGTCACTTTCTTGGAGTTGGGGATCTGTAGGCACATCGACTCTCCGCCGTTTGGAGCTGAATGGCTCATCGGCTTGGTACGAAACATCGTCGACAGGAGAGCTAGATACCCTTTTCCTCTTGCCCTTGCCCTGCGCCGCCGTGACGGAATTGTCGGCGGTCATAGCCTGAGCAGCTTGACGGGCTGTTGTCGCAGCCTCTAGCAACTCTACTAGGTTGTGGTTCTCCTCGATTGTGTTGTCTGCTGAGGTCTGGCGGGCGGAGAGCTCGGAATACAGGGACGGGTTGTGGTGCTCGACTGGCGATGCGGCGACGGCGGCAGAGAGGTCATATTCATCGTCTTCGTGCACGAACTGGGGCTGCACAGCGTTTGTACTGTTGGTCGCATTGATGAACTGGCCGGCGCGCATCTGGTAGTAGGGCGCGTTTGTCGCCATTGTGGCTCGGCTGCCACCAGATCAGATGAGATCGCAGTGACCAAACAAGGTCGATGCTAGTAAGGATGAGCTGTCAATACACAGGTGTAAGCGTTTGGACCAAAGATGCAAGAACAAGAGCAAGGACCGCTGAGGTCAAGTAAGGACTAGAAAGACTCGATGGAATAGGACATCGAGAGCAACATCGAAGCTCTTTGTATGCGAGCCTCCATCATGTTTGGTTTGACCTCGAAGTGGGAACATGGTTTGATCTGAACGAGAGATTGGGGCATGGCTTGATCTTGGATAGAGAGAGGCGCATAGTTTGATCCGATAACTGGGGCATCGCATGCAGCAAGGAATCGACGTTTGGTTTGATCGCGGACGACAAAAACATGGACCAGCGGATTGCGCACCTGATGTGGGGTGCTGGCGCTTGCTGTCTACTAATTGTCGTGTAGGGATGACGGCTAGGAGACAGCAGCCGACCAGCGGGCTGTTCGAAGGTTTGTGTTGTTTGCACCGTTGAGTGACGCGCGGACATGTGATTGGTTTTGCATCCCCATGAGGCGCGATTACATAAGCCACCATGTTTTGGTATGGAGCATTCCACATGAAGTACACTCTAGGATCGTGAGCCCAAGGATGAGGAAGATGCTAGATAGAGTGCACTGGCGAACGCACTGTCCAAATATGTAACATTACAAGCGATATTCTAACATGCTCCCCTTAGGCCTAGGTAGAGCGATATACTCAACAACGGGGCCAACCATACTCCAATGTAGGCCGTCAAATCTATGCCGCAGCCTATGGATGCTTTGTCTTCCGTATAACGCCAGAAATCCAACAGTCCCCCCCTAAAATGCGCCGCTTGGAGTGTAAAGCGTTGCGAAATATGCGTATGAAGATATTAGAAATCGTCGCCTTCGTGCCACTCCCTCCCCGCCTCCAATGCCCTGTTCTTCGGGTCCTGGCCTCGAATCTCTGCTTCGTGCTTGAGGTTATCAACAATGGGCCGCAGTCGATCTATCTCTCTTCTGTACTCCTCATCCTTCCCTTCTTCGGGAATCTCTAGCGTCTCTAACTTGTCATGTTCACCCTTCTCTTCCGCCTCTTGCCTCGCGTTCTTCTTCTCTTCCCACTCCCTAAGATCCCTCTCCCTGTCTCCGAGTTCGTTTTTAAGCACAATGAAGTCAGAAAATTCTTCCTCGCCGCCAAAGCAGGTGCCAAATTGGTCGCAGAAACAGATATGCTCCTTTGGACAGTATACGTTTTCGCCCGTGAATACGAATTGCCATACGTACTCCCATATACGGCCACTGAGGTGGTCCGGGAGCCTGGTGTTGAACAGCCAATCCCTGTACCAAACGTATTGCGCATAGGGTTTTGATTCTATACGTTCTCGCGAAAGGGCGAATTGCGCACAGCACGGTTGTGCAAGGACGCTCGGTACTCCGTCCAAGGGAAAAAGCTCCGACCATGATTTAGCAATGAGCACTTCTTCCTGCTTGAAGTCGTTTTTCTCCGTTTCGCCGGGGTGCATCCAATCAGGGCAGCCGGGGTACCAGCTGCACCGCATATTCACGAATCCCTCTCTCCAGACGCGTTGTCGGCTCAGACGTGTGACGAGAGTGTGTGCGTCACTGCCGAAAAGGTCATCGTTGTGCCATGCCAATTGATGCGCGTGCATGAACATGGCCACGTCGGGCAGATTGTCGTAATTATCGATTATCCACGATAAGTAGATCATGACCTCGTGTCCCTTATTCTTCGGCGGATGCAGCGGCGCTGTGGGATCATCTGCAATGTACACTGCTTTGTCTTGCAGCGGCATTTTCTCGTCGATCCAGTCTACGTTCTCATCTTTTGTCTTCGCAATCACAAGCGTAGAGGTGTAATTATGACCGGGTGGCATTGGCGATCCTTTCTTGTAACTCGTTTTGGGGTTCCAGTTTGCATACTCTGGGTCCTTTGCAGGCGCACCAGTTGAGGAGCCTCCGCTGCCGGTATCCGGTGGTCTCGCGCTGCCACCTCCAATGTGCTCTCCGAGTCCAACATGCTGCGGTAATCCCCGCCATGCTTCGCGACTATCTATACTCGAGAAGAAGAACAAGACGATAAAGATGGCTACGGTGAATGCGAGGAACGGAATGACCTTCCGCCGGATCATGGTGCGGAGCGAAGGAAGGCGCAAGCGGTGCGGACAATCGAGGAACCGGCGACGAATAGGGTATGGTATGGACCGGGAAGATCAAGAGCCTCAGGCCCTCGTTCTCTGTCTGCTACAGCTTATAGGTGTCAGTCAGTCGTACTTGTACACATGGGAGACATTGCGCTCACAGTGGAGTGGCCGCGCGGCACGCAATTCAATGGAGAGGGCCGCGATGTTCAGCGATCAGCGCACGCAACCCACAGTGCTCGGGCCGAACAAGTCAAAGGGCCAGCGTAGCAATAAAGGGGACAAAAGACCAGATAGTCCGTTGCAGTATGAGACATGGAGGAAGCACAGAGAGGCAAGAGTCGCACTTGCGGTCCCTTGACGGGCCGGCGCCGTCGCCGTATTCGTGTCCATAGATGCAGCTGAGAAACGTTAGGTCAAAGATGGGCCGTTAGTGGCTTGCTCCATCCCTGGCGTCTAGCCGTCGTCGTGTACCTGCAAAGGGATAGCTCGTCCCGAGGATTGAGACAGGGTGCTGCATTGGTAAATCTATTTCGGGCGGGGGATAAACGCATCACAAGTGGGCGCGGAATTCAAGATACGATGAAAGAACCAGAATGGTAGGTGTATGTCAGCTTCTGCATTTGAAGATCGTCCATGTACGCTACGCTACAGATCTGCAAATCCTCCACAGGGGTACGTGATTTACTTTTTAGCGTTAGTGATCTTTTTATTGATCAAATGGCTGGCTGAGGCTTCAAAGCCACAAGCAGTGGCTCAGGGGTAGATTTTCACACAGTGCCCCAGTCCACGCCATGGAGCTTTCGCTCATTGCAAACTTCGATACTCACGTTGCTGTGCGCGAAGAGCTTTGCCGCGACCTGACATTTTGATGCTTGTGCAAAGCTTTCGGCAATCAACACCCTAGTCCCCGATACAATGGTCTATACGCAGCCCCTGGGGTTATACCTTCGCTTGAACGATCAAGCTTTTTTGTCCGTGTTTTATCGTCTTAGTGGGATTGCACTATCAGGTGAAATTGCTGCAGCGAGCCTTACCAGGTCGCACAATCGGTCCGAAGCGCATGTGTACATACACGATGCAGCACGAGCAAGGAAGGTATGCATGACGAAAGAAGAAATGACACCAAACGAAACTCGGGGCACGCACCTCCAGCGGTCTCTTACCGGCAGCGCTCGCACAGCAGCAACCCCCAGTCTGGTGAGGCAAACTTGAGAAGTCGGCTGCAAACAATCATCACAGGCTGCTACTTCGCATCTTCGGTCGTGCTTGCCGTAGCTCGCGTGATCCTTGACTGTCATCGAGGCGAAACAAGGTACATGGTGGGGAATGCTGTAGTGGTCGGACGGCGCTCAAGGCAAGCCCATTTACTGATTGATTGTCGCGGGCTGCTGTTGACATGATCGCGGACATGGTGATGATATTGAGTGTATTTAGACAGTGCGTGTGATGCGGAAGGTAGTGCGAAGTGATTACTGGACGTCCAGGTTGCATCGAGAGGGCACGAGATAGAAGTACAATTTGGTGGCGACGAAGATGATCAAGATGACTGATGCTCCGAGGGCTATAGCTGTTGCCCTGAAAGCCTTTACCGAATTGCTGAAACCGTTTCTCCAAGGAAAACCACTGAGCCGAAGAAGGCTAGGAAGATGTCGAGCTGCGAGATGGCAGACTATCGAAGTGTGCTACCTTGCGCCCTGCGAACCATGACGAAGAACTTTTGTCGACCATATCCCTGAGTGTGCGTGTGTGAAAGCCGTATTAAACTGAACCCAGTGAAGTAGCCATAGGATTACAGGAGTGAAGTGCTGAGAGAGAGAGAGGTACCAAAGTGATGAACAGCCACGCGAACCCCATCTTAGTACCGCTTGGGTTCTGGCAGGGTCAGCAAAGAGGCTAGCGGTAAGAGCGATCGTAATCACCCTCGTACGAGCGTCCTCCGCCGTACGCCTCGCGCGGAGGAGGTGCATCGCCGTAACCACTGGCACCGGCAGCTGGGGGAGGGGGCCTGTCGTAGTAGCCGCCTCCGCCGCCTCGACGGTCATCGCGTCCGCCATCGCGTCCACCATCTCGTCCGCCATCCCTGCCGCCATAACTACGATCAGAAGCGTAGCGGTCGACTCCACGAGGGCCATAGTCATCTCGGCGAGAGCCACCGTAACCGCGATCGTCATAGCGGGAACCACGAGAGCCATAGTCATCGCGACGGCCATAGCCTCCACCGCGGCGGTCATCAGAGTAACGATCACCATAACGGGGACCACCGCCACGGCCTCCACGGCCACCGAACTCTGTAGACAGTGTCAGCTTGTCACGGCAGCAGGCAGCGAACGAGCAAACTTACCACGCTTGGGCGGGCCATAGTACTTGCCCGGAGTAGGAGTGCGCGGGCGCGCACGACGTGCCTTCTCGATGCTCAACGTCCTGCCCTGGTGGACTTCACCCTGTAGACCCTCCTTCGCCGCGTCAGCCTGCTCAGATGTGACCATCTTCACGAAGCCGAAGCCGCGGGACTCTTTGGTATGGGGATCGCGCATGATGTTGCACTGCTCGACCTCGCCGTACTTCTCAAAGAGACGCGTGACCTCGTCCTCACTGAGAGACGGGTGGATGCCCGTGACGAAGAGGTTGGAGCCGGAGTTGCGGCTCTCGTCGTCGTCATCCCTACGCTCGGGCGGCGGGCCGCTGGTTTGGTGTCAGTGGGCAATTCCATCATTCGTGGCAACCATAGACATACCGGCTATCGCGATTGTTAGGAGAGGCGCTGCGAGCGCGCGCGTTGTCGTTGTCGCGACGGTCGCCGCGCGGAGATCTGCTGCGATCGCGCTCATAGCCGCGTGGCTCGTCTATGCACAGGTTAGCAGCTGCGGAGAAGCACACGAGCAGAGGTACAAACCGTCGTAGGCGCGTTGGTCGTTTTCGTACTCCATGGTGATGCTGCTGCGTCAGTCGGGAGTTGATGGTTGGCTGGTTGAGGTGAGGTGTTGTTTCTAGACGTCGCTGAAAGTCCAGGCCTGGAATTTTTAGCAGGGCTGATCGACAGAGCCGCGCCTCTATTTAGTAAGCGCCGCGCTAAGACCAACGGCCACAGAGAGCGACTGCAAGTGAGTGGGGAAAAGGTGCGAGGACGGACTGAGAGAAGCGAGATGAGGTGAAGGGCAGAGGCAAGGTAGTCGGTATTTATGGGGTGCGAGGCAAGGCAAAGGACAAAGAAGCAGGCAGCTACGCGAGCTAGAGCAGAAGTGAGGCAGCTGCTAGGGGCAACAACCAACGCCCTGGCCGCCCTGTCTGAGCTTCTCAACGTGCGCGAACTTTACTAGTCAGATCAATGAGGCTCTGACCCATTCGCCAGTGTCCATAGGGACAGAACATGTTTCAGAACTATCAGACGTGGGCTGTTCGTCATAGGAGATGAGGATATCACGTGCATTCATCGTTGAGTTATGGTACATGACCCTTCACTTCCTATACCCACTAGACAGCCCAACTCCAGCAGCCCGACCGACTACTCCCTGTCCAGATGCTTTGCAAAACAATAACTATGAAGGCGCTCTAGCCTCGTCACGCCCAAATGAGAAACCCTAACACCAATGGCGCCTTCCGCAAACCAAGATATATTACAATAAGCCCAGAGTAATACAAGCAGCATGGCAAGATGCATGCAAGCTCAAAAATCAGAAGACCAAAATCTCGGTCAATCATCTATACCTCGATCTCTTCTGCTTCTTCCGTGCTACTGCTTTCTGTATCTCTGCTACAGTCGCATCCGGTACACCGTTTGGCCGGATAGGATCCGAGTCTGCAAGCCCGTCGAGTTCGTCATCATCGAGTTCGCTCAGCTCTTCGCTCATATCTCGTAGTACTTCTCGGCCCGTATACCGTTCCTCATATACAGTCGTGCCGTGAATGTCAAACGTCTCAAGATACCAGGGAATGCCCCCGTTCCCGAGAGGGTTCAGCAGATTCTTTTCCGACCTTGGAGGCGTAAGAGGCTCAGTACGACTATTGCTCTCTATGAGGTCCACGTCCATTGCGTCGCCTTGGATTTCCTTATTGGAAGCCTGGAAGGCATCTTGTCCGAGCTGAGCTGCAATAGCTGCCTCATCAGCTGCTTCGTCATGCGTAGCATGATGTGCGTCGGTAGCATTTTCGTCAGGCGTTGGCGCGAGTTGAACTTCGTCGAGCTTCCCAGAGGTTTTTCCGATCAGGCCGAACGTGTCCTCTTCGGCCTGCTCGATCTCTACTTGGCCCGTCTCTGTCGTCTGTCGGACGCTGTCTTCATAGGAGAAAGCATTGGACCGACGTTGTAGTTTCTGGTTGAGAAGCGTCTCGAGATCAGGCAGTTTCTCATACGGCCGCCCTGCCAATTCAGCCTCCTTGTGCATTGCTTCTTCGAAGTATGGTTGCAAGCCTTTGGTGATACGCTTGACCAGTTTTTTCATCTCTTTCTGCTCGGAACTCAACGTGCTGTGGGCGACTTTGTTCATTTGGTTTTCCGCATCCCCAAGTGTAGTAACAGGGGCGAAGCCGAGCTCGGCGCTCAACACTGCTGCCATGTCCTCGTTGAATGCTTGCACAGAGGTATAGAATCTCTCGTCGAGCTTGATCTGTAGATCGTTGAAGCCATCGGCGAAGACGCTTTTACTATCGAAGCTAGAATATAGTCAGTGCAACATCCCCGAATTATGGTAGGAGTGACTTACCCAATGGCCCGATTGAGTATTGGCTCCAGCAGTCGTGGAATCGGAAAGTAAATGCAGTCAACAATCTCTTTCAGGATCGCGACGTCCTTGAGTTTCTCTTCCTCTCGTTGCTTGATCATCTCGCACAGAACCCGAATCTGCTCCATGTCATCTTCAAGGCGCTCTGCGAACTCGATACGCCGCTGAAGGCGTGGTCTACCAGCCGCGCCCATACCCGCAAAATTACGTCGGGTAATCTCCATGGACGAGAAGGCCTCCATCTGCAGCTGAAGACGCTTGAGAAGAGCAGCACCGCGACGTGCCTCCCGCTTTAGAGTCCAGTACTTGCAAGCTTCTTGAACAAACTCCTTACGTTTTCGGACGTTGAACTTGATAAGTGTGTTTTCAACGTTATGGTAGACAGCTTGCGGTACAACAGGCGCTCCGGAAGGAAGTCTCCACGACTTGGTCGATTGTCCACGCTTGCGCTTGTTACTGCCTGCAGTCTCATCGTCTTCCATCCCTTCAATTGAAGGCATTGCATGCGTTGAGCCTATCGAGAGGGCGTAGGCTTGACTATCAGGCCATCGAACATGACGCATGGTGTGCCGGTAGAACGCTTTTGTGTCTGCGACTGCGCTGTCTACATCGTATTCACGCTTCCAGTCGGAGGGCGTGTGTCGATCGCAGTACGCTTTGAGCACGGTGCCATCAAGCGGATTCGTTGATTGTGAGGACTTCATCCGCAAGCACAACCTAGCCTTACGAGCGCAGGTGACATGGAAAGCTTCGAAACAGGACTTGTGCCCGCACTGAATACAAGCGCCCATCTTCTGTTTGCAGATGTAACAGGACTATGGGTTTTGTTAGCAGAAAGGTCTTGATTACGGAATACAGCGAGCATACAAGTTTCCAACGTGTTTTGGGAACCTTTTCGACATCTTGCACTGGTTCTTGGAATGTCGCGTTGCCTAGCGATACCTCGGGGATCCACATGGCACAGAGAAGATGTGCCCACTTCATCGCTGTTGTTTGTTTGAAAGCACCATCTATATTTGGACAGAATATGCAGCCCTACGGTCGTTAGCAAGGAACCAGTAGAGGGGAACGGAACAAACGTACCGGAAGCTCACTAACAGGGGTACCGCGCCCCACTAGTTGGCATCGTCTGCACAGCCATTGTCCTTCTGGTATGAACGGCACGCCATAACATTCTTGATGGACGGCCAAGTCACAGCCATCGCAAAACACTATTGCGTTGGTGTTCTCGCAATCGCCATCGTCACAGATAGCACATTTTGTGTCTTGCTCCTCGCCTTGGCCAGCGGGTTCTCCGTTGACTGCGGCTGCACTGCTTGATCGTGGACGATGCGTTTGAGGTGGTTTCGGATTTTGCTTTGGAATGCCTTCGCATTGTCAGCCATGCAGTTTGAGCGATGTGCGTTGTGGGTAAGACTTACGTTTCTCTAAAGCATGCCACTCCTTCTCGATTTGGGTAACAGTGACCTCAAATATAGCCGGCTTGATGCCCTCAACACCTTCCTCCTTCCGCTGTGCGTTGAGCGCTTCTAACCATCGATCGTCTTGCTCGTCCATATCATATTCGACGCGGCCGAGGGCGACTGCGCCTGTAGGACCCTCAGTGTCCGTGTGTAGCGCCAGATCCAAGTCCTCCTCGATAGAACCTTCAGGAAGCCGGATCAGGCTGTTCTCTGTCCTGGCGAAGACCTCGCTCTCTTGGTACCCAATATTTGCCATTGTTCGATCGACATAGTTGATCTTCACTTGCTCGCTCTCTTCGTGGGCTTTGAAAGGATCGACTTGGCGCACTGAAGGCTTGGGCAAGTTCAGCTTCTCCCTTGGATTCATAGTCGGAAGGGGGTTGATGCGCGGTCTTGGGGGAGACCCCAGTCCGGCAAGCATCGAGTCCTTGTTCCGCGGTGGGCGGCCTGGACGTCGCTTTGGCGTGACCAGCGCCCCTGTGCCATTGACTGTTGAGACGATGTCCTCCTGTTCAGCGGTTTCGACTTGTTGCGCGCGCAGGCCGTCCAGTACGGCCGACAGTCCGCTGTCGACGGCATATTGGCCAGTCGACGAGCCATTCAGCGGTGTACCGGGGGCGCTTTCGGCGGGACTTATGCCATCGATCAGGTCGGCGCTGAAGATGGGGAACTCGGCGTCGATGTCAAGGTCTGGGTGAAACTCGTCCCAGCTCCGCTCCTCGCGCGGCTTGTAGCCATCGTTCTGTGCCACGGCGGCGGCGACTGCAGCGGCCGAGCTGGAACGCGGTCCAGCTGGCGGCCTTTCGCGTCGGGGTCGTGAGTACGAGGGTGAGGGGGCAGGTGCGGGTAGGCCCTGTCTCTCCGCGTTGAGGCGTCCGATGCGGCCACGGGGACCAGTATACGCGTAGCCTCCGGGCCCTGTTCCTCCTACTGGCGTCTCTGTGCCCTCGTCATCGACGTATCTGCCCCCACCTCCTGGTCCGCCGGGGATGTACTTGCGCCGCTTGTTGGGGGGCGCTGAGTCGGAAATGTGTCGTCTTGGCGGGCGTGCGGAGCTTCTCACGCGTGGTCGTGGAGTATCGGGGACAGGCGCCATGTAGAAGGTGTGGAATGTGTCGAGAGGCCAGCAAGGGTGAAGTCGGCCGTCGCGAGGTAGCGCGTCGGGGCCTGTGCAATCTGCCGGTAGGGCTACCGCAAGCGCGCATCCACCAGGCAAGCAGAGAGCGGCGTGTTCATCGATCGCAGAGCCAGCGGACGGCGATGTGCGGACGGCGTGTGCGTGGCCAGCGGTGCGCGACTTGGAATGCACCTCCGCTTCCTGATTGTGAGGTTGAACTACTCCACTGACCAACGCGGTTAGCGTGCCAAGTCGGCCCGTCGAGTGCATTGCTAGCTTCCGTGCACACTCCACAGGTGCAGGCAGGCACAGGGCCAGGGCCCGATCTTCACGCAGGCAGCTTGCATCTGCCAGTCATTTGGGCAGTGCTGGAACGGAGAGTAACGGATCGAGCAACGGATCAGAGCTTCGTTCTTGTATGTGTGGTATATGATTTCACAGCACCAGGCAACCAGTAGCTGGACTCTCTGAGCTGGCCCATGGCGCGCCTTGCTTCTCTCCCCAAAGTGTCTTCACTATAGACATAGAACTTGAGGCTCCTTGGGCGCTGGTTCGGTAGGCGGTTGCGCAATGTGTCGATCCAAACACGTGGGACACCTGGCTCTCATACTCCGAGGACCCCAAACGACATAACCTAAGCGACATGGTTCCTGCAAGCGCCGACGCAGTCCCACCGCTGTCGAGGCAGTGTCGCCTTGCTAGTTGACTGTCAGACGTTCACTTCCATCATACACGTCGAACATGCCCACCTCTTTCTCCAGCATCACACCAACGGCACCTTCTGTCCCCTTAGGCACCCCTCGTGTATAACCCAGATGACGTAGGATTGCCCTATCATGTTAGCGTCAATTTCGCACAAGTTCTCATTCTACGTCGGACACGTCGATACTATTGATCGAATGAGATACAGTGGGCATCTATTAGATAGCTTCATCCCTATCGCCAGCTCTGCCACAAAGACTCTAGTATCACATCCGAGCTGATCCAAAAAGGATTGTCGAGTCGTTAGACGAGCTGTTTCGCTTTAGGGTTTGTCCAGTAGGTGGAGATACCTCATTCGTGTTCAGGCGTGAATATTTGTCGGAGATATAGACCGGCGACGATGCGATGCTGCTACAAAGGTCGAGGGGGACAGTTGGCGCTTGGATAATAAGCTGACTAGCGTGCTTACACGCGTGCACATGTGGGCTGTGACCGCTTCAACACGTTTATAACCTCCTCGAGAACATTCGACATCCACTTGGGCACTCACCGAGCATTTGTCGCGATAACGCCCCTTCTTGTCTATCGGTTGCACGCGCTGTTCGTACACGGGTACATTTAGATTAGCGGTGTTCTACCTGATCCGACCCGCTTTCCCTTACGCAGTTGTTCCGAGACTTGCAGTCCTCAAAGCCATCACGATTGGGCTACGACCAACAATAGCGTGCACCACTCCACCGGTCTTCGGATCTTTTCTGCCTATTCAAGTGCGTCTATAAGACAAGACAATCCGGAGGCGACCAAAAGACGTTGCGACTCGCTTGAGTATAATTGAGGCAGTTTCTAGCCTCTATACCTAATTAAGAAATCCAGCTCAAAAGCACCCTGTTGGCGACAACTCCGACATCTGACAAAGCGTTCCGTCATTCAAACCACTAGGTTCCGTAACGAGCACGATGCGGGGCAGTTTGGGCTCATGGATCTCTCTCTTCTCCCTCCTCCCTACCTCCACAGTCTTTGCTTCGGAACAACAGCCCTTCGACTTTGGAGAAATGTCTGCACCTCAGTACTCCCTACCCCCTCTTCCATATGCATATGATGTCAGTTCGCCCTTTGTTGCCCTTATGGTAGCCCATGTGCGTCATACTCACGCTTCGATAGGCATTGGAACCCCATATCTCGGCGCAGATCATGGAGTTGCACCACAGCAAGCACCATCAGACATACATTACGAACCTGAATGCTGCGCTCAAGTCACAAGCTGAGGCTGTTCATACTTCCGATATCACATCTCAGGTTGCTCTACAACAAGGCATCAAGTTCAACGCTGGTGGGCACATCAACCACTCCCTTTTTTGGCAGAACCTTGCTCCAGCGAGCTCACCTGAAGCAAAGAGCTCTGCTGCTCCACAGCTTGTCAAACAGATCAAGTCAACATGGGGTGATGAAGACAAATTCAAGGAGGCTTTCACTGCCGCCCTACTCGGCATTCAAGGAAGCGGATGGGGCTGGCTCATCAAGGTCGAGACCGGCAAGGAGCAGAGACTGACTATCGTGACAACGAAAGACCAAGACCCTGTAGTTGGTAAGGGCGAGGTTCCTCTGATAGGGGTAGATCTCTGGGAACACGCCTATTATCTCCAGGTGAGCTAGATGTTATTCTCTTTTGTTCAAGAGCCTTGCTAACTGGCAACAGTATCTGAATGGGAAGGCTGCGTATGTTCAGAACATCTGGAGTGTTATCAATTGGAAGACTGCGGAGGAGCGCTATCTTGGATCCCGAGCGGATGCATTCAATATTCTCAAGGCCTCGATCTGAGTTCGGCGTTCTATCGTTGCTACTGCTAAATCAGGAATTTCGGGATAGACCGGCAATTAAGGAAAATGAATGTCGCATTGTTGCCAATTAGAACGTCCCATTCAGTGCAACAATCATTATTAGAGTACCTTGGTGTCTTTTTGGTGCACTACAGGCACGTGCAGGACCAACCGGGTACTCTACAGAAACTTGCTCAAAGAGGCTCATTGACCCTTAGTGGCTCTCAAGCCCCAAACGCTAGGGAGCATTGAAGCACTACGAACACCACGTCTAGTTAAAAGGCCCAACATCTGCTTTGTTTTATTTACTAAAAGCCCTCGCATTTTAATCTTGTATTTTCCAGCAATTGTTTGATTTCAAGTTCTCGTTCCACGCGGAAATACGCTCTCTGTTTCTCCAACATGTGCAACGGTCATTCGACTCGCGTTAGCGAGGGAGGCTCAATAGCAGTGCTTCAACCAACCTCACACTTTGCACAAACACAGTCAAAAGAGGAGATATCTCTCTTGTTTAGCAATCGATTTGCCAACCCTGGAACGAGTGTTGAGTTTCAAGGGCTGGACAAACACTTTAAGCATGACAGACACTGGGTAGTCATCCAGTAAGGTCAACTTTCGGTACGCTGGGAGGCCAAATTGCTGACCTTGTGACAGCCGAGACGGCGACCTTTCTGCATCATCGCAATCCACGCCAAAAAACCCATTATACTCTTTTCCATTGACTTCGGCCCTGGAATCTACGATGCAATTACCGGAACGATTAGATCTCGACGTCGGGAATACTGGCATTATCGGAAGGAGGGTCTCGGTAATGACTGGGTCAAGTCAAGGTCCCTTGACGGTGGCGGAAGGAATTGCTGGATGGAATTGAGATTTCTGTTTTTGTTTGCGTCTGCGTACAGCATTTAGCGCTTCGGCAGCGTTCATGGCGTAATGCATATTCGGGCCTGTTTGGTCACATGGATTACTAGGTATTCAATATGCCACAGTAGAGGGATACAGCATGATTGAGAGACCGTGTATTTGTTGTATAGAGGAGCTACAACGGTTTTTCATACACAATCACTTTCCTATGGTATGGTAGAGGTTATCTTGATTTGCCGAGGTCTGTTCCTATTACAGACTAGCATCTCCTCGTTCACTATTCCTGCTATCTCCTAGCATCTTCCATCAGACCCTGAGTCGCGGATTTTTGTCGCGAGCTACTTATGACACTCCATAGTAACATCGACCTCCACGTGGTATTTCCAGCGCGCCGGGTCATTGCTTCCGACTCTTCGGCTGATGTCGATATCCCCGCTCTTGGCTTGCATCTTAGTCCCTGCCTACTATCAATGATGCAGGAACGATAACGACTTAACCAGTACCCTCCAAGCATTGTTTTACACCTTCCTTATCAATTCATGCAGCCAAGAAAGCGATATGCGTGATATCGACTGCTCAACAGACATTGCGCGCCGTCGGCGGGTGTCAGATCAACCCATGCTTGGGAAAATCGACAGTAGCAAGAGTGGGAGGCGTTCAGTAAGCCAAAAGTATAAGAACTGTACTTATTCAATAGGGAAACGGTTTCTTCAAAACTTTGAAAACTTCGACTGACGGCCATCATGCGATTTTTGATCACATCCGCCTTGGCTCTGGCAGCCGCTACGAGTGCGGCACCAGCCACATCTCAACCGCATACTCGTCAAGCGGCGACAGCAAGTGAAAGGCTTGGCCTCACATGGCTAGGGGGCAACAGTAGCCTTCCGAAGGTTCTGTAAGTCACTCAGAGCCGGTGCGTTCGGTGGCTCAGCTGATACAGCACAGCATCCTCTACGCTGGTGGTACCATTGCAAGTGGATCAATCTATGGAGCATTGGACGATACCCAGTACGGGCAGCTACAGATCACCGGAGAGGAAATCATCGCTCGCAATCCCTACCTACTCAATAATACCCAGTTAGCCGTTTCCAATTGGACTACTGAAGAAGATGGCTCAACGGGCACCAACGACGCTTTAGTCATGAACATGACGCGTTTTGCGCATGATGCCTTATGTTCTGAAGATAGCGACATTGTTGGAGCAGTGTATACTCATGGCACAAATTCCCTCGAAGAGACAGCTTTCCTCATGGACAACCTCGTCAACTGTGGCAAGCCCATCGTGGCTACGGGAGCTATGCGACCTTGGACGCACTTTTCCTTCGACGGCGATGCAAACTTCTTTGACGCCGTCATGTTGGCAACAAGCCCAGACGCACGCGACAGAGGACTCATGGTCGCGTTCAACAACCGCATCATCCCCGGGTACTGGGCGACAAAGCTCCACTCGACCAGTCCTGATGCCTTTGGTCCTACGGCAACGGGTGATTTAGGCCTGTTCGTTAACAGCCTCCCAGTGTTCTTTAACACGCCATCTCAACCGCTCTTCAAGCATTACTTCGACATCTCCGCAGTGTCGGCCTACTCCTCGTATCCCGCCCTACCCAAAGTCGACATCCTCTACGCAGCTCGCGAGTTCGATGGCAAACTCGTTCTTGACGCACAGGCTAACGGTGCTAAGGGTGTGGTCATTGCCGGCACGGGAAACGGCGGTATACCAAGCGGCGACAAAGAGATTACCGAAGCGCTTGAGAGCGGGCTTCAAATTGTCGTCGGCACTCGCAGTCCGTTTGGCCCAAGTAGTCCAAGTAGGACTCCCACGTATGCGAAGTCGGGCTTTGTACATGTAATCCAGGCGAGAATCATGCTGCAACTAGCCATTGCAAGTGGTATGAATATGAATCAAACCATTGATGTGTTTGAGGGTGGCTTTAGGAAAGCAATTGGGCAGCCGTGGAGTCCGGAAACTTAATGTGCAATGACTATCACAGGCTACGCGCTTGGAAATGACATCGATGAACAATTTTTTACATTAATAGTTTCAATCCCTGCATCCTATGTCGCGCGAATCTCCCCTAACCCGTGAAATTACAGAGTGTATTGACCGTATAGGTTAAGACCGGAGTATGAGCTTACACTTATTTGTAGGACTTTCTCAATTATACTTCATTGGAAGCTCTCATGTCACTTCTCAAGTGACAATGACGAGTCCGCATCGAATCCGCAGTCAATGGCGAAATTAGATTAGGGAGTATGGGAACGTCCCAACTTTGTGCCTCCAAGAATTACCTGCCTGATCGCAACTCCCAGCACCAACACCCTGTCTCCTCTGGTAAATCACTCGGCATACCATCCAAAAAAGCCTGTTGTGGGCTTGGCATACCCAGAATCTCGACGAGTCACGAAACTGCGCCCACGACAACAAATCTCTGCGCTTGAGCCCGCGGATAAGCTGTCATCGCTAAACTATGCCATGCACTTTCTCAAAGTAAATCCAAAAGAGGCGACAGCTCATCAGGTTCTCCTGGGGGCGAAGGCGCTCGAGAAATACTCAAAAGCTATGCCACACATTTTGAGAGTGGTGTTTTGATAACATCCTTTTTTCACCACGCCCACCAAGGAGCGGCAAGTTTGTGACTCGGTTTACGGCTTCCAAACACCCGATGGGAGAAAGTTGGGGATGCTGAGGGGGTTATCCAGGTACACCAACTGCTTGGCAGTCAGCCATGGGAAGCTTTTGAGTATTTCTCGAGCGCCTTCGTCCCTAGGGGAACCTGATGAGCCATGGGAAGTAGATCGCGACTTTACTCCTCGAATTAATACTTGCCGGATGACTCTGGTCGGTACCACGGTTGCATCAACCTAAAAATTCGAATGCGACTGTTCACCAGAATCTCCTAGCAAAAATGAAAGCTTCATCCGTCCCGACTTAGGCGCTTGCCGGTATCCGAGCGGACGTTGTTGGGGGCAGAATGCCACGCTCTCCATGTGGCTTCCGGGTTGCGCAGTCCGTGGAGCATTTCGGTGAACGTTTCATGCAGGTATCGGTCTACCTGGCGGTAAATGGGGTCTGCATCGAGGTTGGAGGCGGCGGGTTCTGGTTGCTGCTCGGTGGTGGTGGTTGCTTCATCCACATTTTGCGATGCAGCAGGTTGGGCTGCCTCTTCCTCGGCGGCAGCAGCTTGTGCATCCCGTTCGTTCATTCTAGCAATAAGTATTTCTAGAAGGTTGCTCACGTGTTGGGCGTGGTCGTATGGTGAGTAGTTGTAGTAGGTCATGGTGGAAGGTGGATTTGATAGGGCAAGGTAAATTCTCTTGATGTTTAAAATTTTGGAACGTAGACTGTTGACTTGAGTAAAATGCAGCAGAAACGGCACCTTTTATCTCATCCCTATTATCCATTTTTCTTTGAAAAAATCCATGGGACTATAGGTATGGTTCCCAGTTCCAAATCTCCATCCAAACCACGGTTCTACCACTACAATCCAAGGCACCCAATCAATCTCACCCCAACACCAACCCTCCCATTCAACGAAAATACTTCCAAATAAGCTCGCTAGTCACCTCCCACCCCTTAGCCAGCGCACCCGACACAGTCCCAAGTTTCATCTCCAACTATAAACGAATGATACATCATCCACCTCAACACCGCCTCACTCTACATACCCTACTCCCTTCCTCCAACGCCCCTCTCAGCCCCTCTAACCCATCGAAAAAACTATCATTTTAGTACTGGGTCTGGTAAATTTTGTCCTGTAGATGTTTCGGGTCGAACCGACTCCCGTCCCATCTTCTATCTCGTCCGAAAAAGTGGACGGTGGTACCCGCCCGCCAGCGGATTGAACGTGATGCTGTATCTTCTCAGACAGGGGAGTAGTTCGTGCTCCACGGTGCGGTGTAAAGCGTTGTACGGTCTTGGTACACGCTAGGCAGCGGGAATGTAAGGGAGACCGAGAAGTGAGTCTAGTAAAGTAACACACATATGGATTACTATACTGGTGTGCGTGAACTTCTACACGAGGAAAGTAATCATGACCCACAAACTCCGCCACATAGCGGTTGTGTTCATATCCACCGCCTTCCTCTTTTCATCTCTTTCCAGAGTCCGAGGGAAAACCATATTTAATCGGCTCGTCCTGGACGTTATTCTCCTCACGCCATTGGCGTCGGTCAATATCAGAGACACCTGGTCCACGATACACACTCCCGTAGAGTCCACTAGCCCAGTCCTTGCCCGTTCCTTCCTTCGTCTTCTTCGTCGCCTTTCTGCTATACCACTTGCCGTACGCGAGCAAATAGTACAGCCTGAAGCTCAAAAATGCAAAATTGTCGCGCTCAAGGTCCGCCGGGTACTGAGCGCCTAGATCGACAGCAGCAGCGATGCCACTCATAACAGCCACCTCATGAGCGTTGATGAGAGTCCATGCAGCAGCGTACCGTGTCCGCTTGTGGCCCTGGAGAAACCACATCCACGGCACGACGAAAACATAATGTGTCCAGCTATGACAGAGCTGGTGCCACCAATCTTTCCTGATGATCTTGTCCTTGTCAATCTCGTCGATACTCCAGAGATGTCCGTCTCTCGCCTTGTTCAGATAAATCGTCTGGAAGATGTGCTTGTCAAACGGCACCTCGGGTGGAAACTGACTCTGATAATTTGTGCAGTCGAAGCACATTTCCAGTTTCGAGCGGTCTTGAGGGTACATCTTGATATAGTACATGGGCTTGAAGGATTTCCGGGCCATTTCATTGCGGGCGGTTTGGTCGACGAGAGAGAGCTTGGTGACGGCCTGCTCGGGGTTGTAGAAGTTCTCGTAGTGTTTGCGCATGTAGTCGGCGTCCCAATGGGTGACGGTGATGTCATCTGAGAATTTGGCGGAGCCGAGGACTTTCTTTTCTCGGAAGGACGTGGTGGGTTCGAGGATGCGCTTAGCTGTGTCGGCGCTGTGGTCTGTTAGTATGCTTAGGTCACCACAGTTGGAAAGTGGATACTTACAGCACGCAAAGAACCAGCTCATCGTAATGCTCTTCAATCTCTTGTGTGTTCGGATCGGCATTATGATCATTGTCGTACGGCACCCAAGCACTGTTCGGATTGTGTGAATCCGGCATTGACGTGCGCTTGATCAACTTAACAGTAACACCGGTTTTATCTCGCTTCACAACTCGCGTGACTTCGGTCGAAAGTCTTACAGTGACGCCTCGCTTGAGCAGGCCTTGCCTCCACCGCTCATAGAACTCGCCAAACCTCGGGAAGACAACCATGGGTGGCAAATTGCTGGCAACGCTCAACTTGTCAGGTGGGTACCACATACCATAAGTCGGGGAAGTACAAAGTCTCTCGAGGATGATGCTAGGTACGTTTGGTGTTTCGTTTCCAGTTCCAAGGAAAAGTGCGATCATGGGCATGGCGATGGTGTTGGTGAATTCTTCGGAGAAGAAGAACATCTTGAAGAGAATCTTGATGGGGATTAGTGCGAAGAAGAGCTCGAACCAACGCACGATCTTGAGCATTGTATTGAACTTCCTGATCTCTTTCTGATGGCGGGCAAGGAGCTCTGTTGGGAACACGTTGGTCCAGAAGATATCATCTTTGCCGAATGAGACCTGCGAATGTTAGTCAGATGAATAGGTGGTCCACTAGATTCGTATCTACCTGTAGATTGACAGGATCGGCGTGATGATTTTGCCTTGCAAACATAGTCATAGTGTGGTGAAAGATATAACTACCACCCTGTACACCCTGATTCAGCCATTCTGCTCCATGGCGCTCTTTGTCAATTCCAATTGAGAATGCTTGACCTCCGCAATAGTCTACTGCATCGATCAGAGTAACATCAAACTTGTCGGGATGTTCAGAGAGGTGGTGAGCACATGACATCCCTACTCGAACGTTAGCCTACCTTGATTAGAAGGCGACTTGGATTCATACCAGCAGCTCCGGCTCCAACAACCAACACTCGCTTCTTCTTGCTATCCTTGCTCGCGCCATTGGGGCTAGCCATGTTCGTGGTTGGTAATAGAGGATCAGTCTCGAGTGAGTGTGGCATTGAAACACAGCATTCGAGAATAGGTCGTTAAAGGTCTTCGCGATCATATATTTGTTTGCACAGCAGTCACGACATGATAATTGAACAACTGCGTCATGAAAGACAGAGACGGTTAGGTAGATCGTGCGTCTAGCCGTCCGATCTCCGTTCGATCGCGCTACGATCGCGCTAAGCCTGTTTAGACCAAAACACCATACGTCATGTACTCTCCAGCACAGAGAAAGAAAAAAATACAGATGGTTTATAGCTCGCCAGAGCTATCAGTAATGGTAGAGGCGGTATTACAGTAATGATGACACTCTCCAGCACACCACCAGACTTCGTGACGCCGGAAGAACAGATACTCAATTCCAGCCTGTGCCTTCAAACCTCATGTGTTGTGCATGCCTCTCAACGTCCTAGCTGTCCAATTGTTTACTTCATTGGTATCTGGTGCCATGAAGTACTCACCAGGGGAAAGTACTGAGTCTGCATGCATTGGCATTGAAGCTGCACCTGAAGCTTGATATAAATCAGAGAAATCCAAGCCTAGATTGGTCGTCGCATTCGCAAACCAATCCTCTTGAACATCTGATATTTCGAGGAGACCCTCTGTGGCCGCATCGCCTCCTATTAACGGTTGAGGCGCAGCGGATGGGTCGTATGGAGCACTCGACGTGTGTGAGACGATCGAGTTATCTGCTACGCCCGTAATGCTAGCAAACTGCATGGCGATTTGACCGAGGATAGTGTACGTCGGCGCCAATTTTCTCATTCCGCGGACATGGTTCAGCATTGCGCGCACCATTTCTTTCCGCTCCGTATCCTTGGGAGAGTCTTGCTGTTCTTTAGGTCGTGCAAGGAAGTCCGCGCAGACGATTAGGACAAAGTGGAAGACAAAGAAGAGGTCTAACCACGAGTATCCGATCACCTCAAGGTGTGCACCGGCCATGATGCACTGAATGCTCTTATGGGCCGACTCGACACAATCTTCACTCAGGGCAAAAGTTTTAGCCCAATCCTCTGAGAACGGACAAGGCTTGCCCTCCAATTGGCAAATGTTTCTTTCCACTTTCTGTATAAGAAAATCCCGCGACACGATACATCGCGTGTAGAAGTAGTAGAGGTGCAGCAGTAGTATCCTCGCTCGTTGCTCTGGCGGCACAGGTGAGAATTCCAGCGATAGATGCGTCGGTATCGTCGAGAAGAATTCGTCACATTCCCGCAATAAAGACTGTGCGACAGCGATTGTTGGCGATCGCTCTTGGGCGGAGGTTTTGTCAAAGTACGCCCGTTGCCGAATTGCATGTGACATCCTGATGATTGCATAACCGAAGCCCATGAACTCTGCGGTCATGTTCTTCTGCTCAAGCATAGGCGCGTCAGGAACCCTCGTAGAAATCTCTCTGTCGTCAATGGCCGTCGGACGTCCCAGGATACTACACAATATCTTCTCAAATGTGTAAATCACCATCCAAACCTGCCTGCGCGTGTTTCGCTCTATGGGATCAAACTCCATATTGGCCCCATCTCGGTGCAATCCCATAGTGATAGCCTGAGATTAAATATTAGCAATAATTATTGACGTAAGGAGCAACTACTAGCCATTCGGGCGGCGAGGCCGATCAGCAGCCAAGAGCTGGTTTTCTGTCCGACGGTCTGGTGATGAAGGTAGAGGAGAACGAGTGCTTGAACGTTAAAAAGACATATCGTCTTGAGAAGATGTCGGAAATAGGTCTTTACAAAGCTGAGATATTTCAATCGAAGTTTATGCGCTTGTTCAGGGTCATGGTCATTGAGTTGCTGGCACCCAAAAGCAAAGACCAAGGCCAGTACTACCAGCCACCCTATGTCCGGGCACTCTTCTAGCAGCTCGGTCTTTCGCGAATATGTCGCTTCAAGGCGAAACTGAAACATACTTCTATGAAATAGAGGCGAGTAAACGTGAATGTGGTCAAAGTAGGCTGAAACAAGTGCATCCGTGAGGGATCTAGAGGGCAGCAAGTCTCCAATAGTATGTAGATTAGGACTCCCACCGAAGTGCTCCCATTGATCGTTTGTCTCCTCCATCTGTGCTCTCGAGCGTTTACGACCTCCTCGCTCTTGGGGTAGATACTCTCTGGAGTTGGGGACTGTATGCTCTGCATCTAAAGGATATCTGCTCGCTGTATCGGAATAGGACGAACCCGATACCTGAGAGACCGGAAACTTTGTGCCTGACACAGCTTTGTATCGAGCAACGAGCGCGCGAATGGTTGTGGCAAGTCGAAAACTACTTGAAGGACCAAAGTAATGCGGCACGCCATGTCTTGTTGGGATCAGATGCTCGTTATGTCGAGATGGTTGTTGCACTTCTAAGAAAGGATTGCTTTGGCTGCTATCTTTCGTCGCTGGCGGAAAAGTAATTTCGAAGGAGCGTACAGAGTCAGTCAGGGTCCGTGGAGAAGGAACTGTTTGCGACAGGGACCTTGGAGTTGGTAGAGGTTGTTGTTGCTGCTGTTGCTGTTGAGGTGGTGTTTGCTGGCTGCTGCTGTTGTTGAAGATGTCGGCGGGTGTGTAATCATCACTTGCCGGCATAGGGATCTTGCGGGCTGCAGCGATCTTGAACAGGTTGTTGATATCCTGTGTGTTTTCCTGTGGAAAAAGCCCTTTGACCAATGACTCAAGTGCTCTGTATCGGAGGCTCAAAGTCTCAACGCTTCCGTAAACCCTCTGTTTTCGAGGCAACTTTGACTCGCACTGCGCCCCGCTCAGTTTGCAGTCCGCGCATGGCTCGTCCGGGGTATCGCGAATACATCGTGCTCTTCGTAATTTGCACCGGTCGCAGCTCACGAGCGCTCGTTTTCGGGGCGCTGTATCTGTTTTGTCCCGGCGGTTGGCCATTATTCGCGAGATGTGAGCCCGCAACGAAGTCGGGTCGATCGTTCCGATGGGGTTGTGGAGTTCCAACGAGCATTTCCACAAGAAACCTTCATGCCTAACGGCGCCGGTGCTAAAAGAAGTGGCTTTCCTGCAGGCATTGGGGGCGGGAGACGTCATCTCGTCATAATTGCACCGGAGGTCCCTCCGTGTGAGCGCAGAGGTAGCGTGGCAGCCAATCTTATGTTGTTGCCCGTCATATGGACCACACACAATGCTAATTGCCGCTAGTGCAACCTAGGTGAGATAGCTTACCGTAGAGGGACTCAAGACACTCGCGAGGCTAGTAACGAACTTTTATAATGCATTGAAGCTATTCACGGCGCTCCATCATGCTGGAGAAAGTCTCTCGAGGACCTCTCAAAGGCCTTCATGGCCACTCATACCCACCAACTCCGACTCCCCACAATCTACGCTCATGGCTACAACCCACCGACCCCTAGAGCTCCCTCAGCTCGATCCCCTGCTGCTGGCTCTTAGCACCAGCAGTGCCCACCCGCCAGTGGTTGAAGTAGATGCTGTAGATCACCAGCAGGAAGACCCCAAGGACCGTCACCACGCCACCCAGCACCGCGGACTAGAAGAGACTCGGGATCATCTCCTGCAGACGCCACTCATGATAGACCGCTACAGCTTCATCACCCAGAAGAAACTCCTCCTCGGTGAGAACGTCCTCGTACATCATGTGGAAGTTGTAGCGCAGCACAGTGTAGCCGGTACTGACCAGCGAGGCGAGCAAGTTGTGGACGTTGATGAGCAGCGACAGGTGAGGAAGAGCGAGGCCCGGCGCGACGTAGCTGAATAGGATGTAGGTGTTTCCGACGATGATCGAGATGTCGGAATAGTAGTCAATGACGTTGACGAAAGGCCATCCCGTATAGTAGGGCGCGTCGAAGTACATGATGTAGAGATCGTACCCAGAAATGCAGATCTGGAGGGCGAGGAGGAAGAGGACGGACCAAGGGACGTAGACATAGCGAGACATGTTACTGAGGAACTCCATCATCGGCACCTTGAAGAATCGGTTCCGCTCGAAGATTTGTTGTGAGGTTGCAGAAAGAGCTAGCGAAGAGCTTCTAATGCAGCCCAAGTGAATGCCGATGACCGAAGAGGCGACACAGATCAGCTCGTGTGCGTTCAAGAGACTCGTAGGTGGGAGGGAGGGAGAGGTGGTAGCGAAGCTGTCGACAAATGTTGTGGCGAGCTCGCGTACGGCCTGTGATTTGCGGGATGCGGCGAAATGGGGTGTTCGAGCTTTGGATTGCACGAAGAGTTGCGGAGCTGGTACTATCGACAAAAGTTCGTTCGATAACACCCAAGGCGAGGTAACTGAGCTGTGTGTGTTTTCGACGAGTTGGAAGGTGGTGGCGCTGTCGTGTCGTAGCTGTCGAGAAGTTGACGAGGGTGCGCAAAATAGTTATTTACTAGCAACCGTGCGGTATTAGGCACCTTCACATCCCCCTCACGTCATTGACGTGATCGGCCTTCTTCACCGCTTGTGCTCTCTTGTCAAGTCGGTAAGCCAACTTCAAGCGCTCCGCTGAGAGTTCGAACTGCGAAGGCAGTTGTACATGTTGTAACAAGGCTTCTTCAAGCTGCGAAGTCGGTTGCTTGATTCCCTTCCTTCTTCTGGTGTCTTGCCTCTTTTTGAAGTCACATCTGTACTCAAGACCGAGCTAGTCTGCGGCCGTAGTTGTCTGTCTCCTGTCTTAGGCATTCTCATCTTCCAGTCCCGCAGCCATCCTGGTATTATAGAGAGGAGTCGAATATAGTTTAGCCGCAATGAAACCTTATGGTCTTCCTTTCAAGCGTCCAAAGGCGTTGAGGGTATGAAAGTCAGGTCCTTTTACGTTGAACAGCCAAGCTCTTATCCGTCTCTTTATAGCTAGACGCGCCCCAACCCCTATACTAAGCCTTCCTCTGATTCAACTTCTAGGTCCGCTGTAAGCGTGAAGATGAACTTGCGATCATAGGTGTGGCTGCATACCAGGACATGAGGAGAGAGACATGGGGAATGACGGCGAGAGATAGGAAGGAGAGCATCGTACCTACATCGGCGCTATGTGCCCCTACTCTTGCAACATATGCTGTATTCAGCTGCTACTTATTTCCACGGTCCTTTATCTCCAGCTTCTTGAACTGTAACGCGGACACTAAAGACATTGAAATCGATAGGGGGTCACAGCTGTAAATATGCGGCATACGGCCAGATCCATCATGATCGAGAAATAGTTTCTAATTGACAAGACGCTTGCCCCTGGATGAAGGAAGTGTTAGGATTTGGTGCTGTGCCTGTGTTCCGTAGAAAAGTAATGATGGAGACGTGTCGTTGGGCTTAGAATTCGGACCTGACCTGGATAGGCGAAGGATGCTGATCTAAGCTCGGAACTAGGTATGCATCCTGCGATCATCCTGCACATCCCTTCAACGTTCTCTCATTACCTCCTATTTCGTGGATGTGGTTCTCATCAAACCGACATGGTCGCTTGTATAGCAGACTCTCGTCCAGGAGCTGGGATGAAGCTAGCCGACCTCTTAAGCCGACTTTTACTCTGAAATGACATGCTGCAGCTTGATTTGGGCGTGCAGCAGGTAAGACTTTTTCGTAGACAATTCTATAACTCTCTTTGCCGTGTTACTTCTGTAGTGCTGCTGTCTTCTTTCGCTGTCCATGTGTGCGCTCCCGATTTCCAGCCGCTGGCCGTGCGCTCAGTTGTGAAGCTCCCGCCAGCTTTGAATCTCTCCTCCTCACCACCACCTTCAGCCCCATAAAACGTCGTTGAGAAAAGAGTCATCGGATAGACTTCTAGCAGCGATGATAAGACAAGTCATTACAAGAAGCAGTCCTTACTGCTACCTCTCTCAGCCGGTGTGCCGTTGTCGTGCGGGCAAGCTTTAACGACAGCAAGCCCCTCACACCACGGCGCGTCCTTGGATGACTCGCCTGCGATACTCATCAACATGGACCTTCCCAAGATACAGGACTCTGGCCTCAAAGGTATGTTTCGCAGGGCGTGAGCAATGAGCGGGCGCACTCACAACACAGCTCCCTCCGCAAAGAACCCCGCTGGTCTCAACACCGGACACAGAGACCCAGTACAGGATCATCAGCAAACACGCCCAATCATCTAGGAGATATTGGATAACCTGCTCATGGAACCGACGGCAACTTTCAGCGCCAGGCCTATTGGCCCCTCTCCCAAGCGCGCGTTAAGAGTCCGCATCCGAGAACAACCCTACCTTCGGCATACAAACTGAGCAAGGAACTCTGAGGAACACACATTCAACATTAACGGACTCCAGGGTAGACTGAGGCTCCAAATGATGACCGCTTTCGCATCGTTGCCACCAAAAACACGCGTCGGCCCTTTACACCCGCTTCCACAAGATGTTAAGCCACCAGTTAGACTCCAAGCAACTGCCCGGGCTCCAAGCGGGCAACCTCGCATAACTTCGAAAAGACTTAGTCCAACGACCGTACGTCCGATTGCGATGCCTTTAAATCAACCCGACACTGGCGTTGGTACAATCTTCGGGGCGCAGAGCGTTGGCGGACCGAACAGATGGGAAGACGGATCAGCTAGAAGAAGCCTGGGATAGTACTGAGGAGTATGCGCCTATCTCGTAACATGGGCCAGCCCATAACGTCGATGATTTCGCGCTTCTAGTACGATGACATTGGGTAGGATCCAAACAAGGTGCGATTGACCCCGCCCACATGGAATGAGGCATGGGTCTCTCATCGACAGGCCATATGTACAAGAGTTGGAGCTACCATGGCAGCGGATGTGTCTTATACGATTTAAGAGCTCGGAGCTTGCGGGTAGCTGGCCTATCCAAGACGCATCGGAATGAATCGATTAAGGTGTCTGATACTCGAACGTCCGAAGATTTACGGAGTCAAGCTTACGCTTGGAGTTGTCTGCTTCTGGTTGGTAATGAACGCGATCCAGCAACGAAAATACAATGCGGGGTTCGGTAAACGCAACATCTGCGATCACGATCAAATCATCGTGACGGTGATACATCAGCAGAAGTATGCTTGAGCCTCAAGCATGATGTGCACCACCACCGGAAGAGTAGGAAAGTCAACAGAGTCCTACTTGGCTTAAGTGCAGCACAAGCCATGGTAGACACGCCCCTGCAGTGCGATCGGTATTGTACCGGCCATGGATTTGCCAAGAAATCCAGTTGCAGTATAAGGTGATCAGGTCGTGTGATAGTGACTGAATAGCTTTGAGCTGGCGTGGGTTTCGGGAACTCGCAACACCAGCTTGTACCATTCTGCTGCGTCTTTGGGGCCACTATCGATTCGACTTTTCTGGCCCGTCTTGGAAGATCCAGTCGCAGAGCTAAGGTCCGTTCACTGGAACTGCAACTCGACAGAGTTGCATGAGCACCTGCCGTGCCGGCGAGCCGCTCCAACTTCCACGGTTGGCATCTTGTTACTCAATGCGAGGACCCTGACTCGATTGATCGAAAGGTTTTCACCGAAGGAGTTGTTCTTATGCCGCCTCGAATGTGACCCCTGCTACTCTGTCGTCGGAGGAATATGCAAGTCATTCCCAGAGTCGCGCCCTGCATTCAACCCAATGCAGCATGATTCCCAGCTCTTTTGGTCGAATACTATCCGGCAATGGCAGTCAAATAAATCGAAAGTGTCCCGATACCGGGGGAACTCTAGTCCTCACCTTCCTGGGTCGACTCGAAATGGGTTGTGTTATGGCTTGCTCGTGTGGAGCGACTCCGAGTGTCTCGACATCGCTCTCCTGGGCACTGTCATCTCAGGCATTGATTGAGTCTTTGCTGCGACGAAATGTCGGCCTGGCTTCTATGTCCTGCCCACATTCATGGTCCAACGCTCTATACTCTCTATGTTGTTGTCGTGCCGTCCGCTGGTGGTGGTGGGGTTCCAAGTCGTCGAATGGTTCCACCCGCCTGAGCACTTGCGCATCCTTTTATGTATGAAAGCATGAGTACATTCTCTGAGTTATCAATTCCGGCCGCGGTAGTTTGAGTCGTCACGGCTCTGGTGTGCAGTTAGTCCGACTCGTTGAGATCGTTGTAGCGCGCTGCGGTGCGGAGGTGTGGTTGCCGAATCTGTTCTCTTGCCGGCTCAGCACTTCAATCTTCTCCTGAGGGGCAATGGACGATGACCTGCTGGCTACTAGGCTTGAGGAGAGGTTGTGAGGACAACGTGCATGGCCCGACACAAGGCACGTCGTATGTATCCTCGAGAGCCGCCGCCGAGAAGCTCCCATTCGAGCAGGTCCGTGTCCAAAAGACGCCCGAGTCTCGCAGCTCATAGTATTCTTATTTGGAGATTGGCTTGTGGTATCTGTACATACACAGAGCTGGGGGCGGAGACATTGGGGTGGATCGGGTGGGTGAGAGTCGAGTTGGAGAGAGGGGATGAACAAACGAGGTCCGACTTCACTGTGTGCACGCACATCCAACGTACGTTTCCACAACAACTTTTGAGAAGTGCACACGCTACTGAGGTCGAGTTAGCATGATATTGGAGCTCACCGATCTCTGTGGCACACCACAGTCTAAAGATCAAAATCATGGGCAGCGCACGTGGGAGCCAACATAGATCGAAGACAGGATAACTACAGCTCCGGGGAGGACGCACGAGCAATCCTGCCGACCCGGACAACAGGGAGATCACTACCTCAGCCCCGTCTACAGCTGTCGCGCCAACTACACACAGCTAAGACACCTCCGGATCGTGGAAGGAATGGGCACCTGTGGCTTAACCGCCATGCAAGCTCGAGGGGACTTACTCACTCGAAGCCTCTGACGCCTCCGGATCGCGGAAGGCATAGTCAACCTCGCGTAAATGCTATAAACGGCTGATAGAGTGAGAGTCTAATAATCGGGCCTCTGCAAAGACCGAGAGCAGCTCTCGGTTTCCTCTGGCGATGCGGCCGCCAAAGCCCTGTCCGGGAAGCCTGCACTTTCAAAAAGAGAGGATACGACTTAACCGTCGTGCCTGATCGTAGTGAGATCAGTACAGTACTCGAAAAAGTGGAGCAAAAATCCAGTCTTTCATCCATCTAGGCCACGAGACGGGCTTCTTGTACTTAGAGACAAATCAATGAGAGGTTTCTGGCTAAATAATGTTCATTTAATGTATACTAACACAGGGGTTGGCTACCCTACGCTTACTCTGTTTTTACAGCTTCATACCCAAAACCTTGTGCACCCTCAGCGCTTGTCTAATGCTCAAGTCCAACATAATCTCCTCACTGCCTCCCGGAATAGCATAAGCCCTTACATCCCTATATAGTCTCTCTACCTTCGCGCCCTGTCCTCCACGGCTATAACTCAGCCCTCCGAAAATCTGACTCGCTTCTCTGGCGCAGAACTCGAAGGTTGTAGTACTCTGCGCCTTCAGGGAAGCAATTGCGCCGCCGAGCTTCAGCATGGCTTCCATCTCGTTCATCCTCTGGCACTGGAAGACGAGGTTCTCGAGCCAGTTGTACGAAGCTTCGATTTGGCGGGCCATATGTGCGAGTTTGAGACGAATGACGGGGTGGTCGATGAGGCGCTTGCCGAAAGTTTTGCGCTTGTGTGCGTATTTGATGCTCTCTTCGTAGCAGACTCGGGAGAATCGAAGACACTGGATGATTATACCGATGCGCTCGTGGTTGAAGTTCGTCATGACGACCTTGAAGCCCTGGTTCTCCTTGCCGATGAGGTTCTCGACGGGTACCTTGACGTCTTCGAAGGTGATGTATGTTGTGCCGCTAGACCAGACGCCCTGGCAGTCCATCTTGCGGGTGCTGACGCCGCCGGCGGAGCGCTCGATGAGGAGGACTGACACACCGTTCATGCCCTCGCCGCCAGTGCGGACGGCGGTTGTGAAGTAGTCTGACCAGATGCCGTTTGTAATCCATTTCTTCTCGCCGTTAACGATGTAGTGTTTGCCGTCTTCGGAGAGCTTGGCTTCGCAGGTCAAGTTTGCGACGTCACTTCCGGCATCTGTCAAGTCGTTAGCAAAGCCTTAAGAGAGCTCGTGAGAGGGTGTGTTATTACCTGGCTCGGTAATAGCAAGGCAAATGCGCTTCTCGCCGCTGAGTAGACCCGGCCCAATGCGCTTAACAAGCTCCTTCTTTCCAAACTTGAACAATGGGGGTCCTCCAATACCATATCCACCGATCAAGTTCCAGACGAGACCACCGCTACCAGTCCTCGACAGCTCATCCGTGAGGATCATCTCATGGAAATGATCCCACTTCTCTGGCGGTACGCTCTTGACCCTCCTATCGGTGTATGCCGCTGGGAAGTGTATGCCGAGCAGACCGGCGAGGTATCCACGCTCGCCCATATCGCGGAAGATCTCGTCGGGGACCTTTCTGGCTTCGTCCCATTCGGTAACGTTGGGCATGAGCTTCTCTTCGACCCATTGGCGGACTTCTTCGCGGAGAGCGACGTGCGTTTCGTTGAAGTAGGGGGAGTGGTACTGCAAAGTCTATGTCAGCCATTGCTTAATGCTACATTGAGTCGAGGAACGTACTGTCTGGTACCAGGAGGGGTCTGCGTATGGAATCAGATCGCCATACGAATCAAATGGCTCAGCATCCTCGGCCGCAGCTTCCGTGGGCTGAGGAGCAATCACCCCTGAGTTCGCCTCAGGTTTGACGATGTCCTTCTTCTCCTCCTTCGCCGGAGGTGGTGTTGCTGGAGGCGTGGGTGGCGCGGCCTTGCTGTCTAGTGACCCGACTTGCAGCTGCTTCTGGTACTTCTTAAGAATGCTCTCGTTGTGGTACTTCCAGAACTGCTTTGAGGCATCTTTGCCTGCAACGCGCTGGAGGACTAGGAGTTGTCAGCTTCAATTACTCCGTGGTTTGGGAATAGGTCGGCCGTACTCTTCTTCCCTCCAGGGTGCTCCTCCTGGAACTTTGTGAGGTCGTATACGTCCTCATCGACGATGATCCATAGATTGTCCGCCGTTTTATGCGACGCGACGTCAGCGGCCGAGAAGCGTTGTGACATGTTCGCTACCGTGAAATGAAGATAAAAGGAAGGTAGGGAAATCACAGAGTATGGTACAAGGGATGAGGTGGCAGGCGCACGACAAAGCGACAGGGTCCGCGTGAATTATAACAGACCGAGTTGGTTTCGAGTCTTTCACATGCCAGGGCTCGACGCTAAGAAAGTCCGGGGACGGCACTGCCGGGGCTGCTGAAAGTCCGCCTTTGGAGCCGCAAATAGCGCTTGTTTGGGGTACAGCAGCCGTAACCTTTGACCTCGTGAGCTGTTATACGTTTGCGCCGATTGGTTGTGCTCTGTTAGCTGCTGATTTCGAGGTGTGACACCGTCGACGTCACTAAACGAGATGCCGAGGCATGACAGGGATGAGCCTCATGTGTGCGTTTGGCGAGGCTCGAGCGCGCTGCCGGTGATGAACGATCACATGTCATTATTTGCTGCTGATGACATTTAGGCGACGCGTCGGAGGTGCAGGAGCTGTCGCTCTGACGTTCGAGGGGACGCGATGTTTGACATGGTCGATTTAGAGATGCTGTGGTTTGTTGGTAAAGGCGCTCTTTCCCCGCATGTTCGTCGCGCTGCGCGGAGTTGCTTGCATAAACACATCGTCATGGCCTCACAACCTCACAGAGCTCCGTGCAATTATACCACCATTGACCTCACCGCCACTACGCTCTCGTTGCTACAGTCATGTCGCCTCCAGATAGAGTTCCAGGTGAAGTGAAGGTTACGAAGGGCTCTGAGATCAAAGCCCCAGATGGACCGCAGACCGACGGAATGCTGAGGATGCCAGTAAGCCAAGTACAGCCATCGACGAGGAGGGCAAGGAATAAGTATGCCTTAGGCTATCGTTGATATGTCGGATCAGGTTTGCGGGACCGGTAAGTCCTTCAGATCTTGTGCTTCGATGTAATTTCTCACGAGAGTAGTGATGATCGCAAAACCGCACACTGAATCAGCTGTCCATCACCATGGAAAAGAAGGTAGCCCACAACTATGCCTGCCTCATACCTGCTCCTCGATGCGCAACACCACGATTCAACTCTGTCTAATCAACCGCCTAGATACAATCGTATACGCAGCGAAAGGCCATGGTACTATCGTCAGCGGGCCCAATGGTGAAAAGAGACAGGATCTTGTCCCTGGCGACTTCGCTCTTATACCTGCGTACGCGGAACACCAAGAAGTCAACGACAGTGATGAGGATGTCGTCTGGATTATAACAAGGGGAGGCCGGAACCCGATTGTTCATAATCTTGAGGGGTGGAGTAAGAGCCATGAAATTCTGCCAGAGCAAGGTGCTTTCTAGCAAACTGATGTGGTATGCTGCTCGAATAAATCGACTTTTCAGTATCTCGCGCTGTTATTCCGCATGACCTTCTGCGCTCTGTTCTATCCAGCCATTTTCAGGGACTTGGTTACGATTTTACTGGCAAGTTTGCTCACATGGTGTAGATCGAAGCGTCGATTGGTCAAGCTTTAAACCACCTTCCCGCACTTGCAGTGGGACCGCCATGCACGTCAGGGAAGTAATTACATGAACCCCGCTTTGATCCTGCAGGCGTCACTTTGATAGCAATAGGCCTCTTCCTCTAATATAGGTCAGGTCAATCTTTACCTATCTAGAGTCCCGACACTTGGCAACATGCACGAAACAGTCGTATGTCCACTACCAAGAGTGAAATTTTAGCACGTTTGTTTCCAATAATTGGGTCCACGATATTTCATTTTGGTTCCCTATTCGCTAAGGTCGAAGGCAACTAACCGTGGGTTTGACTTTATGGAACCATGGGTACGGATACTTTAGGACCGGCTCTCCACACGATGCAGAAATCATGTTCATATAATTTCGTTTATATACTCGCACCTAGATTAGGTTGTTCCTGAATCTACGGTCAACCTCTTGGTTGTGTTGCTAACCAAGTACTTGGGTTTTCTTCTTGTATTTTATGGCAGCTAGCATGCGGTCCAGGCACGCAGTACACCTTGTACTATCATTTTACACTGCAGTTGCTGGGGTTCACGCAGATAGTCAAAATGTCAATGTCTTGTGAGCAATACTCCCGGTTTTGGAAACCACTTACTAACTTTGCGCAGTCAGGGAACGCAAGGTGGAGGTAACCGATTTCCTGGTGTGGTAGCAGCACCCTTTGCAATGGTCAAGCTTGGGCCTGATGTACAGTCTGGAAAAACAGATGCCTACTCCGGATATCTCCCAGACGGTAACATATCAGGGTTCAGTATGATGCATGAGTCTGGAACCGGAGGAGCACCAAAGTATGGCGTTGTGTCGCAGATGCCAGTCGTGGGAAATGTACCGAATCCCCTTGCCGATCTTTCTCAGCCACGAGCATCGCCGGACGAGGGAAGTGTTGGATATTACAAATCCAGTCTTGCGAATGGTGTGACGGTGGAGCTGGCTGCGACAGAACATGCTGGTCTGTACTCTTACTCGTTCCCAAGTAATGGCACCGCATCTGTTGTCGTCGATGTATCACATGTGCTTCCCAGCTTCAGAGGATTGGGCTGGGAACAACATTACTCTGGAGGCAGCTTCAGTACCTTCCCTGATGGACACTACGAAGGCTCTGGCACCTACAACAACGGATGGAATCTCTCGCCCGATTGGACGATCTACTTTTGCGGTAACTTTAGCCAACTGCCTTTTAACTCATGGACTTTCAACGGCAATATCAGTACGTCTAGGTCCTCCGTCAACACGTCTTCAGTTTCAGGAAGTGCTCGACTTGGGGGCGTCTTTACTTTTGCCGACACGGAACTGAAGTCTCGCGTTGGTATCTCCTTCATATCCACTGAGAAAGCTTGTCTGAACTTGGATGTGGAGATCACTGATGATACGGAACTTGACACTCTTGTTGAGAGCGCGAAGACTCGGTGGAATGAACAAGTATTCGACAAAGTGAATATATCATCATCTAGTCAGTCGGACGACTTACAGCTCCTCTACAGCTCACTTTACGGTATGTTCCTGATTCCTTCAAACAGAACAGGAGAGAACCCCGACTGGAATGACGGCGAGCCATATTATGACGACGTCTTTACCCTCTGGGATACGCATCGATGCCACACCTCCCTCTTCCACATTATCCAACCAAACGCATACGAAGAGTTCATCCGCTCACTCATCGACATCTGGCGACATGATGGCTTCATGCCTGACGCACGCTCTTCAAACTTCAACGGCCGTGTTCAGGGTGGTTCAAACGCAGATAACGTGCTAGCCGATGCATTCGTCAAGGGCGTAAGAGGGGCAATCAACTGGGAAGATGGCTTTGCTGCGATGCAAACCGACGCCGAAGTCGTACCAACGAACAACTTCGATCCCAAATCTCCCGACTCTTCAACCAAGGAAGGGCGCGGCGCGCTACCAGATTGGCTGCAGTACGGATACATCACCCCGCGATACTCCCGTGCTGTTTCCAGAGCTGTGGAATACTCAACGAACGATTTTGGCCTCTTCCAAGTCGCCGCCGGTCTTGAGAAAAAGGACGAAGCGCGGAGGTATTTCAACCGCTCCCGCAATTGGCGCAACCATTGGAACCCGCGCGCGACATCCCACAACCACACAGGCTTTGTCGTTCCCCGTGCAGCCAATGGTTCGTTCCTTGCGCAAGACCCCGAAAACTGCGGCGGGTGCTACTGGGGCGATGCGTACTACGAAGACAACAGTTGGATATACAGCATGAACGCTATCCACGATGTCGCCGAACTCAAGCAAAGAATCGGTGGTGACGAACGGTTCGTAGATCGCTTGAACAAGCTGTTCGATCTGAAGATATTCAAGGCGGGAAATGAGCCCGGGTTCACGAGTCCGTTTCTTTACAATTTTGTAAAGGGGGCGCAGTGGAGGAGTGTGGAACGCAGCCGGTATATTAGTGGTTTGTATGGGGCGGGCGAGAAGGGGCTGCCGGGCAACTCGGATGCGGGGGCTATGGAGAGTAACTTGCTGGTAAGTACTCGAACTCAAACAGACGTGCTTAAGTGTGTGCTGATTCGAGATTCAGTGGCAAATGATCGGCCTGTATCCGTTGACAGGGCAGACGACTTTCCTTATCTTGTCTCCCTGGTTCGAGTCCATGACCATCAGCGTCGGAGATGGAAAGACGCTTGAGATCACAACGACTGGCGGCAATCGCGATACGGCTTTCTATGTTCAGAGTCTGAACGTCAATGGCAAGGTGTGGGATAAGGCGTGGGTGAGCTGGGAAGATGTTTTCGCCAATGGAGGTACGATGGAGTATGTGCTGGGAGAGAGCCCAGCAGATTGGACGACAGGGGAACTGCCTCCGAGCCCGGCTTCCCGGGACAGGCCTTATGTGTAGGGGGTACACGGGCAGCTAAATATGGGTCCAGGTCTGTTAAGAAGTGTACATATTGTATAGGACTAGTACAAATGTTTACAACTTAGACTTATCAATGCATAATCTCACCTTCGTTCCTTCCTGCACATATCAATTTGACTTTCCCCGCGGAAATTAAGAGGCAACTCATAGGCAACGTCTCCCTGTAGCCTTCTTTCAAATATCTTCCTTCACTTATCCTGAGATCATATCGGCCCCGTCGTCGAACTGCGGGGTATGTATTGGTCGTGCTATAGCAACACCATAGTGTTAGCGCCGGCATAAAGAAGTATCAGAGTCTCTAAATGCAGTGCGAAGGTAACGTACGACAAGTGGAGCAGCAGACTCCCTCATCAGAGATGAGCTCGTCACTGAAGGTATCAAACATTGTGGATGGCTTGTTGTGAAAACCACCAATGGGGTCTCTGATTGGAATGAAGCGATTCGAGTTCGATATTCTTTCTTTGCGAGGAGTTGGAATGGCTGCTATGTCAAAATGTGGTCTCACGCGGTCTCGTGAAAGTCAGACTTCCTCGCGTTCTTTTTATCCTCAATTACCCCTCAATCCTGCCACGCTGTGTGTTGGCATTCTATGTGTGGCAGTATATTTGCTATTTGCTGTCAGCGTTACACAATGGTCTGCGGCCGCGGATAACCTTGGTGATCGGTAGGAATAACCTCCTCTCAATGGCTCGGCGCTGGAGGGCGAGGTTTAGATAGCACCGGGCAAGAGTGATAGGTATGTAGGATATCAACATGAAGATGTCAGATATTGAGAGATTTAGGAATAGATTCGAGGATTCGAGCTTGATGACTGTATGGGTTTGAGAAGAAAAGGCTCGAAATTGGTACGTACCTGGACTCATACATAATCATCACCTATAGCCGGAAGGGCAGAGCCCTACAAACGTATTAAAGTGCCAAAGCATCAAAGAAAATCTACATCAATGCGACCTTTTGAAAACCTTAAGAATGCGTGGACACTTTAATAGTGATTAACTCAATATTCACTCGTGTGTTTGTGGTGCTAGGGTTCCGTTGCACAAAGCAGGTGACTGGATCCTCTAGGCTTGGGTATGGTATGTATATAAGCAGTTCTGCTTCAAAGGTGACACTAACTTTAGCCCGCATATCATCTGAACACACCAACATCCTGGGGGTGGATTCGGAGGCTTGGCGTGATCTGGGTGGTGATGTTTCGAGCGAAGTGCGCCTCGCCCCCAAGCAGTAAGAACCATGAGATGCATGCCGATCCGTCATTATCCCGAGTCATTGGCCGATGCTGGGCTTTTCTTGGCAACAAACCCACGCGCTTTGCGCCACCAGCTTTCTCGCGCACCTTGGGCCCACTCACCGGCGGTCGCGGCGGGGACCTCAATAACCCCGTGGACATTCACGAGGCCCCTCCTAACTATCACATGGACCGCTTGGCCAGCACGCAACCCTGGAATAGCACACGCGCTCGCTTCGACCACTAGCTTCCGGCGTGCCCTGCATATTGTCTATCGCGCCCCCAACGTCCCAAATCTTAAAAAGATCACTCTTACGCCAGCACGCTGAGCTGACGCGGGTTATCCCTGGCCTGAGCTTCTGTGTTTAAGACGTTCTTACCATCCACTCTTTTCTCGTCGCATCAATCCGGGGTTAACTTTCTCTCTGGGGATTTATCTGGGGTTATCCGGCCACATCCACCCCACAAGTTCGCCATGTCGTCCCTGGTAGCTTCGGCGAGCGCATCGCCTACGGCGCCTGTAAAGGCCCCTCCGCAGGGAGGTGTGCTTGAGGGTGTCAACCCAGTACAATTCGACTCGAAGAATCCGATTATTCTTTTCATAGTGCAGGTAGGTTACCAATCTCGCTTTGCTTTTGGAGGGCAAGCTTTGGTGGCGTGAGGGAAACTCTCGCCAATGTACCTTTATCACGATTGGTTCACGGTCACATATCACCTCTCTGGGTTCAATCATGATCGATATTGCGCTTTGGCTTAAATGATGCCTGCGCATACCGAATTTCCAACAGAGCTGCTGCTAACGATGAACCTCAAAGGCCTCCATTATCCTCATTTTCTGCCGCGCCTTGAACTGGCCCCTCTCAAAGATTCGGCAACCTCGAGTTATCTCTGAGATTATCGGCGGCATCATCCTAGGACCATCTGTAATGGGCCGCATACCAGGCTTCAAGGACTCGATCTTTCCAACGGCATCAATGACCAGCTTGAACCTGGTTGCCAACATTGGTCTCACCCTTTTCTTGTTCATCATCGGCTTAGAAGTAGACCTACGCTTCTTGCTGAGCAATTGGAAAGTGGCTCTAAATGTCGGGCTGGCCAGCATGGCCATTCCGTTTGGGTTAGGATGTGCCATCGCAGTTGGATTGTACAATCAGTTCAAAGACGAGCCCGGCACAGTGCAAATTGAGTTCCCTATATTCATGTTGTTTATTGGTGTAGCAATGGCCATTACTGTAAGTTTCGAGTTGGTAAGGGCGCATTCTTTGCTAACATTTTTAGGCTTTTCCTGTCCTCTGCCGTATCCTCACCGAACTAAAGCTGCTTATGACTCCTGTCGGCGTCATTGTTTTAGCAGCTGGTGTTGGCAACGATGTTGTCGGTGAGTGCAGCCCATTCGAGAAACGCTCGGCTGTGCATAACTAATAGAACTCGTTTAGGATGGGTCTTACTTGCGCTTTGCGTTGCCCTCGTCAATGCAGGCTCTGGTATAACAGCACTTTGGGTTCTCCTCACATGCGCAGGCTACATGTTGTTCCTCGTCTACATTGTCCGACCCGCGTTCATATACGTCCTACGCAGATCTCGTGCGCTTCAAGATGGTCCCAGTCAAGGCATCATCAGTCTCACGTTAGTAATCGCCTTGGGGTCAGCCTTCTTCACTGGTATCATTGGAGTGCATCCCATCTTTGGAGCTTTCATGGCTGGATTGATCTGTCCCCACGAAGGTGGTTTCGCCATCAAAGTGGCCGAGAAGATTGAAGATTTGATTGGCGGACTTTTCCTCCCGCTATACTTCACCCTTTCCGGCCTGAATACGAATATTGGGCTGCTGGACTCCGGTATTGTCTGGGCATATGTTGTTGGAGTCGTCGCTGTTGCGTTCTTCTCCAAATTCATTAGTGCCACGCTCGCAGCTCGTGGAACGAAGATGTTGTGGCGTGAGTGTTTTGCGATTGGATCGTTGATGAGTTGCAAGGGTTTGGTAGAGCTGATTGTGCTGGTGAGTGAGCTGTCAAAATCTTGTTCATATCAAATGCTAATGATTACAGAACATCGGACTGAACGCCAAGATTCTCAGCACACGAACCTTTACTATCTTCGTTGTCATGGCCCTGGTTACCACATTCTCCTCTTCCCCGCTGACGATGTACTTTTATCCACTGTGGTACCAGAAGAAGGTCGAAGCCTACCGACGGGGTGAGATTGACTGGGATACTGGCAAGCCTTTGGACGGATCCGAAAGCACCAAGGATAGCGTGCATTTTGATAAGCTTGCGGCCGACAAGATTAGGCGCTTGACTGTCTACCTTCGCCTTGACAGCATGCCGAACCTACTTGCTTTTACATCGCTCTTTGGTGGAAATACGGACAAGCCAGCGCCAAAAACACATCCCTCCAAGGTCATCGATACGAGCAAGGAAATGGGCGAATCGTCGCGTGAGGACGCATCGATTCGACCAGTCGAAGCCTTTGGTCTGCGCTTGCTAAATCTGACAGATCGTGGGTCTTCCGTGATGCAAGTGTCTGAGATAGATTCTTACACTGCCTACGATCCTGTTGTCAACACCTTCCGAACGTTTGGCAGACTGCACAACCTTGCGGTCAGTGGCGAGGTCCTAGTCGTGCCAGAATCGTCCTTTGCCGAGACTTTGAGCACACGGGCTTCAGACTCAGACTTCCTTTTGCTTCCTTGGAGCGAAACGGGCGGTATGTCTGAACAAGCCATCATCGAGGATAGGGGGACGAAGAACAAACTCGCAGCCCCGTCCTACATCTCTTTCGTTCACGCAACACTCGAGCAATCCCACATTCCTGTGGCAGTGCTTGTCAACAAGAACTTTGGTGGCAGCAAGAACAAAGACCAAAAGCAGAATTTGAAGCTCACCCGAAGGTTCAGTAACGTTAGTCTCGCCAGCGCTCGGGATAAAGCAGTCACAGCCCCAATCGCTGACCGCAGCCACCACGTCTTCTTCCCATTCTTTGGTGGCGATGATGATCGTGCAGCTCTTCGTCTCGTCTTGCAACTGGCCGAGAATCCGCAAGTGACCGCTACGGTGATCCATTTCGATATCCCAGAATCCGTCATCGGCTCAGCTTCAGAGTCCATGGCATCAGTAACCGGGAGTCCAGGCAAAGCAGGAGAGACCATAACCACATCTCTATCGTCTCGCGAACAAGACGCCGCATTCTTTGCATCGCTGCGCGCCTCCCTACCCGCCGATTTGGCGAGTCGCGTCATCTTCGAAACCGTTGCTTCTACCACTCCGGTAAAAGATGTCATCGCTCGAGCGAGTATTGAGGTCGGGCAGGCACCTAAGAACGCAGGCGACCTGGTTGTCCTGGGTAGGAACATTAGTCGAAATAACGTGTTGGTTGCGGACGATGCAGATGCGATCAATCGCTCATCGTCTGCGGCAAGTACATTGGGCGTGTTAGCGGAGAAGGTGTGGGAAGGCAAGCTGGGCGCAAGTGTGCTGGTCGTGAAGGCTGGGTCATGAGCATAATTTTGTAAGGGGTTAATAGTTCGCATTTCACGAGAACATTCTCGAGGCGTTTGTATGGGTTCATAGCTATCGAGCTAGCATCTAGGCGCACATCTCGTATGTGTAATGAATCACAAGAAGCCAACTTGGTTCTTGCATTCCGTCAACAAATCAATCTTCATTCTTACGTCCCCACCCCTTCGCCACTCTTTTCCTTCTTCTCCACCCACTCCAGTAGCCGTTCCCTTCTCTCCAAGCTTTCCTCACTCCACACGTCCTCCCGTCGATAATACTCCTCAAAAACCTTCGCGCCCCTCTCTTCCTCACCCCCCAAATCAACCCACTGTACCTTCGTACTAGTGAAGATATGCACATCCGGCGTCACCCTCCCTCTGCTCTCATCATCCAACGAGCCCACCTTGACAAACACCAAGCTCCTGTTCGCGCTATAGTGCGCGTACAGCGTAGTAAGGCATTGAGGGCAGTGCGCCAGTAAATGTTTGTCACCAGCTGGGGAGCTGAGTGATGCAACACCCTTCACTGTCGGTTGTGTGGAAGATGTGACGCGGAAGTTGTAGCATTCGACGACGGCGTTGAGGCCGAATGCGGAGCCTGATTCGCGTTGGCAGAAGGTGCAGTGGCAGCAGTGGGTTACGAGAGGCGGGGCGAGGACGGTGTAGGTGATGGCTTTGCAGGCACATTTGCCGTGTAGGGGCTGAAAAGACGTGTTGGGTGGTAGAGCCATTTGTTTTGGTATGGATGTGACTTAGTGTTGTTAGAAGAGTGTGCTTGCGCCTACGCTCTATATATGTACTTCGCCGATGAGGATAGTATGGTGTTTGTTGATGTGGATGTAGTTCCTCGCAAGGAGAAGAGGCATGTTATACGTACTCAGAGTCATCATCCTGCACGCCCTATGCAGTGTAAGGTCAGACGCGACATGGGAAGACCGTAAGACGCGGTGTCACGCTTTCCCGTGACATAAACGGCACCTGCCTATCGCAGGTGCGGAGATATGCCGCTAATTGCACCAATAGAGTGCTTTGTGACGATAACTCTCCTCATACCGTTAATGGCGTGCTGCACGTGGAGACCTCGGAGTCAGAGTTCTGATAAAAAGTGAGGGCACGATGACTCTGAAATCATGCTTAGGTAGAGCTAGTACAGGTGGTTTCTATACAATTAGTTGATCACTTTGTCCCGCAGTTGTGTTGAAACATCGTTTCGCACCCGCCCACCCCCGCGACGCAATGACCCCAAATACTTCGCGCCAGGGACAGCCGACGGAGACGTCACCGCTGCTACCAAAGTTAGATGACAACGCGCACCCAATTGACACCAGCGCTGGTATCGCTCCCGGAGGAGCAGACCTTCAAGGCGACGACGAGAACGATGGAGGAGACGTTGAGCGACAAGTGAGTCATGGCGACAGCTTCAAACATCAGGGCTTGCCGGAGGTCAAGAAGCGGATGAAGTATATATTTCCTGCGATCGCGATAGGTGTAAGCACGACCCCCGTCCATAATTTTATGTGAGCTAATAAGCATGCACACAGGTCTTCCTAGCAGCAGCAGACCAAACCCTCGTCGTCACTACCTATGGCACCATCGGCACAGAACTGCACGCCCTCTCCTCAACCTCTTGGATCGCAACGGGCTACTTTTTAACGCTTGCCGCTTTTCAGCCTGTCTATGGCAAGCTGACTGATATCTTCGGCCGCAAAGAATGTCTGCTCTTTGCATACCTGGTGTTCGGCATCGGCTCGACGTTTTGTGGTCTAGCACGGAATATGGGCGAATTGATAGCTGCAAGGGCGTTCGCAGGCATAGGGGGAGGTGGCATGTCTGTGTGCACGAGCGTTATGATGAGCGATATTGTGAGTTTGAGGGATAGAGGGACATGGCAGGGATATATCAATCTTGTGTATGCGGCCGGCGCTGCTGCTGGAGCACCTCTGGGCGGTTTGTTGGCTGACAGCATTGGATGGCGCTGGGCCTTCATCGCGCAAGGTAAGTTTAGTTCACTTTGTTCACTTGCAATCACTAAACCAACGCCAGGACCGCTATGTATATGCGCCTTCGTTGCTGTGGCACTAGTCCTCCATCTACCAAAGCAGGAACATTCGCACTGGAAAGAGAAGGTTGCAAAGATTGACTTCCTGGGCGCCGTCATTCTCATTGTTGCTGTATTCGGGCTACTTCTTGGCCTAGATCGTGGCTCGAATGTCTCCTGGAGTAACCCCATCACGATCGCCGGCCTGGCAACTACACCTCTGTTCGTCCTATTCGTTCTGGTGGAAAAGTACGTCGCAAGCCATCCATTTGCACCAGGGCGGATTATCCTCAACAAGACGCTCTTCGGTTGCTACTTATGCAACTTCTTCGCGTTTGGGGGATGGCTCGCGGCCCTATTCTTTATCCCACTGTACTGGCAGGTCATTGGAGACTACAGTGCGTCTCTAGCCGGGTTGTTACTTGTTCCATCAATCATCTGTGGCGTCAGCGGGTCGCTCTTCGCTGGCTTTTACATGAAACGGACGGCCAAGTATTACTGGCTTACAGTCATCGCGTACTCCAACTTGACGGTTGGGCTTGCGTTGATCCTGTTGTTCGCGGGAACGATTACGAAGAGCTTGCCAGTCATGGTTGTAGGCTCTTGTATATGTAGTTTCTCGAACGGCATTGGGGTAACGACCACGCTCATCGGCCTCATTGCCAACGCTTCCCACACAGACCAAGCCGTCGCCACAGCCTGCAGCTACCTTTTCCGTTCCCTAGGCTCTGTCTTTGGCGTCTCCATGTGCGCAACGGCCTTCAACCAGACGCTGCGCAAATCCCTCCAAGCAGCTCTAAACGGCGATAAGGACGCCGATGAGATCGCAGAGCGCGTAAGGGCTGGACTCTCATACTTTAGGAGTTTGGATCCATACCTGAAGGATATCGTGAAGGATTGCTACGGGCAGGCTACAAGGGCTGCGTTAGGTGTCAGCGTAGTGTTGGTAGCCGGGAGCGCACTCTCTGCCTGGTTCATCGAGGAGAAGAGCTTGCTTAACAAGAAACAAGGTCAAACCGAAGAAGAAACGTAGAGATAGCCTGAGAGCTGAGGGTAGAATGCAAATTGCTGTTCAGTCGATTGATTTTTCGCTGCGCTATATTCTTATCAAGCTTATTGAGCAATCTCCAAGGCGAGGAAGTTTTGACTTCGCCCGCAGCGCTCATTGCCAGTCCTTTTAGTAGCAGCGATTCCGTGAATGCTGATTTCTTTTCCTTGCATGTTTTCGTTCTTCGAGGATGAAGAAGCATTGATCAGTAGTGCATTTTCGCGGATATAGAGAGATGGTTTGCATCTGCGTTGTTGCAGATCAGCAATGTTCTCGGCCTTCGAAGAACACAATGTGCAGCCGAGATTCTACGAAGAGATCAAACTTTTCACGAGCAAGACATATGCAGAGCTTGGCCAAACTTGGGGTGTCACTTCGCTGTACGACCCTATAGCTGCTGACATCTGCACGTCTGGGTGCGACTTCCTCCTTGGGCAGGTTCGCTTAGTCCATGCAGCAACAAGGTTTAGATGTCTTTGAAAAAAGGCCGCATCTAATAAGTCCTGTTTCAATAGTAGTTATCGCAGGCCTGAAGTTGAAATGTAACTCTCTCTATCGTCGGGTTGGCGCTTCCGAGCTTGCTCCGCACAAAAAGTCCCTGATGCGGTCGCTCCGCCTCAAGCGCCATGTCGCTGTGCTGTAGAAGTCAGTCGATTTGGGCCTGGACAATACGAATCGCTCGTCACGCCGGCGCGCCCAAAGACACGCACGGCTGGCATCGATTGGTATTTTGTGTTCAGCTCGCAGCCCCCAAGCGCCACGAAAGGCCCGCATATTCCTTCGGTCGGATCACCGGTCAACAAGGCATCCCGCGCTGACTGCCGCAACCTCATCTCCTCCTCTTTTCGAGCTCGAATCGTACTGAGCAGCAAACTATGCGATGCCGGAAATAACGTTTGTCTTCGGACCAAACAATACCTTTTTCTTCGACTGCCCGAAAACATGGAAATTGTGAGCACTCCAACATGAGGATGCTAAGCCGAGCTAATGGTGCGCAGCCATGGGATCCCGCAAACGCTGCGTCAATTGTTCAATAGCTCCATGGGGCCGGCATGGAGGATTGCCCAGCCGTATTGTGTAGCCCTTGCGCCTCAGGTCAACTCTCCAGAGCCGTTGTGGTATGTGGGCTGCAAGACGTTGAGCGGAGAAGACAAGCTTTGTGAGTCCCCGATTGCCCTTACCCGGACCCCATTCCGCGGGCGCGTTGAAACAAAACAGCCGACCAACACATTACTATTTGATTCATTTCATACTGACCAGCTGCAGTCTACTCCCAGACATACTTCGATATCAACTACGCCGATCTCGCACGATGGACGAAGACGTTTCCCAACGCGCCGCGGCTGTGTTTTGTTACCTTCGGCCAGAATCTTAGCTACTTCGCATCGGCCCCTGGCCACGGATCGATATGGGCTGGCATCCCGTCGGAACTCGAAGACAAAGTGCGCAAGGCTTTTGATACACCGTGTTGCGTCGCCCTAGGCCAGAAGAACGCATGGCTCGTCTTGTATCCGGACGGCTATATCGCCTGGAAGTTCTACGGCCACTACAGCGCATTAGACAAGCTCTTAAAGGACGCTGCACCCCGAACTGTGTCTGTAAGTTTACCTCATCGAGTGGCCGTATATACACGGGACTGATACGACCGCTAGTATGTTGCCCTCTCGCCATACAACAAGGAGCATTACTTCGTTGCCTTTCAAGATCGATCTATCAAGTACAACTTCACGGGAGCTCCTCCGGAGTGGATGAAGCTCATGACCGAGGTCTTCGACGCGTGGGCTGCGGAGCGCTTGCAAAAACAACCACAGTCGTACTACCAGCCGAACCCTTCTCCATACCCTCAACCGCAGCCATATCCGCAAGCACAGCCGTATCCACCTCAACAGCAACCATACTCGCAGATGCAACCGTACCCCCAGGCGCAGGCGCAACCGCTATACTACAATACTCCTCCGCCGATACCGACTGCCAATCCGCTGTCGCCACCGCTGACGCCGCTACCTATGTACACCTCCCCTATACCACAGAATGCTGTGCCCGCCACTGTTTATGGATACCGAGCACCACAAGGAGGGGCAATAGAGATGCCCGCGGAGCTACCAGGAGAGGTGATGCTTTCTGCGCCAGCTCCCGTGCCCGTGAGGTCTTCCTCTACCGAAGTGAGTTCATCGCACGTCCGTTTGGCCAGAGAACTTTGGGGCTGACTCCCTTAAAGAAAAGGAAGTCGAAATTCTTCTCAAAGATGTTTGCTTGATTGACTGATCGACTGCTGCCCGGTGACACTACTGCTCTCACCATCAGCCATGATACCCAACTATTTTCTCTGCACATTTGTTTGATCCGCAAAGCCAATTGGGCTTCATATTTGGTGTTTTGGCGCTCCGCTCTTTCGGGTTGAATATCGCTGTTTACATCCCATGATCGTTTCACGTACGCTATACCCATCATTAAAACTAGTACTTTTCGCCAGACACACCTCTTGCCAGCAATCAATCTCTGTTCAATGGTGTGCAACATGCCGCCCAGATTAGCAACCGACCGTTGCCGGTCGACACAGACTGGATACCTTTAGGGTGCTTGCAATCTCCAAATGGAACTGAAGCCGTCTGAGCTTACAACAAACACAATTGTCGTCTCGTTCGAACAAACGATCGGAGCATTTCTTGTAGTTACCATTTGTCTGCTGATATCGGTGATCACACTTTATCACGTCCCGGATTTTTAGCCGGCGCTCATGCAAGGTTCGTGTAGCCGCCTTCCTTATTGGTGCAACCAACCGTGCAAAACATGCACGTCTGACGACCACGATGGAAAGTATCGGGAATACCGTCACGTCACGGTGCAGCGCGGTGCTGAAGCTCGGCATCATTTTCCATATGCAGGGATCGGCTCGCCACTAGTTGCCAGGTACAAGAGGAACCTAACGTCCCGCCCGCACCGTCGCTCGAGTTCAGTTCTCCCACCACCGACCAGTTTCGAGATCGTTCGAGCCGTCGTCATGAGAGTAGTTGAAGGAGTTTGGCGGTTGGGCGCATTGTCTACATGGCTATGTGCGACCACTGCAGTGGCTGCGGAACCGACTGTCACAGTACTCAATGGGACATATGAAGGATTATATCTACCGTCATTTGATCAAGATGTTTTCCTGGGGATTCCATTTGCACAGGATACAGGAGGACAAAATCGCTTCCGCATACCGCAATCGCTGAACACGACCTGGAATGGCACGCGTGCAGCTAAACAATACGGGCACACATGTCCTGATCCTACAGATGCCGCTTACGGCATGAGCGAGGATTGCCTCAGCATCAACATTATCCGTCCAGCTGGTCTTTCTCCCGATGAATGCGATAAGTTACCTGTGGCAGTCTGGATTCATGGCGGCAGTTACCAAGTCGGTACAAGCGCACTGGCGAATTACAACTTGACATACATTGTCCAGAGGAGCGTGGAGATTGGACAACCTATCATTGCGACTAGTATTAATTACCGAAAAGGAGGATGGGGTATGCTGTACTCGCGAGAGATCCAGGGCAGTGGACAGACCAACCTCGCGTTGAGAGACATGCGGAAGGGCCTGGCATGGATCTCAGAAAACATCGCAGCTTTCGGCGGCGACAAGGACAGCGTAACCATCTGGGGCGAGTCAGCCGGCTCCTTCGCTGTCGGCCAACTCGTGATGAGTTACGGCGGCCGGACAGACAACCTCTTCCACCGCAGTATCCAAGAATCCGGCTCCGCAGCAACCGCATGGTACAACGGCTCAGATTGGTACCAGCCCATCTACGACCACATCGTCGACAAGGCAAACTGCACCGACGAAATCGACACGCTTGACTGCCTACGCACAGTCCCGTACGAATCGCTCTTGCCGTTGCTCGCTGCACCGATCCAGGGCCCCGGCTGGTATCCAACCGTAGACGGCGACGTCATCCCCAACTACCCAACAGAGCTATTGCACTCCGGCCGCTTCGCACACATCCCGCATCTCTATGGCACAAACTCGGACGAAGGCACCGACAACGCGCCCGCCGGCGGCGTCATCAACAACGACACGCAGCTCTACGACTTCCTCAAAGGCAGCACGGGTTTCGACTTCCCGGACGCTGTCATCAAAAAGATCATGGAGCTGTACCCTGATGATCCCGCACAAGGCATACCGCTGAACACGGGGGACGAACGCTTTGCCGAGCAAGGCGTGCAGTTTAAGCGGATTGCGGCGATTATGGGTGATGTATTCTATCATGCTACAAGACTTGACGATGCACGCTCGTATTCGAAATACTCACCCACATACATCTATCGGTTCAATACGAAGCCGTGGCAGAATAGTCCTATCTCGACTGAAGGCGGTGCATCGCCGGCGTACAAGGGCGTTAGTCACTTCAGCGAAGTAGCGTTTGTGTTTGCGAACCCGTCGTTCTACGGGCCGTGGGCAGAGTACAAGGCGTTGAGCGATGAGATGAGTGCGCGATGGATCAACTTTATTGCGGGGGGGAGTCCGAATGCGAAGGGCGCGGCAGATTGGCCGGTGTATAATGCGAGTAAGAGTGGGTTGGATCTGGTGATTCAAGCTAATGGACGCGGGTACAATGGGAGCTATGTCGAGGAGGATACTTGGAGGTTAGCTGGGAGGGAGTATTTGAGTGAGTGGGCCAGGAGGAGGCACGTTTGAGTTGAATATTGTCGATTTTGCATAGATTCAATAACGCATTCGCGATATAGCGAAGCAAATGGGAACTGTCTGCAGGGCTTTTTATTAGACCGTGACTTTCTTCTTTCGCACAATGGGTATCTCCTCCTCATACACCTCTTCTACATGCACTCCCGGGAATGCTGTCCGCAAGCCAGCAGCAAGGTATCGAATTCCCCAATCTTCCGCTTGCCGGTGTCCTACACACGCAATTGTCATGCCTAACGCTGTCGCAGCTTGCATCCCGCCAACACGTGGCTGCCCAGTGAGGTACAGCATGTGCTTGCCAGGTGTGTCTGTACCTGGCCCTACCCACCCCCGCTCTTGAGCCATCCTCAGTACGCGATGTACCTCGTCCTCATGGAACGCATTCATAATAGCGACAACGCGAACCTCATCTGACAACCCCTCATGCACGAGCTCCGTGCCCCCAAATTCCTGCTGTATACGCCGGACAAGTAAATCACGGGCCTGAGACACCTGCCCAACGATACCTATCTTCCTCTCCGGGTCGCCTTTGTAGCCCTGTACGCAGAGGCCCTCGCCCACGTTCATACCAAGCCGCTCCGCCAATGCAGTGTTCCAGCCCACAGTGAGGACCTCGTCAAAAGCGGTGTGACTCGATAGAACGAGTGTTCCTTTGCGCACGCTGCGCCGATCGAGCGTGAATGGGCGGTGGAGGAAGCATAAGGTTCGCGGTAGGCGCGGCTGCGCTATGGGCGCGGGTGCTTTCAGGTCGACATCAGGCTCGTCCTGGGGGTAACCTGTGAGTGTATATACGCCGGGTGTCGGAGTGACGCTTAGTACGACTTGCTCGATGACAGCCGTCTCGGGGTCGTATCGAGGGTTTCGAGGGACGTGGTAGAGTCGCGGGACATCGTTGTCTTTTGCGGGTAGAATGGACGCAATGAACCGGGCTACGGCAGCGTGAGTTGTCTTCTTCGGATGCTGCATTCTCAGTAGAGATGTAAGTAGCCTGTTCATTAGTACGCGACAAGCATCATTTAGAAGCTTTACAGCTCAGCTTCGAGTACGTCATCGAAATGTCTCCAATGGTGCATCTTTTGTAGACATTGAGGTCTCGCTATTCTCACGGGGTACCATGATTACCATATCTTGCACCCGAGTAAGAGACGAAAGAAAATAGCTGGGTTAAACTATGCCAGTGGGAAAAAGAGTACGAAGTGCGAGTCACAAGCCTCCAGGGCTGACAGCTGAGACGATATGTGGAGGATCAACGCCAAACCATTCTCGGGCTAGCTTCTACTTTTGGATCACGCCCTTTCAACCAACCCACGCTCTTCAATTATGATTTTGAATAGAAGGCGAGGAAGCCAGTACATATAGGTCATTGATAAGGACTGCGATCCTCGATGACCCTTGTGCATAGGCTGACTAAGTGGACCATTTCCCGCGGCTCCTTCTACTTTCCTCGCTATCTTTCCTTAACGACCAGTCACACTTCTGCTTCATTCAAAGTTCCTTTATTCCTTCCTCAGTCCAATCACTTCTCCAATACCTCAAAAATGGGTGCTACAGCTGCCCCCATTCCGACCATAGTCGGTGCTCTCAAATGCCAACAAGACTCTTATCTCCAAACCCTCGAAACGGAGGTAGTATCATGCAACGAATACATACCACCGCAAACACCACAGCAAACCAGCAAATCAAAGACCAAGAAATACACAGATCCAACAAAAGCACAGCAGAACGGCGACTCAACACCATTAAAAACATGGCTTATCGAGCTCGCGGACTCTGTTCTCTTCCCCGAAGGCGGGGGTCAACCGACTGATCACGGATCTCTCACACCTCTGAACGGTGAGAACAGCACGTCAATCCCAATTATAAATATCCAACGCCACGGCCTGCGCTGTGTCCATTTCTCCCCAACACCCCTCCTACCAGGAACTCTCGTTCGGCAGACCGTCGAGTTCCCGCGGCGGTGGGACCACATGCAACAACATACCGGCCAGCACTTACTCTCCGCTATCATGGATGGCATGGATCTGGAGACTTTGGGTTGGAGTATGGGCGCAGCTGGCGAGATGAACTACGTTGAACTACCACGGAAGCCATCTGATGAAGAAATTAGGATAATTCAAGCGGAGTGCAACGCGGCGATAAGAGAGAATGTGCAGATTACAGTCGAGACGCCTGAAGGCAAAGGCTCAGACAGTCTACCTGAGGACTACGATAGGGAAAAGGGCGTTGTGCGTTTCATCAAGATCGGAGACCTAGACTACAACGCCTGCTGCGGGACACACCTTAGACAGACGAGCCATATCGGGCTGATCCTCCTGCACCACACGCAATCCGTTCGAGGGACGAATTGCCGTCTGTTCTTCACGGCTGGGGACCGCGCTATCAGAATGGCTGCAGAGTCTATCAATGGTCTTCGCTCAATCGCTGTGTCGCTATCTTCTAGTGCTGTGCCTGCAGATGTTGCAGCTGGCGTGCAGAGACTTGGCGAACAGGTCTCGGAAGCACGTAAGAAGGAGAAGAAGATGCTGGCTGAGATCGCTAGGTTTGAGGGAGATCGCATCAAGACGGAGCTGGGGAAGAAGGAAAGCGCGTTCTCGTATCGAGCGACAGATGGGTTGGATTTCACCAATCTAGTCGTTTTTGAAATCAAAGATGTGGTCAAGGAACGCGGAGTCGCAGTGTTGTGTTCGGGCGAGGTCAGGTCGTCTGGATCGATCGTCGTTATTGGAAAGCCGGAATTGGTCGAGAGTATGGCGGCCAAAGTGAAGGAGATAGTGAGTACAGTGAAGGGAGGTGGCAAGGGTGAGAAGTGGCAAGGTAAGGTTACGGAGTGGAAGAAAGGCGAGATTGAGGCTTTGAAAGCGGCAATCGAAGTAGACTAGAGCGCTGGTATTGATAGCCGGGGCTTAACGTGGATTGAAGTTCATCAAGATGAATGTATAAACATGACTAGATATAGAATGGTTGGGTATCAGCGACCGTCCAATATACACACCGCCCCTATTGAAGACGAATGACAAAGAAAAGCTATATATGTGAAGAAGTAAAACATATGTGCATGAAGGGAAACGTAATATGCTGTGAAAAAGAGATCAAGAGGCCAAAAAATCTGCAGGGCATGTCCGCGACTACACGCTGTACACCTTAACCGAATTCACAAGCCAGTAGCTCTGTTAAAACATCAGCACCAAAATCACCAACAGTCAGGAAAAAAACTCACATCAACGAAAGACTGCGGCTGTGAAGCCACATACGCATTGCAACTCGGGTTGATCTGCGAGCAAGTCGTCGAGCCCCAGACACCACCCGCCCAGTCTCCACAAAACGTTATATCAAAGATCTATGGTCAACCGTCAGCAACACACCCTGCCTGTTCAATTGCACACAGTACACTTACGATATTCATATCCTTGAACTTCGAGTTAAAATCGCACCCACCAAAGTTCGCGACCGGCGTGCCCCAGGAACTTGGATCCGGGTTTCCACTCCTGATGTTACTTGGTACATCTCTGCTCGCAAAATACCACACCTTTATACCAGAGGCCGTCCAAAGTGAAGCGTAGACACCACCGCCGTTAGCGTTGAAAGCCGTGCCGTATGAGGTCGGGCTGTTGGACATGACGCCACAGCCATTGAATCCGCCGCCCGCTCCGCAATCTGCATTGGCAATGCGGCGGCCAGTCTCACCACCAGAGCCGACAGATGGTGTGCAGCCGGGACTAGTGTGCAGAGTGATCTGGTTGTAGGTGTTTACATGGACGCCTTCATAAATGTCGATTTCGCCTTGGTTGGGCCAGTTGGGCCCGACCCTGAAAATAGTAAGTAGCTAGTCTAGTAACAGTTTTTAGTAATAGTTACATCCAACTATATATCAGTTAGCCTTTCCACTCTCGCAAATTGTCGCAAAATAACGTACTATGCTGGCCATGAACCGCAGTTGCTGCCAGGAACATGTGCAAAATCGGCGATGACCAATGCTCGGTTGTAGGCTGTCTTGCTTTGAACCCTGACGCTCTTCCGGCCTGATCCATTAGGGTTCAAGACTGATGTTGTGTCCACTCCCATGTACACTTGATTCCCTTGTGTCTTTAGGAGCCCAAGCTGCTGGGCTTGCTGTGCGTTGACAAACTCGACAAAGCCACCTTCAACTAGTGTCAGCTCGACCGAGTATCATTTCAGGAAAATAGCGCGTACGGGTAGGGTCAGGTATCTGTACAAGGTCAGTATTATGAATTCGCCCTTCGTACAGACACTTACAGCCTGGACGTTGAATTTGCTCAACCAGTTGGATGCATCGTAAGTATCAATAAGGCTGTATGCTGCGGCAATATGAACGTCAGAAGTGGGAGAAGAAGTGCCGTTCGGCCAGACTCCAGGACCAGCTGGTAGTGCGGTAGTACAGTGCCAAAGGAGCGGAAGCGACGCAATAAGTGCTTTGAAAGACATGGCTGCAGGAGGCTGCAGGACGATGCTGGTTGTATAGTCGTACAGCAGTATCGTAACCCGGGTACGCCTCGTATGCTCTTATAGATATGCATACCTACCTCGCGTTCAGGAGATCTCCTTGCCAGGATAAATCTTGGGTCGGCTGCACACATACCGAGCCCAAGACCCAGTCTGCTAGATAGGTTGTGACCAACTTGTCAACAGCAGACTAGCATTTTCCATTGGGTATATAACAAGATTAGTTATGAAAGCCTTGCGGTGTTGCAACGCGTCCTAGTACCATAGGACTCGGGATTAAAGAAGCCAAGGCGCTCGCGGGAGATGAGCCTAGTAAGGAAGTTGAAGAGGCTTGCTGAGTAGCGTGAACATGCCGCCTGATGAGCTTCTAGACATCGGTGGCCCCGTGTTAGTAATAGCTTCGCTTAGTTTTGCGCGGTCTTGGGCGGTTTCAGGAGACCTTCAAGTGATGTTGAAGGGGACGATTTGAGTGGTGGACACCCTTGCACGGCTCATCAAACTACATCTTGCTCCCGCGGATAGAGTCGATACGCGCCAGCAAGCGAGTAAAGAGAACACGCTCGGCTAGAATGGCACCATGAAGTTTCTGATGCCGTGCGCCTCCGATTTCTTGCAACATTTGAGTCCGTCGCAGAAGTGGATTTGCGGCCAGATGAAGTGTGGCGACTCGTACCTGCGAACACAGATGAACCGTTCTTGACAACGAAAAAGACTATCAAGGTCTGAAAATGCCGCTACCTGACGACGATTAAAGACTGAACAGATGATCTGTATGAAACACTTGCAGGGAAAAATCGCTTGGTGGAATAATAGAGAAATAAGCAGAACTACGTTGTACCTACCTTCCCAACTCCCTTCATCAAGCTCACCTAGGAACAGCATCTCGAAGTATGTAGACTAATCTAGATCGAAGGCCGGAGAACAAGTCAAATCGATGCGTCGTACCAGGAGATGTTGGTGTTCGACCCCGCATTATCCCTGGGGTCATCGGCCATCTGATCGTCAGGGTCACACTGTTCACAATGCACAAGACGCACGACATCCTTAGCACAGCGTGCTCCGTCGTCGATCCAGAATTCGTTGCCGCTCAAGCCTTCGCACGCGCGAAGCTCGCGTGGTCAAAGGTTACACTGGTGGGACCGAGGCAAGTGGCAATGAAAATGATGAGTTCGGTGCGTCATTGTAGAGTGAGACTCAGGACACAGGACACCGAGTTGAGGACTTCATCGGTGAGGAATATATGTTTCTCAGCGGATATGGCGGCGCATCGAGTGGGGAGGAGGAAGTGGGTGTCTAGGGACTAAGAGCTTCGAGGTTGGCTGCAGGCGGGAAGGGACCTTCCCAGCGCAAACACACTAATCCGAATTCGGAGGGCTGCACCAAACAGGCAATGCTCAGACATAGAGATTGACTCTAACGAAAGTACAACTGTATGATTTAGTAACTATAACTGGTGTTCTAGACGTCTTTGCAATTTGTGTCTCTTGAATCAGAAAGTTCGATGAAAAACACCAGCGTTGTGATGCTGCAACGTGTTGTGCTGACATGCTTTAACCTTTTGTTCACGTAGTTTATCAATATTGTATTTAGCTCCTAATCTAGTTCGTGTGAACGTGTGAGAACTTTCTTAAACGTTCGAAGTTTGCGGTGTAGTTCTCATTGGCATAGTATACACAAGTGTCATAGGTCTTTGTCCTACCTTGAGCTCACCATGTCCTCGAGTAAACCAGTGGTGTTATAGATATCGTCATTACTGCTAAGTCCAAATGATGAACCGAGTACATCCAGAAGTCCGATTCCGCTCATAAAGTGGACACAGACGAACAGTTTCTCGGGACCGTCCAAGCTCGTCGTGGCATGCTGGCCGACTTCTGATAATGCACGTTGCTTCTGGCCATTATGATAGATAAGAAGCAAACAGCAATCAAACATGTACTTAGATATGTAGTGACTACTCTGCCATCTAAACACTCGTTATTGGTTACTATATACTCGTGGTAAACATCGTTCCAGCACAATGTCCCAACAACACCCCTATGATTTGCCGTGCGCAACGCCCTATTCACAGACTCATCGTTCCTCTCTGACTCCTGTTGCTTCGACTCCAACACAATGACTGTAGATACGGTCTCGTTCACTATTTCAGTGACGATGCTCAGTATGTTCTTACAACGTACTTCCTCCTTCGAGCTCGACGAGCATATCCGTTCACTATCGCAGATAGCTTTCACCCATTGTGAAAGTGGTAGAGCAAGGGCTCCTGTGTGTTTATCAAAAGTTCCCAGTTAGACCAATGCATCCACCACAACTGAACGGACTCCGCTGGCAAGCGATAATGGCTACTCCCCAAATGACGATGAACCAGAACGAAACGGGTGTTGAGTTTGACGGAGGTTTATTCGACGGAGCGATAACGACCATGTCTTCTCCCGCTTCGATGACCTGGTCGGTAGCCGCAGCTTGGGGGCTCATGTTGGGCATGGTCCTTTGGATCGGCTTCCTCATGTACGATGCCCGAACTCGACCTAAGAACCGTCCTTCTGTTCTCGCAACCGTCGCGCTCGCCTTTCATATTATACCGCCGGTTTTCCTTCTCCGCACGACGATCATTGCCGACAAGGCTCATGACCCAGCGCTCGTGTGGTTCCTTGCACTCCTAGCCTTCCGCTACTGGCGCACTATCGTCAATATCTTCTTCTGGTTCAGGTATAAGCCAGCCGTTACCAGCAGTGACCCCAATGTCCGGAAGGTCAGGGCAAGTCATTGCACCGTCATCGTGCCCACGGTTGGTCCCAAGGGCAACCCGGTATTTGAGGAGATGGTCACTGCGATTCTGGTTAACCAACCTAGACGTCTCATCTTCGCTGCCAACACTGCTGCTGCTGAGAGGGAGGTTAGTATCGCACTGGAGGCTATCTTGAAGAAGGCCAAAGAGGGGGAAACTGCCTACCAAAGGCAGCACGACCTAGGACCCCTAAAAGCCCCTCCTGAGTACTGGGTGTTTTCTGCGAACGTCTCTAATAAGCGGGAGCAACTTGTGGAAGCATTTGACAAAGCTTACACCGATATCGTGGCCATGGCCGACGACACTGCCATTTGGCCCCCGAAATTCCTTGAAGCCTCACTACCAGCCTTTGAGTCAAAGAAGGTAGGTATGGTTGGTACTCGAAAATGGGTAAAGCGTCTATCGCGTCCTTATGATCCCGCGGCCAGTCTTGTCGCAAACCTCTGGAGCCAATACGTAGCTGGGTTCTGGAACACTATGGGCGGTCTATACCTGGTACGCCACAACTTTGAGATCCGCGCTACTAATGCCGCCGACGGTGGAGTCTTCTGTGTCTCTGGCCGATCCAGTCTTCTCCGTACGAAGATTGTCAAAAATGAACAGTTTAAAGACGCATTTTTGAACGAGTACATTTGCCGCCGCTTTGGTCCCATGAAAGTCGACGACGACAACTTCATGACACGCTGGGTTCTGAACCACGGTTGGGAAGTGAAGATCCAGTACTCCCAGGAAGCCACGATGACGACTGTCCTAGGGGCATACCCTCTCAAGTTCCCAGAGCAGTGCAAGCGCTGGAGCCGCACCACCTTCCGACAGAACCCAATTGCTCTCTTCATCGATAGGCTGATTTGGTCGAAATGGCAGCTGACTGTGTGGACTACTTATCTGCCGTGGCTCTATAACGCTGCGCTTTTCTGGGACGGGCTAGCTGTCTATACGCTGACCCAGACCACCTTCTATGCTGAGTCGTCGCATTCGGTGGCCCTTCTTTGTGGGCTAATCGGCTTCATTTGGGCCACAAAGCTTGTCAAGACGATTGAGTGGTTCTGGGAATATCCCGTGGACTTCTTCTTGTACTTCGTAATTCCTGCGTACCCTCTCTTCGCCTACTGGCACTCGCTGTTGAAGGTTTACACGGCGCTCACATTCTGGGACATAACTTGGTGTGGACGAAAGTTGGAGCAGACGAAGGAAGTAGACGGTGATCAGCAAGAGTCTTCGAAGTATCCCCTGGACAAAGATTCTCGGGCGCCTTTGCCTCGAAGAAAACGTGATGGGCTGTCGCCGCTCTTAGATAAATTTTGAGAGCGGTGATGTTTGTGGGCACACCCTTGGGCGATGGTGTGATTTCCTTACTTTGTCCTAGATTTCATGGCAGACGGCCTTCTTTGTTTACATGATAGTGTTAGGAGTGTGTCCGATCTACATGGAGGTAAATATGGGTATGTACTGAACAATGATGTTAGCATTTGGTCATCAGATTACTGTGCCACGACTGTGACGAACGTGTGCCGTACCGTGATCATTACAATCCACAGGCTTGCGAGCTGATGAAACTGTACTCCTGAGTGCCTTACACATGCTCCTCTTGCAGCGGCAGGCTCTTCTCCACCGCCCTTAGATCAACATCCCACCTCTTCGCCAACTCCTCGATCTTCCCTAACCACCTGCCCACAACAGGATGTTGTTCCGCAACCTCTCTAAGCGTAGGATCCTCCTCCTTCCCTTTGACCTCCCACTTCCAAATGCCCTCCTCATCCACCCATGTCTGACTAAGCAGCTCCTGTATCGCAAGTTCCCTCTGTGCAGCCTCATACATTTCCCTTATTTCATTGCGCGACTGCTCATCGTGCCCTCTCAACGCAGCGAAAAAGGCCTGCAAAACCCCAAGTATGTAACCAACGCGTAAACCAAGGTTCGCGCCAAGCGAGTAGCCTTCGTCGAAGCCTTCTTGCACGAACTGGCCTTTGCTGGTTGCTAGGCCTTCGCGGTAGGCGTCTGTGTCGAGCGCGCGTTGGCGGGAGGGAAGGTCGGAGAGAATCTCATGTGGGCGGTCGCGAGGTACATTTAAGTCGAGCGGGTTGTGCAAGAGCTCAGCTGGCGATGCAGGTGCGGAGCCGTATATGTCGTCTAGTGGGTCTTCGTGTGGTGGGGTTGGGGGAGCATGGCCAGCAGCGAGCTGTGTTGGGCCCAGAGCGGGGGACATTTCGTCGAAGGTATTCATGTTTCGGGTGGGTATTCACGGGGAAAGGTGGCAGTGATGGGTGCGCGTCGAGGCATTGTCGTGAACTTTTGGAATGTGGGGTGACGAAACCGAGGGGACTAGCCGGGGAACTCGGAGGTTTGAGCCTTTCTCGGTGATGATCAAACAACCCTGACAGCAGCAATCACAAGCCTCGATGATCCTCTGTGGCATCTATACGTTGACTTTGGTGCCAAAGAGTTCTCGAGTTACATGCGTTCGGGGAAAGAAGCGGTGGGTTGATGCTCCAGACAAGCTTCATCTAAACGCGATCCTCGACTTTCATACCTTCCTACCTCTCGTCAAACCACAGCAACATACAGATTCAGACAACTCATAAACCTTCATAAGTTTTGTTGTTTCGTGAACAGGGATAGTAAAGCACGAAAACACCTACCATTCTTGATCGATCGTAAGACGGACGAACCTCGGCCACCCTGCATTCACCACTTCCAAGAGAGGGCGAGCACAACCGGCCCAAAAAAAACTTAATATCCTGCTATTGCCAAAATCTCTTCTACAATCCTTTGGTTGACGCGCTCTACCTCGAATCCCCACCTTAGCATTGGCAACACAATGGTCTCCCTCTCCGACGTCCGCGCCCACAACGCGACTCTCAAATCCCTTCCATCCGGGCTCGTCGCCATCTTCGTAGGCGGCACAAGCGGCATAGGGCTCTTCACCGCGCGAGAATTCGTGCGAAACACAACATCACCACACATCTACCTAATCGGGCGCAACGCAACCGAAGCCAGTAAAATCATCACTGAACTGCGCTCCATCAACACCTCCTCCCAAATCTCCTTTATCCAAAAAGACGTCTCGCTCCTCAAGAATGTGGATGAAGCGTGTGCGGAAATCAAAGCAAAGGAGAAGCAAATCAACCTCTTGTTCATGACGTGCGGCTACTTGACCGTCAAAGGTAGAGACGAAACACCAGAAGGTCTGGACCGGAAATTCGCGCTTCATTACTACACGCGCATGCGCTTCGTTCAGCAACTCACCCCTTTACTCACCGCCGCATCGGCTCAAGCTAAAACGACAAACACAAACACGCTCAGCCGCGTAGTCGCCGTCCTCGACCCACAAGCCGGCCTCCGCCTAACCCCCAACTTCTCCGACCTGTCGCTCAAATCTGGCTTCTCGCTGAAAAACTCAATGGTGCATGCAAGCGCTATGACGAGTCTTTCTGTATACCACCTAGCGAAAGAGTACCCGGGGACAAGCTTCATCCATGCGTACCCTTCTGGTGTAGAGACCGGTGTCCTTAGGGAAGTTTTCGGCGCGTTCGAGCCCGCGGCCAAGTTTGTGTTACGGTTGGGACTGAAGTGGATGATGGTGCCGCGCGAAGAGAGTGGTGAGAGGCATTTGTTCGCTGCTACTGCGCCGAGGTATGCACCTCAGGGGAGCGGTGGGAGTGTTGAGGGGGCGGCGATGGGGAGCGATGGAGTTGAGGGGAGTGGGAGTTATTTGTTGAATTGGAATGGAGAAATTCTGGCGGATAGGCCGAAGGCGAAGAGTATGCGGGAAGAGGGGAAGGAGAAGGTGGTTTGGGAACATACAGAGGAAGTGTTTCGGAAGATCTGTGATGAAGGGGGGAAGTATTGAGGGCTTGAGGTTAGTCGACGTCGCTTTTCTTGATTCATGTTGGCTTGTTTTGTAATACCCACTTTCCGAGTAATGTCTTTACTTTACTGCTGCCGTTCAAAGCACGCTTCGACCAGCCCACGGTCTAGTATAATATCCTAACGAATGGCATAAGAGGCTTGATAACGAGACGACAATATCCCCATCTTCTCCTCAACAGCTCGCGACTCAAGCCATCTTCTCATCTTCCCTCTCATACCCCTAAAGTCCTAAACCAAGCCACTCTACCAAGGCAAAGTATTCCCGTTAGCATTCAAGTACGTCCCATGATGCTCATCCTTCTTCCCCTCCAAGATATCCACAATCGGCCGAGCACCCTCACTCGTCGGCCTCGCCCCCTTTTCAGGCGTGTTAATCTCCTACATGGCAAAAAATCAACGTCAGCCCACACAATAACACCCAACATCGCACCGGACCGGGGAGGAGCAAACTTACACTCAAATTACTAACCGTAAACCCAGGGCAATAAATAAACACCTTCCACCCCCTCTGCCCCAGCTCATACGCCTGACACGCGGTAACCATATTCAGCGCCGCCTTGCTCGTCCGGTACGGCACGCTGATCATGCTCCTGAACGGATTGGTCGCGTCAAGTCGCATGGTGATGGAGCCGGCGCCGCTGGAAATATTCACGATGCGGGGGGTCGAGTGCGTGGATTTCTCGAGCAAGGGCGTGAAGGCATCGACGACGGCGGCGGGGCCGGACGCGTTGGTGGCGATGGCGGCGTTTATGCGCGAGAAGAGGGAGCCGGTTGCGGGGGGTGCGTCCATGGTTATGCCCGCGTTGTTGACGATGGCGTCGACGCTGCGGCGAGACTGTCAATGATACTATTCAAGGAGTAGGTTGGTTGAAGTTGAATGGGATGGTATGGAGAGAATACAAAGGAGTTGAAAAAAAGGAAGAGTAAACATACCGCCCAACCTTCCCTCCCACCTCCTCCGCTGCCTTAGCAATACTCTTCTCATCGCTCACATCAATCTGCACAAACTCGACCGTACCAGGAAGGTTACGCTTCTTCATGTCCTGAACAGCGGCTTGGCCTTTCTCTGCAGAGCGGGCGCCGAGCAGGACGAAGTTCTTCGCGTCGGCGAGGAGCTGGGAGGCGAGCTCGAAACCAATGCCTCCGTTTGCTGGGGGAAGAGGTCAGTGAGGGGTGGAAGGGAGTATATGAATGAAGTTGGGAGGAGATTTGAGTGGGTTGTAAAGATGGGTGGATGGATGGATAGAAGCGTACCACCAGTGATAAGGATAACATTCTGTTCCTTTGAAGCCATGATGATTCTCGCTCTTCAGTACTATGCTCGTGTGCTTGAAAGGTGTTGTTTCTGTTTCTGCTGCCGATGAATTGATATCTCCAACTTCCCAGCGACCCATTGCTCCTCTTTATACCCCTTCTACTCCTTCTTCCACTCCCACAAACTCCCTTAAACCCTCTTCTCCGACCTCGTCGTACGTACCCTTTTGCCCAAAATCCATACTTTCACAGCGCTATACTTCACCTTTTCTGCGCCATTACCCAAACGAGTGAATGCTATACTACTTAGCCAATCACCTTTTTCTAGATTATATGATCTACTTACCCAATGCAGACGGGCGGGTTGAATCCCTCCGTTGCACGTGCTCGTGGCGCAGGGCGAATATTAGAGAGGCGTATGGAGGTAAGTCGGGGTTAGTGGAGTTAGTAGCACAAAGGACGGCGCAATTAAAGTCCGCGAGTGAGATTCTACTACTAAGTCTGTTTTCTTGTGTGCTCTAAAGTATAGTTGTACGCAGTTGTTCCCACCGGCGTCCGTACAAATGCGTGGTATCATTTCATGCGTGTGATCCAATGAGTCCAAAGAAACGCCAGTATCGCCATGCACCATATTCTGTGACCCGCCTAGTTCTGAACATTGTATGGCGTCGTATATGGTTTGATAGATTTCCCAAAGAAAGATGCGATGTACAACGTTGTTGTAGATGAGAATAAAAGTACGAGCTGATACCCCTCACACGCGATCCTCGGCAAAGTCGAGGACTTCGCAATCGTCCTCGAAGAAGCCTTCCTCGTCCTCTTCTGCACCCTCCTTCCTGATGCGCCTTCGTCGTGTGGTGACAACGACTTGCTCGATCTCTTCCTCCCCTTCACGCAATATGAGCTTGTTTTCGATCCTGGCAGCGACGCCAGCCACGATGTCATCTTCTCCCGAATCGTAGGCATGAGTAACCGGTGATGTGATACGGATTGCTTCAACATCCTCACCGAATAGCCAGGGCGAGCTGTCATCGTCGTGGAGATATGAAATAAGGTCCGGGGCCGAAGGCTGGTATTCGCTACTGCTCCCTTGGACCTCTGGCGAGAGTCTTGAGTAGACGAAACGGGTCACGCGACGGTCGGTGTAGAATGGCTGATAGGGCGGATTCGTCTCCAGTTCAGAGAAGCTGAGAGGGGCAGGGGAGGGCCCGCCGGCCTTTTTACCTCGTACGCCAGGCTTGCGAGAAGGCAGACTCCGAGGAAGCCACTCTCCATAGTAGTCCTGCGTTGAATCCAGGTCGCCTGGCTGAGGGAACAGTTGTTCAGCGACAGAAGGGGGCAATGAAGTGTCTCGAACAGGAGCAAGGCCGAACTCAGCAAGCTTCTTCTTGGTGATCGATGCAGTATTTGAGGACTTCCCTTTACCAGTCGCTGAACGCATCTGCACTCGCCATAGCTGCAGCACGCCTCCCGACACCAGCGCGATCGAACCGCGACCTTTACCAGAGAGCCACCGTACGCTGTAAGGCTTGACTCCGCTCGGCGATACAGGGAGTGCAAGCTTGTTGTCTCCCGCATGTCGTATATTGTTGATCGATTTGCCGACCCCAGCTGCTACGGCCTTGCCCGATTTCGCCCCAGCAGCAGGAGTGACCCCAAGGCTAGCGAGACTGAATCGAGACCCGGTGCTAGTATTGCGTGCGCGAACAGCATCAATGAACGGCTTTGCTGTTCCATTAATTGCTTGCATAGCAGAGTTTACTGCACCGCTAGAACCTGTAGGCGACGTAGCTTCCTTTGGTTTCGCAGACGGCGCTGCTTGGCGGATGCGCCGAGGTGGTGGCCATTGGAATGCTGATGCTGGCATGAGAAACATATGCACTGTGCCTTTATCGGTAACAACTGCCAATTTGTCGACCCTAGGGGCAGACCAGATGGCATCAACAACATTCGCGACGGTCATGCGCGTGAAACGAGCAACTTGTCGAACGTGAGGGCCGGGGGCCTGTTCTCGGGCAGTCTTTCGGGCCCTGCGGAAGTTGATACGCTTCAGATCCCATACATCTTGATAATCACCCTTCTTGCTTACAGTTATAAGCATTAGGCCACTTGGAGAGAAGGACAAGAAGCTACAACCTAGGGCCGCAGGAATCGTTGCGATCGGATGGAGTGCATTCTTGTTTCTCGTTTCCTCTGCGTCGAGCATTCTCTGCAAATCGTAGATTGAGATGACAGACGTTTCTTGCCTTGGCTGCGTCTGATTGTGTCCATGCGTAGGCGGAAAATAATGCTGCATAGGATCTTGGCCGTATGGAACATTATTCGTCTGTGAGCCCTTGTTCATATAGCTCTTGAAAGCCTGGATACCCTTCTCCGTGGCCCAACGTGCGCCTTTGATTGCAACTTGGGTTCCTTCCCTGGTGAGACGATTGATCAAACCTGATGTTTCAGGAGCATCTACTGTACAATTTGGTGAAGGTTGGGTTGGTACGCTATGATGTGCAATGCCAGGCGGACGCTCATAGTAGGGCGAAGTAAGCGCCGTGCCATTGACCGGGTAAAGAGAAGTTGATGCTGGTGGTGTGACGGCAAGCCAGCGATCGGATAACGAGAAAATTGGCACTCCATACTTCTCAGGAGGGACATCTTCGTGACTACCGTCGGCGGCACTTGAAGCACTGGAGGACGTCACCCGTTCTCGAAGCTGAACAGAGGTCCAGACTTTGCCTACACATCGGAATCGTTCTGGGTACGTTTCATGACCTTTGCGGTATGGAGCGAAAACGAAGACCTCCCCACTTGCGCCAGAGGCAACTACGACAAACTCTCCTTGTGCATCAACAACGAACTCGCCAACCGGAGGTGGAGGTTGGAAAAGTGGGCTGTCAAGAGGGCTTATCAGGGGTATCAGTGGGCTTTTGTACAAGACGGCCACTCTTCGTTGCTCCTTGAGTGAGTAGAGTTCCACAGTGGTCTGGTAACCGCTGACTCGGCCTGGTGCGTCGTTGGCGTGGCGTGAAGAGGGCCTGCTTGGAGACTCAGAAGCGGAGTCATCTATCACCGAAGAGGAGCCACTCCCGCTGCTGCTTCTGTCTTCCTTGACTACGGGTCCATGCAGAATAAGAGCAACCAGGGGCCTGGAAACGGCGAGCGGATCTCTCCTAGCTGTCCAGGGTAGTATCTTCGCGCCTAGAACTCCACCTCGCAGTCCCTCTAAGCGACCAACGAGGTCCATTTTGCTCTTCTCAACGCGGAACACATCAAGGCCTCCTTGTGAGCCAACGAGAAGTACGTTCTCAGTTGAGCGGGCTGCTTCATCTCCTGCCATGGTCAAGGTATCGAAGCCACAGAAGTACCCTCCCTCTCCTGCCTGTATGCCATCATTTGGCACATTGTCGAGACCAAGATCAAGGCCGGGCAGACCATAGAAGTGTGGTTGCGCTTGATGCGGTAAGGGAGGGTTAGGCGCGAATTGCTGCGAGATTGGGCGGGTGCCGTGTTGCGAGTACATGGAAGCTCTGCGATCCCTGCCTGGAGATTCGCGAGGAGAACTCTGTAGGCGGCCACCAAAGTTGGTGTACTGATTAGGGTAGCTTGGGGGCCGCACGCCAGGAGGCGAGTTTGACATGGCTTGTTGCGCGTACAAGCCGTCTCGCGCACCCGGCGAGTTGTGGAATGTTGGCGGAGAGGCAGCTATTGCTATGCCGCCGTTTCCTGGCGAGCCTTGGTTCGGGAAAAAGGGTATGGACTTGGTCCACTCGTTGGTGTACTGGGCAGCTGGGGATCGCGTGGCACCGAGAGCCGACAGCAGCGGCGACGTGGTCGCATTATAGTTTGTTGGGACCGGAGGAGACGTGGACGAGAGTCGCTTTACAGAGGGCGGGGACTTTGTTCTGCAGCAGAGTCAGTGTTGTTTTGGAGGCAAACGACATTCACGCAGGACGCTCATGCTAGCTAGTTGTCATGCCAATGAAGCTCCACGCCTATGAAGGTCATGGAACAGCCGTGACAGGCATAAGCGCCGCAGACGAAGCTGAGATAACGTACATCTCTCTGGGGTATATCCGCGTAACCTTGTTACCCTGCCTATCTCTTCTTCCCAGCTCATATCTCGACGTGTTGCGACCGCGCGCTTGGGGTGTGTCCTGCACCTTGTTGCGGTTGCGTTGCTGCTTGTGTAGGTATGTGAGGTTTGAAACGGGCGGCGTATGCTCGGCGGTAGAGTCGGGCGATGGGCTCATTCAACTTGCTGGGGAGCTTTCTGGAGGGCTGTAGGAGAGCGCTAGCTCTGTTGCGGGCGGTATGTGTTGGAGGGTGCAGAGAGGTAGTGCGGAGAGAGTCGCGACGGGTGAGGACGGGCGTATGGGTTCGGATGAATGCTAAAGACAAAGACGGCTGCGTCATGCGCGTCGTGACCACAGCCCGTGAACGGTGTCAGTCTCGTGCTAGGGCTCAGCCAGCGCGCCCAACTGCGTCAATACTGGTGCCTTGTGCCTGACTGGGCGTGTTATCTAGCCTCCCCTCTCGTTACTTTGGTACGGTGGGGAAGCTCGTTGTTGACTACCCGCGGGGCTGGAGCTTGACGCGGCGCCCTGTGTCGGAAGCCCCTCGACAGTCAATGCTGACGAGTCTGCGTGGAATAGGGAGAGGAAAGGCAGACTGGACGCTTATCGCAGATATCGCAGTATTGAGATGCAGGCTATTGGCGGGGGCAGCAGTTCTATCTCTCAACAAGTCGAGGTCGAGGTACTGAGGGGAAGGAGCTCTCATGCAGGGCATGGCCGCTCCCTGCCGCTGGTGGGCGCTCGACTTCCGGCCACCAGCCCGCCCTTTCCGCCGCCAGCTGCCCTTTTCCGCATGACTCGACACGATGAGTGTGTACGTCTCAAGAGTCATACCCTCTTTCAGCCATACACTACATGGCAAACCTCAGCATACGAACAGAGCATACTTTGTGGGTACGGATAGCTGCATTCGGCGTTCCGCGAGGCATTCCGAGCGGTGACGTCCTTCCGCAACACGAGGCACAGGGCCCCGCCGCCCACATCCCGAACCATCTCCATCGTTTACACTTCGTCTCAGCAGAGGGAGAGAACGATGATGGTACCCTTTCCCATCGCACCAAAGGCCGTCTACCGCGCCGTTGCAACATGTCTTAAGGGCTGTCTTAGAGAAGGATTCGTGCCATATTCCACTGCAATAGTGTGCTGGAGCCCGTATGCTCTACTTTCACTATACATATACGACATTACTTTGCCACAGTGTGCTGAACTGCTGAGGCCCGAACTTCTACTGCTTCTGCCGCAATGGACAGGAGCTCTTTCTTGGGTGTTCAGCCCTGCATTGTACGACAGACCTAGCCGCGGCTAGCATGTCTTCCAGCCTGCATACTCGGATATCAGCATATTCTTCTCCAACGCTTTCGCTCTTCCTGTAGCGTACTGCATCAGACTCACACATCTAGGAGCATCCCCGCCACTGAACGCGGGGTCCACTGCATTGCCTTCCTCTGAGCATCTACGCACCACCTCGCTTCCACCACATCGGAACCGATCCTGCACGAGCATCCCTACAGGCACAAGTTCGTCCCCGAATAGTCTTTCAATCATACTATCCTCCTTCACATGCGTGATGCCGTCTGCCCATGGTCGCTTAATCCAAACAATGCAGCCTAGCATCTCGCCTGTGGACTTTTGACGAGGTTGGCACAGTCTGAGGGAGATCGTCGCTCGGTTGCACGAAGCTTCATTTCCTGGTCTTCGTATAAAGGTTTGGCGTCCCTAGTGCTCCTGAAGACCTCCAGGTGACGGTGTCCCGTTCCATTCCAACATGTCAAGGTCCTTTTCCATGCACATCATCTCATTGTTAGCTTTCCACATCATCATTGCCCTCTCCGAGTACACAAACCTGCCAGAAGTTCCTCTAGGCGTCTTCAATGCCAGCACACGCATAGAGATCAACTCCACAACAAATGCAGCCTGGAACGCTCTCACAGATTTTCCTCGCTACGGCGATTGGAACCCCTTCGTGCGGGCTGCTATCGTTATTTCTCCCCTAAATCTCACGCTACCGGAGCAGTATCCCGGCGAAGGCAAACGTCTGTTTCTACGCACGCAAATACCCCCGTTGCCATTACCGGTCACTGCAGATACGCCTGACAATCCGCTGAACACGCAGTTCGCATACGAAAGAGTCACCCATGTGCAGCCGGACTTGGGTCGCTTGGCGTGGGAGTACGCGACGGATGCGTTGATTCAGTCAGAGAGGTGGCAGGCTGTCAGTGATTTGGGTGATGGTGTTGTGCTGTATGAGAGCCGGGAGGTCTTCAATGGAGCTTTGGCTTCAGTGCTGAAAGAAACGCTTGGGGAGAGTCTGCAGAAGGGCTTTGACGCCCAAGGTCAGGGGCTGAAGCTGTTGCTTGAGGGTGGTGCAAGTAGCTGATGGCTAGACCTGAATTATAGTCGTGGCGGCCACACTCTTTATATGGAGTTACTGTCCTGATCTAATATGATCTGAAAGTTAAGCGGTGGTTCAAGCTACTTATTGAGTGCTGTAAGCAATCTCGGGATACTCTACAATCGGGATCGGAGTACATTTGTGACTTGCCGTGACCAGGTTGGTCCGACAGCGAGGATTATCAAAAAAGGTCAAGAAGTAGATGAATCGATGTTCTATCGGTACTTTGAATGCAGTCCGAATTCCGAACAGGCTCGTTCTGTCTGCACGATCTTGCGCACGTCGAGGACGTCAGCCGGGGACTAGCGCTTCCGCGGTCAACATTCGTGACATACCCCGACGTATCCCTGTCACTCGCGCAATGCTGTCGCGCGATCACAACGTCAGCCGGCCGTTCGCGATGATATCTTGTCTCAGTACCTCATTTTGATGTCTATAGTGTCTTTGAGCGTTCCACTCGTCTTTCCCCCATGCCACCATCCTAGGCCTTCTCATTCGACAGCGTTCGTTCAACCTTATGCTCACTTGTTATCGCGCATGGCATTCACGCTCGATATCCCACGATGTTTCGATTCCACACCATGATAGACTCTGAGCTCGAGGCTTTTGCGAGAGCGATTTCACGCGTATTAGGCTGGGCCTACTTTCTCTCCTGGTGTGTACCTTCCTTCCCTGTCCTCTGCCCTCGCACCCCCGTCAGCGGTCACGTCTCGTCGGCAGGCTTCAAGCAGTATAGCTAATCTATCCTTCGCAGGAGCGCCTCCTTCTACCCGCAGCCCATATCAAACTACTTCCGCAAATCTACCATCGGTCTCGCAATCGATTTCCCTACGCGTACGTCACTCTTACAAAGATACCACACATGGCACACACGCTGACTTGGTGACTCTATGTATGCAGTAAACCTCCTCGGCTTCGTCTTCTACACCATCAACACATCTGCCTTCCTCTACTCGACCACCATCCGCGAACAGTACGCATACAGATATCCTGACGCACCGGAAACCACCGTGCGGTTCAACGACTTCCTGTTCGCTGCCCATGGCGCGGTGATGTGTGTCATAATCTATAGCCAGTTCTTTCCGAGCATATGGGGGTTTAGGGTAGGGAAGACGCAGAGGGCTAGTACAGCTGTGCTGGGGATCTGGTGGGGTTGTGTGTTTGTAGTTGCAGCCACGGTAGCGTTGGTGCTATGGACAGGAGGAAATAGGCAAGAGGCAGAAGGATGGGCGTGGATTGATGTAGTAAGTGCTTCTTGCTCGGGCAAGGACGATCTAAGAGAACGAAGGCGGGAAGACACGATGCTGACTTATCTAGATCTACGCTCTCGGCTACGTCAAACTCATAACCGTACTTGTCAAGTACATCCCCCAGGCATGGGTCAACTACAAGCGCAAGTCCACTATTGGGTGGTCCATCTACCCCATGCTACTTGACTTCGCCGGAGGTTGGCTCTCACTAGCGCAGTTGGCTATTGACTCTTCGTTACAAAATGACTGGAGTGGAGTGACTGGCAATCCAGTCAAGTTCGGTCTCAGCAACATCACCATCGTTTTTGACATAGTCTTTATGCTTCAGCACTACGTGCTATATCGACAGCCGAAGAAGCACCTTGAAGACGAAGAGGACGAGGAGGATTGGGAAAGCGAACGCGAAGAGCTCATATCAGATCGCCATGACTAGTACGTTGCCAAACATGGCTCGGGAGGGTCTCCCCAGCTTAGCGAGCCGGACTTGACCCGTAGCTTTCGGTGCACTCGTAGGTCTAAAGCCTAAATAGAGCTATACCTACGTCAGTCGAACCAAAACAGTAAGGAACAACACCTGATTTGATAACAGCCGAGGCTCAGTTGCCTTAGCTCTGGCCGTTTCAAGGTTGAAGGCTAGACGGCGAATACTGGTGCACGCGTTAGACGGGACCTGCGTTCCCGGCGGACTACCCGCGAAGCCAAACTGGTGTTAGCTCCACTTGCAGACCTGGATGGGTTCAAATGCGAGTAATGCCTGGCAAGGTTTACCATCATCGAGCGGAGATCAGCCCTGTCGATCTTCAAAAATGTCACGATAGCCAGGCACGCGCTCGATACTCCGAGATGCTACAACGATCGAAGCAACAATAGCGTTCAACTTGGCAAAAAGAGTCATGTTCTGTAGGGTAGATACGTGTCGGTAAATATCAATAGTCTGTTAGCGTAGGATGCGCGGGGAGTATTGATAGCTGGACATGACAAGTGACAGGCGCCCATCCCGAGAGCAACCAGACTTTTCACGTCGACTTCCAGCTCACGAACTGCCCTCAACATCTGCAAGAACGTGGTAGAGAATTTTCCGGAAGTCCCTAGGTGTTTGCTATTGGCTAGATAGCCTAATTAGATGCTACGATAGGGTTTTACGGGTCTGCTTTCTGTTGGTCGGCAATTAATTCTGGAGGATTCCCGCAGGGTTGGCACGATCTTCAAACCTAAGGCACGGTTCAGGCACGCAGGCACGCAGGCACGCAGGCGCGCTCAAAACGTGCGTGTGGCTGACGACAACCGGTGGGGTTGGGCATGCTGACCGACCTCCTGATTTGCGACTTGCAATCGATAACAAGGAATATAGAACATTCTAACATCGTCGCAAGCACGTTCTCAAGTGTCAATTCCAAGCCTACAAGAACACTCTCTTGTCTGTTGGGAGCCTGCAGCTTGCCCGCTGAAAGCGCTACAATACTTGAGTTCCAACAATCCCCAACCCACGATCCTCGTATCCTTGTACCACCTCACGATCGCGGGAACAGCAAGCTCAGGTACCTTGCATGATTCGCGTTACCCGTGCAGGCGGTGCTGCATACATATCGGTCTGCAAGTTCCAGAGGCAGAGTTCGCTAGCGAGATTTCCCGCTTGGTATCAGATCTGCCAAAGAGGACTTCGGCGATCTGAAGGAGCATATAGTCAGTACTAGCCACGGACTAAGACCGCCCGGTCCCAGTAAAGAGGGTTCCGTCTAGTTGCAAGAAGTCGATATTCAGTTAGCACCTTGGTATGTTTGTCTTAGTTTGGACCCTCCCTCGTCATGGTTTCGCGATTCTTTTCCCTTGCGCCGCTATATTTCTTTCCCAGGTACCAACCCTCAACGTCGCTCCTTGTCCGACAACGATCAATACAAGTTTTTCAAGATGCCCATGTCCATGTTCAAGCGCAGAGACCGATCGGCACAGGGCATCCACTCATCTACGCAGGCTCCTAACGTTTTCAGACCTGCGATCAGAACAATTAAGTCGGCCCAAATGGGGAGTGTAGGCGAGGAAGCCCCGGCCCCGGCTTATGTCAATAGCGTCATGACACCTCCCAATGGGGATGCCAAACTTAACGGCAACGATGACGGTGCAGTCAATGAACCACTTGTGCTCGACTTTGCAACTATGCACGACAGGCAGGATTTAAGTGAGAGCAAAGCCCCTCTCACCCCCACCAGCAGTAGACCCGATCTCGAACGTTCATCGAGCTGGCGTTCGGAAGACGACACTGCTGCTCCTGCACCACCTGACTTTACGAGGAGAGGAATACATGTTCCTTCAAGGACAAGGTGAGCCTCTGTAATAAGCGAATCTCTTCTATCTTGCTGATCACAATTAGCTCGAGCACTCCTGCCGCCAACAAAAAGCGAATTTCCATGCAAAGGCGACTAAGTTCCGACTCAGCTTTTCTCAGCATGCCAGCGACGCCAGACTCTCACCAATCACGAGCGCGTAGCGCATCTCGGACTCCTAGCACCGTAGTGCGAAGTTCTCACTCCACAGTGCCGTCAATACGACAGGGACCAAGTGGACTGCGAAGCTCATCCGCCTCTTTCGTGTCCTACGAATCTTCGGCCCCTTCAGTCGCAACGCAAAGTTTAACCCCACTGCAGCAAAAGGGAAGTTTAGAAGAGGGCGACCGACTTTCACCTTTACTAGAAGATGATCCCAAATCTTTCGATCTTGTTGGTGCCCCGGCCGAAAATGACCGAAGACTGTTCTCTCTGGAAACTCGGTCAGAGCAGCTGTTCTCCAAGGAGCATTTGCAAGCCATTTTCAAGGACACTGCTTCACTACTACGATTCACGTCTTTTCTGAGCGTAGCCAGACCGAAATCAGTGCCTATACTCATATACTACCTCGATGCACTCAAGGCACTACGAGCGATCAACTACGCCAATGCGGTGGCAGAAGCACTAGAGCCTATAGATGGTCTCGAATTCACTGAGAACCCTGCGCGACCTACAATGAACGCGGTTTTAGAGGAGAAGGCGAACCGAGCATTCGAGGTGCTAGTCCGGGAAGACCTACCAGCTTTCATCACGCACATCTTTATTCAAGTTGTCAGCGTTAGCATCTCGAAGCGCGTCACAGGGAATCTACCTCCACTGCTGCGGGAAGCTAGTGAGGGTCTGGCGGAGGTCTTCTGTTTGACAGATCCATCGAGGACGGACAACCCAATCATTTTCGCGTCTGAAGGTTCGTACCGTACTCTAGGCAAACTGCATATAACTGACTTGGTGATAGAATTCCATCGCACTACGCAGTATGGAGTCAGCTATGCGATCGGTCGCAATTGTCGCTTCCTTCAGGGGCCGAAAACGAACCGCAGCAGCGTAGCTCGCTTCAAAGCAGCTGTTACCGCAGGCAATGAGCACAGCGAAGTCTTCCTGAACTAGTAAGTCGATCTCCAGACACCTAGCCTTGCATCGATTGACCACGCAACAGCCGTCGCGATGGGTCCCCTTTCATGAACCTCCTCATGATCGCGCCCCTCCTCGACTCACGAGGCAACCTTCGCTATTTCATTGGCGCGCAAATCGACGTCACAGGTCTTGTAAAGGATTCAACCGACCTCGACGCTTTCCAGCGCATGCTCCACCAGCAAGAAGGTCTCGAAGAGCTAGACGAGCAGAAAGATGAATTCCAGGAACTTAGCGAGATGTTCAATCACGCTGAGCTCGACACTGTGAGGAAGTTCGGGGGCAATATGCATAGGGAGCATTTGGAAGAGCAGGATGATAGCGGTGGACATGGCACGAGCAGGCCGAGGTTGCTGATTCAGGATCAGAGTACGTTCGATGTTGATAAAGCGGAGAAGCCGGCGCCTAGGCCGGAGGGGAGGTTGAGTGGACCGTACAAACATGTAAGTTGCACCCTATTCTTCTGGCGAGCGCATAGGTCGACTGACTCTTACAAAGTACATTCTTGTCCGCCCATCGCCCTCTCTCCGCATCCTCTTCACATCCCCCTCCCTCCGCGTACCCGGAATTCTCCAATCCCACTTCCTCGACCGCATCGGCGGCAGCCAGCGCGTGCGTGAATCACTCGCAGACGCTCTGGCAGACGCCTCGCGCGGCGTGACAGCAAAGATCCGCTGGCTCTCGCACGCCGTGCAGAACCTAGAGAACTCGCACGAAGAAGGCCGGCCGCGATGGATTCACTGCACGCCGCTGCTCGGCCAGTCGGGCGCAGTAGGCGTGTGGATGATTGTCCTCGTCGACGAAAAAGAACACTCACAGCCCGTGCGCCGGTTCCGCCAGGCACCGCCCGTGTCTAGTGATATTCGTGGAGGGCAGCATCTTATGCAGCAGCAGCAGCCGCCGCAGAATGGTTTGCGATCAAACCACACCACGAATAGCAGACCCGAGAGCTTCGCCGACGACTTCGATGACGCTGCATACGCTTCCTCTACTCAACAGCCATCTGTGCAATATCCCAACGGTCAAGGTGTAGCGGCCCGCCATGTGGCTATCGATGCACTCCGCCAGCCTACCACTCCCATCCGTTCTAGATCCCCGATGTTGCATGAGCAGCGCGCGCTGCGCTCGGCTGGCTCGAGTATTAAGGACTATGCCAATGGTCGCGAGGCTAGTACGGATTCTTTTGCTATTATGTAGCGCCGACTTGAGGCTGGCTGGCAGTAGCTGGGAGATACGAGCAGCGCGAGATGCAAGTGTAGAGCTGATGGGCTGAAGAAAACGTTTGGATATGTAAAAGGAAGGCTTGGGCGGTTTCTTTGCAAAGTGTGTTTTTGTTGGATTGCTTTATACCCATCATGTAAACGTATTGTAGCCATATGAGTATACCAGGCGCTTGTTCGCAAGACGAAAGTCTTGAGTCGATTTCATCTGTTTGTACTGTTAGGAGCTGTGGTTTTCTCTTCTTCATGCCCACTCACTGGAAGTCCTTTCATAGAAAGACGATGTGACCACTCAGCTAGAGCCGCCTCTTCCAGATGCAACGCATCAGAGTATAGATCTACTTCCTTCTCTTCGTACTCCGGTCACATTTCTCCTTCACGGAAATCGCATATTCATCGTCACACCCACATAGCCTATTATTTACACCTCAACCCCTCAACCCCTCTACCAAACATCCTCCGCACTAACAACCCACCCCTCTCCCCCCTCCCTAACCGTCTCCCTCTTCTCATCCCGACTCAACGCCTTCCGCATATCCAACGCATCCTCCCCATCATTATAATAATCCTTCACCCTCCGATAAACACTATACCCCATCTTCCTATACAACTCCTTCGCAATCTCATTACTCGCGCGCACAAACAAGTCGACAAACCACGCACTCGCCGCGTCGCTGCCGCGTTCCAGCGCGGACGAAAGCGCCGTCGCATGCCCGAGGCGCCGCGCGCCAGGCGCTACCGTCAGCGCCGTGATGTGCCCGTGCCAGGGGAGGTAGTTGGGGTGTGTGAGGGCGGTGGCGGAGGGGTCGTAGGGCGTTGTCGGGGAGGGGTAGGGGGAGGATTCGAGTTTGCCTAGGACTGTATGATACAGTCAATACGTTAGCAAGCATTTTTGTGTCTCCCGTATTACACGTAGCAGAAATGGTGGAATTGGGGATCAAGGGGAATTAAAAACGTACTGTACCCCTCAATCTGCCCATCTATCCCCTCGATGATCTGACATAGCTCCGGCCACCGCGTTAGGTACTCGACGTAGAAGCCGATGTTGTAGGTTTCGGTTAGGTGGTCGAGGTTTGTGGTTGAGATGCGGAGGAGGTCGTTGGGGCGCATGGGGCGGATCGTCGCCATTGTCTGTGCGGCGTATGCCCGGGTTGTTGGGGCTGTGGTGCGGTGTAGTGGAGGGGAGGTTGGCGATTGGAAATTGTTTGGATGGGGATGAGGATGCTGGGATGGGTGCAGGAGACTCCCGCGGGGAAAACTCGCTTAGAGCTTACTTGCGAGGCTAGAGACGGAAGAGGGGACCTTTAAACTTCCCTCACCCTGTTCTTGGATTGCAGACTTATGACTACTCGATAGATCTTTTGATGATATGCCTGGAACTACGAAGAGGTCGATTGTCCTCATTCACAGGTAGTTGATCGCTCACGGCTTCCAACTTGGCAAACGCGTTCTCTCACGACCAACACGCCCAGTACAAGATGACACGAAGAGAAAGAGTTAGAGATCGACATCAGCATGCCATTAGAGGTGATTGTTTTCATATAGACGCCACGCCCGGCCAGGCCGCCTTGGAGACTACATAAGTCATGCATCCTCTTAATCCCTGTGGCTAGGACTCTGTCCGTGTTGAAGCCCACCATCTTGTATCATGGCCACCATCAGAAAAATGTAAGCCCGACAGATACCTCTGGAAGTGCTCACACACACGGCCAACCGCACCAGTGGCCACACGTATACCCTAAGAGCAGATGCCTCTCGCATACCTTATGATTGCATTTTGATTTGCACTTTCGATCGTCGTTCAGGCAGTCGTCTATGATCCCGCATTTCGCCATGCAGTCGTTGTGCCAAGACTCACACAGGTCACAGATGAGGTCAAGACTAGCATCTTCTGGAAGGGAAATGTCGTTCTTGTGGTATGTTAGCTTTGGTTGAGACGAGTGTGGAATAGTGAAAGCAAAGAGGAAGGGAAAGATGTGTGTATCACGGAGCATGTACCTCGTCCCCAACGTTGTCGACATCCTCCACGGGAGTAGCGTCTTGGTTGGCAGTGGCATCACCGCGAGACTTGAGCGAGCGCGGGGCACAATGTGGTGAAGGGTCGTTGACACACCTCTCCTTGTTGCCGCAGAGGTCCACGCCTTTCCACGCGCCGTCCTCGCACTTGACGACAGCGCTTCGAAGGCTACCACCGGCGCACTTGACTTCGCCCTCGCGGCAAGCGTCGGTCAAATCAAGCATACCGGAAATGACGCCATCGTCTAAATCTGAGCGAACCTCGCCAGGAATGTTGGGATCGACGACCATCGAGTCGGTTTCGTGCTCGCGTAGAAGGGCAGAAGCGAAGGCGATCGTGATGCAGCCCAGAAGGGCGAAGAGGAAGGTGGGAACCTTCATGGCTCTCGGCTTTGGAGAGAGTGCTTTAGTACAGAAATTGATCGCAGGTATTGTAGCAGGGGAAGATGGAAGAAGGAGGGCAGAGGTAAGGTGGAAGGTGGGCGAGCAAGTGGAAGATTGGAAGCTGCGGTTGTGTGTGGCAGGAGCGATGAGACCCTGGGTCAATATGGGTGACCATGATTTACTGATGAACGACAGGCAATACTCCTTCACCTTCACGCATTGGCCGTTTCTCGCGAAAATTAACTTATTGGCTATGTTCATTTCCGACAACACGTGAACCACACGAGATCATGAAGCTGCGATGCTGCCATTGAGTTAGCCTATTGGCTGTTGATAGTGGTTGGTATAGTTGAGTCCTCAAAGACTATTTGAACGAGGTAGTGGGTTTTCTAGTCTCATTGAAAACTGTTCGATTCCGCTCATATCTTGCATGTGATCTTGCATTTAGTCTTCGTTGTCATGTGTGCCAATCCAGGTCGAGTTTGTAGTGTCATGCATAGTAAAGCCTGAGATATTAGAGTTGAAGCATGTATCAGCGCGCTTACTTGCAGTTGCGGTCCTTGTAACTTTAAGCTTCTGAGTCCTTTCCTGAGTTCTTTGTTAATTTTTCGACGGCACTCTCTTGATATGTAAACCGCGTAGATCTACATCCAGGGTGATCGTGAGAGGCTAGTGCTTACACGAGCTAGAGCCGAAAGAAGAACCGGATCTCACCAACTGTGCCGCACCGGGCGTCCTCTACATAACACCCAGTTCTCACAGCGACAGAGCCTATTACCTTCCGGTACCCTCACTTCAAAATGTTCACCAGAAATTTCACAGTAACAGAGCACACATCGCCATGCTCATTCGTTCGCCAATTTCCTCATAGCGCGAAACGCGAGAACGCAGTTCTCCGGCTCTCAGTCAAGGAATATCGACCGCAAACGAGTGATGCATCTCATGAAGATGCTGTAACGATCATCGCTGCTCATGGAAACGGCTTTCCCAAGGTACGCCATGGCTTCACAGGCATTGTGAGGAAACTTGCTGACTAAGCCAGGAATGCTTTGAACCTCTCTGGGACGATCTATTCAGCGCGGCGAACGGCTTCAAGATTGGATCAGTATGGGTGGCTGACATGGTAAACCAGGGAGCGAGTTACGCGCTCAATGCCGAAGAACTTGGTGATGACCCGAATTGGATTGACCATTCGCTTGATCTGCTTCTCATGATTAACAAATTTCGGGACCGAATGAAACATCCTCTTATAGCTGTTGGGCATAGTATGGGCGGTGCACAAATGTGAGTTATTGGCAGTCATCAAAAGAGCCAGAGACTGATTCTGTAGTGCATACCTGGCATCCATTCATCCTCGCTTGTTTCACTCAATCATCTTCATCGATCCTGTCATACAGAACTCACACCCACCGGGACCTAACTCTGCACTCTTTTCTTCGATGCGCCGCGAGAAGTGGGAGTCACGAGCAAAGGCTGAAGCACAAATCAGCAAGAACGGGTTCTTCCAATCCATGGATCCGCGAGCATTGAAGTTGTTTCTGAAGTACGCGTTGAAAGATACACCAGACGGCGGTGTCACATTATCTACCCCCAAAGCCCAGGAAGCATGGTCATATGTACGGTCAAACTTCCATCCTTTATCTGAGGAGACAGCAGAAGGTCGATATAGAGAGCGAATGCTGAATCCGGATGTCGACCCTTTCTCTGGCGGGGGCAAGTCGATGACAATGAGACCTGAGCTGCTTCCCATATGCGAGACTCTACCTCATCTCCGCCCACGAACACTGTATATCTACGGGGAGTATTCTCACATCAACTTTGATGAAGTGCGGGAGTGGCACGTTGCACAAACAGGAAGCGGCAGGGGCGGGAATGGAGGCGTCAACGAAGGCGGTGTGCAAGAAAAGGTATTAGAAGATTGTGGCCACTTATGTGTTTTCGAGAAGCCCAGTGTCATTGCGCAAGATGTTTCGGAGTGGTTGGGTAAGGAGATGGTGCGTTGGAAGCAGGAGAAAGAGTTTTGGGACACGGCTGATACAGGGAAGAGTAAGAATGGGAGGAAGGAGCTGTCAGATAGGTGGATGGCTGTCATGAAGGAAGATACGTCGATTGAGCGCACGAAAGCAAAAGAGACGGCGAAGCTATAAATGATCCGGACAAGCTGGTGTTTTAGCCTTACGGTCGAGTAACGAGCTTAGTACAGGGTCATCTCGTACTGAGTTACCATAAGTATCTCACCGGTCTATCAAGAACGAATCAGATTCTTAATTTTAGACTATCGAGGACCTCCTATTGGCGTGAAAACAACAGGGATGCAACTAGGCATGCGAACACCCTGTAGTCAGATTTAGAGCTACTTTAGCATAGATCATCGTTGCTAAATGAATCCACCACTCGCAAACATCGCTACACAACCAAGGAGTGCAATCATGCCAGCAGGAGAGTGTTAGCAAATACTCACGTTCTTTTTTTCTGTCGTTAGCGCTTGAAAGCTGTCAGTCCAATCACCAGTCATGGTGGCACAGGCTGGCGCTAGCGTGCATGACAGCTTCCATGGCTGCCCAGGTGGGATAAAACCTCAGCCTTAGACACAATTAATCGGAGACTCAGTCACTTCAAACACATCTAGCACCCTGCATCTCTTACGACTATCTCACCAACCGGAACAATATTGCTTTCCAGCGAGTGCGACAAGTACGAGTGTCGTCGGCGTCGAGCAGCTACATCGAGTCGTGCTTCGTGTCGTAGCCCTGTCCGCTCCAAGTTGCCGTTGGATCCGTTGCTTGGAAACTACAAAGTGTAAAGTGGGCTATTCGTAGCCCTCGAGGTCAATCAGAAGAGAGACAGACGTGGGAAGCTTCACCGGGACTGTATGAGGGCTTTCGGGGGCGAAATACATCAGCGGTTACATCGAGAGCAGAGACGGCCCAGCAGGACATCGCAGGACGTGTGTCACCAACCGGTGTTGACGAAAATAAACGACGTGATAAGCTCAAATGACAGACGTGGTTGACCCGACATACTCCTGGGAGGAATTCCAAAGGATTATTGATGGAGCGGACTATCGAATCTCTGCAGATATCAGACGAAAATATCTACTTGCTCAACAAGAACGACTGCGAGGTGAACTAAAGATCCTCACTCCAGCCAACGCAGTTGGCCAACATGACATATGCCAATGGTTAGCTATTGTCCATGAAGGACTCGGAGAATACGAAGAAGTCGAGCATCTGTACGAGTTGCTTTTCCCTTCCCTATCTCTTCAGCCACACGGTCTCGTTGGATTTTGCGAGTCAATCCAGTATAACTCAGAAAAACATCGGCTTGTGGAATTAAGGCAGTACGTCCACTTCCTAGCAGCGACTGGCAGAAAGCTAGAGTTTGCTGAAGCTGTGGTTCGATTTCTCCCATGGGTTCGGGCTAAGGCACTGTTCGAGGAGCACGAAAATTTTGATATCCTACTTGACACGATCCGGGTTCTGAATCACCAATCAAACTATTCCGAGGCCACAAAACAAACGAAGATATTAGGGACTCTATTTCCTGGTTATGAGCGCATGTGGCACCCAAGCGTTACTCTACAAGTAGCAATTACTCAGGCCGGTCAAGACAATCAGGTTGGAGCACAACGCTCGTTCATCCACGCATTCATCCTATCCTCGGTTCACTGCGGATCATGGCACTCTGATACATTGAACATATTGTTTTACTTCGGAAAAGCCTTGAAAGATTTTGGGAAGCACCGTGAAGCCATATTTATCCTGGAAGAGTGCTGTTTGGGGTCGGTCTACCGGCTGGGAGTCACACACCCCGTCTCTCAACGTGCACTTGCGGCACTTAAAACTTGTCAGTCGTCCCAATCCGTTTTGGAAACATTGCAGCGTTTCGGTCGCACGAGTTATCCCCGAGAGAAAAGGCTTTCCATAGCTTACACACACACTCACCTGAACACAGCGCTGGATCTGCTTCAGGGACTGGAGTCAGAAGGAGTCCTTATAGACTACAAAGACCTTAAAGACACACTTGAAAATATGCTCGAACTCTCGTCCACAAAGCTCTCGGCGAACGCTGAAATACGTGCTCTTCGGACCATGGCGAGGTGTGAATCTAAGCTTGGAGACGTGGACCGCGCCCTCGAGATTCTCCAAAATTTGGTGCGCCAAATGAACTCAGGCAATGAAAACCGTTTGAGTTTTACCTTGGATTTAGCAACGTATACCTTCGTCCTGGATAGAAACGTCGGTCTCCGATTTAGCAAAGAGGTATTTGCTGAAATTCAAGCGCATGGTGTTACGATGCACCAAGTTAAAGCAGTACACAAAAGGCTGGCATCCAATGGTCTTACTCATTTTACCCGCGAAATACTCGCGGAGCACCCTTCTTTGAACCTAGATCAGTCTTCAGAGGTTTTGGGGACTGGAGCGTACGCGGTAGTTGACAGTGTCAAGATTGGAAAATCGCTGTATGCACGAAAATCTGTCATGCTGCCTCGCTACAACCAAAGGAGCATTCGGAACATCATTCAAAACGAGGTTTCGGTCATTAGTAGATTGGATCACCCTCACATTATCCGGGTTCACCTTACCTATGAAGACAAGTCACGCTTCTGCATCGTCATGCAACCGCTCGCTGACTACGACCTGGAAGCTTTCCTGGAAGAGCATACACAGAAACCGCCAACGCTAGATCAGAGGGCCATGGTCTGGAGATGGCTACTGTGTCTATCAAACACCCTTGCATTCATACATTCGAAGAATGTTCGTCACAAGGACATAAAGCCGCGCAACATCCTTGTCAAAGGGCAGGAGGTCATCTTTGCTGACTTTGGATCCAGCCACGCATTCCTAGATGACGGTAATAGTACGACTGAGGGACCGGCGTTTGGACATACCAAGATCTATTGCGCCCCCGAAGTCATCGCAAATGGGAAACGTGGTAGATCGGCCGATGTCTTCTCCCTCGGCTGCGTCTTCATTGAATTCATAGCATGGCTTGCTGGATACACCATCGCCGAATGGGTCAAGGCACGAGAGATGGTCATCAATGGCACGACCACTATCGCATATTCTGAAACAATGGCTCGTGTCAAGGAATTATTCATCTTCGCCCCTCAAGATGTATCTGACTGGATATCTAAATTGGAGATTTCTTGGCTTTACCAGGAGCTAGTATTACACATGATACAGGAAACCTCTCAAAACAGGTGTACGGCTCTGAAGATGGGTGAGTGGTTGCTGAACATATCTGCACAATGGGGACTAGGGCTGAGGCAATGCTCAAACTGTAGTCCTGAGATTTGGGTAGACAGCAGCACACTAGCCATCTCTGAAGGTCACTGATGCCCGCGGCCGATTGTGCAGGGTCAAATAGCACTAAGTTACTCCCCAGTCCTCTAAGAGCAAATCAGAATCTTGGTTTTTGGCAATCAAAGACCTCCTAGGAGTGAGATAGAGTGGTGATGCGATTAGCGTGCGAACACTGTACAATTGCCAATTTAGAAGCATCAGAAAAAGTTCACTTCGGGGCGCACGACAAACACACGTCACGACAGACTTGAAAACCAGGGGCAATATCAAAATCAAGGGATCCGAAATTACTACTTTTTGACTACTAGCAAGAATGTCCATTATCAGAAGCCCCGCAGACTGTTCCGTGCACCTGATACTCATAACCCCTGGACACAAGACTTTGACATCGTAGTGGACGATCTAGAACACGAACTTAAATGAAAATGACCATCCCAAAGAATGAAAGCGCAAAGTATCGCCGAACCGGAACGCCGTCGCTCATGAACTTCTGCCGCAGATGAAGACACCGGGCTGAGGAAACTGAAAACCTAAGAGACGCCTGAGATGCAGCCCCCAACATGATCCGTCTATTGATACCCGCTATACCGCTATCCTAAGAGGAACTTCCTGCAACGCACCGCACAGTTACATTTAGGAGGCCAGAAGTCTTCCTGCATTCCATCGGGACGCGGAACATCCATCAGCTTCTCCTCTGCCTCTTGCATCTGGACTCCTGGCATGACACTCTCCTCGAGCTCTATACCGCCTCCATCCTCTGTATACAGCTCATGGAGCTCCTGGGTTGTGAACTTGAGGGTTTTGATTGCGTTCTCACGCAAAGCTTTGAACCTCGACTCCTCGAGTTTGTCCATGAAGCCCCGCATCTTGACGTTATCGTACGGCGCCAGAGCCTCAGCGGCTTGCTCGTAGATAAATCGATGGAGGATGCGAGGACAGGCGAAGTCTTCGTAGAATAAAGGCGGACCAGGCTGTGCTGAGCTGTTCTCCAATCTTCCTGTAGGGTCGGGCAGTATGAGTCTGAGCTCCTTGAGATTGGGGAGTTGTTCAAAGACCTCGTAGTCCATGTAACAAGTGCGCCAGTACTGCTTGAACCCTCCAGCGGTGATCTTGAAGAAATGGAAGTAGTTCAGGAAGCCCATCCCCAGGCATACCCTTCGGACCCCGTGACGAAAGGTAGCATACTGCTTGAGCTCTGGAAAGATTTTCGGGAAGTACTTGTATGTTTTTGCGAGAGCGAGGGTCTTGTCATCAACAGGCACACCGTTTGGCTCCGAGATTTGATAGTACTTCCCCAATCGCCTGATACCGTTTATGAAGTCGGAATATGAATAGGCGATGATGCACAAGCCCTTGTCGAAAGCCACATCACTACAACCCACAAAGCACAACCGGAGAGTGATGGCCCGCACTTGGTGCGAAACGTGCAACAGTGACGACCACATTCCTAGTTTGTCGGTCACCTCATGAGGCTCCCGCCTTTTTCGATCTCGCTTGCTGAGGGACTTCCGCGCGCGGTACGCATTCCCGGGTTCTTGAGATCGGTGCATGCAAAGCTGGATGATCCGCTCTTTCAGTTCCGTAGGTAGTTCTGTCCAGTTGAACGTCTTTCCATTCTCACGCCACCAAGCATGTAGAGTACCAGGTTGGACCGGTCTGTCCAGAATTGGGAATTTGATGGCGAGGAACTTGTGTAGCGATACCTGCTTGTTGTTCTCGTGAACTTGGATGTTGTCAGGGACTACTTCACGGATTTTGCGCGAACTCTTGTGCGGCTTGAGGCGGCAGATGCGGTACAGTTTCCGACTGTTAAAGTCATGGAAGAGGACTTCAAGCGTGAATGTGGGGGTGATTCGTTTCGACTCCCCAGCATACCCTGAGGTTTGGGTCTGATGCACTTCGATTGATACGTCGAAGTGAGATGCGGACTGTAGGCGGTATTGTAAAACACCCACACGGATCGTTTCGACGAACGGGTGCTCCTCGACGTGCCCGGTCGGCCAGATCTTGCGGTCGTCATTGAAGTCAAGGACGTCTTCGGCTGGGTACACGGAAGTCGTGGGCGACCGCGAGATTTCGATAGAGGTGGTCGAAATACCCATGGTCAGGGTGGTTCCGTCTTGGGCTTGAGACAGTGTTCGCGTGTGAGATTTCCTGAAGTCATTAGCATTTACAATGCCAATTAGTTGAATTAGTTGAATATGATAACATACGTTTTCCGAGTATATCGAAGGGTGGGGACCATTACTGTTGTGGTATAGGAACAGGAAGAAGTGAGAGCCTGAGGAGTCTGTCAATATCGAGGTTGCCCACCGCCCAGGCAGCAATGCGCCGCCTACAATAGAACCTTGAGTGAGAGGGGGAATGCGACTGTTCTTACCGGGTAGACAAAGTTGATCGAGAAACCAATGCAGTATTGAGAGCCTATGCGGGGTGGTTATATAAGAGAGGGAGCTCACTGAAGGTACGCTACTCCAGGCATTAGACTAAAAGGGGTATAAGTGCGAAGCATTTCACTCTACCCATACCGACAATAATGAAGGTAGAAAGCGGATTATACGCGCCTCTGATCGGACTACAAAGCGGCTATGAATGTTCTTTCGAAGAAACAAATATATGAGGTGAGGATGGACTAGAGACGGTGTCTTGTCGGCAGGATTATCAACAACCAAGTCAAGCTTAACAGACCATCCTCTGCTACGTGCATAGTTTTACAATTTGGCTATTGGTCAGTGACAAGTCACTCTGACCAAGCAAGCATGATTGTTGGACGGTGCTCGTCGGCCCGGCTCAAGTGGTTGAATCTGTAGTAAAGGCAGAAACTTGATTCCTGAGGGCAACGTGCCTTCGAACCTATTATCGGTCTATCTGAGAGAGACTGACCGCTCATCCTTCAAATACATGTAGGTTATCTGCAGAGATGCTGTTGCCTAGGCTAGACATATGAATTGATAGGTAGTGATGCAAAACATGCGAAGGAGAAGAGAAACATCGTCGGCTCAAATGCTACTGCATGTGGAATAGAAAGCCATGCAGTCATACTGTGAAGAAACTGGTATTGGAGATGGAGTTCCTTAAAGGACGTGTCTGACGGCGAAATTGTAACGGTATTGTGGGTTCTTAGGAATTTGATGTCTATAAATACGTAAACGGCTGGGAAGCCGGTGTCCGCGGAAGAGCGTAGATGTACAGTAAAAGTAAGAAGTCGAGATCGAAGTCGAGCTGTCGGGTTCATTGTTGCGACGACGCCCATGTCAGGATGAAAGAGCGCATCGTCCTATCCCATCTCTTCGCCCCGCCAAGCCCGCTTTCCCTAATCCGCTCAAGCTCCATTCCCAAACCAATAGCCTTTGAGCTGCACAACCAGGCCAAATCACTTGCACCTCACAACAATCACAACGCCAGAGACCCAAACGACTCTTCAACTGAATCAAATATCCGTGGAACTGAAATTTGAGAAAATTGAAAGAGCGGGGATTGCTGCAAGATGAACCAAAACTTCGTGGGAGCCCCAGATCGGGAGGACCTGAGGGTCTTAGATCAGCTGCGGCGGCAGTTGGTGCCCATGATTGCGGTCATGGACAAGTTGAAAGTGGAGTTGGAGTATAAGATGCCTAGAGGGGAGTCTGTGGATTGGTAAGTGATAAGAGTGTTGATGTTTATGTGTTTCCGTTGCAGTTTTCTTCCACGTTAACTCCTTCCATTTGGTCAACCATCTTTGCTTCAAAACAAGCTCACAAAATCATTACTTTTCATTCATCACATAACACCCATGTTCGAAATTTCAGCATCTAACCTACCCTAGGCCACAGATCCAGAGAACAACAAACACAGTAACAAACTATTTGTCCTCCTTCTCCACGCTCATGCACGGCGGCTACAAGCACACCAGCGAAAACATCCAGGAAACGCGACAAGTACCCAAACATGACGATAATGGCAATCCCGTTCTCAACTCCGACGGCACGCCTGTTCTCGTATCCAAGGAATTTCCCAAAACCATCTATCGCGACACAGCTTTTAATGGCCAGGCAGACAGGATCAAAGCGCTGCATCCGTTTCCTACGGCGCCGTTTCCTATCACGGGTGTGGGTGCGAACATGGCGAATACGCTGTTGAGGAAGAGATTGGAGCCGACGGAGGAGGAATGGGTGGAGGCGCGAATGAGGAAGGCGAGTGAATTCGCGCATGTGCCTTCTGAATGGGGTATCGAGCCCAAGAAACCCGACATGAAGGACGAGAAAGCCGACGATAGTAGCGATGACGACGACGGCGCGGTCGTTGATGGCGCCGACAAAATGCCCACAAAGCGTGTAAAAGGTACACTGAGCGAAGACGAGATCCTGGATCTCTGGCAGCACGCACATCAAGAAGCTTTTGATCAGCAGTATTTGAGAAACAAGTATCCGGAAGATTACGGTGGAGTCGGGGCTGATGGAGAAGGCGGGGAGGAGGGTGACGAGTTTGAGGATGAGACACCGGCGGAAGGCGAGGAGTCTGAAGATGAGGATGATGATGAGTTTGAGGATGTCATGGACACGTCTGATGCGCCGGAAACGTCTAAAGCGCCGGAGGGGCCTGAAGCGTCGGTGCCAGAGCCTGTACCCGCGGCTGTACGCGCTGCTGTGCCTGCTAGGCCTGCGGTGCATCAACCAGTACCTGGACTGCCCGTACTGTCGTTGGGGGTTGTGCACAAGTTTATGAGTTCTGGGGGGCCGACTGGGCGGTAGAAGAGGGAATGTTTACATTGGGCGGCGTTGCAAAGGCGTATGATACCAGGAGCGGAAACACTACAAGCGGGTTTGAATACAGCATCCGAATATCATAATCAATTCATTTCTTCGTCAAGCGTTTTAGGGTATCAGAACTTTTGATCTTCCAAACATAACCCTTCGAACTCCTACCGTTGTATGCTTTTGGTAGGCTCACTCTGGCCTCAGCGCGTATATTCTGACCGGGAACAGTTCCTTCGGCATCCCTCTCTGCTGCTCCGTCGCCACAATCTTCAACCCCGCCTGCTTGAACAGCTTCCTGAACTTGTCATCAGACCTCGTAACGCTAGAGTCCTCCTCATCATAAAGATCCTTATGGTTGATCTCCGTCGACAAATTCTCCTTGACCACAACCCAACTGTTCCTCCCCTCTTCGCCCTCTTTCGCTTGTACGAGTCCCGCCTTACACCGCCGCAGATAGGCAACCAGCTGTGCATCCGTAAGATGTCCCAGACACCACTGGTTCCATATGAGATCGTACGCGCCCGCCTCTGGTATCCAATCCTGCAGCCCCAAATTTATAACCTCTCCAACCTGCCCTTTCCCTTCCTTCCCCTCCCCATCACCCGCATACTCCCCATTCCCTAAACTCTGCACCAACTCATCCGTAAACTTCTTCACCGGCTCCACGACATCCACCCTCTTAGCTACTCCCAACAGTAACCCTTTTGTTATCCGCCCAATACCTGCGCCACAGTCTGCGGCTCGTTCTAAGGATGGGAGAGGTTGTTTCGACGCTTGGGACTTTCCGCGCCGTAGTTTGGTGAGAAAGTTGGAGGAGCCCTGCAGGTCGATGCGCGTGGTTTGCGGGTAGCCGCCCAGCATACCGTTTACGTCGGAGGAGACATTGTTCCAGTAGTCGAGGGAGTGGGTGACGTTTATGGAGGCGTCGGGGCGATTCGGGTCGAGCGGTGCATGGAATGGTGGGTCTGCGTCCATGTCCATAGTTGGTGGATACGTGAGGTGGAGGGAGGCGTTATAGTTGATGAGTGATCAAGTTTGTGGGCTTGCTAGCGGATGTTTGCTGGTAGCTCGAAGCGATCGGATTGCTATAAGTTCTGCTGTGAAGTACTCCTGTAAGTATTAGTGGCCGGTTAGGGTTGTGATGAAAGCCTCGAAAAGCCAGTGCAGTCCGGCGCGTCAAGCTTGAGATGGTGGGGTAGCTCCGCATGAACCGCGGCGAACGCGTCGCGACAGGTCGCCTGCGTGTCGGCTTTTCGCGGCCAAGGATGAACAACTGAGACTCACAAGTCCGCAGGACCCTAATAATGAGGTAACGAAATGGCACAATTTGCAGATAGGCGTGTAAACGGGTGGAGTACAAGCGCCGAAAGCGGCAGCTACACGCGGATAAGCTAGCATCGTCATATCGCGGGGCCCACCACCATTAGGAAGCTGCGACGGTGAGCACCACAATTGCGCAGCCTATAGATAGCGAGCTATCTCCTGCGCCGGCCAAGGACATGTCCTGTCTTTACTCCACCTTTGCTAGAGCTTCACCTCGCTCCTTCTCGTTGATATTCTTTCAAACTTCTACGCTTACAAGCCTGACATCGCCCCGGTTTACTTTTCGGAGAAGTTATACTGCTAGGAGCAACATGTCTGACCTATTTGTTGAACTCACGGCACCCAATGGGCGGAAGTACCAGCAGCCGAGAGGTCTTTTCATCAACAATGAATTCGTCAAGTCCAAATCCGGCGAAACTATCAGCTCGATAAATCCAAGGTATGCCGCCTCAAATGATGGCTTCTGCAATTTATGCAGTCGGTTGACAATGGGAACAGCGATGAGAGCGAGATCGTCTCAGTCTACGCCGCAGGCCCAGAAGATGTTGACATTGCAGTTGCGGCCGCGCGAAAAGCTTTCAAAAACCCTGACTGGCGAGATATGGATACCAATGCTCGAGCAGACCTTCTCTACAAGTTCGCCCAGTTGATCGACGAGCACAGGGAGACTCTGGCGACTATTGAGACTTGGGACAACGGCAAACCTTACTCGGTCTCGCTGAATGATGACTTGGGCGAGGTCATCAGCACCATCAAGTACTACGCAGGATACGCAAACAAGATCCATGGACAGGTTATCGACACGTCGCCTCTCAAGCTGGCTTACACTGTCCGGGAACCACTTGGTGTGTGCGGGCAGATTATCCCTTGGAATTTCCCTCTCGCCATGGCAGCATGGAAGCTGGGACCTGCGCTTTGTACCGGCAACACTGTCGTTATGAAGGCCGCAGAGCAGACCCCGCTATCAATTCTGTATCTCGCGACTCTCGTGGAGAAAGCTGGATTCCCACCTGGTGTTATTAACATCATCAATGGCGAAGGACGAAAAGCTGGTGCAGCCCTTGCCCAACATCTTGACGTTGACAAGATCGCGTTCACTGGATCAACAGCTACCGGAAAGGAAATCATGAAGATGGCTGCTGTCAACATGAAGAACATCACCCTAGAAACCGGTGGCAAGTCACCCCTAGTGGTTTTTGATGACGCGGATCTCGACCAAGCTGTGAAGTGGACACATGTTGGCATCATGTAAGTCATAGTGCATCACATTTGACTATATCACTGACTGGTGCAGGTACAACCAGGGTCAAGTCTGCACTGCCACCTCAAGAGTGTTGGTGCAGGAAGGCATCTATGACAAGTTCGTTGAAGCATTCAAGGAGCATGTTTCAACTACCTCCGTGGTCGGAGATCCCTTCAAAGATGAGACATTCCAGGGCCCACAGGTCACCAAGAGCCAGTTCGAGAGAGTTCTATCCTACATTGAAGCCGGCAAATCTGAGGGCGCTACGCTCGTAGCGGGCGGAGAACCCCATAAGAACGCTAGCGGAAAGGGTTTCTTCATCTCGCCCACCATTTTCACAAACGTAAAGGATGACATGAAGATCTACCGTGAAGAGGTCTTTGGTCCGTTTGTCGTCATCAGCTCGTTCAAAACGGAGGAGGAGGCCATCGAGCGTGCTAATGGTGCGTGTTATCCATCTACAACTTACTCGTGATACCTAGACTGACTTGGTAGACACAACCTACGGCTTGGGAGCAGCGGTGTTTACAGAGAACATCACGAAGGCCCATCGCGTGGCCAGGCACATTGAGGCGGGTATGGTCTGGATCAACTCGAGCAACGACTCTGATGTCCGGATTCCGTTTGGAGGCGTGAAGCAGAGCGGTATTGGCAGAGAGCTCGGCGAGGCGGGGCTTGACGCCTATACCAACAAGAAGGTACGGTGTCATGCAGCAGTATACCAGCCAGATGCTAATCGCGACAGGCCATCCACGTAAATCTCGGAAACAAACTCTAGAGGGAGAGTAGCACATGATGCCGTTCGCTGCCGTTTAAAATAGCGCACAGTCTAACCAAAGAATAATAATATGAGGCGCAACCTTTTCGGCCACGTTGCTACCCAAGACCTCGTCGTCGGGTCCCGCTCTTGGCGCCGCGGCTTGGACATGTCGCGTGTCTTCGCGAGGTCAAAGTAGCTTCACGTTAGTCTCGTCGATGCCAGCTGACGTTCAAACAAGCCCTTGTGGCTGTAAATTATTCTTGTGTGATCTATGTGATCTTTGGAGGTCCGTGATTGCCGGTGACAGTGCCACTGTATATGAGGTTGGGCCGCGACAAACAGAACCCTCAAGAGTCCCAAAGCGTGATGAGACAAATACAGTCAACTTAGCAAAACCCTTGCGGACGCGGAGATCGGACCGCGGAGCAGAATGAGACACTGTTTGTGAAGGATGAATCGTTCGTTGGTGTCATGTCGACCTTTGACTTGTGCGGACGCCGGATAGTGGATCCATGATGTAGTTCGTGGGGTCGGAGCAAGCGGCTCTGCGAACTGTGAACTCGATCAGCACCCCAATTGCCGTCCACCGAGGGGCAGGCTGGGCTGCGACTGCTATTTGAAGGTTGGTGGAGCTGTGAAAGTTTGCTTTGCGGGGACGTGGTTCAGATGGGTGTCACAACTGCGGCTTTGCCTTTGTGTGCCCCGAACCATGAATTGCCAGGCTGAGCGTCATCCTTGTCCGTTATCTTGGCGAGCGTTCTCAGTCACCTTGCTGGCAAATCACGGATAGCTCGATCTTCGCTACATCCTGCGAAAGACTCACGCATCTCTGCCCCTCGCCTAAGAACTAGCACTAGGAAACTCCGTTCGCTGCACATAACTCTCGTCGGCCGACCAGCTTGTGCTCTATCGCCATCTCGTGCCTCTAGGCTTCAACTAGCCCGTGCTCCCTCATCCGCTAGCACAGCTACCCAACGCCTTCCATTCACCGGTCCGCAAGCACCGGCAACGCCCACTGACCACCGTGTCACTGCTCGGGCCCTGCAAACTGACTAAGGCATTGCGGCTTACATCGTAGCTGGTAGCTGGTAGCTCTATCCCCGCCCTGGCTGCATAGAGCTTGAGATCACCATTATCACCACAACCGCTTCCGCCCCATGAGCCCAGTCTGCACATCGTGAGCCCCCTCATCCACGGCGCCACCTGCACACCACCGCTCTGGCGCGCAAGCGGGAACACGATCGCTCCCCCGTCGCCTCGCCCACGCTCGCCTGGCACGGCCAGTGTCCCTCGAAGCAGATAACGACAGCGCCGACGGAGGCTTGCTTCCTTGCCTTTCTCTCTCGCCTCTTCCGACCGCCCTAACACACGCTCTGCGCGTGGCATACCTACCTATTATACACCTAGCTCACCTGAGGTTGTGACTGCAGTTGGCGTCATCGCTTGTGAAGCTTAGGAAGGAGCGAACACAGTTTCTTACCTTGTCGGTCCTGCATACCCTAACTCCGCCGCCGCCGCTTCCTCCGCTTCTACAAAATCCGACAGCATATCCTAGACATACACGCCTTGTGCGTCTCCTCACACCCCACTCACTTGGCACACGACCTCCGAGATGGGTAACCAGCAGTCCAGCAACAAGAAGGACAAGGGCGAGAAGGGCAGTACTGAGGGCGTACCGCTCGGCCGCGAGTACTATCGCTCCTTTGAACGATCCGACACCAAAGACTCGACACGCTCCCTACGCAACTCGCTCAAATCAAAGATCCCCGGCACAAAGAACGACAGCCCGCGCAATTCCATCGCCAACGTGAGCGACGTCAACGGCAAAGTAGACAAATCCGATGCTGCTTCCACAAAATCTGACAAGAGTCGCGGCACCAGAGGATCGCGACGAGGCTCGACGGCCTCAGGTCCACCAGAGACTGTTGCTGAGACGGAAGAGAAAGTTGACGCAGCAGCAGACGAGCAGCAACCCCCGCCCTCGCCTGTGCATGGTGCAACACTCGGAACCGGGCACGAAGGCGTGAGCAAGGCCCAGCGGACTGGCGAAGTCGACCATGTCTCAGATGTACCACCGACCGGAGTCCCACCCCCACTGGCCTCGGCTCAGCCGGGAGAGTCCATCTTGCAGAAGAAGGATCAGCCGATACCCAGACTGCCCGAACCGCCAGCCCCGACGGACGGATCAGGATCGCCCATGGAGATCAGCGCACTCAAGACCATGGATCTTGATGATATGATACAGCGGTTGCTGGATGCGGCATATGCCGGCAAGGTCACAAAGACAGTCAGCCTGAAGAACGCAGAGATATTCGCCATCTGCTCGGCCGCACGAGAGGTCTTCTTGAGTCAGCCAGCGCTGCTGGAGCTCTCCCCACCAGTGAAGATTGTTGGCGACATCCACGGACAGTATACCGATTTGATCCGCATGTTTGAAATGTGCGGTTTTCCTCCCAACTCGAACTACCTGTTCCTCGGCGACTATGTAGACCGCGGCAAACAGAGCCTGGAAACGATCCTCCTGTTACTCTGCTATAAGCTGAAGTTCCCCGAGAACTTCTTCCTCCTTCGCGGCAACCATGAGTGCGCCAACGTAACGCGCGTATACGGCTTCTACGACGAGTGCAAGAGAAGATGTAATATCAAAGTCTGGAAGGCCTTTGTGGACACGTTCAATACCCTGCCTATTGCGGCTATCGTAGCACAAAAGATCTTCTGTGTGCATGGCGGGCTGTCTCCGAGCTTGTCTCATATGGACGACATTAGACAGATCGCACGACCCACAGATGTACCAGACTACGGCCTGCTAAACGATCTACTATGGAGCGATCCGGCGGATATGGAGAACGATTGGGAATCCAATGAACGAGGTGTTAGTTATTGTTTTGGGAAAAAGGTCATCATGGAGTTCCTCCAACGGCATGACTTTGACCTCGTCTGCAGAGCACACATGGTGGTGGAAGATGGCTATGAGTTCTTTACCGACAGGGTCTTGGTCACTGTGTTCTCAGCGCCAAATGTAAGCACTTCGTTTTCATGTGTCCAAACTTCTGCTAACGAGGCCCAGTATTGCGGCGAGTTTGACAATTGGGGAGCCGTCATGTCCGTTTCAGGGGAGTTGCTTTGTAGCTTCGAGCTCCTCAAACCCCTCGACTCCAGTGCGCTGAAGAGCCACATCAAGAAGAGCAGAAATAAGCGCCAGAGCATGCTCAACTCACCAGTACGTATTGCAAATGATGGTTTACTGAAATTTTGCACCTTTCAGGGCCATTTATCGCTATATCGTATCGTAACTGACTTTGGTTCAGCCTGCACATTATGCCCCTCAAAGTTACTAACATTCTACTCTTTGCGTAGGGTGGCGATAGTAATGCGTGTGCTGTATCTCCGATCATTGCGAAGAGCGCAACACTACCACAAGACCAGGAGTACTGTGACTTAGCGGACAAATTGACGACGACGGATGAGCCTGAGAAACGGTGTCTTTCTGAAAGGCTTCGGCGAGTGCGGAGGAGGCCTGGATTGGAACAACTTGACGCTCAAGGCGACGGTGCGGCGAAGCGTACGCCCAAGAAGACCGGTCACGCTAGGGCGAATACATTGAGTGAGCCCTGGGGTGTTACTGGTACCGACAGCGCAACGATGCTCCTACATAGCATACAACAGGTTGATGTGGAGAAAGAGGCGCGACGCAGGCAGATTTTGGACGAACAACGAGCGATGTGGGAGTCCACGTTGCCCCAGGCCCTTGCAGATCATATCGGTTACTTCGCATCCGGTCACGCTCTTGACTGCGTTAATCCTGACGGGACGCAATAGGAGTGACTTTGTCGTTTTGTTAATGGGCAGCATTCCTTTGGATCCTTCGAACGAGAACCTCGCGCACTCCCATGGGAGTCCTGATGTTTGTTACCATGACCGCCTATTTGTTTTCTTCACGTTCTTCCCTACTCGCAGATATTTCATCAGCTCTCCTCTCTTGTTTCCTGCTCTTAGTTTTGGCTCGCACTTGATGCGATGGATCGACTGGCGTCGGCGTCATCGGCAGCGTTTCTTCAACTTCCTGATGTCAGACTCGGTTGCTTTTCGAACAAGGAAAATTCTACGTTTCTTTTCAATAATGGGAGGCTTTGAATGTACAGCATACTGACAGCGTATTGTCTCTTATCAATTTCGTATGCGAACAACTTCAGCTTCATGGTACGATCAGTTCACTGGTTTATTAGTTGGACAGGTGACTGTGACGCTGTTTGGGTTATATATTTAGATGGGTCAATCGACTTTTGTTACTACCACGATAACTCACCGTCTTTCTCTCTGTAACTTTTCGGCTCTCTATTGTCCCTACATGATCTCTACTGTGTGTATACGTCGGAAACTCCACTTAGGTCCCCCTCTAACCTTACCCTGACTCAACTGCCACCTATATGCCGAGCGCAACATATAAAACAGACCCAACTGATCACAAGACGTGAAAATATCTTGTAATCCATGTTGAAGCTGGTCGAATTATGGGTCTGATGTCGGCAGTGGAGGGGCAGGGCAATATGGGTAATTCATCTATTCCCACACCAGTGGCAAGGCAAGGGAAGGCAAGGCTGGATGGACCATGCGTGCCGGGTGAGCTCAGACCATGGATTGGAACTGTCTGTCGGTATTCGTCTATAATTGAGAGGGAAGTTGATGGTGAGGTTTGTAGGGAGCGGGAAGAAAATGGAAGAAAAAAGAAAAGACGGTTCGCAGATTGTTTCGGACTGGTTTGGTGGACGGGCGGGCTGCCACGCTTCCCCGGATTTTCTACTCAGCTGGACTGGACTAGCTGCGTTGGGGGAACTGGGAACGGAGATGGCGACACCGCAACGCAACGCTCCTACTTGTAGCTATACTGGCAGTTATTCTATAGCTGATTATAGCTGACGGGCTTCCAAGCATGAATTTCCACCGGTTATTTCTTTCGTGGACTTTTATCTCCGTATTACGGCGGTGGCGCTTTTTTCTGGAACGACGCGTGATGGCGCCGTGATGGAGCGTCTAAAGCCACCTGAAAGCAGGGTTTGTGAAGCGAATCCTTCGAGGCACGACTCGACGCATTTCCTCGATGCTATTGTCCCTCTGACTCCGTATGGAAGCTGCGTCCCGAAATCTTAGAAGGGGCTACGCAATTGGCACTCTTCACTCGTTTCAACCACCAACTCCAGCAGTCAGCAAACACGATAACGCATAAGAACGCACCCCCTCGCTTCGACCTCATAACGGCCATTACGGCTCGCTGTTCCAGGACCCCCTCATCTTACTCCACACACACAGACCAATTAACCGACACACGACCAACGTCGGTGGTTAAGCGAAATGCACGTCTGCAAATACCCGGTCATCAAGCATTAGCGTGAGCTCGCGAGACCCCTTGACTTGCGGTGCACGTCTGTTTCATCCATGTCAGTTCTGCACTAATGGTCCGGGGTTTACAAGTAGATGCTTGGATTTTGACTGGCGAGAAGATCTTGGTTGCCGGTGGCTTGGATGGGGGATTATATTAGTGAGCCGGTACCCCAGGGTCCGGGGAACTGCTTGCTGTACTACTTGCAACCGCTGATGCTACGGCGGCGATACTGATGTTGTCCGTTGGCTCGGGCGTCAAGACGAGCCTACTGTTCTGTTTCTTCGACGTGTGTGGTGCTCTTTCGATAACGTTGTCGTTGTGCTCGAGGTAACTTCAAGAGTTGGGTGGGAAAGATGAATCACCGGCACAAGAGGGATGTGCAGTCAGTGCACACAGAAGGCAGCAATGGCACCACGGCAGAGATTCGACAAGTGCATAATGTTGCGCTCGCGGATGCTACGGCCAAAGCTGGTGTCTCGCCTTGGACGAGTGCCATGTTCAAGGTCAGCATTCTTCACCACACGTTCGTTTCCAGTTGTTAACTATCATGTAGCTGTATCTCTGCCTCTTCATCGCCACAATAAACTCCTGTATAAACGGATACGACGGTTCCCTAATGGGCGCAATCAACAGCTACCACCAGTACCGCGAGTACTTCGGCTTCGATATCAACGAAGGAACACCAAAGACCGGCATCGTATACGCTATATATACCATTGGGAATATGGTTGGATCATTTGTTGCTGGCCCAGCTACCGACTTCAGAGGCAGGAAATGGGGCATGTTCATCGGGACGTCAATCATCATCATAGGCGCCTGCCTGCAAGCAACATGCACCAACATCGGAGGCTTCATGGGTGGACGCTTCATCCTCGGGTTTGGCGTCGCCATCACATCGACAGCAGGGCCAGCTTATGTGTCTGAAATGGCGCATCCAACCTACCGCGGCGTGTGTACAGGAATCTTCAACACATTCTGGTACGTCGGCGGCATCCCAGGCTCCTTCGTACCATACGGGACCTCTCAAATCACCGGCTCCCAATCCTGGCGCATACCAATCTGGCTACAACTAATCTTCTCCGGCATCGTACTAGTCGCCAGCCCCTTCCTGCCCGAAACCCCCCGGTGGCTCATCGCCAACGACCGACACGAAGAAGCGCTCGACACAATGGCGCGCTTCCACGGCGAAGGGAACCGCGACTCGCCCATCGTGAAGCTCGAGTACAAGGAAATGGTCGAAGACATCAGCGTGACGGGCTCCGACAAGCGCTGGTGGGACTACAGCGAGCTGTTCAACACGCGCGACGCGCGCTACCGCACCATGCTCGTCCTCAGCATGGCATTCTTCGGCCAGTGGAGTGGGAACGGGCCCGTCAGCTACTACTACCCGACCATGCTGCAGGGCGCGGGCATCACAAACAACCACACGCGGCTCCTCTACAACGGCATGCAGAACGTCGTGTCGTTTGCAGGCGCGGTTTTCGGCGCCTTTTATACAGATAAATGGGGTCGCAGACCCCAACTCCTCGTCTCCACCGCGCTGCTTGTATGTATTTTCGCCATCGTATGCGCCCTGGTTGCAACGAACATGGTCACCGGTCCAGACGGTAAACCTCTACTCGGCGACGACAACACGCCGTTGATCAAGCGGCCCGGTCAGGCTCGCGCGGTGATTGCCTTTATCTTCATCTTTGGCTTCGTGTATTCGACGGGGTACACGCCGCTGCAGCAGCTATATCCCGTCGAGTGTCTGCGGTACGAAAGTCGAGCAAAAGGCATGGCGTTCTACAACTTCTGGGTCAACATTGCGAATTTTTATAATACGTTTGTTACGGGCATTGCGTTTTCGGGTGCGGGCTGGAAGGTACGTTTACGTCACCTCGTTCCCCGTTCATCCACCTTGTTAATTTTCTGCTCGTTTGCTAACTTGCATACTCACTACTAGTACTACTTCCTCTTCATCTTCTGGGACATATTCGAATTCATCTTCATCTACTTCTTCTTCGTCGAAACACGCCGCCGCACCCTCGAGGAACTGGGCGAAATCTTCAAAGCGAGACGGCCGGTTAAGGCCTCGCTGTCGAAAACTCGCATCATCATGCATGGGAATGGACGTGGCGTTACGGAGATGCTGGATAAGGAGGATCCGCGGGGAGATGGGGAGCGGTTTGAGGCGGTAGTGGAGAGCCGTTTAGATGGTGGAGGTGGGGGGACGGGGAGAATGATGGGTAGGGGTGGACGGTATGAGATGGTGGGGTTTGGGAATACGGGGACGAGATGATAGGAGGTGGGTGGGTGGAACGGGATGGTAGGATTAGTGGCATGATATATACCCCCTAGTTTATGAATGATGAATCTCGTTTGTCTCAATTCATTTTCAGCAAAATAGAGAGAAATGTTTGTGTGTGAAATATGTTCATTCTCATGGTCTTGTTCGACCATGTCTTCTCTCCTGTCATACCTACGTTAAAGGTTTCGTTTTCATATCGACATTCCCATTCCATCCTTGGGTATTACGTCCAATCCAACAATATATTCCGATCCAGTTGTCCATTACCAGCATGTCGCAACCCGGTGTGAAGTAGATATTACATAGTATCGTCTGATGACGATGATGATAATGATGACTTGGTTGGCTCGCGCCAGTCGTTGTAGTGATGGGATGCTCCTTTGTGTGACAAACAGATAGACAGTGGAAATGCCATCCAATCGCTATGCAAGAGTGAACGAAGAACGAACAGAACGAATGAGGAGGGTATAAGGAAAGAGCAAACGCTTGAACGCAGCAGTAACACCAAAACGATATCGAACACAGCCCATTATAGTAGTGATGTGGGAAGTAAAAGCAGTCTCCAGGACCAATTGGAGCGCAGCTCGTGAGAATGGAATGATTTAGACGCTGACAGTGCGTCGAACACCAACCTCGGGCTTCTGTGCGTACCCGATGAGGAGCTTGAAGCTCGTGCCGCGCTTCTCGCACTCGTTCACGAGGTTTTCGTCGCGCCAGATGCTGTTCTTGAGCAGGTCGCCCGAGGTTGCGGCGCCGGGCTCGCCGGCTTCAGGGAGGACAACGGACTCGTAGCAGCGAGAGTACCACCAGCGGCCAACGCGCGCCACCATGTCGGTGATGCCGTTGTCGGTAGATTCGGATGGAGAGGAGACGTTAAGGAGGTCGGAGAAGGAAACTTCGGGTTTCGGTCCTTTAGTGGGAGGAAGAGTGCTGTTTGTTTTACTAGTCGAGCTCGCGGTGCTGCCCTTTCTCTTTGTAGTAGATGACCTCGTGTCATCTGGGCTCGGAAGCTTGCCGGCTACAGGCACACCGACAACGCAGCGATTGCATTCAACGAAGCCTTTTCGGCCGATGCCGGCCATGATCTCATCGCTGATGTTGCGGAGCGAAGTGTTCTCATCGGCTACCTGCATCCTCATCTTCAGACCACGCACTGCACGTCGAGCTCGGTTGCCCATATTGACGAGATCCATGTCGAGAACGCTGAACTCAAGGTAGCCTCCAGGTCGGAGAACTCGCTTGGCTTCTGAGAGAACGAAGCGGTGCACGGAAGAAGGCAGCGCAGTCGGGAAGCGGAGAACGACGCATGCGAAGAAGTTCATGGGGAACGGGAAGGCGTTGCTGAGAGAAGGGTGACAGATGTGGCGATGGTTTCGGAGCGTTGACCACGGCTCGGACGCGTTCTCAGTGGTTGTGGACGCTGGCGACGGCTCGGGCCCGATATCGTATACAGTTGCCTCAGGGTAGGTGAGGGCGCAATAGTAGGACCAGTCTTTGCCAAGTCCATCAATGACCAGAACACGGTCTTCGCTTGGGTCCTTGAGTTCGAAGTGGACTGGACTGAAGAGAACACGACCAAAGGAGAGCCATTTGCTCGTCATCAGAGCGCCAAATCGGAGGTTAGCCATCGACAGTAGACCATCGGCTTGAGTTTCGGCAATCTCCATCAAACGTGTATCTCTGTATCTGTTCGTGCTGGCACTGTCACGATCCTTGCTTGACCTTGAAGCAATGGTGGCTTTTGATTGTCGCGCACTCTGCGGCAAGGATGCTGGAAGACTAGAGCGAGTCGAGCGCTTTGTGGCCGAGCCAGTAGACACCCGCGGGCTTGACGGCAGGCTCAATCTACCAGTGACGGGATCGATTACGCTGATCTTTTGTTCGCCATAGTCTGAGATGAACTCGGAGAAGGAGACTGAGGATGTCGGAGATTGCGTGGAGTGTAGGACAGCAAGTAAGCGGGAGCGCCGAAGATGCATAGATGGATTTGAGACTTCGTTCGCAGAACAATCAGACTGTGCAGATCCACGTAGAGCCTTAGTCTTCAGAGGTAGAGGCGCAAGCGAAGGATGTTGACTCCGAACATTCGCCATGTCCTCACTCGTGCGAGAAGTGACTGGAGAGAGCACTTCATCAAGCAGGTCGTCATACTCGTTCCAGAGTTCGTCCTCAGAGAATGGAGCTCCAGGGATAGGAGCCACAGCAGTCCCGGCAGCGGGAGCAAAGCTCCAGATGCCCGAGCTACTCGAATAGGATACCTCCGAGTTTTTGCGAGAGGGGAACTTGAAGAACTCGCTTCGACGACTGGACTCATCCGAGAGGGAGCTCATAGTCGCAATGGCGGAACCATGCGTAAGGGCACTCAATCCATGCAGAATCGGATACGGCTCGATTGGACCAGCAGTAGCAACGACAGAGCCGATGGAGTCGAACGAGGTTCGAGGCGGCGCGCTTGGACGAGGTTGGCCGGTTGCGAAGGGGCGAGAGAACGACTGTGACGAAGGGCGGCGCGCTTGGCGGCGGCTTGAAACCACTTGCGGTATGCGACCAACTTGAGGCAAACGACTCGGTCGTGGAGGAGGACTTGTAGGCGGCGGACCAGGTGGCGGCAGACTCTGAGGTGGGACCGAGACATGTTGAGGAGGCAAAACCGGAACTGGGACAGCAACAGGCAGAGGCACAGGCTCAGGAAGAGGTGCACGTATTGGGGACACTGGCGAAGGCGACCTAAAGGGCGACGAAGGAGGCGAGAGATCGGTGACAGGCGTCAGGTCTGCGAGCGAATGACGCTCAGATGGCACATCGGTATTGATGGTCAATTTGCTGTGTTGTTGCTGCGGTTGTGCTTCAGGGCGCAGAAAGACCTTGGGTGAGGCGGAGCGTGCGGGTGGTGCAAAGTTGGTCGGAAGTATTGGTTTCGGGGGTAGCAGCATGGACTGCATTCGCTCCTTCCTCCCGGACTCGTCGTCGGACAGAGCGCTCTCTGTGCCTTCATCTGGCGTGATGGCTTCCTTCATCAGCTGTTCAATGTCGTCCAAGTCAAGTCCCGACTGGTCCATCAATGCATAATGCGCAACAGACCGAGAGACAGGCACTTGAGTCGCAGGGCTGGCTATGGCGACAGCTGGCGTAGCTGCACGCGGGACTGCGTGAGCCCGTTGGAAGAAGTTCCACCTCTTGGACGGCTTGGGTTGCTCCTTCTCCGCCTTGCTCTTCTTTGAGGATTTTAACCAGTTACCTTCCTTTCCGTCAGCAGGCATGTCGCCGTTGGAGTTCTTGCGTGTCTTCTCCGTAACACGGCCCATGGAGGTTGCTGGGGCACTGGGTCCTTGCGCATTTTGCAACGCAAGCGACGTTCGTTTCGAGGTCAGTGCAGGCAAGAAAGATCTCTTGGAGTCATCATCGCTCTCGGAAGGCCTACGCAGTCCCAAGGTCCTTTTCTTCATCGGTGATCCTCCGCGGATGGTGTCTGGCATCGCGGATGGCAGCAAAGTGGGACGATTCTTCTCGGCCGTAGACTGGGACATATTGCTAGTCGTCTTCTTCAAATCCACACCGGCATGGACAGAAACGTCCAGACTGCTACTGCTTTGCATGGGCTCTGGACTGCGTGACAGCTCTGAGCTACTTCCAGTGCCCCGAATGATAACAGGAGCGAGGCGTTTGAGGATGAAGTCGTCATGCTCCGCACTCGTTGTACTAGTCATGCTGCTTTTGCGGCTCGAGGGTGTTTGGTCCAAGCTTTCAGAGGTGGTTCCGGCACTGGCTGACCGCCCGATGCTGTTAGCACTGACTGAGCTTCCACTTCGGCCTCTTACGGCATATCTGCCATAGCCTTCATGACCAGTGCCTGCCGCTGGCCCTCGTCGGTGAAGCTTGCTTTCGGTTTTCGTGGCAGTAGGGGTAGGCTCGGTCTTCGTGCGACGGCTGAAGAAGCCGAATCTCGACGTCTTTCCTGGGCTGGGAGCAGGGACGGGGCTTGGAAGCGTACTGGATCTTCGCGGGTCATGATCGTTCTGAATGTCAGGTGTTGGTCCACGCGTCGGCGCACGAGTGGCTGTAGGTAGAGCTGATGACGGGTTTGGTGAAGGAAGTCGAGAGGCTGTTTTCGTTGGAACGTTCATCTTCGTTCTCACAGCTGGCATCGGTGCAGTCTTGGACTCAGTAGAGCTGGTACGTCTATGCGATGCAGGAAAGTGAGCCATGTTGCTTTGAATCACTGGTGACGGGCCTCGAAGTCCAACAATCTCTGGAGTACCATCCCTGCTCGGCCTAGAAGGCCGCCTAGGCGCAGGTAACGATACCGGCGACTGATCTGCAAGATGAGCAAACTCAGGAGGGGCTTGAATGCGAGGCTTCTCTGCAGAAGATCGGACGGCATCCGGGATTGGAGGACTTTGCGGTAGCGCAGCAAGTCGGATGGGTGATTGCTTCTCCTTGTGCCTCCCTCCTTCAGAGACGACGACCGTAGACGCGGATGAGGAGGAGGTTGAAGACTCGCGGACAGTAGAGAGAGTGTGAGGATGCCGAGCGTTGGTCTCATCCGGGGTTCTATGCCGCGTGACTGGTGGTCTGCTTTGCAGTGGACTGGCTTGTCTTGTCCGGAGCGACGTTTTCGATAGCGTGGCTCCTGGTGAGTACGATGACATGGATGTGGGAGTCGAAGAGACGCTGAAAGCTCCAGGAGACTCCGAATAACGAGTTGATGGCGTCGCAGAGAGCGCATACTGCGGTGTTGGTAGAGGTAGGATATCTGTTGGTCCGATCTCATAGTCGTAGAAACCATTTCCGTATATCTCGACCTCGGGTTCTGAACGAGCCAGAATAGTCGAAGATGGTGGCAACGATATCCCCAGAACAGTCTCAGAAAAGGGATCCTTGTAACCACCAGGTATGCCCTCCATTGGAGGGCTGTCGTCGCGGGATGATATCGAATCGTCCCGGATTCGCGAAACTTGCCTGCTACTTCCGACTCCAACGCTCGGTTGCTTCCTTCTCAATACATTGGATCGCGGGCTTTCAATGGTCGATGCGGAAGATCCCGAGGCAAGTGAAGGCGTGCGCGTGCTTGCGGGAACTTCAAGCTTGGGTAAACGGGATGTCGAAATTTGTGGCGTTGGTTTTGAGCTTGTCATGCTCGGTTTCTGAAGATTCATAGGTACCGCGCGACCACTGCTGCCCTGGCGGGAGCTGACTGTCCGCACAGGCCCTTTCAGACTGGTTGGGCCTCGGGGCTCGTCTCGCGAGGGCCTCCTCTTCTGTAGCTTAGACTGGCTCGTCGTGGGTAATTGGGATGTGATTGCGGTAGGAGTAACAGATCGTTGCGGTAACCGAGTGGTGGGCGCTCGGTCCTCCACCCTCCTTGGGGGAGCGAATTGTGACTTATAAGAAGCCATGTCGGGTAGCCTTGTGTGACCCGACTAGATGTACTACGAAGGCTTGTGTGCGCCGAGTAACTCATGAAGGCATGTGCTTATCGGCCTGTAAGATTCTGGGAATGGTATTGAAGCGGCGGGGTTACCAGAAAATCGAGTGCTCGGGACCGTCAGCAATGCTCAGCTCGGGTAGAGGTCGTCAAGCGATGTGATGGAGCGGGCGAAGGCGGGAAGACTAGAACGGCGGGACGGGGGTGGCGAAACGGATGTGATCCAGGAACGTGAGATTGGAAGTCCATCAATATAAGTCAACGAGCAAGAAGCTACACGATGTCCTACGTGTTCTTGCAGACTTTCGGTGAGGTCCTGATGCTCTTGCTCTAACGCCACATCTGCCGGTGGGACCGATAGCGAGGATGGTTGTGGCGCGGTCGGCAATGCCCGAGGGGCTGTGCAAGGGTATCGCAGTCGAGACGAAAACCCACAGAAACGCGTACAAGCAACAACGAGACGCCGAGTGATGTTATATTCGCCCACCAGCGGAGTTCACACGTCCGTCTATTCTTCCTCCAGGATCGTCTGTCCAAGTGTGGGGATTCAACCGTAAGTCGCCTCAGTGGGGCAGGTCCGCGGGTAGGCCGTCTTGAAAGCACAAGGCCAGTCCAGAGGCTCCTTCAAGGTTGACCTGGCTTATGCGGAGGAGTAGTTACTATAGTAAGCTGGAATTTGCGATCTGTTGGTTCAGAGCACTTAGAGGATCCTACGGGGTGAGCGCGCGCTCTGGATATGTATAATGTCGCGACAAGCGCATCAAGACGCGCAGACCCCCAGCAACCATGTCGACGCCGGCGGCCTTGCGAAGTTGGGCAGATCCCGGCACGGGACATTCTGGTTCACTTACGGGCGCTTGCGCTTGGGTGGACGGGTGGAGGCTCGAGGAAAGAGGGCAACCAGTCGAGTCACTGAATGGCGATGGTGGGCGACGATTCGCAGACAGACCTTGCGCGGCGCCAGCCTAGAGGGAGGCCCAATTGGTTCCCCGGTCGCCCCTAACCGTCGTTTATCCACCAACTTCATGCCGTTTCAGAGGCTCAGGACCCTCTATCCAAAGCATTACGCCTGCTATCGCCATTTCAGACTCGTCTCGTGCTGAGGCTGTCATTTTTGACAGCTGAGGGTAAGAAACCTAGCGAAAGGCCTACATATGCGGCCTTAGGACTACAACAATACTCGTTTGCAAAAGCTACGCATTCAGCTACGTATGCTCATATCAGCCATTGAATATTGCGCGACGATCAGCCATCTTCCGCCGTCAAATATAGAGAGGGTGCACTCTGGGGCATCGACGGGATGCATGCAGGTCTCTCAAGTTGGCGAAAGGCAGATTCGTTGAGAAGCCTTCACCGTGGAGGGTTGTCTGACTGTTCAATCAGGATCCGCGGGCGAGAGACGGTCTAGTCGTTCCCATGCAGAAGAGTCATATGGTTCCTTGAGCGATTTCCGCGAAGCACATCCAACGCTTTCTACGACATTTGCTGCTATTCTCGTGACCATCTTAATGCGTTAACCGAAGAGCCTGCAGGATTCGATCGTACGCAATGGCGATATGCCGAAGGTCCGGTCTGAAGCAAGCTGAGAGGTGTGGCTAGGTGCATCAACTTGGCCCTTAGCTCCTACGAGAGTGAGGCTGAGCGGCTGATCTACCTCGCCACTGACAACGCATCAAAAGCTTCGCAAGCTCTCGACGTAGAGCTTTTTCAAACTTGCCTTTGTCAAAGACGGAAAAAGAAGGCCCCTCTTGCTCACCTCAACAGTCTCACTCGCGCTTCGGGGGGACGGCGGCCTTTTCTCAATTTCATCCCACCATCCAGGTCGCACCTACGCCACCAAGTCCGTTCGACCCCTCTCTGCACGACTATTCGTGCGTTGCTCGTGTGCTAAAGAGCGGATGTCCGCATAGCGTTTCGATCACCTGATACTCCTAGACTGCAAGCGGTAGGTCACGTTTCGTACGACCACCAATAAGAGTCGGAAAATGCCCTTGGACATGATCACTGGTCGCTAGACATACAGGGGTTAGATGGCCCCAATGTCGAAAACGCCTTCCCTCGCGCGAGGATGTGGAAAAGCCTGCATGATGCGAACTTGATCCTGTTGATTCGAGTCCAAATACGATGAAGACGTTCAGCAGAGCTCAAGAGCCTTTGAAGTGGGTGTGGCACAGTTCCTCTTTAGGGTGTGCTGACACCGTGCTCCCTTCAATGTGTATTGGAAGAGGCGCAATTCCACACCCTGAAAAGGCGATCATCGTTATAGCAACATAGTTCGACGATGTTCGACCTGCCGTGTGTGCTTCCCACCTTTGCAGTCGTAATCGGCTCGTAGTCATCTTTGATAGCTCCGAGCCAAACACTACCCGTCGATAACCGCTGGCCTGGGAAAGGTATGACATGCATGTTTGACTGTTCCAGATCACATAACGGATTGTCCTTCGCAATATCGCTCGGTCCACTTTCTGGTTGTAGCCGTTGTCGGACGGGGAAGGGAGCGGCACGGCACGAGTGTTCGAATGCCTGCGAATCACCTCTGCTGGACAGTGAACAGCCTAGTGGACCATGGTGGAGCCCGGCCCGTTGTGGTCATTATACTGAGCAAGTCGTAGCGAGATGCTTGTTGAAGACGGACGATCATTTTTCTGGGCGAAATTTGAGGGCGCTGAAGTAATCTGATTATTGGGCGATATGTCTCCAAGCCGCTGACTATTCGGCGGCCATGGAGTTTAATATCCGTCGTCAACGCCTCATCGAGCAGTAGTCGCCGTCCATCGGGGGAGATGCTGCTTTGAGATTGTTATGCGAAATAGGACGATGTAACTGGTACTGTGGAGAACTTATCCGGATAGTCCACGTCATGCTGACGAGAAGGTTTGGATGAGTCGACTTTATCGAAGATAAGCGCAGTCAAATTTGAAAGTGAGGAGAAACTGAACTGGTACCGTGCTAATTGGGTGGATGATTAGACAGGTAAATGTTATTTAGTAAAGTGTTTCCACGAGCAAGAGCATGGAGCGACCCTCTGGGTCGCACCTGGGAAACAGTAGGGATCTTTTACGTATCTCAAAGAGCAATAGCTCGACAGACCTTCCACACTATGGTTTGACCTAGCCGTTAGTTACCAGTTTGCCCTCCTATAAGATCCAAGCGAGTATTCAGCCTTACATATGTGGTGTTGATTGAGGTTGGCCAGAAGAATGAGACTTTCGCAACCTCAAATGCATGGTTAGGTCCCGATTTGACGGAGGACAGGTAACTTCTTATTCTCGACTGAAGGTCGTTCAAAGCGCGACAAAAGGTTCCAAGGGGCGTACTAAATAGCGGCAGCATGTCGGTAGGGAGCAAGGTTTCTTCCTGCTCATATTGCTGCTGCTGAGAATTTTGTCCATGAGTCCTCAGACATTCGAATCCCTTTAAATATCCGGGTATATGTTTTTTCAGCACACTGATACACGCCTTGTATACTCGCTCTGTGAAAGGTCAATTTGAAAGCATGTCCCGTGATCGCGCGTCAAGCGCCGACGAAACTCGCGTTCCCGACTCTTCAAAATGCTATTCCATCCACCCACTTCTCGAGAATCATGTCAAAGCAGGAGATAGTCACAAAATACCAGGAACGCGTCTACGCGGCGTTGCAGCAGATTCCAGAGGGTCGCATCACGACGTACGCCGCCTTGTCGAAGGCGCTGAACAGCTCCCCGCGAGCAGTTGGGGGCGCGTTACGGGTCAATCCATTTGCGCCTGATATTCCGTGTCATCGATGCATCGCTAGCACTGGGGTAAGTGGACGGTCCCTGAAGAATGCGGATGATGGACTGATTGAAGCAGTTTGTTGGTGGTTACAAGGGCGACTGGGAAAAAGCGCCCAGTGGTCAGAACCAAGAATCGAAGCTGCAGTTATTGAAAGATGAGGGTGTGTTGTTTGACGCGAACGGGTTCTTGATCGATAAATCGCAGCTATGGGATGATTTCAATCTAGAGAAGCTGAAGTGAGTTGTCGAGGAAGGGAGGGTCACGGTTCGCGAGGGTTGAGCAAGTGGGGCAAGTCGAAGCGGGGCAGGTGCAAGTCAAAAGTTTGGATCTGCAAAAATAAATCGCGGATTGAAGTATTAATCACCCTGCGTTGAATAAAATTTGTATAACGAAGGCGAAATGCACGTTATACGTTACATCTGCTGAGAAATCCAAACGCAAACGTCTGGGAAATCGCCACCCTTGCAAGAATCTTACTCCACTTGCATCAATACCTCTTCTACTCCAACACCACCTCAACATTACAATCGTCATCATGCCGCCCAAAAGAAAAGACTTCCTAAAGCCAAAGCCAAAGGGAAAACAAAAAGCACAAGAACCGCAATCAGAGAACGATTTCCTCGAAGCAGCAGACGAATTCGAACAAGCAGCCGGGAAATGGCGCGCCGGCGACGCAGCAAAAGCGACACGGTTCTTCAACAGGGCGATTGACATGTACAACGAAGGCTTAAAGCGGTATCCGCAATCTTTCGATTTAGCATACAACAAGTTGCGTACTCCACACATTGCCCATGTACGCGCCAAGTGCTAATATTCTGCAGGGCAAATCTCGAATACAACATCACAGAAGACGAGCGCATCGTCTCGCAGCTAGGCAACAAGACTGCTTTATTGGAAGAAACGCTCAATTCTCACCGCTTTGCGATTTCCCTAAATCTGACAAACACGGATATCTTGTTTAATGCAGCGCAAGTTCTCACCTCACTGGCTGAAGCTTTGCTCGAAGCTGGCACGCAAGCAGGCGCAAAGTATGAAGCGAGGCCTCTGCTCGAGGAAGCCGTCGACATCTTCACGAAATGTCTAGAGAGCCAGCAGCAAGAGTACGCGCAGATGCAAGCTGAAATAGCGAAAGCGCAGGCCTCGGGCGAGTATCAGGAAGCATGGGAGGGTGAACGGCAGCAGCCCGCAGGTTCTCAACCAGAAGAAGACATGGACACAGCTTCGGCCTCGTCAGAAGCACCCGGCGACTGGGCTACCGTTGAGGAACCTGTGACTCCCGAGACAATACTAGAGACGTGTACAGCGCAACTGGGCGCGTTGACTACGTTACTTGGACTATATGATCCCAACACCGATCTGCCAAGCATAGAGAAGAAAGCACAAGATGGTTTGGAAACAGCGAATAACAGAATACCAGTTTTGATCGAACTCGTTGATAGGTCTCCACTGCCGAAGACCGCACCTGAGCAACAGGCTGGACCGACGCTCTCGATAGGGTCTGCCTCAACGGCGGAAGATGACACTACGACACCTAGAGACGATGTCATTCTCGCTGCTGCCAATTTCCAAGCTAGCATAGCGGAGGTGAAATATCGCAGCGGCACAAGCACTTCGACTGAGTACGCCCAAGCTGTCGAGCAGACGTTCAGCAGCTTGGCCAAAATCGCCGGAAATGCTTCTAGTCCTGACCTCGCGTCCATAAACGTCCAGTCTGCGTATGCAGATGCCCTCATGGATCTTGCGTCTGCGCTAGCAGACAGCGCCCAGAATACTACATCATCACCAGCTCTCTCACCAGACATCGAGGTTCAGTGGACCGCGCTCACTCAAGCCCAAACCCTTCTCACGCAGCTATCCGCCGCTCCCTACACATCAATCCTTTCTCCCTCTCGTCTAGCAGATATATTCCTCGCCAGAGGTGATACCGACCTCTTCCGCTTCCGTATATCGCTCTTCGAAGCCGCGAAGCCAGCTTGGACCAAGAGCGGGTCTGTCCTTGTTGCCAATGCCGGGGTTTTCTACCGCGGAGCAAGGAGCTATGCAGAGAGAGCGGGTGCTACTGAAGTTCGGAGTACGGCAGACGCTAAGTCGATCGTGGCAGAGATTATGAAGGAGGTGGCGAGTGGATCCGGAACGTCCTGGAAAGGGCGCAAAGCGGATGTAGCAAGGGTGCTCGAGCAGATGGTTGAAGAGGAAATCGTTGGACGGGAGAATGTCGACGGCTTGATGAAGTTGGTGAATTGAAAATGAGCAATTGCGAGCGACTTCTCGCACACTTCCCCCATAATCTTGTTGGGTGTAGTTAGGATCTGAGTGTCCGCATAAGTTTCTCAAGACATTTTCGACAGGGCGACAAGTTACCGTTGGAATTCTACAACCGGCAGTAGAAATAAAAAAAGGTCATACCGTGAGACGCAATCACCTCGCAAGGGTATCGCCATTTTACACAGTCAATTCCCGTAGCAATCAGCGTGGTAGCAATTCCATCAATGATACCTAGCGCCAAGTTCCCATAGTTGCGCTCACGTTGTGTGGCTTGTTTGAGCATCAACAACCGATCAAGCTCCCTTCCGGCCCTCTTTAAAAGCAGCAGTTAGCAGGCTACGAAAGGACACTTTCTTGGGTTTAATGATTCGTTGCTTCTCGGACAGCTTCGTTTTGAGATGGTCGTTATCATCAGGTGACCTTGGCCAGTCGGTTGGAGTGACCTCGCGTGCTCCTCGTGGCTCCCTGTGAACGTATCCAGGTCGTGTCGCAGGAGCCGGTGAACGACGCTTCGGGGGGTACGTCGTCTCATGAGATACAGCTGGTTGGGAAGAGCTGCTGTTCTGGTTTATCAATCCTGTGCGCGAGTCGCGGGGATCGAAGGTGTCATAGACGCTGAGTGGAGTTTGACATTGACATCGATGCGGTTTGTGTGACCCCCAACTCAAGTCTGGTGTACTCTTGGATTTCCAGTTAGCTGGTTTGTACCCGTGTGTCCAGGTGTGTCGAACAGATCCCAACGGACTGTGGAGAAGATCACTGGTGCTTCGAGGCCTAGGACGCCGTACGATCTTTGTTGACGTATCATGGTAGGTACCCGTGTAGCCTATACTAGATGTGGACGTGTAGGGGTATGCGATCTTGTTGATGATTATGTGTTCACGCCCTCTATCCGGGCTGTGTTTCTCCGCCAAACGTTCCGTCTCCTGCCGCGATCGAGTCGGCCCCGTCTTCTTCAATGCTGTCTTTAGATTTCATTCTCATGCCTCAGGAGGGATGCGTCCTGACTCTTACGGTCAAGCTTATTCGACAACAACTTTATTTGTTGCGATAACTCGCTGATTCGTATCTATGCAAGGTCAAAATCAACCCATAACTGGCTTCCATGTTCGTCATTGTCAACTCACCTGATCCTCGTCGCGCTTCTTCAAACACTGCCTAAGCATGTCATGCAGATGAGAGTACTCTTCATTAATACCAGCGCTTTCTCGATGCAGCTTGTCTATGCTCTTTCCAAATTTATGTAGCGCATGATTCTTTGTTTTGATCTTTTCCATCAATCTTAAGATCTGCTCTTCATGTTCCTGTCGTGAAACCAATGCACCTCGACAGCACTCGCCAAAGATTGACGGTGATGACTGGTCTCCTCTCCCAATATCAGAGCCAGTGACACTAGCCAGAAGCTCTTTAGCGGTGGGTCGCTTTGCGGGATCGCTCGAAAGCATGGCTCTGATCTCCCACCGCAGAAGATAATCCCGATGAGAGACATTCATCTCTGACCAGTGTAGCCATGTGTCAATCCTATCGAGGTTGGCATGGAACGACGAATTGTGAGATCGATTACGCCTGATTGAGTTCAAGTTTCCCGTCTGATGCAATACCATTACCTCTAGGAGCACACACCCCAAGGAGAAGATATCTGATGCGCGTCCATTGGGCTTCCACTCTGCCATCTCTGGAGAGAAGTAGCGCGGAGTGCCACGTTCGTTGTCAGTCGCGCTTTGAGAAAGCAATGTAAAGTCTGTGGCGCTCCCAAAATCGCTCAACCACAGGCGATCTCGTGAGAGGAGGATATTGGACGGTTTGAGGTCCTTATGCCGTATTTTCTGATCGTGCAGATATGCGACGGCTGATATGAGACATCCGATCTGGGAGTAAACTGGCGAAGCACTACCTGGTAGTTGCTTGTTCGAAAAGTCGTAGCCGAGCGCAGCCAATCTCTCTTTTTGTGCGATCTCCAAACCCTGAAGTCTCGTTATCCGACCAAGTGCCACGAAACTAGCAGTTTCCGATTTCGTCGTTGTCCATGCCTTAACATCTTCGAAGAATGTGTGCAAGTCGCATACTGCAACGGGATACAAGAGTATGCCGAGTATCCTTTGCTGAGTATATGTACCGACAAGTTGAACCATGTGAACATGCGAAAGCCGTTTCAGAATTTCGATCTCTCTCTTATCATTGTCGTCAATCCTACGTCTGAAATGTATCTTCTTGTGAGCCAACTTCCAGCCTTGAATTGTTGTTTCATGAACGTCTCCCACAGCTCCTCGGCCGAGGAAGCGGCCTAGGGTAAGTTTGTTAATGCTAGTAGTTTGACAATGGGACATGCCTACCTTGCGTCAGCGGCACGGTCTCATTGTCTTTGAAGTCAACATGTGAGCCTCTCTTGGTTTGCGACCAATCATCGAGTACAACCTGGGTTGCTTCACGAGGATTTGTTTCGTTAATCAACGTTTGATCCTCGCTCAGGACACTCGAGTTCACTTTCGTTAGGTCCTTCTCTTCCACCCCTCTCCTAGTTGGTTTGTTCATGACGTCTTTAGCGCAACACAGAGTGAGGCCTGGATACCATCCCAGCTGAGCTGAAATGAAGTGTATGTCTAGGTGACAAGGAGAAACTGCGAATTCAGAATGGGGATGAGCTGATAGAATGAAGGACAACAATCGTGTTTGTGGAGTCGAATGTCGTCGAGGGCAGGTGCGGGATGCGGCTGACCGAGCTGCTCCTTCCCCAGCGGCTGTGTTGACGAGGGTGCAGGTGACGGTGCATGACAACCAATGACGCTAGATGAGCGGCTGCGGTTCCGAAAAAAAGGCAAATATCAGGCAAATATTGTTCCTTGAGAAGGGTAAGCAGGAAGAGACGAAGATGTATAAACAGAGGTCCACTTTGGCCTTGCGTTTTGTGGAACGAGATTTCGAGGATATTTGACATCAAATAACCATCGTGAGTGCCCCCTCCAAAACAGTTAAGTCTATACATGAGTACTTCGAATGAGCACTGCTCTATCGTAGTAGCGCAACCTTTGCGCACTTGTTGCCACCAATATCGAGGAACTTTTCCATCGTTATTTCCAGACTCCAGAGATACAAGTCCAAGGAGAACATTTTTCAACCACTTTCCTAGCTTCATCTCAGCCCAGCCAAACGGCGCTCTTGGACCTCAGAAAGGGCCCTGCTCCCGCTCAAGAAAGCAACAAATCCAACAACGATAGCTGCTGGCAGAGTGTGGAAGAGGTTCCAGCTAGTGTAGTATAGGAAAAAGATGCCCTCCATAGCTAGAATGGAGCCATAGAAGAGCGCATGCGACACAGGCGCATTGCCCAAAGCCTTGCTCAAATGGCTAGCATTTGCGCCCAAGCTGGCCCATACACCAAACAGGACGGGAAGTGCAGCAGCTACTGCTGCAGCAAAGACAATCGTTATGATCTTGGTAGGCGATCTTGGGTCGGTACGGAAGATGTGGTGAATCTCGGATTCGGCGGCGTAGCGGAGCGGTGCCTCGGGGATGGTGAGGGGGACATTGGGGTCACGGGTGACTTGGAGGTCGAAGGCCTTGCTCTTATATGGTGTAGAGGAGCCGAAAGATCCAATGACGATGGAAGCGGTGATTGGCTTCGAGGAAGTGAGGAATTGGTGGGGTAGGTCCTTGTGGGACTGTGATTGTTAGCGCTGCTGGTGCCATTGAGGAAGGCTACATACTAGGTCGACCTTTCCTTTGCCGCTCTCCTTCACGCTGAATACGAATGACTCTTCTAAGCCAGTAGTTGGGTCGGTCAGAGTGAGGAACGCTTGGTGCGGCCGCTTGGCCGTGGTTCCATCGACAGTCGTGAGAAGCAGCTTCAATGAGTCGGATGCGCCTAATGACACTGATTTGCTAAGCGGCGTGGAGGGACTGAGTCTATACGAGAATTAGCAAATGCATTCGACGTAGTAAGTATAGAATTAAGCTCACTTGTCCTTGGAACCTCCGCCTACGCCAGCACCTTTACTCGAAATTGTCACAGTAGCATCTTCAAAGCTCCAAGAGGAGGCTGCAGACACAATTGTTGCGCCGGAAAGCAGAAGAGAAGAAACAAAACTGTATAAAACCCTCATTGTTGCTGATTTGGAAATGTGGATGCGGAGCTTGGAGCGACCGTCGAAAGCATAGCTGTCCTTTTGCCAAGCATCGGGGTTTCGTCGGGCGGTCGGACCGCGTCATCTCATGGCTGTCGCGACCAAGCTTCGATATTATCACGCTTTCATCCGCGCAAAACCATCGTCTGTAAAATGATTCGGGATTTCAAACCAAGGAACAGGCTTACTCTTGTGAATAACAGTTCCATGCACTGTTATGTAAGATCAATGTTTAGCGACATCATACATATATCTTGAGCTATCTCTCTTCACCCTGCTCTTTGACTGCAGCCTCCTCCATACGTCTCCAAAGCGCTACGAAGCCTCCTCCGACTACCAGCTGGCCAGCTTTGGGACGACATACCATGGCCCACTTCTCTTCCTGCTTATTAGCCAAATCCACCTCTAGTTCATTGTCTCTTGCTGCTTGGCCTTTGACCGGATCAACAGCGTCCCCACTAGATGGCTCGGATGATTCGCGAACGCCAGCCTTTATGAGGGTCGCCCTTGGCCTGACAGCACGGACATCCCATTCCCGAATGGTGCCAGCTCCAAGCTCGATGACTTGGTCTAGTAGATACGGCATTCTTTGCTCGCGAATTGTTTCTACACACTCCGCAATTTGAGTGATGCTAGGGTTGAAGATGGCGAGTAGCCCGTTCACATGCAATACAGGCGCGACATTTGCCAGATGGTTGTTCGCATTGGGTAGATCCAGGAAGACATGCGTCAAGAAAGGCTCTTCAGTCCTCCTTGATGCCTTTTGCGTAGCGATCCATTCCGACACGTCTCCTACGTGAAAATCGATGTTGCCTGCGTACATGCCGTGCCGGAAGCCTTCAACAATCTTGCGTGCATGTTTCGAATACTTGCTCGATATGTCTAGTGTATGTACGACTGCACGCCGATTCGCCTTCCATGACTCAAGAGCGGATTCTTGTAAGTCTGATACTGATTCTCCCAAGTATACAGCGTCCTCGGGCTCCTGCTCCTCGGTGGTGGCATAAGATGACGTGCGCGGTAGCGGCGGGTTGGCAGCGTGTATGGCCCGCGAGAGGTGCAGTGTAAGTGCTCCATGACCTGTGCCAGCCTCGAGCATCTCCAGCGGTGGCTCAGTGCTCAGTGCACCGGAGGGAGTATCGACGTGAATGTCAAGCAAGGACACTATGAGATTCGTATCAGAGGGGTAGATCTAAACTCAGTCAGCTCGTGCTTTGCTTAGTGTATGGAATGGAGTGGGCGGGTAATGTGATTGACGCACTGGAGTAACAAGACGTGGTGTCAATCGGACATACTCTGCTAACGTGGGCTCATGGACACGGTATGAAGAGCCTTTGCTCGACTGAACGATCTGCCGCGGTTCTTTTCCAATGATATCTGCATGCTTGACGGCGCCTCTGTGTGTTCCAATGGATTTCGAAGCCTGCAGCTTTATGAGGATGCCATCATGTGAGGCATCTTTCTTCCCACGCAGCAGCACAACATCGCCTTCTAGTTGAGTGTGAGCGACATTGGGCGGATGGAAGCGGGGTTCTTGCCTTGGAAAGCGCGGCGCAGGCAAGAGTTACTCGTGAAGGGTCGCGTATTGCATGATCGGTGGAGCACGGAACGTCGTAGCTGCTGTAGGCAATGGTGTCGCATAGCTTCGTGAGGTAGGAGGTGCAGATGCGGAGGAGAGGGCTCTTCCGAAAGGCGAGGCGGGACCGCGGGCAAGAGCAATCAAGGACTTGTGGAGCCGATTGTGATAATGTTCCTCAATAGTAGCGTCGTTAGTTACTCTAATAACCTGCGTATGTATAGAGCGGCCATCTCTCATAGGTAGTCAGTCTTCAGCTTCGTATTGTGATTATATGGCCCTGCACAAACCAGAGGTGAAACCTCGACTGATCAATGATCCCTGCAACGGCATTGTCGATCCAAGGATTTAAGGGTCCGGGGAGCCAAGAACAGCGTGAACAAGCACGCCTCGACGACGCATGCACCTCCCATACTCTCGACGACCGCACTCCTCAAACCAAACCTCTCTTGTCATGGAGACGGCTTCGAGTTACTGCGACCACAGCCCTTCATAATCGCCGTCGTGGCCTCATGCGCCACTTTGCACACTTGCGCAAGCCTCCATCATGACGCGCCGCATAGTACGTTGGCAGCTGCTTGTCAAAGAATGTACACATCTAATAGTTGCAGGTGCGGACGGGCTTCCAGCTCGCAATTCTCACCACCGTCGCCTTCTTGCTCGTCTTCTTTGTCGACAACCGCTACCGAGTCCTGCCTCAGTCCGTCCACAGCCACCTGCCGCTACACCACGAAGGTGTCATAATCACCGACGTAACCGTCAAAACATGCTCGACCCTCAATCCGCTATCGAAATGTATGCTCGACCAAAAGAAATGGCATCGCATCGAGAAAGACCTGTACCTTGGCAGCGGATGGGTATGGAAAGCCTACGTGCACATTAAGCGCAAGCGAGAAGAGGAGCTCACCAACGAGGACAAAGTTGTTGTGGATGTAAGGACCGGCAAGCTCGATCCTGCTATGGGAGAAAAGGCTCAGGCGTCAGAGAAGTGGGAGTCTCGCCCAGCAGGCGTTTGGATAAAGCGGTCACTGAAACGTCACGCGAGCGACTCAAAGAAAGCTGTGACTGCCGTGGATATCTTATTCGGTGCAGATGCGGTAGAGCCGCGCCCAGGGTGGGAGTTGGTCCAGAACGGAGCTCTCCACTTGGAGACGGGAAAAGAAAGCAAAGACCCACGTCTCAGCATACGGAGAGGCCCGCCTGCCAAACTCGAGAAGCCAGTACCAAAGATCAGGAAAGATGGCAAATTCAAGATTATGCAGATTTCCGACCTGCATCTCAGCACTGGTCTGGGCGTATGCAGAGAGCCGGAGCCCAAGGGCGCTAATGGCGGACACTGTGACGCCGACCCCAGGACTTTGGAATTCGTTGAGCGGGTGCTTGACGAGGAGAAGCCTGATCTCGTCGTCTTGTCCGGTGACCAAGTCAACGGCGGTTCTGCGCCTGACATCCAGAGTGTAAGACTCTTCCCTTCCTTATGTTGCCCATCTGCAATGCTGACAAGCTCGTAGGCCCTGTTCAAGATCATCGAGCCGCTTGCGGAGCGCAAGATCCCGTATGCAGCCATCTTCGGAAATCACGACGACGAAGGCACTCTCTCCCGCCATGCACAGATGGGCCTTTACGAATCCCTCCCATATTCACTCAGCGAAGCCGGGCCCAACACAATCGATGGCGTAGGCAACTATTTTGTTGAGATTCAAGCTCATAGCAGCAAGCACTCCGCATTGACGTTGTACTTCCTCGACACTCACTCCTACTCACCGGATGTAGTGCACTATAAAGGCTACGACTGGCTTAAGCAAAACCAGATCAACTGGTTCAAGACGACTGCAGAAAGCTTGAAGGATGCGCACAGTCACTACACCCTCAAACACCTCAACATGGCCTTCATCCACATCCCACTCCCTGAGTACGGCAATCCGCTCAATGAGAGAGTCGGAAACTGGACAGAGCCCATCACGGCGCCCCTCTTCAACACCCATTTCAAGGACGCCCTGGTCGAGTACGACGTCAAGACTCTCTCATGTGGCCATGACCATGTCAATGACTACTGCGCGCTATCAAAGGAAAACGCGACCGGCGAGCCTGAAATCTGGATGTGCTATGCAGGCGGTAGCGGATTCGGGGGCTATGGCGGGTACAACCACTACATTCGCCGACTGCGCGTATTCGAAATTGATACAAATCAGGCGCGGATATCGACTTGGAAGAGATTGGAGTACGGAGATATTGGAGCGAGACTCGATGAGCAGATCGTTGTGGATTCGGGGAGAGTCATTCCGTTACAAAGCGCGAATACAGAATGAGCAGCATCTCTTGTGGTGAATCGTTACAGACATATTGCACAGCAAGGCGTTGGCGCATTCTTTTGAACAAGCAAAAGGTAGGCGTTCTGGTACTGGTTGCAAGGACATATTATAATCCCGGGATGGATTGGGTTGGGTATATGTACAGTTGTTCGAGTACAAATCTACGCCTTTCCACATATCTCATGATAGCGACGCTAGCTGCAGGCTAGTCAGAGAACGGACTCTACAGGGTCGCAATACGTCAGGTCGCATCCTGTTGTTTTGCAGGGTATATCAAAGCATTGTTAATCTTAGATGGAGTGAGAATAACCGGGGTATGAGCCGAGGTATGGCGACCCTGTAAGCCCTAAGCAGCGTCAGCGGGAGATAACACAGTGAGCAAGCATTTGCCCTTAGATAATAATCATTTACCTCAATCGTAAAAACTAAGCATACGCAATACTAGTATATAAGCTCAATCTTTCGCCTGAACCTGCAACCTATTTTGCTCGACATGCCTTTCCTCGCTAAAGAACATGTTCCTATACCGACAAAGGACATCCTGTCCTGGATCTACGATGCGCCACTCTTCGATCAAAACACACCTGTACGTATTGACTATCAGACACGCCCACCTCGTAGGTCTATCACTTATACTGATCGTCTACAAGATCTACATCGATGCGAATGATCCGTCAAACTTCATATCCGCCGCACATGCCAAGATCTTGATCCGCCAACTCATCGCGGGATTTAAACATGCTGGACTCCAAAAGGGCGACAGTGTACTCATTCACTCGTTCAATTCTATATACTACCCGATCATCGTGTTAGCCATCCTAGGTTGCGGCGCGAATTCCACAGGCACGAACCCAAGCTACACATCGTACGAGTTGGCCCATGCGATCCGCAGCTGTCAGGCCAAGCTTATCATTTGCGACCCTGATGTTATCGGAGAGAGTCTCACGACCGCGGCGAAAGAATGTAGTGTGCCATTGGAAAAGATACTAGCCCTTGACACCACCCCACTCTCATCCCCAGCACAGCCCAGCATCAAAGGTTTCAGTTCATGGCGCACCTTACTCTCCCACGGCGAAGAAGACTGGATCCGTTTTAACGATGAGCACACGTGCAAGAATACAACAGCGCTCCTCTTCTTCTCCAGCGGCACAACCGGACTCCCCAAGTTGACGCAACTAAGCCACTACAACCTCATCGCACAGCACACTCTGGTCTTCGAACACTACCCACGGCCCTATGCGCTGCGGAGACTAGTCGCACTGCCCATGTTCCACGCTGCAACCGCGCCCTCAACACACATTACCCCCCTGCGAATAGGCCACCCGCAGTTCATAATGCGGCGTTTCGACCCGGCCGCCTTCTTCGACAACGTAGAAAAGCACGCGATTACGGATTTGCTACTTGTCCCACCACAAGTCACATCTCTGCTCTCGCACCCCCTTCCCCTCGCTCAAAAACAGCAGAAATTCAAAACCATAAAGGTCGGTTATGGCGGCGGCGCACCTCTCGACGCCCACACTCAGAACCGCTTCAAAACCACCCTCCTCCCCAAAGACGCCCCCTTTACGCAAGTCTGGGCCATGACAGAGACATCGTGTTTTGCTTCTATTTTCCCCTATCCTGAAGACGATGACACGGGCTCTGTAGGCCGTTTCCTGCCTAACATTGACGTGAAATTGCTCGACGACTCGGGCCGTGAAATTACTACTCCAGATCAACCGGGGGAGTTGGCGATCCGCGGTCCTACGATCACGACGGGGTACATTGGCGTACCGAAGGAGAGGGATTTCGACGCCGAGGGATATTTCCGTACGGGCGATGTCATGTATGTGGATGGCAAGACGGGACTGTGGTATATCGTTGATCGAAAGAAGGAGTTGGTCAAGGTACGGGGGTTTCAGGTTGCGCCTGCTGAGATTGAAGGCGTGTTGCTGGAACACCCAGCCATCGCTGATGTCGCGGTTATTGGGGTTAAGAGTCCGGATGGGAGTAGTGAGTTGCCGCGGGCGTATGTGGTGAAAAAGGGAGATGCGGCGTTGGAGGAGGGAGAGGTGAAGCAGTGGGTTGAGGCTAAATTGGCAAAGTATAAGAGGCTAGATGGGGGTGTCAAGTTTGTGGAAGGTATTCCTAAAACGCCGAGTGGGAAGATTTTGAAGAGGGTGTTGAGGGAGAGGGCGGAGAAGGAGATGGGTGCGAAGCTGTGAGGTTGCTTGCGGGACGGTTGAATGGAGGTGTCAGCGACGAGGAATATTTTGGGATTACGCTGGAATACCACTCGTCAGAACCCGCTTGCACACGTGGTTACCCACCCTCATCTCCCTTTGCGCAATTCTCTCTGATACTTCCTTTCTTCTAAACTCCACCATATGCGCCAGGTAATGAGCACAAGTGCAGTCAGAGGAACAGCAACAGCCCAATAAATCCAAATGTACCTCGAGATGACCGGCTTATCGGGCGAATCCGGCGTCCAGTCAAACATAGTCATACTAAAGAATGTCTACCATCAATCAGTCCAACTCACACGTGCTGTGCACGCAGATCCACACTCACCGCAACAAACGTCGGCGGTAGAAAAACTGTAGTAAGGACTGCGAGCGTTTTCATCGCCGCGCTGTCTTTTTTGCTTGCCGCGGCTATCATCTCGCTCTTCTGCGCAACCGAGCGACTCAACCGGTTCTCATCCTGCGCAATGATGCTGAAGATCTGCTAACCAGTCAACTCCTATCTAGATCAAGGGATTGCTCAGGACATATCGCACCAGATTAATATGAGTCTGCGCTCGCTCTTTAAGGACTGCCATCTGCGACAACAACATGCACCACAAGTTTGTCTGGAAGTCGATATCGTGAAGGATACGCTCATTCGCGGCCGAAGCATCTGCGTCGCTAGATCGCAGCGTAATACTAGACCCATCCAACTCTTCTGAGATCTTACGCAAAAAGGCGCCGAGTTTTCGACCAAAGATACCTGTGTGCGTGAGAGCGCCTAGTTCCGTCTGGCACGAATGCAGTTTACGCATAATATCGCCATGACAGGAATGTAGCTTTTGTATAAAGCGGTCGAAATCTAATTTACCTGTAGAGGCAGTAGCGGATTCGTACATTAATGAGCCTGGGACAGCATAGCCGAGAGATATTTCGGTCCGATATATGCAGTTGTCGATTTTAGCTCGATAGGCTTCAGCGTTTCTGCGGTAACTTTGCAATAGGTGGCTTACAAGGAGCAAAGGGTTCTGGAAGGATGAGATCGAAGACTTGTCGTGTAGGTATGAGAGGAGTTCTTGGTAGTCGTAATCCAAGTACCCGTAAAGCAGAGCGTGCGTTGTCGCTGTCTGGTTGTCAAATACCAGGGAAAGTCCGTAAGAGCCGATTACAAAGTGTGGTACTCGCACAACAAGGTACATTTTTGCTATAGCCCCAGATGCTGGGTCCTTAGCAAAGTGTCTAGCAAATGTGCCATTGTTGCTGGTGAAAGCTTCCACTGTCGTCCAGTGTAAGTCAAAGGCGTCACAGACACGTTTGATGCCGTATCCTGATGTCGTTGAGAGGGGGCCAAAAGTGGAATCGCCAAAGTTGGAATCGTCAAAATTGCCACAGCTGAGGTTTGTTAGGATGTGTAGTGGTAATAGGTACACAGTAGGACACACACTAATCGTAAGACTGGTTTCTGGACGGAAAAAGCGACGTTTGGCTTGACTGCATTTGAGTCGAGCTCTCCAGTCTACAAATTAGTCTCCTCCGTGGGACATGGGTGTACGGCCTCACTCTCGTCTCCAGCCAGCCATCAAGTTTCTCGATTAAGATGTCGTCGTTTTGTATGGAACATTCGCCCTAACCAATCTCAATGTCACTAATAAGGTGATTTTTTTTTAGCGTAGTGCACATACAGTTTGATCTTTCCACACTTCAATGGACCTCAACGGCGAGCCGCGATAGGACGTCATCATATAGATTTTGTGCTCTGGAAGAACAGAGAAAGAGAGAACATGTGACGATCATATCAGACTGTGAGCTCCCATTTATGAAGTCATATATTGGTGTATGTATGATTCTAGGCGCGATGGAGGTCGACTTTCAGCTGAAGGCCTATCGCCTGCATGCAGTAGCGGCTGGTCTAGGCGACGAATCTCGCCTAGGGCTACTGCGCATTCCACGATCGAATAACGTTTACCAGGCTGCTCGAGTATCGGCATGCTATTGAAGCTGCTAAATCATCGAGAATGATACGATGCAGGGAAAGCAAAAGTGCTTTATCGGATACGAAGAGTGGTGTTGATTAAAATAGCGCATCATTACACTAACAATTAACTAAACCCCACTACACCTCGATTTGGGGAAGGGTGGAGAACAACGGCCTCCTCGGTGATTTTCTACTCACAACAATTTCCGTCATAGCGCGTGGATAAATCATCTTCTGCCTCCGCTGACGCGACACGCGCCGCGTCAAGTATCTCTAACGGTCGTAATCTTGGAGGCCAGATGGCATAGAAATGTCGCCCTTGAAGCGTCCAAGCGAGGATGCCGACCACGAAGACGGGCGCCGCCCTCATCCACCACGCGCGCCGAGAATAAGGGCTTGTAAGTTCCGCCATGGCAATCACGAGACCCGCATGGCTAAAACGAACAAAAGGCGCTGAGTGCAAAAGGCACAAAATTCGTTGTGAACCTGTTGACAATGAGGCGAAGTGTGCGAAATGCTTGCGATCAGGTCAGGAATGTGTGCCGTACAATATGAACCAGCGTCTCCTGGATGAGGATGCTTCGTGAGTGTTTGTAGCTACCACTATTGTTCCGTTTCTGATGTGCACAGTTGGAAAGCTAATGCGACGGCCGAACTGGCACAGCTGCGTTCTGCGGTACATATGCTGCTCCGACATAACAAGCTTCCTGGACTCGAAGGCCTCGTAGAGGAGTCGCCTCTTCCTCAATCAAGGCAGACATTGACTATTAGTCCGACCAATGTTGTGTCTGAAAATGGACACACTACAATGGTCGTGCCTCCCCCCATGGATATGACTCGAGACACCTCAGTGGAACGCGAATCCGGCGAAGAATCAAGCCTGGTCACGGCGCCCATGAAAAGCCTGTATGATCTCACCAGGATCCGAAATCTTCGAAGTAGCGCCCGGTGGAAACCGACCTCCAAATCCGTGGAAGCGGACTTTATCGCTCAAGGCCTTGTGCCGCTGTTCGAAGCTGAGGATCTCTTCAAGCGGTACATGCAGGAAATTCGAACCTATCTTTGGGCGGGGATGTTGTTTCCCTATGATTCTCTCGACGCAGTGCGTCGTCATTCTACGCTTCTTACCGCCGCTGCTCTCACGATCGCGGCATTGCACACGCCTGGACGAGACGAAGCGTTACAGAAATGCTACAATATATTCGTAACACTTACCTACAGTGCTTGTCTCGCTCGGCCACATAACCTTGACGATGTTCGGGCACTTGCTTTAGCTTCGTTCTATCTTTCAAATTTGAGTTGGAAGTTATCTGGCCTGGCTGTCAGATGCGCTGTTGAGATGAACCTGCATCAGTCGTTCCAAAAGCTTATGCGAGGGCATGAAGACCAGCGCGATAATGCCCGGTTATGGTACGCGTTGTACGTTTGCGAGCATCAGCTCAGCATTGCCTACGGACGGCCGCCTATCATCCAAGAAGATGTCGCAATAAAGAACATCGAGCAATTTCTCGATAGCCCCAAGACTAGACCAGGCGATATTAGGATGGGTGCACAAGTCACCCTGTGCAAGATACTTACCGAAGCCTATAATGCCTACGGCAGCGACCCAGAGCAGCCGCTTACCGAACCCGATTTTCAGCAACTACGTCTGTTCAACTTCTCAATCGAGCAATGGAGACTTGCGTGGCAAGCAAGATCTGTTGACAGTGTAGCTATCGGCTCCTATCCATCCAAAGGAGTAGTGCTGTACTATCATTTCGCCCGATTTCAACTGAACTCTCTTGCTCTTCGCGCCTTGCCAGCGCCTAGCGCTGCAACTTCAGAGTCTCTTTCCTACGATCGTCGTGAGGCAGCCAATATCGCAATCAGTGCCGCTACGAGTACCCTCACACTCATCTTCGAGGAGCCTGATCTTCGAAAAGCAATGACAGCTGTTCCACTCTTTACACATACCATGGTCGCCTTTAGCGCTACCTTTTTGCTCAAGATGGCGAAGACGTGGGGGGGTATGGCACAAGCGCAATCACCAGAAATAGCGACAGAGCCCGTCGGACTTGGACTCAACTTCAACATCAATCAGGTGCTTTCTCTGTCACGACGGTCCGCCAGCTTCTTAGCAAAAGTTGCCGAAAACTTAAACGAGAAGCATCTCATAAGGCACATCGTCCATGGAATCAATGACCTTTTGAAGCGTCTTGATGTCGTTGGAACACCTTCTGCCTCACTCGCTCACGGTATTCCTTTTTCTAATTCAAGTAGTGCACAACCAATAGAACCAGTCAATGCAACCACCGCACCGGCTTTTGGAGGCACAGATAGTACTACGAACGAGTACAATATGTACGACTTGATCGGCTCGTACGGCTTTGGCTTCGATGAGACATTTTTGGGCCAGGTGGCTTCAACCAATCTCGACTTTTGGCAAACCGAGCCTTTCTGAAGGACTTCATCGATGAGTGGATGGTGGGTCACTAGGACAGGAGTTCTATCGGGTACAATCCACGTTTCACTGTAAAGGGCAATCGAACGGAACCATTTTGCGGCAATCGCCGCCTTCACCGCTAGGAAGTCAATAACGAGCTGCTATTATTTCGTATATCGGATCCATTTGCCAGGATGTTAGACTGAAGCTAACCGGACTTCCATGCTCTCGCGTCGCTCGTTGCAGGTACCCGCGCCTGCATGGCTCTGGAAAACTCTTTTGATTGCTCCAGGTCCACACCTGACCCCAATGAAAGTGAACGCACCCTGGGACTTCACCACTAACCACTTCCCCGCCACCAAACATTATACCAAACCTTTGGACATCAGCTTTATCTCGCTTTGCGACAATATCTGCTTGCGCGGCAACATGATAAATATCCCTCAGTTTATGTCCACAATGGGTCTTCCCGACACGCCGCCTCATTCAGAGCCAAATACACCAGATTCAAGTGCGTGGGGCATGGACGCGACTGAAATCAGTATCGCCACACCAATGAGTATCAGCTCAACGTCGCCAGAATCCGCACCACAAGCTCACACATTTCGTATCCCCGCAAATCTAACACAAGCGGCTGTCGACGCTGATCCGCAACTCAAGCGCCTCCAACAAGATCTCTTGATCTTGACAGGCATCAACGAGAACGAAACTCTCCACTGGCGTCCATCATGGTTCAAGCAGGGGCCGTTCTCCCAGAAGTTCTGGACCCTGCAGAATCCGCCAAATGTGGTCACTGAACGTATCCCGCACTTATACAAAGGACGACAGTATTTTACACGAAGGATAAGAGAAGCAGATGATCCACCACCTCTTTATATCAATAACTGGGATCACTGGACAAGATATTGCGACATGTACGGTATCCCGCATGAGTTTCTCTCAGAGGAGCAAATCGAGCTCATGCGCCTTGGGCTACCGCGGGACAACGAAGGAAAACTATGCGGTAAGCACCCAATCTACAATGCATATACCAGCCTAACATCAACAGCACCGCCAACCCATCCTCTCTATCCGGAACCCCAACCACCAGGCCAAGGTCGCTACATACTCGACCCATCAACCTATGCCACCCACTTGCCCAGGAAATTCCACCGTATCAACCACGACGCCATTATCCCTTCTGAAGTCGAAGTCGTTGTTGTGCATTCTGACGGCGCACTCAAAGTCGAACTTAGGGAGAAATTCTTCATGCATGCGAGCCCGTGGACGCACTATGATGGGTACGGAGGTTATCGACTAGATATGCCGCAGGTTGTGGATGATAGGGCGCCGAAAGAGCAGGGACCAGGGAGGCGGTGGAGTTGGGTGCCGTGGACGAGGGAGCAGGAGGAGAGTTGTAGGCCGTTGCGGATTGATTTGAGATCTTCTGCGAAGCGGAAGGAGGTGGAGGAAACGGGAGAAATGAAGAAGCCGCGTGGAATTCAAGGAAGCTAGACGTAACATAGCCATGAATTACAAGTATCCCTGTACATCTTCAGTATCTTTTACAGTGATGACTTCGTATTTGTGAGGGTATCAAAGCTCTCCTGGCATGTCTATCAGGTTATCCAGGTTGAGCCCCATTACTCCCTCAACACCAGCACACCCCTCTCATACAACCCACTAACCATCCCAATCCCCCTCCCCACATCCCTCGCAAAAGTACTACTGCTGCAAAACTCTTCCCCACTATTTTTATACACCTCCTTCAACCCCTCCTCCTCACTCCATTCAGCCGCCCAACTCGGCGCCGTACACTCACACGCCCTCTTCTCCTCCTCCGTCCCTTTAATATCACAGTTTGCCCTGCCCTGGCTGACTTTCATCAGCTCCGGCGCAAACGGGTGGCCAGCAATGAGCAGTTTCCCATTTGAATCGACAGAAAGATTGTCCGCGCCGGCGGGTGTGCGGATATTCTTTTCGTACTTGAGGCTGTGATCGGCGGGTCTGAAAGTGTAAAAGTACACGCCTGACTTGCTTGACGAAGCGACTGCTACGGTGGTGGAGTTCAGCATCGCGAGGCCGTTGGCGAAGGGGATGTGCGCCAGCGTCTTTGTCTCGTGTGGGTTGTGGATGTCGGTGTACACGACCGAACCTCCTGGGATACCGGCGAAGGTCTCGATCTGGGATAGTAGGGGTGAGATGGCGGCGCGGATGTAGTGGTCATTTGTTATGAGGAGCTGGCCGTCGCCAAGCGAGTGGATGGAGTTAGGTGTGTGGATTAACGGATGCTTAAACGTCAATACATGTTTTGCCGTCGCTTGTTTGACAGAGACCTGGAAGACTTCGATGACGGAGCCGGAAGACCGGGAGTGGTTGACCACGTAGAGGGTTGACGTAGACGTATCGAACTCAATGCCTAGGGGATGAAAGTCCGTGGGTACGTCGTAGTCAGTCAATCCAAGAGGCTTGAGAGCTTCCGAGTCGGGTAGATTGGGCGTGGAGTAGTCGTAGATCCAAATATTTCCGGTATCTGTGTTGTGGCCTTGTTCGCCGGCGGGAGGCAGAAATGTGCCCTGTTGGATGTTTTAGTTGTTACCTTTCGTCGAACACTCTCTGCCTGTTCAACAAAACAGGCTTCTAGAATTTGGCAAGAGAACTTACCATAACAGTATTCCACCGATCGCGCCCAGGATCACAGCTCAAAAACGCAATCCCCATACCCTCTTCAAGCAAGACATCCTCACAATTACGAATCCGATCCTGGAACTTGACCTCATGACTTTGAACATTGTAGATCTTCTGCAATTTTCCTGGCCGATTTGCTACGATAGCTGAAAGCCCAAGGTACCTGTCATACAAGTAGGGCGCTACGATGGCCAGGGCAATAAGATACTAGCAGAATGTGAACATTTAACGCTCGAATTCTGAAGATGCTTTTCTATAACTTACGATTGATCGTCTCGCCATGGTTAGAGAGTGGATTGCGAAATGTTGGCAATGCGAGCTTGAGAAGTGAGGTCGAAGGAAGGAATGTTGCGGAACTGCTGACAAGGGAAGGAGGTGCTGACGGACTCGCGTACTCAAGCGGGGACTATATTTGGGGAAGGGTATCACCGACAACGGTCCGTTGATTAGATCAAGAAAGTTGCTGCTTTTGATTTCAACGATTTTAAGGTACGATACCTAGTATGAAAAATTGTGGTATCCCTTCAGCGACCTCAAGAGCGTTTCGCGTCTTGTGCGGGGTCCTACGGACGCTGAGGTCAAACACACATTTATTCTAAGAGTAATATCTATAGCCTCGCACAAGGCCCAACCTCCTTCGTCCCATACTTCTTAAACAGTCTCTCCGTTTCATCCATCTGCCTTTGCAACAGCGCCGTCGCTTCCGCGGACCTCTTATTCTCTCTCCGCCCCAGCTGCTCCAAATGCGCCTCATCGGGCCCATCTGCGATCCTTACCGTTCTCACATGCGCCCACATCTGAGCCAGAGGAGTATCCTGACAGATGCCCTGCGCACCAAAAGTCTGCACCGCCCTGTCGATCACATCCAGGGCCATGTTGGGCACGAGGATCTTAGCCTGTGCGATTTCAACGAGTGCAGACTTGGCATCGCCGGTATCAATTGCGGCGGCGGCATTGAGCACAATGAGTCGGGCTGCGTCGATTTCAATGCGCGATTTGGCGATCCATTGAAGAATTACTCCTTGTTGGGAAAGGAGCTTGCCGAACGGTTTCTTATGTTCAGCGTTTGCGCGCGTAAGAAGCCAACGGAGGGCTTCTTCTGCCTGCATTTAATCAGCACCATGTGTTGAATAGGTGGGGAAGGAGGGGACGTACAGCTCCGATTGACCGCATCGCGTGATGGATTCGGCCCGGCCCCATGCGACCTTGCATGACCTCGAAACCTCTGCCCTCGCCAAGAACGATGTTTTCTGCTGGTACTCGGACGTCTTTGAAGACGAGGTGCGCGTGACCATGCGGTGCATCATCGTATCCATACACCGAAAGCATACGCTTAATCTCGATTCCAGGCGAATCAGCCGGCACAATGATGATGCTCTGCTGCTTATACTTGTCCGGGTGATTTGGGTCGGTCTTACCAAGGACGATATAGACTTTGCATCTTGGATCCCCAGCACCGCTTATCCACCATTTCTATCGAACATCAGCACCACATCACCATCTCACCTCAGCCTACTCCGGGTAACTTTACGTACCTGTCCATTCAACACGTAGCTGTCGCCATCCCGCTTTATACTCAACTGCACATTCGTCGCGTCACTGCTCGCCGTATCTGGCTCCGTCATGACGTAGCAGCTTCTGATCTCCTGTCTCAACAATGGACCTAGCCACTTTTCCTTATGCATCTCACTTCCATACTTCGCCAACAGCTCCATGTTCCCAGTATCAGGCGCCGCGTTGTTAGTCGCCTCGGACGCTGTGCGTGAGCGCCCGAACTGCTCACACATGAGCCCGTATTCGAGGTTAGTGAACCCTGCGCCTTCCTTGTAGTGGCCTTTGGCGAGGAACATGTTCCACAGACCAAGGCTCTTCGCTTTAGCTTTGAGGTCTTCCATGATAGGAGGGTAACTCCATCGCTGTTCACCAGTGCCGAGTTGGGCAGCGTATATAGGGTCCGCGGGAATGCATTGTTCGTTGACGAATTTCTCGACCTGTCTTATCATCAGTCCACATTTCACTTTCATTCTTCGCTAACATGTGAGCAACTCACAACATCCAATGTCTTCCTCGCGCGCTCGCTGACCAGAGGCCGCACAGCAGCAGGTATTCTCTCGGATGCGGTGACCATTTGTGCTGTATAGCTAGCTGTAGGGTAAGTTCGTGATGAGTGTTGGCGGTCAACCAGGATCAAAGGTGTATATAATCGATGTATCATCTTGTTTATGATTAGACGTCGAGGCGCAGCCTCGGGTCCTGGCAATTGTTGCCCGAAGCTGCGTCGTTGGGGGTGAGTCGCCTACTTCCCCGCAAACCGCCAGGTAAGAGACTCTAACTACAAGTGGCCTCGCGGCTTGGCTTAGTCTTGAACAGAGTCCATGGGAGCCACCACCTCACGCGTTATGAGTTCTACCTCATTGTCCCTTCATCACAGTAAGTACTTTGGTGGTCTAGGCAGGGCTCTGCACTTTCAAATGGCGCTGGATATATCCTAGGCGGCACCAAGGAGCCACCCTGCCGGCGCGCTCGTCAAACACTCACTAAATTTCGATGCCTCGCCAAAAACTTCTCAACACATTCCAAAAACCTCTCCAGCTCATCCTGCGGCGTCCCTAGGATCACTGCCAGACTCCCCCGTTCCGTAGTCCAAAACCCATCCTCCATCATCTCGAACCAGAACAGTCTCCTCAAGTCAGCATCCTCATGACGATCTCTGAAGCTCTTCAGCTCCCTCTTCCCATCCTGCAGAAAGTGGACACCCATGATAGTTCCTAGGCCAGTGACAAGCATCTTCGTACCACGTGTGAGATCATTCAGGCGCTGGCGAAGCTTGTCACCGATAGCGCTAAACTCAGTACATACTTCTGGTGTGAAGACCTGCGAAAGGCCAATATAACCTGCCGACATGGTAAGGGTGTTGTTGTTGAAAGTGCCAGAATGCCCTAGAGCATTTGGCTCTCGCGGATCGTAGACACGCATGATATCTTCTCGCCCACCAAATGCTCCAAACGCAAGGCCTCCGCCAAGGAACTTGCCCAGGGTCGTGATATCGGGTTGCAAGCCCACAAGCTCCTGCAAGCCTCCTGGAGCCAGGCGACTAGTCTGAACCTCGTCTAAGATGAACACAGCTCCGACTTTTCTTGCTGATTCTTGAACCTGATGTAGGAACTCGTGCCCTCCGACGAAACAGGGCCCTCGTCCCTGCAGCCCCTCTATCAAGACGGCTGCCACGTCTTCCGACTCTTCAATCTTTTTCCTAGTGTCTTCAATATCGTTGAATTCAGCGATTATCCAATCATCCCGATCTACGCAGTTCTCCGCCGGTTTGTCATCAGCGAAGGTATAGCAGCCTCCATGGTAACCGCCTGTGAACACAACGACCTTCTTCTTACCAGTGAAGCGCTTCGCGCCCTGAATAGCGTGAATATTCGCTTCAGTCCCGGAGTTGGTAAAGCGGATAAGGTCGAGCTTGTACCGTTTACATATCAGAGCAGCGTGCCTAGCCTCTAGGGTCGTTGTGCCACCTAGATTCAGACCAACATTCTTGATAGTGTCGATCAACGTTTTTTGGATAAGCGGCTGCGAGTGCCCATATAGACCAGCAGTCATCTCGCCCACAAGGTCGGTGTATGTGTGCCCATCTTCATCTGTGACCTGATAGCTTGTCCCACTCTTCAGAAATACGGGGAACGGAGAAGTGTGCAGCAGGCTCCTAGTATTACCACCAGGCAAGCTTTTGGTAGCTTCCTGATGCAGTCTTAAGCTCTTGGAATGCCTCTCTTCGAATCGTAGCTTTGCTGCTTGGAGTGCATCCTCAACTGTGGTATATGCGCTCTTTGCATTGAGCTTGGTTGCCGCGACCGTTGTGGATTCTGGGCTGACGATTGACGGAGTCATTATTGTGAATTCAGGCAAAATAGTACGAGATTCAGGGTTAGCGAAAATCAATAATATGTAAGCAGCTGCGAAAGATCCGGATGGCTATGTGTTGTGAAGTTGAAACAGACGACCCATCGGCCCCGCTACACATTCCAAGCCTTTTTCCGACGGTGTTCAAGCTGTTTCCTGGCAGTTCCCAGCTTCTTCCCGCCGGTTTCCTAGAGCGAGATGTGACCGTGTGAGGCCCGATGAGGCCCACTTATCTCGGTGTTTTTGAAGCACACCTTTGTTCCTAATAACATGCAAACATTCTCATACATGCGAAGGTGTAGACATTCTCCATTGATGACTTGAGACTGGGAGCTCGGCGAAAGCTTACCCGATCTGAAGATGCAAAAGTCGCGCCCCATACCTGCATCATCAAACGCCCCTTCGGCGTCCCCGCTCATGCCCGCGCATCATCCCTCCCGCACAGTCCAAACCTCCACAGTAACAAATCTCTCATGCGCGACATATCGCTTCATACTACCACATCAAGCCTTGGGAGTAATACCTACTTGCCACGTGCCGTACATAAACGCGCCACACGCACACACTTACTTCCTAAACAGGCAAGACTAAGCCCAAACTGGATAATGGTCAACCGTCAAGCTACTGTTGCGGCACATTGCATGAACAATGGTGCGGACCTCGCATGTTTGACAACAGGAACTTGCCATCGGTACTGACTTTGCATCGTAGATTACTAGATGCGGTATGTGAAGAGGGAGGGTGTTGATTGCTGAACCGAGCATTGTCCGTTTTGGTTCTGGGTTTACAGGATTCTGCTCGTGGTGCAGGATGCAGAGCGTGATAATGAGGATATGCTAGCCTCATCAACTGCTTTGCGATTTATTGAAACAGGCCGATGTATCGATAGTAAGCGCATGGTGCGACGTGATGGCGATCTAATGTTGTGGTCAATCTGATGGAAGTTAGGAAAACGTATTGATTCGGCTGAACATATCGAAAGATTTCAGTGGTGATGACCCAAGTAGCAAACCGCTTGCTGGATACCGAACACCGAATACGTATAATCATACAGATCAGAGAGGAGAAACGAAAACCGCCACAATCCAACAAGCTTGAAACTCAGAGTGCGCCCTGTCAGGCGCCCCATCTTAAAGACCTAATCTCAAACGTCTCCACTTCCCGATCACCCGTAGGCATACTTCTACGCCTCCTGCTCGAACCCAGACTGTTGCTCCTCCTACTACTTCGAGATGCACCATACCCGCTGTCTCTTCTACTCGCAACGGGTTGCTCAATGATCTCAACAATGTCTTCCTCGTGCTTCAATTCACGGATGTCATGATCTTCCGAAATATGCTTCACGAGGGCTTTGACATCACCACACACTGTATCGACGGTTCCATACCTTGAGCATATAACGCACGAGTATTGCCCATCAGGACCATCTCGGTGACACTTGACGACGAATCGGTTTGAGACCTGGAAACATCGCTCGTAGCCGTCCTCCTGCTTGAGAATTTCCCAGGCTTTCCCGGACGAGAGGTGTAACGTTTGTTTGCAGTGTGGACAATTTGGTACTGGATCGGATGTTATGCTCGCAGACAGCGGCTGAGTGGCGTGGCGCTGAAGGTCAATAGCGTACAAACAGTATAGGTCATGAGACGCCGACTTCATGCCGTATGAAGTCGGACCAGTCATCGAGGTCGTGTCTGTATCGGTTCTCTCTGGCTTAGGCCTGCCTCGCCATTCGAGCACTGTTGTATTGACTGGGCTGCTACTTCGTACCCGGGAAGACTCACGACGTTTTATTAGAGCTGTTGAAGTTGAGCTTGTACCGGTAGCGGTGACTGGATAGGGTAGTGCATGAATCGGGGCGGAGCGCGCTGTTGGAGAGTGCGTCGATCGAGGAGTGGCTAGAAGCGCTTCTTGTTGCCGCCGTTGCTGGGCCGCTAGAATATCGACAGAGGCCGTTCCTGCTGCTCGTGATGCCGCATTGAGGTTTGACAGTTGATGTGAAATTGGATCGGACGATGTAGGCCCATATAGAAATGTTGTTACAAGCACGTTCTGTAATGTGATGATCTGGGATTGAAGGGCCGTATGCGAAAGCACTGATTCGGGTCCCGTTAGCACGCGATCTTTGAACTAAGACTCTCACATATTAGGTATCCCTGAATACCTTCGCGGAGCAGAGCATTTGTTATTTAGCTCTCGATAGCTCCTCGGAGAAGACCAGGGTTGATCGAAGAGGGTGGAATGACAGTAGGCATGAACAAGCGAGGGGAAGTCGTCCGCTGGTGCAGCAGGGCTCGCCAGATCGTCCCTCACACGAATCTTTGTGGGAGAGTTAAACTTACCATCGCCTACAGCAAACTCAGCACCTAGTGCTTGGTAGCCAATCTCGAACTGTCGTGTGACTGCCGCTTTATCCATCACGAGGGCCTCATCGCTTCCAAGTCTTCCATCATCGATATACTCGATCCTTCTCGACGTAGGATAGCCTTTGGACCGGAGAATTTGTTGATAATCTCTCTTTTCCTTGATTCCCAACGTCTGGTACAAGTCTCTGGTGGCATCGAAGACATCCAGGAGGGTGTAAACGAGCGCTTGGACGATATTCGCAGGATCGACCGGTGGATTCTACTGCAGTTAGCTTATCTTTCTTAGCGTTCGATCAGACACAGATTAGATACTTACGGCGACACCCATTTTCGAAACTTGATTTTGCTTGGCTGCTCTGGAGGTCGACCGGCTCTCAAGAGATAAGAAGGCCCAGACAGCTTAAGAGACAGACGCCCAATTTGGGCAGTCAGCGCAACCCCACGCTCTCTCGCAAATTCTTCGCAGGCACCATAGCGATAATTTCCCACTCAAGCCCTACTCTTTCAACGGCTTCATGTCGGGCAATGCACTTGTATGAGACCAGTACAGCTGGCAGAGCGCAATTGGTGCCTGTGTTAGTCTTGGTTCCCCTGATTGGAGTAGTGGCCGCTACGGCCCGCGCCAGGAACGTCGTCCGCATGACGGTTGACGTCATTGTCAGATCTAGCGCTTTGCGGGGGGGAATTCGACGTATTGCTTGCATGCATAGCCCGCGGGAGATGCGTTGTATACCCTCTTTAGGCGACAAAGACCAGATAGGAGCCGAATTCGGACACTAACAGGCTATGTCATATCTCGAAAAGGTGGACGTGGAGGAACTTGGCCAGACCGGTGGACGCCTCGTGTTGCCGTAATCACGACACGATTTGTGCAACCTGTAAATGGCAAACAGCGGGTTCAGTATCTTGGTTGAGTGACGTCCACATATTCCTTTTGGCTGAGAGGAATATGGATGTGTTGTTGGACCTCCATCATCGAGCCTCCAGTTGGCGCTGGTTAAGCAGGTCCGCACATAGGAGATGGCGCGTAAGGGCCAAAATAGTAGCACTCTTTTTGTTCCAGTGACTATGCGCTCGTGGCAAAGACTTTGGGCGGTAGTAGGTGTGTGACTGCGAGGAAGAATGGCTTACTGCTCACAGCCGTCCCCTGTTACTAGTGTAGCACTAGCCTCTTGGCTGAAGCTTCATCTCTCATTTCCCCTCGCCACAGAAGCTACGAGTACTACGTCGTCCAGATCACAGTCCTTTGCATCTGGAACTCTCGAAGGCATTATTCGAAAGCTGGGGCACACGCCCATGGCAAGAGCATCCATGCCCCATCTCATGCGAGATCACGATGCTGGATAGGATTACTTGAGGCACGACATCACGCTTACATTGATACATTTGTCAGGTTTTGCAGAATTTATTCGTTCGTCTTTGTACAATTCCGACATGAACACAAGTACACTGTCCTACGCCGAAATACATTAGGAAATCTGTCATGACATACTACATCCACTACAACAACCTGAAGAAAGCCCCGGTGACCAGCACCTGGCCATATCTACCATTTTCGACATGAAAAACCCCCTTTCCTGTATATAAGATGAACATGAAATGGATAACAAGCCTGTAGGTCTCACAACTGATACCGTAACGTATTGCCAATCTGTTACACTTCAACCTTCTGGCCTCCTTGCGGTGTGTGTTGCAGGGCCTGGAGTCTGGCGGCCATGGCTTGTTTTGTCGCCTCGTTCTCGTCTCGCTCCTTCTGGATCTCACCGGCGTACTTGCTTCGGGCTCTGATCTGAGGTCCCTTCTTGTGGATGATAAAGACCGGGATGCAGACGACCACGGACAGAGAAAAGAGCACCCATGTTGCGTTCTGGACGCCGAGATTGTTGTACATAGGGCCGGTGTAGAAGGAACAGATACCTGCGAGAACGTCTCGCGAAAAGCCATTACCACCAGTCGCAGAAGCAGCGTATTTCCCTCCGTAAGCAGCAACCATGTAATCGATCGTGGCATAGTAAATGCTCATGTTTGCACACCCGATGAGGACAGCGAAGATGAGTGGGGCGATCCAAGGGATTGGCGGGCCTGTCAACACAAATGCTGAGCCAAAGAGACCAATTGGTAGGAGCAAGACGATGTACTGTAGGAACCACAGGCGACTTTCGGGACTCAGCTCCTTGCCTGCCTTGCGCTGCTGGTTATGTCGTCTGATGACCGGGAAATAAGCAAATCCTGATGCCCAGTAGCCGATGAAGAGCGCGAACAAGGCGAGGCCAAGTTGGCTAGGCGTGAAGTTCCAGGCAGATTCTCTGAAGACATAGCCATAGGACTCCAGGAAGCTGAAGATCAAGGCGTCGCTAAATCCGCTAAGTAGAGACAGAAAGCCGACGATAGGTTCGGTGACCAGCATTTTGTATGGACGGCCCATGATTGCTAGGACCTCACGTGTCTTGATCTTGTCGTTTTCAGTAGGGCCAACGACGTTCGCATTCGGGTTCTGTGCACGTTGCTTCTTTGCCTCACGGTTCAGCATGATCGTTGATCGAGTCTCTGGCACGGTGAACATGTGGACGGACTGGACGACAACGCCAAAAATGAGCTGGATCCAGAAGTTCCAGCGCCAGCCGAGATACTGCTCGATCGGACCGCCGCAAATACCACCGATAACTAGACATACGTTAGCAAATCACTACTAGCTATATACTATCAGGCGACGACATACCAGAGCCGAGACAGCTCCACAAGCTAACCCAAAGCACAGGGAATTGCTGGTCCTCAGGGTCGAACATATCAGCAACCATTCCCAAAGTGACGGAGCCACCAGCCGAGCAGAGACCACCGAGGAGACGTGCGAGCAGAACCTGCCACCAGGCGTTGCTGGCACCGGCGAGGATCTGCCAGGCATTAACGGTACCCAGGGACAGCTGCATAATGAGCTTGCGCCCATACTCCTCGGACCAGGGCGCCCAGAGCTCACAGCCGAACCCGTAAAGGATCAAGAACCAGGCCATGCCAGCTCTGGCATTCGTGAAGTGGTCGTTGCCGAGGTCGTACTCGACATTTAGACGGCCTATCGCATTTGAGTAGACCGCCGCGTTGTAATCTGTTACTTGTTAGCAACACTGAGACATGCATCGAGATAAAATTGAGGACTCACTCATACTCGTCTGGCACAAGGCCACGACGGTCAGGATCCACCATTTCTTCTTGGTGGAGAACATATATGCCGTATGTTCGACGGCGTTTGCCTCATTGAGGACCAAAGGGGCGGGAGGACTCTGGCTATTTGTGGGAACCATCTCGATTCCCTCTGTGGCCGCTTTTTGGGTAGTAGAGGCATCACTGGCCTCACTATGCCTTGATTTGGCCATAGTTCTAATATAAAATCAGTAAAAGCAAAACCTTCATATGTGTTGGCTTGGAATACTTACATTTATGTAGTGTGAATATTTGTTTGGGGTTTGGAAGTGTTATGCTGAAGTGGTTTCAAAGTAGTAGACTGTAGTTGTGAAGAAGAAAGGCAGTGCAGGAGGAAGCGGGAGATATTAAATAGTTCTATCACGATGAGAAAATGGAACTAAATCAACCAAATTTCTTCGAATCTGAAGCACACCACCAATAAAACATGGTATAATAGCTACATCTTCATAATCAGTGATGTGGTGTCCCAAAAAAATAAGCTCTGGCCGGCCCGCTCCTGAACCATGGTCCACCAAGTCAATCCCCCGCACAAAACCTTATACCTCTGGACGATGTGCTAAACATTAACAGAGTTCTCGGTCATTGTTTTGACTTTCTTATTGATAATACTGCGAAGTCCACTAGGCACCTGTATTCTATTTTTCTATTTTTGCGAACAATGCTCCGAAGTCCATAAGGCTCCTATTTCGTATCTCCTTAAAGCCTCCATATCAACACCGTAGAACATCAGGCATAGCCATACTAGTAGAGTAGCAGTCATTATACATTCATCATGCCGAATACATGACACGCTGAAACAGTCAATACTAGCGTTCCAAGGTTCCGAAGCGTTCCCCAGCATTCCCCGGCATTCCCCAGCTTTCTTGTTGCGCACGTTTGCAATACAACCAGCCCCCTATTGGTTTAGTATCAAGATATTCCCGTGGTACATGTGCGTTGCTTTGCATAGTCACGATCCACCGAGCCTTAGTCCCAACCCACAAGGTCATGTCGCGCTGAGTTACTCCTAGGTCTATTAAGAACAAATCAGATTCTTGACTTTAGGCAATTGAAGACCTCCTATTGGAGTGCGAACACCGTGTACACATACCTGCACCCAATCAAATGCACCCTCCTCCCTCTCAATTCCATCATCCTGCTCCCACTCCCACTCCTCCCGTGCCCATGGCCTTAGTGGCATCCAGGACCTCCCTGTCTTGTCTTCGAACTCCCTTTTCAAGACTTGAAAGTGCGCTTCGAGTTCAGATCTCAGTTGCATAATGGCTGTCTCCTCCTCTTCTCGTTGTGCGAGTGTATGGATGCCCACTATGTTTCCAAGCGGGCTATCCAATGACGGCGAAGTACAATCAACTGTTCTGGTTGAATGATGGTTGGGCTCGTTGACGTAGATCGACTTGAATATTTCTAGAATGTTGACGTAGATCGACTTGAACATTTCTAGTAGCGATGGTGAACTCGTGTGCGCGAGAACAAACTCCTCGTGGTGGTGGTGCATCGTACGTCGTATCGCGGGCTTCCCCCTCTGTATGCGGACTTCGCGTTCGAGGTGAGCGGTCGCTGTGCCTTGCTCGGAGTCTAACGGTTCTTGCGGAGAGGGCAGTTGCATCGCCATGGTTCCTTCTACCACTTGGATACTTCACTAGTCTCTTCAGAGCTTAAGAAGGGCGGCGAACGTATTTATGTACTGGGTAAACGTATGTTGCGACGTCACAAGCAAACTGTGACAAAGTGTCTTTCACGTAGTCAATGGAGTTTGCTAGAGTAACAACGATGCGCGTTTGTTTGGACAGCGGCTGGAAGTTCCCAGTATGCAGGGGATGTTCACGACGACAATGATGTTTTACATGCTTGCATTTCATTTTGATATACCACTTTCTATATGCATCGTCAAACTCCCTCTCTACATGGGACCGAGCCTCATAGTACTCTGTATCTTTAGCGACAATTGCCACCGTTGAGAAAGCAGAACAAATGCCTAGATCACAAGCATGTTGAAAATGGCCACAACCTGACCATCGAGCAAACTGATATCCGAAAGCAAGGACCATATGGACCCGGAGTGTAGGTACCGGTTAACGTCGGTATCAACGATAGCACATTATGCTCTTCGAGGGCGAAAGTAATCGAGAAATATTCAACGTCGGTATCGAAAAGCCGTGTCGCATGTGTCCGTCAAAACGACGGGCTCGGTGCCTATCCTCGAACATCGACTGAAAGCAGGCAAGGGCCTCATTTCGAGCAACCGAGAGGTGCTTAGGGACTTGTTGACGTCGTCAGCGCTAATTTAACAATTCAAAGCTCTCTACGCACTTACTTCTCACTCTGAGCCATTAGTCTCGTGGAAAGAGAGCCTCTGCTCAGCCTCCCACCACTGCTCATGAGCGGACGAGACCTTCTGAAGATACCGGTTGATCTCATCCTCCGACATGGCCATGAGTTCCCGCCTCGTTGCACGCTTGGCCAGATCAAGATCATCTTCCATGATAATCACCATTCTAGTCTTAATCCAATGTCCGTGATTCCCATGCGGGCGTTTGCTCGTTGTGGTTGGAGCAGGTGAAACGGACTGACTGGGAGGCTTGACAGTGCACTCGCTCAGCATCTCCTCTTGAAGCTTTAGTCCCTAGATGATTTAGCAAATGTATGAGTACGTTCAAAAGAGTTGGTTTTACCTGCTCCGGGCTGTCCACACCCAGCTCAGTGGTAGCCATCTCCCAGGCTAATGCCTCGTCATTGTTTTTGTCCTCCTCGTTGACGATGGCTTCGGCAGCTGACAGGGTCAACACGCCTCGTGGAGTCCTGTCATGATAACATATATGCGGCTCGTAACTCTTTGCAGCAGGGTCTAGACGCTGGCCAGATGGGTTAACAGTCGATTTGGCAGTCTTCCTCAAATGGGGCGGAATCGATTTGATAGGCGCCTTCTGAAGGTCCTCCGCTAGAGCCTTCTCTAGCGGAGCCGCCCAAGAAGGTACAGCGCTCATCGCTGAACCGTTCGTGGCATTGGAAGTCTGTGGGTGGTGCTGACTTAGTGGATCGATAGGATGCTCCTCCATCTTGCCTTTAGCGGGAGCAGCTCCCCGAACAGTCGGGCTCATGGAGGGCGTGATAGGAGCAACGTTGGGAAGATCGGTTAGTTTCATCCTTGATGCGACTGAGCTCATGGGCGGCGGGGAACTGACTTCTGCGACGAGATGGCGAGGAAGTCTTGTGGCGCGAGGAATCTGGGTCGGCCAAGATCCGAGACCTGAGCGGGCTGAAGTCACTCCGTTCACGGCTGGTGAAGGTGAAGCGGACTTCAGGCTCGCGGCAATATCAGCAGGAACATGGTATATGCCCATTTCCTTCTTGTACGCCGCGGCCCTCGAATCCTCGTACGAATCTCGATTGAAGCGCTGATCTGGGAGGTCGCCCGGCCTTGCCACAGAGTCAGGATCAGGTTTCCAGTTCTCTGCCTCCGGTGGCGGCGGCGGAAAGGATTCCCAGGAAAAGTCAGTGGCGGTGTCTGAAATGTCGTCAGCATACATGCTGTGAGTGAACGAATGAAGGGATAGTCTGGAAGTGAATCGTATGGGCCCTGGAGCTTCTGCACTGTATGGAGGTAACTCAAAAGTGAGGCCGTCGGGAAGTTGCACAGGACGAGCTCGACGGCAAACGAAATCAAATGAGCGACATACCTGGCTTCTTAGGAAGAATATGGGGCATCTTGACAGCGATCTGCGCGTCGCTCTATAGAAGATATTTTCCTTGCGTGTTTGGAGCGGGGTTGTAGTAGATGTGACCGATACTGAGCTCAGGCTGAGGACAGGATGGTTGTGGTGTCGACGAGGTGAAGGCGCCTTCCTAACCTGACGACCCAAGCCGTTGCTACGTGACAGTGAGGTGGGTGACCATGACGTCAAGCTTCTGAGATCAGAAATTGAAGGATAGTTCAAACAAGAAGCTAAAGAGAAAGGCAGGGAGATGAACTGTTGAGGTTTTGTGTGAAGTTGAGAAGAGTAGTGGAAGGCGCTCAAGAGACGGTGAACGAAAGAGCACCCACACCGCATCAGACGCTGCCATGAGGTTAGTCGTGCGGTTCAAGATACCAACCCTGCCCTCCATTGACGATAAGATACTATGAAACAAAATGGAGGAATAACCACAACACCAGTAATGTGTTGGTAGACTGAGCGGTGTTGGGGAGTTGGATGAGCTCAACACCCACAATCTATTCGCTGGTTGCGCAGATGAAATGCACTCTATCAGAGAAATAAATGATAGCCTGCTACTCATGTCAAGAGGTCAGTTTGGGTTGGAATTGACACAGTAGTAATTGTAGCTGGAGAATTGGACGCCGGAACATGTCGAATACTGTGTGCATGCGGTGATAGGCGGCCTCGACCCTAAAATACGTCCTGATTCGATTGAATACATCATGCAAAGAACCTCCATATTTCTTCGACGTATGTCTGTGTCGTTGATATCATCGCACTGGCTGAGATTCGTTACCGACGACTGCGTGAGACTGGAAGCGATCATGCGCTAACCAAATTGACACGTGAGAGCGCGACAATTGCGGAGATCGCTTTCTCTCACCTCCCCACACCCGTAGTTCTCGCTCAAATACGTAGTTCGTATATATACCGCTCACTCAACTAATTCTACATTTGCTTATGAGTTGCGCTCTCTTTTCCGTGTCGCCGTGCGCCTAACCAGGCTGCAGCCTTCAAAGTCAGACGAGTCGGCATTACTCGCCCATCGTGAAAGCACGAACCGAGTGAAAGAGTCGGAATTAGAATTCCCGATCGCCTCATTTCACCTCACTGCGCTCTCCGTCTTTTGTCTTTGCGAGTAATCACGCCTTCGGCTTTACCTGCCGCTCGTAACAGCAGTCGCCCCTTCCAATAACTCACCGCGCTCGATCACCTTTCCCAATTTGACTCAACCGCACCCAAATCATTCTCGCTCTAATCGCAAAGATCTTGGATTACTTCTCCGATATGGCTAAGCGCACGTATTCGCAACGCGAGAAGCGGCAAAAAACCTACGGACAACAGAGCTTCTCCGCACAGGACGAAAGTCGAAAGCGACATAAGACCCACGATGCGGATGAGTTGCGTTTACCCCCATCCCCGCCCCCAAGCCGAGGTGAGAAGACATCGTCGTTGTTGAAGAAGAGTCTGAAGGTGTTTGGCGGGCCTATCTCCATACCTGAGGATGACATGGTCGTCGATGCTGTGCCGAAGAGCAAGAATCGACTTCCAGTCTTTGACAAGGTTCTCAATGCGCGGTTTCAACCTGTGAAGCCAAAGCAACAAAACATCTACGGAAGCCGGGAGGACTTTGCAGAGACGATGAAGAGCGGGAAAACTTGGAAGCAGAGTGACCCCAAGACGAGGAACAGTCATTTGCCAACACCGCCTGCAGAAGTCCAGAAGCAAGCCTATCAGGAGGCTCGTAGAGCTCAGACGTTACCAAAGCCTAATAACCTTGCGGTCAATCACGCACCTAAAGGTCACAATGTACCCCTCACACCATCGAAGACACCGCAGCACTTCGACAATGCCAGCACTAACAAGCGACCAAAAGAGCCATACAAGCCAAAAGCCTACCAAGCAGAGAAGAACCCCGCGCCACGCAGTGACCTCTTCGGTGATCGTCTGTCGAAGAACTCGCAAGAGTCCAAACTGTAAGCCTCCCTCCCTTCCCCAACCCTTACATACCCCCATCCCTAACAAAACAGCTGGTCCGCAAACCAAACCACTTCCCCCTTCCTCCGCCTCCCCGGCGAGATACGAAACGCCATCTACTCGTACGCTCTCGGCAACAACACCATCAACATCGGCTTCGAAACTTACCGCACAACCTACGCATCCAACCAGCCCTGCTCCGTCGACCCAGTCTTCAAATACCACTGCACCGTCTTCAATCCGGGCCGCACGAATCCTTTCAGACCAACACGTCAACCCCACGTTCGCATCTCTAGTGGCTTCACGCTGCTGAATAGCGTCTGCCGCCAGCTGTATCTCGAGACGGCCGTCCTGCCGTATAAACTGAATCTGTTAGCGTTTGGCAGCTATAATGTCATGTTTAACTTCTTGGTTGCGGAGGAGAGGTTGACGAGGAATCAGTTAGATGTGATTACAATGGTGGTGCTGCCGGATGGGCTGCCGGGGGCTAATGTGCTGGGCCTGCTACGAAACTTGGAGAGAGTGTTTTTGGGTGTTGGGCTGGAGGGGAGGCGGAAAGGGTGGTATTTTGTTGAGCGGAGGGAGGGCGAGGAGCCGAGGTTGGTGGATGATCAGTATCTGGCTTATTGAGTTGAGTTGAGAAGGAAAGAGGAAGGTCGGCGTACGGTATATAAGGAGGAATATCAAGCAGCACGTATGGACCTGCAACATGGGCTGCCCATTGATTGCAGGCGGGCGTTTCAAGGATATCAACATTTATCTAGCGTCAGCTTTCCGGATTTTCGATTGTAGCAGCATGATACCCCAGCCTTCAAGGTGGCAGCTTGGCGTATCATTCTTCACATCATAGCTACCTGGTAGTAGCACATGAATAATCAAACAGTCAACTAAATTGTCCTCTAAAATCTCTTGAAACATAACAGCTGAGATGGGTTTTCAACAATCCACATATACATCGTCCTAATCGCTCATTCACATCATCCATCATCCATCATCATGACAATCATATACCCTCACCAACATTAACCTATTTCATACCACCAACAACACCCTATTTCATAAACAACACCGTATCCTTCGGCCCCCTCTTCTTCCCCTCCCAACTCCCCCTCTTCCACCTCGAATAAATCTCCCACCCCACCACAATAATAATCGGAATCCCCACCATGATGGCCGTAATCCGCCGCGCAGCAGGCTTGTACTTGGCCGGCAGCTTCATGTCTATCGTCGGCTCAATCACCCGGCTGTTGGCATTGTGTCGCGACCGCGCATACGGCGGGTAGCGCTCGGAATGAGGAGGAGGAGGAGGAGGAGGAGGCGGTGGGGGGCGCGGGCCTGCTGGCGCGGGGCGCGCGAAGGTTAGGTGCGGTTTTTGCAGGATGTGCGGGGAGGGGGCGCGGGTGGGTTCGCGGGGGAGGGGGATGGTTGTTGTGCGTTGGTGAGGGGGGGATGATGGAGGCGGTTGTGAAGCGGCGGCGGCGGCGGGGGTTGTAGTGGTGGGTGGTGTTTGAGATGGAGGGGCGGGTGTAGGTGGTATCGCTGTGGGTCTTGTGGGCGCTGCTGCTACGTGAGGTTTCTCTGCCGGTATTGGGGTACTGCTTGTCGGTGTGGCAGGGGTTGGTTGTGAGGGTAATGTCTTTGGCGCTGGCGCTGGCGATGGTGAGGCCTGAGGTTTTGAAGCAACCGCCTTGTCTACACTTGGGCTTGCGCGCTCTATTGTCGGCGGTGTAGCGGGCGCCGCAGCCGAGGATTTCAACGTCCCGGTAGCCCGGACCTTTTCTAATATCTTGCTCGTGGTGGGTGTGATGGGCGTAGCTTGTGTTGGTGTTGTGATTGCCTTGGGCGCATCCTCCTTCTTCTTCACAGCCGCCTTCGTACTCTTCGCTACTGTCTTCTTCTTTGCCTCTGCATCTTTCGGCTTAGGAACCGCCTTTGTAGAAACCTTCACTGCCGCCGTCTTCTTCGCCTCTGCCACTACTGGTGTTGTCTCCGCATCCTCGGCAATAACTTTCTTGGGGCGTCCGCGCTTCTTAACCGCTGGAGGTTCGACCGTCGTCGCTGTGGACATTGTGGCGAGCCAATTGACTCCTGGGTTGCTGGAATAGTGATTAGGGAAGAATAGGATGACTGGTTTATTGCGACGCGGAAAAGGAGGCCCAAACGCGTCGAGGATCACTAGGTCGTCAGTCGGAAATTCTGGGCGAGTAGGCGAAGATGGAAATTGATGCAGGGATCCGCGTGGATCGGGTCAGGGGTTATCGATAAACATGGTCATGTGCCAACGTGTGGTGTTCGAACACGCTCAAACCTGTCTAGATTGCTTGTTCGAAGCTTGAGTTGCTTTTGATATTTAAATGGCAGTGCCTTGGGACTTTGACTCGAGTCAATCGCTGTCTTCGTTAACTTTACTTATGAAATGTTCCACCGACACTGTTGGCAAGGAATTTATGTTCATGTGTGTTTCTGGTTTTGACCATGAAAGAGGGTATGTGTGATGCATCACCACCTCTTATATTCCACTCTATTCTACTTCTTGTGTAAAAAAATTCCTGTATGCAGGTGTTGCACTAGCAACTACCCGATCTAGTCTGCCACCGAACCTTACTTCCCGTCACTCATCCCAGGCCATTCCATCATACAAATCATTTCTATACCAGAATCTCAATACTCCATCTAGTGTGCAAACAGCTGTCATCCAGCTCTTACCGTCCCAATGCGAAGGTATACTGTATAAGAAGAAGAACATAGGAAAGAAATATATGCACAAAGAAAGAAGAAGAATGTGTATAGAAAGGATACAGGGTAAAGCGAGTGAGAGTGACTTTCACCCCACCGAACCCTCACGAGCCATTGATTTGAAACTCTTTCTCCTTAGCAGCATACCCCTTGTACCTGAATGATCAGGCATGAAGCCAAGACTTGAGCCGTTGCCACTGCCGCGTCTGCTGCCAGGCCTGCTGTTCAAATCTGGCCCTGCTTGGGGAGCTGCTGACGTCTCCCTCTGCTCTGATAACAGAGCATCAGGGCTGGTTTCCGGCGTGACGGATCCAGACGGATGGAACAGTCGCTTATAGCGCCGCTCTGGTGAGCTTGGAGGATTGGCAGTTGTGGAGGTCATGGTCAAGTTGAGTAATGTGCCAGTGCGGAGGTCGTCGGCGGTCGTAACGGCAGGTGTGGTACGTTGCGGGGCCGACATGATGGGTGTGAGGTGTATTGATGGCCATAGGCTGGGCCCTTGAAAGTTAGGCGATGTAGGAGGCGAAGGAGATGAAAGGACATCTGTTGTGTCTGAATCTGGATCTGCGAAATAATCTCGGTCGGATGAGTCATTGGCAGAGGAAGACACGACATCTAGGGCGGTTTCATCAACAGTTAAGGCACCAGACGATCTAGGCTTCGAGGCGTTTGCTTTGTGCGTTTGCTTGGGCATGGAGATCTGTTGAGATGGGATCATCAGGGAAGCCCTTGACATAAACGGGGTTGTTGGCGCCGATTTCCGAAAAACTGGACTGGATGGCTCGGTTTTGGGCTCGAGACGGCTACTTTTATGTCCCGGTCTTATTTGATGCGCCTGCCAATGGTCAATGCCCTCAGATATGGGTCTGCCAAGGTTATTGAGACGTAGGTCTACTGGGCTCGTTGTGAAGACAACCCGCGCCCTCAGTTTCTGGATCGTATCGTCCAAAGCAAGCTCGATCGCCACATGATTCTGTATCCTGGACAGTCTTGGCCACGTGGCTCGTTGTCCAGTGAGCATGCACCCAATCATATACTCAACGGTGGGATTACTCAGAACTCTAGGGAAATCTGCGTACGAAATCCTTGGAAAGATGTTTATATCGCCAGAATAGCGTTGGCTAAGGACGGACCTCGCCTTGGTCACAATATTGGGTAGAAGGCCCAAATCGGCTAACCCCTGCAGGCGGTGCAGTATTTCTCCCCTAGCAAGGCTAGTTGCTGTGCTCATCCAACTGGGTCCGGCAGTTTTTGCGGCGCTGTCATGTGCCTCGGCGGCCATGATCTCCTCTTCTTTTGCGAGGAAGGGTACCACATGCGGGTTGACTTGGGAGACAATGAAGTGGTTGACGTTGAAAAGTTCGGCAAGGCGCGTCATCGGCAAGTCGTTATCTACGGAGCCGTCGATCCAGGTTGTGTCAGGACTTGGATCCCAAGGCACTTCTCTGCCAGTCTTTGGGTCTTTGGCAAGAAGCGACGCCTTCTTGTAGACTAGTGGGACGGAGCATGAGGTACATCTACAGGAGATTAACATTCAAATATCCATGAAACACGCTGATGGAGACTTACACTGCTGACCAAATCATGACATTAGGCGCCGTGATGTAGTTCAGAAGTCTTGGCAGCTCATAGAGGGAGGAGGTCGATACGGGTATGTTCAAAATGCGCCGGGTCCGATTGTATGCTTCCTGGAAAGTAATGTCCCCTAGTAGTCCTCGCATGACTCTCATCAGATGAGATATATCAAATAAAACACCTGACTTCAATAGGCGCACTGCTTTGTGAATCACAGTGTCCGATTCGCCAGGTTTGTCGAACACATTCAGATCTCCATGGCAAAACTCGTGCATTACGTCCGGGATTTCTTCGTCGGTTTTCGTGCACAAAACGGCAGAGACAATACTCCCGGCAGATGCTCCAGATATGATGCGCGGGAGCAGATGGGCGTCCCAGAGGCATTTTACGACGCCAATGTGGTTCATGCCAAAGGTCCCGCCTCCAGACAGGAGCAATGCGCTACGGCCAAACGACTGACGTGCTTGAAGTAGCTGCTCGACAAGGCGGCGTGGCTCGACTGGACACTGGTCTCCTTGCTTAGCCGATACGTCCAACAAAGCTGCCATGGTCTGCTGCGCCGAGTCGATGTATCTCTCGATCAGCCTCTTGGTGCCGATATGCGAGTGCTTGTACAAGCGCAAGTCGCCCATGTCGCCCAATCCGCGTGTAAGCGTGGTGCGTATCAGAAAAAGCATCCTCCTCACATCGCAATTCAGGCGCGCATCGTCCAGCTCTCTCAATCGGGCAGCGACCAGCGCGGCGTCGTACTCGGGTGAGTCATGTTCCTCTTTCCAGGTTTCGTTTCCCTCCAGGATGTCCAACTCGGTCGCTGCGGCTCTCCATTCGTGGTAGGTTTCGGCCTGCAGGTGCTCTCGTTAGCATGTGAAAGTAGCACCACCAATGTGGAAGACCCACGTCTTTCATGCGCAGGTACAGGATTTGTCTGCGCTCTGCTTCGGCTGCAGCCGCACCTGTATCAGGCACATTGTAGCTGCCAATGGCGCTGCCTAGCGTCCCTGTTGGGTCTCGCACCAGCTGGACGAGAGGCCTGAGGAACCCGCCATGACTCTTGCTCTTCCTGACGGCTTTCGGGGCACTCCTCTGCCCTCCTCCGCCCGTGTGCAGCCGCGTGCTGCCTCCTGCAAAAACAGTGTCGGACAGCAGGGTCATGGAGAAGGAGTGCACGCCATGCGCTGCTGCTGTGAAGGCTGAACTGGCCGGTAGTCGAGGAAGGACCGGCAGTCTGAATCGAGAGCGCGGAAGCAGACTACCGCGATAGCGATATAGCTGATAGTCGGTTTCTCCGGAAGTTCAAGTGCGAAGAAGCGGTTCGTAGTATAATGATGTGGTCGTCCTCGAAGACGCGGTGTAGGCGTGGTGGAGCTACGTCGAGTACAGGTAGGTGACCGTGGTCATGCGCTGGTTGCTGCACGAGTCGCGGAGGATGCGCCGCGGAAGTCGTTCCGTCCAGTTCTTCGCGACGAAAACAGTCGTTCAGCCGCGACGGCGCGGAGGAGGGCATTGAGGCCTCAAGTACCTGCTGCCAGCGCGAGAGCAGGGATGAATGAAATTTGGCACATGAACGTGGGACACCGTCATAGTCGTATCGATAGCACCGGGACCTGCAGCAAAAAGCGGCGGCTTACCGCACACTCCATTATGGAAGCCCGGGCTGCGATGCCGTCCTTCTGGCCCACTAACACTATTGGCAACGTGCAAAATCGCAGTCCTATCTCAAACTTCTTGGACATGTTTATGCGCACGATGGAAGGCACACAGGTCGTGTCTGGCTCCGCGGGGCTACTGAGCATAGTCTGGTCGCCACACGCTTCTTCCTCCCACCCACTCCGCAAATCGCAGGGATCAAACTCTGGAGAACGTGGGGTTGCACGCGAGTTATCCTTTCCTCATTTGTCGTCATCTTTTGACATTTTTCGTTCACGAGGCCCACTTGCATGAGACAAGCGCGAGTTCAGGGAAGCTTGTGGTTGTCATCTGGACGCAATGCTTAGACTATGGCGCCTCTTCACATGTCAGTCTTATTGAGTCAGCCAGCCTGATTCTTACACAACACGCGACAGAAGAGAGCAATCGGACTAGCTTGATTGGAAACTGTAAATCGCCGTGAGGCCTCAATTCCATGCCACCAACTCCGTAGTCATATGGCAACTCCTACCATAACACCAAACCCAATAATAGGACCGAAAGCTATTTTGGCGCACCTTCCTCCCTCTTCACGCGAAAGAAAGCCAGCTTAGCAAAGCGCCCTAAACTCGTCCAGAAATGGCGACCAGCAGGATGATCCATGATCCTCTCCAGCAACCTCACCACCGCCAGCCGCACATCTTGTCTCGGGTGGAAAAGCCCCAGACTCAGGTAGAAAAGTCCAGCATTGGTCTCTGGTATAACGCAGAGCAGCTGGAGAATGGTGTCATACTGCAACTGCGGACTAGGCCTCCGTTCGGGATCGTTCGCGAGGGTGAGTGACTGCGACATCGCCGAGAGATCTGTAGAGGATGCATTGGTACTCTCGCTCGGTAGTCCAGCCTCCTCCACACAGCGTGAGAGTGCAAGATAAATCGCCGCACTCTGATCATGTGTAAGTTTTAAGCACCTCAGCTTATCATGCTGGTGATTCAAGTCGATCCCTCGCACGGGTCGCTTATTCCAATATCTTGCGAGATCTTGAACGCAGCTGTAGTAGCTCCTCGTATTCCGCCAGCCCTCAATGCGATGCACGTTCGCAGCGAGTTCGCGAAGCCGAGACCCTTCATCTGGCCACACGTATCCGTGTCCAAAGACACCGTAGGAGCCCGCATCGGTGTCGTGTGCGCCAATGTACAATGCTGATGCGCCGTAAACGGTTTCCTCAAAGGCAGCAGCGATACGCGTAAACTTCAGAACCCAGGAGCGCCATTTCGCTCGAATAGCGTTTTCACCGTGCCGGTTTGCGATGCTTTGGAGGAGGCTCTCCATGAATACGTTGTCGCCTGTTGCGTCCACGCCGCCTTTGCTGTCAGAGCTCATCTGCAGACCGCCGATGCCATTCACAGGTAGGCTTTGTTGTTGGAAGAAGAGCGAGCCCTCTGTTGGCGAGGCGGCTTCGATGCGGTTGCTGATCTTCATGCGCCCGGTTGGAAGGTCACATAGCAGGTCCCACCATTCTGGTTTGTAAGAGAAAGCGGGATTGGTGACACCGGCGATGAAGCCAGGGACTTTGAGCAGATCGTCAACTTTTGTGAGATCAGTGTAGGGGAAGGCGTGCCGCACGAAGCCACGAAGGACTCCGCCAGATGCGAGAGCACATGCTGCAAGCACAGCTTCGGCGACTTCACCCGAGGGTCGATTGTGTCCAATGAATATGATACGCTTCTGTGTCAAGAGTGCGTTGACGAGAACAATGATGGGGTGAGTGAATGCACCACTGGTTGTGAGATGTGGGTGCAGTGCGAATGGCTGAGGTTGTGTCGAATGGGGCGTGGAAAAGGTCTGAATGAGCTTGATCAGAGAAAAGTCACCCACAGTCTCTGGACCGAGGGCCGTCGGGACTTTGACGGGCACTGGAATACCATTGTAGTTGATCTTCGACTCGAATTCGTGAGTATCTCGAGGGAGCGCGTATGTCTTTTGTTTCGCCTGAGGATCGGAAGAGGTCTCTAACGAGTCTCGCGTGGCATCAAGCTTCTTGCGTTGCCTGACCATAAGTTCAAACTTCTCGATGAACATATCTTTGGCATCGCTAGCGCCTAACACGAAGTTCTCCAGGCTTGAGAGTCTTGGTAATAGCGATAGATCCATGGCGTTAAGAGCGTTATATAGCGATGCCAGCGTCTCAATGACTGGCGCTCTAAAGTACTCCTCGAGGGCTAGTAGTAAGAGCGGCTTGTAGATGTGCAGGAAAGAGTGCCGCGTGCAGATTGCCATGGCTTTGACAATTGCGCCTCTGTCTTATGTCAGCGTCAGGGGAAGCCATCTGAGAAGGACATCCTACCTCTTCACTGTGTTGTCCTGCTTCGTGTTCACTAAATTCAGGACGTACACCAACGGAGGTCCATCAGGATCCTGCTCGTCCTCGCTTTCAGTGTCGTCATCCCCTTCAGAATCCTCCTCGCCGTCCTCCCCTTCAGCACCCGCCGTTGCATCGTCGTCGTCGTCATTCAATCCTTCTTTCCGCCGCTTGCGCTTCCGCCTGCGCTCTCTCCTCGCTTCTCTCTCTTCTTCTTCGGCTGTGGTGTCCTTGTGTAAGAAAAAGATGGTCCAGTCCTGACTACGCACGTGTGCTTGATCTGGAAGCATAAGCTCCGCCAGCATGGTCTCGTCTCCACTGATAGCTGCCGGGTACTGGTGTTCCATGACCGACCCGCGGTCAATGTCGAATGATGCCACCAATATGTACTCGACATGGTTCTCGATCGCATCGGCGGGGTATTGTGATCGCAGCCTCATGCCAGCTTTCGAACGGACACCGCTGAGGGAGCTTGAGGAGTGCTGGGAGGAATCGCGTGACGAGCGTACTGAATCTTCATCGTCCCCTTCCTGAACCATGGGTGGCTGCGGGGTCCGGCCTTTCTTATCAATGCGGATGGATCTCGACGAGGGCGATCTCGAGGGCGGGAAGGAGGAGAAGGAGTGTTGTCGCTGCAGCGAGACTGCCGGCTGCGACGCAGCAGGACCAGTTGGCCGCTGGGCAATTACCTCTGCCATGGGTGTTTCCATGTGCTCAATGGGCTCGCCGATGCCAGCATCATGCATCTGCGGGAGCCGGCACTAGGAACCCCGCCAGGGGTGATGTTCTGAAACCGCGATCACGCAGGGCTGGCAGCGATGCGATTCGGGCAAGTTGGCCACGGTGCCGCAGATGGTCTGACAGTTCAGCGAAGAGGTCAGCCACACTGAATCTGTCTCGCATAGATTATTGCCTTTGCGGCGCGTGCATGTCAACACACAGTGTGGACCCTGAGGGAGCTTATCGATAGCGGAGGTCAAGGGTGTTTGACCTGTTTGCAGCGCGGTTGCTGGGGAGAAGGCGCGAACGTCAACACCCGCTAAACACGCGCCATCATCACGAGTAGAGGCGCAATCATCGATACAGATTCAATACAGAACACAGTACATTATGGTATGTCCCTCTCATATGTACATGTCTCGCCCTAGCTAATGTTCTCCAGTCGACAACACCAACGCCATACAAGCCCTCCCCACTCTCCTTCAACAGCCCGCGACAGTCGCCCTTCCGCAGGCCTGGTTCGATCAGGGAAGGCTCGCCGTCAACAGTGCGCCCCTTGACGCCAAACAGCTCTCCTCTCAAGCCGAAAGAGACGCCAACGACACCCTCACAAGCTACCCTCCGCCAATCTACAACCAGCAATGCCTCGCAAAACCCACCGTCATGGCTGAACACGCGTGGCACCGCAACAACACCAGAGCCGCTCAGCTCACCAACCCGAAATATCCCCTCTCCAACGCGAAACGTATCTAGTTCTACACAACATACTGTACGACCACTGAACACAGCATCCATTGCTGCCAAGTTTGATGGTGGGAGGGACCATACACCACCACCTCTTTCCATTCAAAAGTCAGCACCAGTCGAGAAGCCAGTGTTAGTTGAGAGGCCCGCAGAGCGTCTGGCGACTCGACCAGCTCCACTGACACGCGGCGTGTCGAGCGATGCGCTGTCTAAGCTTCCGCCTCCGCTCCTTCACAGCATGCGCGAGTCGTTCAGCGTCATGGACCGCGACAATGACGGCAGTGTAAATGCTTCCGATGTCGCAGACATGCTGTCCCAGCTCGGTCTCTCTGCCACGCCCTCCCAGCTCTCTGCCTACTTCCACGGCGCACAGTCAATCAATCTAGCAACCTACCTAAACACTCTCTCAGACTTGCTCAGTGGCTTATCACATACAAACGAGCTCAGCGCGGCATTTGAAGCGTTTGATGATGGCGATGACGGACAAATTGATCTTGCAGAGTTGAAGGACGCCTTGCTGCATACTGCACCAGAACCAGGAGAGAAGAAGTTGACTGAGCGTGAGATCGACATGGTCGTCGAGGGCTTCAGCGGGCGGAGGGCGTTTGGAAAGGGCGGCAAGAGTCTTGGGAGGGGAGAGGTATTTCGGTATCAAGAGTTTATGTCAAATTTGACAGGTGGCGGGAATGGGGAGAATGGTGGAGGAGCTGTCGCGCCCGCGTAGGATCCCGTCGTATGTGAGAAGACTTACAGGGCACAAAGTGTGGAAATTTAGAGTATCGAGAAGTCATTAGCATGTTTATTTATTACGACACCCACCGCTTCCAAAACCCTGAGCATCACCTCTCGTTGCAATGCACTGCAGCCAATGCGGTCTCGATTCTTTGTTACTTAGTCAACATAAATCGCCGTAAGTGAGCAGTATAACTCGAGCTCAAGGTCAGTCGAAAAGCCTTCGTACTATACGATCTATGGCCGTTAGTATCAGAATTGTTTTAAATATTAATAACAAATATATAGTAACGCAAAAGCGGTAGTCGGTTAGAAAGCCATTGAAATCAACGTACCCGTTCCATACACAGAATTCAGGTTTCCGAATTGCCATAACGAATCATGCCCACGTTGTCAGCATACAAATGCACGCCATACCTAGTACAGTAACGCAATTATTGTTTCTCTTCATTGCCCAATATTCAAGTGCAGCTCATCGCTATCCGGCCTTTGTTAGGAAGATTAATGCTTTTAACAACACCTGCGTTAATAATATCTTAATATTACCTTCTAAATAAGTAATAGGATTGCAAGTTTTATAGTTGTTTCTAATAAGCCTATCTCTATATTTACTAATTCCTATATAGGAAAATAGAAGTACTAGGAATGCTACACAAAACGTCTCTACGCCCTTATTGCCTTATGTTCTATTCTTAGCTAGATAGAGTGTGTGGACTTAGGACGATAAGACACTACTCTAGCATATCCTAGTAATCCTTCTAGTCGTTTTATTTCCTATAATGATGATGGCACTTTAAGTATTTACTTTTACTAAGTGAAGCTATATTGAACAGTATCTATCCCTAATTAGGTAACTTAGTAACAAAGAACTAACTTCTAATAAGACAAGCCTCCTAGGGCCAGATTTTTGGCATTACTATGAGCGCACACCTATAAGCACGAAACGCTAGTAAGAGGGTATGCGGGGGTGAAAATATAAGGAATACAAAGATATTATAAAACTAAACTAATTATCTTCTTATCTACTCTAAGAGCATACGTGTCTAGAAATTAAAAGCGTAAATTATTATTATTATTATTATTATTATAATTAATGTTTAAATGACTTAAAGCTATATAGCTAAGCTGCGGTGGACTAGCTTACGATTATTAGCTTTACGCCGCCTTATAGCTTCCACGCTAGTGCCTCCTATTACACCGCTAGATTAGTGCAGGTGTAATATATCCCTATAGCGGTGATAATTAGCTAGGTGTTATAATATTATTAGTAGAGTTACTATAATTAATAATTACTAATTAATAATTACTTAAGATATTAACTAGTAATATATTTTATAGGCGAACTATTTACTTAGGTAAACTACTTAAACGCTAAGCCCTTACTAAAAATATACTATAGCCTATAATATAATATAATATTTTTATATAAGAGTATACTAAAGCCTTTAAATAAATATTAAATATAACTTATTTTTTAGATTATTATATAACAGGCATATACCTAGACTAAGGCCTTAGCTAGGTAACTTTAGAGATTAGCTAGAGCTTAGATTTATAATAGTGCGCGAGTATAGTAAAGCTTAGAAAGGATTAGAATTATCTAGTTTTACCTACTAAAGGGATCCTAATACTACTCTAAATTAGATCTAAACTTAGGTATATATAGTAGTTACTCTTTCTTAAGAGAAAGATATATTTTTCTTATCCTTTTATATAAGACTTATAGGAATAGATACTTTACTTAGTATCTATTTTATATATATACTTTTATATACCTTAGAGCTAATTTAGACCCTATATAAGTAGGCTATACTCCTAAGTTATTATAAGATTACTAGGCCTAGTTAACCTAGAATTAGCCTAGCTTTTATCTAGAGCCTACTAAAATAAAAACTTATCTTCCCTCTAAGGAAAGATAAGTAGTAAATTTATCCTAATTATTCTTAGTAATAGTCTCTTAATTAGCCTATTATATATTAAATAAAATATTAAGCTATTTTAATAATATACTATTATAATTTATAAAGTTCTCTAATATACTTTTAGTAATTAATATACTAGAATTCCTTTATAATATAATTATATATTTAACTTAATAAAAGTTTATTTAACTAAGGAGGTAGTTATTATATAATATATACTTAATTTTAATATATAAAGATACTTATTCTATAAGATTAATAGGTATATTTATAATATAATAGTAGTAATAGGATATATTATAAGACAAATTACTACTATCTATAAGTAGTATATACAAGGGCTAATATAGTCTAGCCCTTAGTATCCTTTAACTAAGTAGTCTACTATAGGGCTTAATATTATCCCCCCTCTAGGTCCTAACTACCCTAGTTAGGTAGAATCTAGTAGAATCTAGTCTACTCTATCTTAGGATCTATTATTATAGGGTAAAGAAGGTAGTTCTAGAAAGGTATAATATCTACTTTTTAAGGTATAGTAGATTAGGGCTATAAATATTTTATTAGTAATTTAAGTAAGCTCTAGTATAGATTTAGTATTTCTTCTAGCTAACCCTAAGATATTTTCCTCTCTATACTATTATACTTTTTCCCTTAGTAAGGAACCCTTTATTTTAGGATTTTAAAGACCCTATTCTAGTATAATCTACCCCTTTCTATACTATTCTAATAAGATCTTTACTAACTTAGAGGGTAGTAGCCTTTTATAGCCCTAGTAAGTCTATACCTATATATAGTAACTATATAAGCCCTAAGCTCTCTAATATTAAGCCTAAGTTACCCCTACTACCTTACTATATTAAAGATAATAACCTTTTATTCTATATTACTAGTAACTAGCTCTTTAGGGTTAGTAATAACCTATTTATATTCTTAATAACTATACCTACTATCCTCTATATTAGTATATACTACCTAGTAGTAGTAAAGGCTACGCCTTACTATACTATTCTATATTAAGGCTATATCTCTAAGATTACCTATAATATACCTAACTTTAACTATAATAACTATAGCTTTACTAATATAGAAATACTTATCCTTAGCTATATCTATAATAACTATTAGACTAATAAGTGCACTAATTATTAGCTAAAATTACTAAACTACCTAAAGGTAAGGTTTTTTACTTTATTCTAGTATATTCTATACTAATCTATTATAGCTTACCTTTACTAAGAAGTAATTAGCTACTACTTTAGATACTATACTTACTATATATACTACTAGCGCTAATAATACTATAAAGGTAAGTCTTTAGCCTACTTATATTAAGGCTACCTAAGCTCTTATTAATTCTACTAATTAGTAAGTAATTAGTATATTCTACTATATTCTAGCTTATTCTAACTTAGATAAGGTTATAGGTACCTATAAGGATAACTACTACTCTTATAATAGTACTAGTAGCTTAGACTAGTCCTTTATATTTAGTAAGAAGTATAATTATACCTAGGTAGATAGTACTTATATTAAGCATTAGAAGAAGGATTTAATTAATACTAATAATAATAAGTATTACTACTTAATATCTCTTTACTATAAAGTATACTTAGAAGCTCTATTCTATTATATTCTACCTCTTACTAACTTATTTTATAGTAATATAGTAATATTAGTATTAATAAGGATACTCTTAAGACGCTTAAGAAGGCTAAGAAGTATAAGGGCCCTTATATACCTTATAGAAGTTCTTCCTACTATAGTATATATAATAACCTTTAGGCTAATAATAAGTAGGTAGATATAGTAGTAATTAGTATAGTCTAGTATATTCTAGTATAATCTAGTATAGAGTACTATAATCTAGAGTTTTCTAGTTTCTTCTATAACTTATAGTACTAAAAGGTAAAAGTCTAATTTTTTCTATAATTTATAGTACTAAAAGGTAAAAGTCTTAGGTGTCTTATAGAAAGCTATACTTATATAATACCCCTTAACTACTAATAAGTAGTTTTCTACTAGATTAGCCTAGAATAGGCTAGATTTTACTTAGGATTAAGTATTTTCCTTAGGTTTCTTATAAGAATTTTAAAAATTTTCCTATAATCTTTTCCTCTCTAATTTTTTTTAATTTTTTAAAATATTTAAGTATTTCTAAGATATTTTAGCTACTATATTACCTTAGCTTAGGTAGTCTCCCCCTTCTTTTATATTAAGCTAGTTAAATAGTAGCTTACTTTCTCTTAGGAAGTATATTTATATCTTTCTAGAACTTTATAATTATACTTATATCTAGGTTATACCTAGGTTCCTAAGAGTTCTCTTCTTCTAGGTAACTATCTTATTTAATAAGGTACTTTTATTATCTATATTTATTTTTTCTATAGTTATATACTTCTTTTACTTTATAGATATTATTACTAAATTTATATAGGGTATCTATAATAGGGTCCTAAGAAGTATTAAGGGTCTTATATAGCTATAGTAGTTCTAATAGTAATATATAAAAGACTAGGTAAATATTCTTTAGGCCTAGGAGGTCTACCTTATATATAGTTAGGCTATACTAGGCTAGAATATACCTAAGGCCTAAAAACTTCTAGTCTAGCTTCTTCTTTAGGTAAGTAGACTATATATAGTAGTTAGATACTAATACTTAGTCTCTAATATTTAAGTATAGGGCTATTCTTTTCTTATCTATATATACTTTTTAGTAGGTATTAGCTACCTTAATCTTCTTTTAATATTCCTACTATAAGGAGATTACTTTAGCTACTAATCTTTTTATAAGGGGTGCTTTATCTTCTCTTAAAGGCTTAGATAGCTAGTCTACCTAGTATAGATATAAACCTTATAATATATAGAAGGGTATTATATTTATTATTATATAAACACTATTATTATAGGTAAACTCTACTAAGGGTAACTATAATACCTAGTTATCCTATTTAAGGTAGTAATAGTAGTATAGGTACTATTTAAGCGTTTAGTTCTAATATTTAGTCTATCTATCTATTTATAGATAGTAGGTAGAAGAAAGGATCCTTATTACTCTAAGGTAATAATAGAAGGTATTCTATACCTTTAAGTTTATTAGAGGGCCCTAGTCTAAGATAATTCTTTATAGAACCCTATAGATTCTTATAATATCCCTTATCTAGACCTAAGCTAGATTAGTACCTATCTAGTTATTTTAGGCTAGGATATAGTAGGCTATTTTTATTAACCTATTTATAATAACTAGTATTAAGTTAAAGACTAGGCCTAGGTAGTAGCTTAGAGGTAATTCTATAATAAAGTCTATAGTTATATCTTACTATAGTATATTTAGTATAGATAATAGTATAAGTAGGCTATATAGTTTATATTAAGAAGTAACTACCCTTTAGTATTATAAGTAGTTATAATAATAGTCTTCTATATCCTTTTTTATACTAGCCTAATAGTAGTAGTACTTTAACTTCTCTAATATCTTTTTTATACTAAAATAACTACCTAATAGGTTATTATAGCACTAATATAGCGCTTTTATTTATTCCTATAGTATTTTAGGATAGAATTAAGTAGATTTAGCTAGTTAGAGGGATTCTAGCCTAGAAAGGGCTAGAATAGGTTAATCTACCCCTTCCTTACCTAGTTTATTTATTTCTTTAGAATCTTTAGATAAGTTATTAGCTTTATCCTTAGAGGAGTATATATCTAACTCTTCTAGGGTAATAAAGCCTTAAATAGGGAGCCCCTTTAGCCTAATAGTAGCCTAAGTGCTTATAGTATTTATACTTAGTACTATTATATACTTAAAAAGGCGCTATATAGGCTCTAGGAAGGCTTTATTATACTTCTATTTAAAATACTAAGCCTCTACTAGGTAGTTAGAATATCTTAATAGTCTATCTACTAGATTACTTATACTAGGTTAGTAGGTAATAGTAAAGTTAAACTCTAATAGCTTAAGGTATAACTAAACTTACCTTTAGTTAAGAGTCTTTATTTCTATAAACTACTTAAGGTTATTATAGTCTATTAATACTTTAAAGAGGATTCCTTAGAGGTAGTAGCGCTAGTAACCTAAACTCTTAACTACTATAAGGAGTTCCTAGTTATATATATTATAGTTATATTCTACTATAATAAGCTTCTTAGAAAAGAAGTTAATTAGTCTCTATTAGGCATTTCTACCCTCTTCTAGCACTAACTAGCTTAATATAGTAGAGATAGCTCCCTCTAAGGTATTAGTTTCTACCTTAGTCTTTTATAAGGGGTTATAATATACTAAGATTAGGACCTTAAAGAAGGCTTTTTTAAGTTAAGTAAAAGCTTCTCTAGCTTTTAGGGTAAGGGTTAGAGTTTAGCTTTCCTCTTTTTACTATACCTAGCTACTTTTAGTAGAATCTAGCGCTTTCTAGATTATCCTAGTTAAGGGTAAGGCTAATTAGCTAAAACTATTAATAAACTATTAATAGTAGTTTATAAATCTAATAAATATATAGATATTATATATAGTTTAGAGTAGTAGCTATTCTTATATTATAGCTACCCTTAATAGGTCTACCTTAATTCCTTCTATTATAATAAGGTAACCTAGAAACTTTATTTCCCTTATATAGAATTTATACTTTAAAAGCTTAATAAATAGCTTAGCCTTATATAGTCTTTATAATACTTCTTAGATATACTCCTTATACTCCTTTTTTATATCTAAAAAGATTAAGATATTATCTAGATAGATAATATAAGAGATATTAACTAATCCTACTAGTACCTAGTTAATATAGGCCTAGAATACTATAGGTATATTTATTAGGCTAAAAGGTATAATAGTATACTTATAATAGCTATATCTAGTCTAGAATACTATTTTCTATTTATCTCTTTCCTAAATTTAGATATAATAGTATATATCCTAGATATCTAGGTAGGAAAAGAACCTAGCGTTTAAGAGTTACTCTAGTAATTTTATAATAAGAGGGAGAGGGTATCTATTCTTTATAGTAACCTTATTAAGCCCTTAATAGTCTATATAGAGCTATAGGGAACTATCTTTCTTCTTAGTAAAAAGGATTAGTACTTCTATAGGTAACCTAAATAGCTTAATCTAACTATAGTCTATATACTCCTTTAAGTACTTATAAAGGAACTATAGTTTAGTTACTAATAAGTTATATATTAAGTAGTATAGAGAAAAGGCCCTTACTTTAAAGTCTATAGTAAGGTCCTAGGGACTATACTCTATAATCTTAGAAGAGCTTATTTCTAATATAATATTAGTAAATTCTTAGTAGATAGATAGTAGTATAGCTAATCTATTACTTTCTAGCCTAGCTTAGGTTACTATATAGATAGTATATATATAAATATCTATCTTAGGGTCTAGTATAGTATATATAAACTATTTAGTATCCTCTAGTCTAACTTTAGTAAAAGGGTATTAGTCTTTATCCTTTATACCCTTATAGTATATTCTTTAGCTAAAATAGCTTAGTTTTAGATTATATAAGATAATCTATAGTAAACTAAGATATATTATATACTTCTTTAGGTCTATAACTATAAAGAGGATTATTTAAAGATATTTCCTTCCTCTTAAGTTAGTAATAAGGATATTAGCTATAGTTATTTTATAGACTATTATACTAGTCCTATTTACTATATTAACTATAAGGTTAGGTAAAGGGTATATAGCTAACTATAGTTTAGCTACTTTAGTTATAGAAAGTAGATTTAATTATAAACCTCTATTAATAAGGGCTTTAATACTTTCTAAAGCCTTAATAGATATAGATACTATTAATAGTTTAATAGGTCTAGGAAATAGTAGATTATATAGTCTACTAAGCTCCTTTCCTTCCTTTAGAAGTTTAATATAGGCTAGTAAGTAAGAGTTTACTTTACTAGCCCCTAAGCTTTTCTTACTAGCTCTACTTTTACTAGATTATCCCTACCTTTATTTAGGTAGGTAAAACTTTTATATCCTAGTTTATAATATATATAGCACTCTACTTATAGGTAGTCTACCTTCTCTTCTAGCTTTATTATCTTAGAAAAGGTAGCTATATAGCCTCTATAGCTATAACCTCTAAATCTAAGGGCTTTCTAGGACTTTCTATCCCCTTCTAACTTACTTAAGCCTTATCTATACTTTAAGGTATTTTATTAGGATAATAAAGTTATATAGTAGTTACCTAGTTACCTCTATATACTATTTACCTATTCTTCTACCTTTAAGAGGGTATCTTATATAGAGTAGAGAAGAATAGATAAGTCTTTATATATAGTATTTAAAAGGGCGTTTATATACCTTATTACTTATAAGTACTTTATATCTAGGTTAAGCTTTTCTTATAAAGGCCTAAGATAGTTAAGTAGTATAGTAAGGCTCTAGTAGGGCCTCTAGTAGGCTCTCTTTAGCGCTATATTAGTAAGCTATTAGCGTTCTACTAAAGTACTTAGGGTATCTAGTATCTTTTACTTTAGTTCTAGCTATATAGCTAACTAAAAAGTAAGTAGTCTTAACTACTATTAGGTAAAGATATCTTAAGAGGTCTTAAGTATATTATCTATATATTCTAGACTAAAATCTACCTTTACCTATTCTATAAAGAAGGATCCTAGGCTATACTTAAAATATTTTTTATAATCTTATTCTTATTAGTTATAGTCTCCTTAATTTATTTATATATAAGTATAAGGGGGTTTTAGTTAGAGTATACTACCTATATATTAGCTAACTAATATACTTTAGAGGGGTAGTATACTAGCTAGGTCTTTATTTAGTATAAGTAGTAAGGTTAGGTTACTATTCTTAAAGGTAGTTCTTACTAGCTATAATTATACTAGCTCTTATTATTCTTAAGTATAATAGGCCTATCTCTATAATTCTAGTAGTTTATTACTTAGGTTAGTATTATTAATAATAGATTATACTAGAGTAGGTTAGATAGGGGTAGATTAGCCTATCTTACCTTTATTATACCTAGTACTTTTTATTATTAGGTAAGGGAGGTTAGCCTATATAGGTTAAAGGCTATTCTACTTATTTTAAGCTAAGTTTCTTTATAGTAGGTTTATATAACCCTACGCTAGCTTACCTACCCCTTTATTTACTAGTTAGGCTACTCCCTAGTTTTAGAGGGCGTATCTTAAGCTACCTTATATAGGGGTACTTAATATAGCGCTTTCTTTACTATTAGGCTATAATATATAGTAGGAGTAATTTAAATATAAGATTAATAGGTATATTTATAATATAATAGTAGTAATAGGATATATTATAAGATAAATTACTACTATCTATAAGTAGTATATATAAGGGCTAATATAGTCTAGCCCTTAGCGTCCTTTAACTAAGTAGTCTACTATAGAGCCTAATATATTCTAGCTTACTAATATAAAAGCTATAACTAATTCTTAACTTATTAAGTATAATTAATTTTTTATTAGTAAGAACTAGGCTAGTACTATACTAGGTAGAGAGGCAATTTAATTATCTTTAAAGTTAATAGCTATAAGATATAGTAGGATAGTAGTAGTAGTTATTATTAAGATAGTAAAAGGCTTAGAGAAGTAAAAATAAAGACTTTTATTTATAAATATAATATATAAGTACTAAGTAGTTATTACTATAATACTAAAGGATAATAATTATAGTATCCTCTAAAAAGTCCTCCTAAGATAGAGCCCTTAGTATATTATTTAGGTAACTACTAAGGTTATTACTCTATATACTAGTATAGTACTTTTATTAAATACTAACCTAAGCTTAAATTTTAGTTTAATTAAACCTTTAACTATAAAAGAGCCCTCTATAATAGGCTAGTTAAAAGACTATTACTAAAAATAATTAGGATAAATTTATTACCTATCTTTTCTTAGGAGAAAAAAGGGATTTTATTTTAGTAAACTTTAAATAAAAGCTAAACTAATTCTAGGTTAACTAAACCTAGTAATTTAAACTTTAGTTAAATTCTAAAATTACTTAACTAAAGCTTTAATCTAGGTATATACTTATTATATAGTTAACTTACTATACTAGCTAACTTACTATAAAAGTATATTAGTATAATATACTATAATTAAAATATACTATAAATAATAGTATAGTTTTAGTAAGGGCTTAGTATATAAGTAGTTTATCTAGGTAAGTAATTTACCTATAAAGTATATTATATCTAGGATAATTAATATTAACGTCTACTATAGGTAAGTAGCTTAACCTATTTTTAAAAAATCTAAATTCCTACTAAAAAATCTAGTTTTTAGAAATTAATTTCTATTTATTTAATAATATATTCCTATAGGCTTTTTATTCTTTTATTACTTAAAATTATAAAAAAAGTTAAGTTATATTAATTAGTAATTATCTAAAAAATTTAGTTCTAGAGTTAGGTTATATTAGAAGGAAAAAAAATCTAAAAATCTAAAATCTTAACTTAAAAATAGAATTTAAATTTTTAAGATAATTACTAGTTAATATAACTTAGCTTTTTTTATAATTTTAGGTTATAAAGAAGTAAAAACCTATAAGAGTATATTATTAAATAAATAAAAATTAATTCCTAAAAAATATAACTTTTAGTAGGAATTTTAATTTTTTATAAAAGAGGGTAAGCTACTTTCCCGTGGTATACGTTATAAACACTACAAAATTAGGGTAGGCACCTACCCTCCCTTTAAGATATAGGTTTAAGGATATTGCTGTCCGTAGACTATTATAAACGAACGCTCTAGGTTATTCTACTAGCTACTATTTATTGCTATAATAACAGATCTCTTACTGCTAGTATCTACTTTACAGAAGCTAGACTGATCTTGATTTAGTACTACGTTACAGTATTTGTGAGATTTGCAGGCTTATGTAAGGTACATTTGTATCGTTAATAATGTAGCTATGTGGCGGTGCTTACGTCATTCAAATGCAATTAATGAATTCTACAAGATACTGCTATGCTGATCACAGCGTCATTCTCAAGTTACCAAAGATTAGTTCCAAAACACGCAGCTACTAACGTTGTTCCTTTTCCTTACCGGGGAAAAAGGAAAAAACACTAACCTAAGCCCCTACAACAGTGCTTTTCATAACTTGACGAAGAATCCCGTGGCCAATGTCGAGCTTCGATATCCGATCTTCCAAAAATGTCCTCTGCCTCATAATAGTCGCAGGTTCCAATGCAATATCATTCAAATCTGTTTCAGACCACCTGCTTACAGTAAGGGGAGAGAAAACTGCTTCGAGACCACGAATAACATGTCTCTCCACAACCTGGGTCGTAACATTCGCTTCAAATACCTTCTGGCAGACCTGTACAATTTAACGTAAGCTTTGTAAGCTAGGAATCAGTCAAAGCTTCTAACCAACCTTATAGATGGCAATGAGCCCATCCAAAGCTAATTCGCAGCTGTAAATGTCCATATCAGGGTTCCGACTTTGGCTGAATTCTTTACAGAGACGGTCGACGTCAATACTGGCAGAGGTGTGTGCTCCAGAATGACAACCCGGAAGCGAAATTTGGGTCGTTGCATTCTCCACACATGTAGCGAGAGATTGCCTTTCTCTGTTTATACGACATTTTTCCACTGTTTCGGTGTAGTAGTGGTTGTAATTGATGGGATGTCCTCTAAGGTCATCCAGGATCTGCTCAAGCTCCTTCGCAGCCGACGCAGACCTTGACTTCACAGCTTCTTCGATATGCGACGACGAAAGGCGAGACTGGACATCCTTGGGGCAGAGGTCTCGAAGCAGAGCGTGGAGAAACTGACGACAGACATCTACAACATCCTCGATATGGTTGGAAGCAATATTGCCCCATCTTACTGATTGCTCCCAAAAGAGCTCCCCAATGATGAGAGGATTGAAGTTCCCCTGGAGTTCCCTTCCTCGATTCCGAATGATGGCCTTAACAACCCATCGAAGAGACTCAGTATGTGACAAATTGACTGGCTTCGTTGAGTCTGGGGGCGGTATTGGAATGTTCCAACCGAGCTCGCTTGGTATGATTTCGCCAGACCTCTCCATGAAATAAGTGTGCCCGATCCTGCGAAGCTTTGTCGAAAACTCAGCATTCATCTTCTGCACCATGGCTCGCAAACGACGGACTGCGCTGGGCGATTGCGACGTAAAGCTGGCATCTGAATCGTACTTGAAATAAGTTCCTTCATATTGCCCTTTAATCGCCGCACCGCAGACTTTGTGAAAATTGAGGCTGAGCTGCATCAGGTACTCTTTGCAGTCCTCAGGCGAAGAGCGGCGTTTACCCAGCATGTTCAGCTGCTGTCTCGAGTCGTTTAGCGCTTGATTGAGATCGCAGTGCAATTTGGGGAGCTCCTGCTTGACGTGCTCAAAGAGGAGTCTACTCAGACGCTCCCTCAGCGAGTCGATCCCAACACTCTCTTTTGGCAAGCAATTGAAGTTAGAATGTCGGAAGTAAGACATTTCGGAGGTGTTGCGTTCTTCGAACGAGCTAGCTCCCTCTTCGAAGCTTCGGTTCTTGACAACGTGCCAACCAAGCTTGAAAAAGATATCTTCATTTCGAGCCAGGCTGATATAAGCACCTTCGCTCCCAGAACCAGCAGGAAGTCTGTCTGGCTTGGTGATAATACCAAGGGTGCGTTCCCCCTCAGGATCGACCTTCCTAGCCTTTGTGAGAATCCCCTGGTTAGCGTAGTCGTTGGTAGCGGAGACGACGGCTAGACAGATCGTGCGAGATTGAGAAATATACCGGTCCGTGATTTCTCGAACCAGCTCTACATCAGCCTTAGTGACCCCCTTGGTCTCGTTCTGAATAAGGCCAGGCAGATCGACCAAGGTCAGCTGAGGTCGGGACGGACCCTCAATCTCCACGCTGAGAACATCTCTGGCGAAAGCGCTCGATTGGGACCCGACACCACCGATTCCCATGACTGCCATCGCCTTATCCATGATTGCCGGAAGCTCCTCAAAATCTGTGATTGTTTCCGTGAATGCTTGTACGGATTCCTTCTCGATGCTAGGCCGTTCATCGTCGGGTATCACCTTAATGGTCAACGAGTCGACCGTTGAGCGTCGCATAATGATCTCGGTGGCGAAACGAGTACATAGCTCGTCGTTTCTGGGGAAAGGAATCTCGGTGAGGGCCTCGAGTACAGAACTCTTCCCGGCAGATTGGTCACCACAGACAACAAGTTGAGGGAGAGCCAGGATGCTCTCCAGTCCACATTTGCGGACCTGTGCTACCGTGTCAAGCACCAGACGCTGATCGCCGCTTTGAAGAGCCTCTAGTGAACCAGTATTGCTTGGTACACTATCGGAGAGCGTGTCTGGAGAAATGGTAAGTTTATGCAGTGGCTAGAAGGCAAGCGAACTCACTTTGTTTATCTTTTTTTTCTTTGGTCATGGTTCGTACTGAGGTAGATCAAGAACAAATATTGAATATTGCATACATGCTTCTTAGCAAAACCGTGTAGGAGAGATGCTATTATATTTGCAGCGGGATAATGTACAACTTCAGATAGCAGGGCTCATTCACGTTATGCAAGGAAAGAGTGACACGGAGCTCTACTGCAAGGCAAACACAATATTTCTGGGCTCTCAATCCCCAAAAACGGGGACGGGTCTTGGAATATCCCATCAGGGCTACTGATAAGAGTCTTATGTGCATTCCTGTACTACGTATGAGATCTAGTCAGTGAATGGCTGCGCCATCTTATTCAATGAACCAAGACAATTAACTTAACTTTGTGAGTGCAACATCCGCGTATATCAAAACTGGCACCTCCACTACCAAGACTTCATGTGGATCCACTAATGGAGTGAGTGTCAACTTCATGATCCGAGCGAAGGCATCAGGGGTATTTCGATCGACTTGCAGCTTAATGTAGATGAGGTCGAATCATGATCATAATTCATACCGAATGTCATAAAATCACTAGGAACAGAAACCGCAACCCATCAATGCAACAAGGCAATGATGTAAATTAGGTTACGCGTTCTTGAGAGGAAACAGCCGGTTTCGACTGTAGCCAATAGGCATCGATATTCAGTTCCGAAGACGCTAATATGAGCACGTGATACATCCTTGTTAGCGCCAGCCTGAGCGATGTTGGCGCTTCAACCCCACCCAACGCAAAGTTAAGATAGCGCCCTCGCCTAAAAAGTCAAACCCCTCCTCTTATTGACCGCAGTGCTAATAGAGCTGTAGCGACAATACTTTTAACGCTAAATCTACCCCTACGAACATTTAGGCGTTCCGAGTTTCTCTGCGCTCCATTAATAATAAAGCTAACAAACTTAGAGCCTGTTTAGTGATCCCAGATAAGCTACTTAACCAGTATATAGAACTTGGATAGCCTTTCGCACGTGCCGAGAAGGTTATAGTAGAAGAGTATAAACTATTGGGTGAGGAAGCGCTCTTGGTCAGATACTAATGTCGAGCAGTAGGAACAGTTCGTCAGCATAGGTGCCACGGTGAAATTTGCCCGAGGAGCGCTCTCGTCATGTTGATGGCTGGGATAGGCTGCCTGTAAAAGCGGATGTATAGAAGCTTATACAACGTTATTTTTGCATGGTGTGGATGTGTGAACCACGATAACGGGACATCTTGTAGAGATGATGTGGTCATTCGAGAGAGCCTTTCCGGTGAACCTACGTAGTTGGATATGCTGTCCGCCACTTCACTTGCTCGTGATGTGTACAGAGCTATGCAGCGCGGGGCGTGTGCAATGGTAGCAACCACCAAAGCCAGCTGGCGCCCGAGACCAATCGCTGCTGCGGTAGTCTTCATGCTAGGACAACCGTAATATGTCGCATTCCTGGCTAACGTGGTACACGTTCATTGGACCAAAGAGCGTGCACTTCATCTCAGGAAGGGATGTGTGCTACACAAAGAGTAACCACAAAATGGTGTATGGGTCTTCTAACGAGCGAATGATGGAGGAAAACGTATCCATCAGTATGGGTTCACCGGATAGGGTCTCTCAAATGACCCAGCTTCCTCTGACACGTCATCTCTACATGATGAATGTATGGTTGAGAAACTCCCATCGGCGATTTAAGATAGGGTTTTGGAGTGTGTTTAAGTCTGGTGACAGCTTGCAAACAAGTTTTCTAAGATAGTATGTTGCGGAATGTTTGTTTTGGTACATATCCTTGCTGTCTTCGATGTGCGGAGTTCTCATGAATTGTACGCGGGATGGTCGTTTCTTAGGCTAAGCAAGTCTCCCGTGCAAGCAGATCCTGTCTGGAAACTGCCAACAACGAGGTTGTGCAAGGCATACCCCGCAGTTAGCCGCAGACAATACACCGTTCATCTCGTATGCAAATACGTCCCGTTATCGTGGCTCAAATAGCAGACAACCATGCAAAGATACCGCTGTGTAATCTTCTTCATGTTTGCTCTTACGGCTGTAACCTATCCGTAGCAATCACTAGCGGGAATTGGAATGCAACCCTAACCTGTAGCAATACTTCACCAAAACGATTCCCTCCTTGTGCAGCATGACAAGAGCGCTCATAGGACAGAACTCTGCAGTATCGTAACCTGTAGCTACACGAACCTTTAGCCCGGATGCCATGGGGGCTTGCCACAGCTACACTGCACTTTCTAGCGCGACTGAGTATTCCTCCTAATGCCCCGCTACAGAAGCCCGATTAGATTACCCTCTGACTCCATCCACGACAGACCTACTGCCAATTAATTCGAGTTTCCTCTTACGATATACTCAATCTCCGCACATCAAGCCACCTTTGAGCGAGACAGCCAACAACGCTACAAAGAATGTCGTCAAAACCCTTCAGATCGAGAATTAATGGCATGAATGCTGCAGCCAAAGATGCAGGCTTCTATAATTTCTAAAACTTCCTTGAGTCTTATGGTCTGAGGATTTGGAACTCCGATGATGTGCAGGAGGGCAAGGCTATCTTGAGGGGTATGGGTTATGGCGTTTAGGCTTGGCATGTGCTTTGGTGTACGGATCAAGATTCGTGCTGAGCGCTTCCAAATGGTTATCATAGACCAGACGTGGAGGCAATCGAAATTTCTCCTTATTAGAAATGATCGCACAAGTGCTCATTCCCCTCAAATCTATCCTACAAATGCTGTACAAGTGTAATCCTTCCATATGCTTTGATGAGACACGTACGGTGTGTAAAACGAAACTTCATAGACTTACGATTGTCCTGTGCTCTCACTTCATACTGCTTCCATCAGGGTTTAGGGCAGACACACGGCAGTTCCAGCGGTGCCGTCGATTACCTTCTAGTTTATGGTCAAAATTGATGCTAGGGGATCATGTCATCAGCCGAATGAGCTGGAGTCGCTGAGTGACCAACTCATGCACAATGGCAAAGTGTGAGATAAGGTTCGCGTTTCTACATTGTTGTAGTTTTGATAGAAGGGCTGTCAGTACGTGCCAGGCGGCATCAAAGGCGGGCAATGGTGAGCTCAGGCGCTGGGAACGCCTGCCCACAGTCTTTCGCTTCTCAACATTAACAAACCCTGCAATCTTAATCATCTGTGCATCTGTCTGATCCTTCAAATTTTTCTCAAACTGCACGACGTGAGAACCTGCTGGTCTGATTCAACTTTCTGCACGCTTAAGCTTAAGATAAGCAGGTATGCTTTTTGGGGACGTCTGGTGTGTATTTGGTTTCCTTTACTGTTAGCTTGCAGCAAAGGCGAAAATTCGGTCCATTTCCGTGCCTGAGTGTCGCTAGTTTGTGGCTACAGTACCCTGTAGTGTTTTAACAATTGCGGTGCCTTGGCGGCTCTGGGATAGTGCAGACCTTATTGTTCCTTTGAGAGGAGCTCGCCATAACAAGCATTGCAGCAGAGGTCGTCCCATTGATTACAGTGGGAAGCAACGAGCTTCGCTTTCTTCTGCCTATTGCAATAAAGACACCAAAAATTGGTACACGAAACAAGCCGATGTAATGTCCGTTCTCCTCGTGGAGGGTAATGTCTCGCCACTTCGAACCGGGGGCTCGATCCGTTCTGTTCGCTGTGTTTCTGATTGGTGGTGGCGGTTCCAGAGTCTGGATATGATTCCGATGTCATTTCCTCTAAAAGACAAAGTATGAAGTAGTTATCGTGTCTTGAATTGATGCGGCGAGGTTAGGAGACGGGAGAATGGCACAAGTTACTACTCCTAAACGGCACCAGAATGAAAATTTGAGATCTTAGGAGTGTATAGATGCGCCATTATCCGACGTCCCTGTTAGAAAGACGTGGTGGTTGATGACTGTTGTGGAGCGCACTTCAACGCGTCACACCGTCAGGTTAGTTCAAAGCTGGCCTGAAGGTGAGGGGCCATTTGTCACTAACGATACCCGTCGGACTGGGACTTCCGAACAGCGACTAAATTGGAATCTATTTGTATTGTCGTCCTTTCGGATGCAGGAGCAGTGGTTATGTGGAACTATAAGCGACAGTACCATTCGCCGTCCTCCGAGTTGAAGTTCATAATGGTGCCGTCAAGGTTCCCCCAGTGCGCGGAATAGAGGTTCCAGTGGACATTCTGAATGGCGAGCTGCATTCTGGGCGATGTAGATAAGGCCCGAGTCCTTCGAGGAAGTCTTGTATATCACGAATCCTTCATTCGACATTTGCTCCTTTGATGTCGTGACCGACCGAAACAATATCCGTAAACTTCTCTCATTCATCGTTTCCGCTACGATTGGATGTACGTTACCGCATGTGTTAATCCGCAGCCGGTTGGCGCAAGCAGTCTATGATGTTCTTGGTAGCCTGTGTTACTGGGTCATTGGATGATAGTGAGGAGTTGCAGTTACACCACATAGCTGCCATGATAACATTTCCTTCGTGTAGTCACACGGAAAGTTGACTCATTGCTTCTAAGCGATCATGGTCTCCCATTATCTTTGAAACTATGAGCTCCTATTGTATTTCCTACGATTGATCTTTCAGCAACTAGGAAACCCTGCAGCAGCACACACGAAACCTCAATTGTTCTTACAACCGTCACTACAGCAGCAAAATGGCTTTACAGCAGCACCTTCATGCTCTGCCATTTATTTGTGACGACTGCGATAGATTTTTCAAGAGCGAAGCGGCGCTGCAACAGCACCTACGGGATTCACCAGCGCATGCCCCGTCCTTCGACTGCGAGACCTGCGATCGATCCTTCAGCAACGAAGAGGCTCTGGAGCAGCACCTGCGGGACTCACCCGTGCATGCTCCGTCCTTTGATTGTGACGACTGTGATAGATTTTTCAATAGCGAAGAGGCGCTTCAACAGCACCTACGGGATTCACCAGCGCATGCCCCGTCCTTCGACTGCGAGACCTGCGATCGATCCTTCAGCAACGAAGAGGCTATGGAGCAGCACCTGCGGGATTCTCGTATACATCAGGATACGGAAACCCCTTTGGATGTATTTTTCCGCTCTTTCCCAATGTTTTCTTATAGCCCTTCTCTTCCACCGGCAACATCGTATGCCGACTTGAGGAAACACGAAGGGTGGCGCCGTGGCGATGCCGCGTCAGACGATGCATGGAACAGATATCAAGATGCACTGGAAAGCGAACTGCACATGTGGTACGGTGAAGAGAACGATTTGACTGCGTGGCATGCGCTTTGTCGAGCGATTGGTGTCCAGCCGCTTCCGCAAACGTGTGACCAATGCGAGGAGGTAGGATACCATGTAATTAAAGTCGGTCGATTCATGCTGACGCGGGTCACAGGCTGTACGAAGGACACATGTCAATATCGTTGATTTGATTGAATGGGGCCGAAGACGTTCGAACAGTGAGGAGAAAGTGCAAACCTTTCGCAATGTGGCAGAGCTGCGAGAGTACACCAAGAAGACAGGCAAGATATTCCGTAACACATTCGATCAAGAAAACGGCAATGTTGTCTTGAGACACTTACTTCGGAAGATCTTCCGAGAGAGCTTATGGAAGGGTGAATTATATCGTTTGTATTGAGGTCGACACGTCAGTGGTTGCTGGATTATTGTTGTCAATGAGAATTCCTCGCTACACTAGCGATTCTGCTCATTTGGGTGCATCAATGACAAGCTGTGCTCATAATGTAAAATTGAAGTAAGTAGATCGATCTTTTTCATGGACTTGGCTTTGCTGCATGGCTGATCTGATGGTTGTTCTTCCACCCTGTGAATTTTCTGATCCGATCTCCGACGCCTGCCTATTCCACCCACATGCTCGTAACGTGCTCGGTATTGCGTGGCGGCAGAGCTAGGCCGGACAATGGCCTCTTCTGATCTGTAGATAGTTGGGGGAGAAGGCTGGGAGTTGGCGCATCAACGAGATACTTTGTGCACATCTAAAGAATGTCTCTTAAAATGTCTCTTATTGTTCAGGAAGTAACGTTAGATTAAACGTGCTCTGAGACCTTTTAGACGTTACTCTCTAAACAAAAGGACAAAAACAAAAGCTAGAACTATGTGCCTTTCTGAATCAACTGCCCTCTCTCATACTTCTAACTATCTATTCTAGGCTTCAAACCAAGATCGTAAATACAATCAAGACGGTAGTTACAAGTGTTTGTATACCTCTGTGAATCGGGTCTGCTCGCATCTTTTACAGCCCGCAGAGCTACATTGGTCGTTGTCGCTACCTGGATGCGGGAGCCAGGAACGGGAATCTAACTGTTTGGGCGGAGTTGTACTTAAGCCGCAGCCAAATAATTGCAACCGCTAAATGTGTATGCACGACAGTTATGCGGGCTATAGCAAGTGTTCAATCAATTATATTTACCACATATCTAAGTTTATCTGCCACATACGACCACAGGATACTGAAAATTAGGCTTCCCGTCCGCTCAGCCATATACAAGCAGTATACCGGCGGATTAGTAGTTAGGTGGGTGACCACTAGCGAATCCCCGCTGTTGTATGTTTTATTTTTGCTAATTTTTGTTAGTTGAAACTCCCCGATCCTGGTTAAAGACCTAATCTTATCGCATTACTATGGTTAAAGCAGCCTAGAACACTAGGGTAGAAATAAAGTAAATAAATAATTAAAAAACAAAACCCACTCTTAAAGTACACTACAAAGTTTAGCAAGAACAGCTTATTCACGGGCTCACGCGCAAAGATCTGCTGAAACTCCCCGACCCAATCTACTTGGCTACCGACCAATCACATCCGCAGAACTCAACGCGTGCATCTCACCCCAGCCGCGACAACCATCTTTCTTCTCATCTTAGGGCTCGTAATCAGCGCGCCCTTCTCTATCTGTGATGGCTTCCGGCGCCGTTCCTTGAGCTATCAGTACATACCATATGTATATAAGTCATGCACCATGGAGTCCTCGCCGTCATCTTCCCGCTCATTCTAGTCTGCACGGCTTACACGCTCTTTTATCTTTTTGATCGAGACCTCGAAATGGACTTCTCGAAGATCATTGTCCCGTTGTTGTTTGGGTCCCTAGCTACAGCCGCTACGGTACCGAAGAATAATACTGTGGATCTAGGTTGGTATGCACCTAAGAAGAGTTGGATCAATGACCTTGGACAGGTGTTGAATGGGACCGGCACGAATGGGTTTGTGTTTAGTGGATCACAGCTACCCGCTGGAGTCAAGTATGGGTCGTATAACTGGTGTAACATGCCGCATGTGAGAAAAGAAGAGTACCCTCGGGCGAGCAAGGAGTATGAGTTGGTGTATGTGGAGGTGTAAGTACCATATTGCCTACTTGCGACTATGAAGCCGGGGAGCTGATGGAGGTACATAGCATCCATCGACATCATAAGAGGACGCCGTATGCAGCCAATACATTCCCGAAGGAGTCGTATGGATGGCAGTGCGACGACCAAGGTCTCTTCTACTACGGTCAACCGCTCAATCCTGCGGGTAACGAGTCGAGCTCGACATACTGGAGCGTCTACACCAGCGAGACCAACCCTTTTGCGCAAACCGGGTTCAAAGGGTCGTGCCAGTTTCCCCAGATCACCAGGGAAGGCTTGGACGATTCGTGGCAGCACGGCAAAGACCTATATGGCGTGTATCGCGATCTACTAGACTTTCTACCAAAGAAGCTCAGCGACAAAGTCTCTTACCGCGTCACCAACAATGTCATCACCAGCCAAGTCGCAGGCATGCTCATCAACGGCATGTACCACCCAAAAAGCGACGTCGCTCTACACATCCAACCCACCAACGTCGACTCGCTAGAACCGCAGTACTCCTGCCCCAAAGCCTCATCCCTCTACAGCTCCTACGGCGTCGGCAGCACAGCATCGAACTGGACCGCGCACTTGACTGGCGCAAAGCCCCTCTTCAACTCCCTGGACTCCATCTCTGGTATTGCAACCGACTCAACCGACTGGCACAAATCCTTCGACCACTACTACGACAACCTCTCCGCCCGCCAATGCCACGCAAAACCACTCCCCTGCAACATCAACGACACGACCTCGTGCATCACGCAGGACCAGGCAGATACTGTCTACCGCCTCGGCCAGTACGAGTACTCGTTCATCTACCGCGATAGTCCGCAGTCCCTGCAAGCAGCCGTAGGCTCCTACGGCGTGTTCCTCGCCGAACTCGCGCAGAACATTCGTGACGCTGCCGGCGGGAAGAGCCCAATTATCTATCGCCACAATGTCGCGCACGATGGCTCTGTCTCGCGCATTCTTAGTATTCTGCAGGTGGAACAAATGGTTTGGGTGGGGATGGGATCCGAGGTTGTGTTTGAGATTTATCAGAAGAAGGGCAAGGGGACCGGGGATAAGAAGAAGTATATTCGCATTTTGTGGGGCGGGCAGGTGTTAAGGAGTTCTAATCCTAGTCTGGGTAAGGTGGATATGTTGGATTTGGATGTGTTTTTGGGGTATGTGGAAGGTTTGGTAGGGGAGAGGGCGGGGAAGGTTGTTGAGTTTTGTCAGTCGTAAGGTGTAGGGGTAGGGGTTTGGGAGACAAATGTGTAGGATAGATGGATATTACTCTTGATTGAGAAAGAGAAATTCATGATTGGTTGAAGCTTCCCACGAACCAATGCCAACTAGTAAGTAATCAAGACTGTTAAGTAAGCCATTCGCGGTTCTTCTACTGCGCTTACGCAACCACGGCCGAGCTGCAAGAGGTTTGTATGCATCGAATTTGAGTTATGCGACATGTGAGTAAGCTGCTGTCAGCCCGGGGACAGAGTAGGTTGGCGAATCAAAGCGATGCGATTTGATTATCGGTTGAAGTACAGTGGAGGGAGCTTGTTATATACGGCAACAGGATCTACGCGATAAGGCATCGTCTTGGTGCGATTTGGAATGAGGTCGGGGGAGCATGTTCAACTATGGGGGGAGGATTAGAGGGAGGTATATAATCAATGGAAGCGCATTGCTAGAAGGAAATACTCTATTCATCCTGCTCTGTCTCTAAAACTTGAATCAGACCTCTCAAATAACCCAAAAAACCACACAATAAACCCACAATGCCTCTCTCCTCAGACCCCCAAGTCCTCGAAACGAGCAAAGGTCTCGTGAGCACACTCCGCAGCGCAGCAGGTGATGCTCCCCACAGCTTCCGACCAGGTTCGCCCACACCGCACCCCCTTGCATAACCCTCGCTCCCAATTCCTTATCAGTCTAACAATACCACAACTCCACAGCGCACGCAAAAGGACATATCCTTACCGGCACTTTCACGCCCTCACCGGACGCCGCGGGCCTGACCTCAGCGCCGCATTTTCACGCCTCCTCGACACCAATAACCGTCCGCTTCTCCTCCTCAACCGGCTTCCCGCACATCCAAGATACAGACCAGAACGCCAATCCACGTGGCATTGCGCTGCGCTTCCACTTACCTGACGTCAATGGCAAGCGCGCACACACCGATATCATTGCGCATTCGACGAAGTACTTCCCCACACGTACGGGAGCTGAGTTTCTACAGTTTTTGAAAGCAGCGGGGGGACCGAATGCTGCGGAGGCAGTGCCTGAGTTTCTGGGCAGACATGCAGAGACGGTGCGGTTTTTGCAGGATCCAAAGCCTAGTCCCGTGTCGTTTGCGACGGAGAAGTTCTTTGGTGTGAATGCGTTCAAGTATGTGAAAGATGGGACGGTTACGACACTGCGGTATCGCATTGTGCCTGTTGCTGGGGAGCAGCATTTCTCCGCTGAAGACTTGAAGGCCAAGTCAGCGACCTACCTCTTCGATGAGTTTCCCAAGCGGCTAGAATCCGGACCTATTGAGTTCAAGCTCCTTGCGCAGATCGCTGAAGAGGGCGATGTTACCGACAACGCGACTGAGATCTGGCCTGAAGAAAGAAAGCTAGTTGAGCTGGGTATCATCAAGGTTGAGAAGCCACTCAGTGATGAGGAGAGCTTGAAGGAGCAGAAGCACATCATCTTCGATCCGATTCCAAGAGTTGATGGCGTTGAGCCAAGCGACGACCCGCTTCTGGATACCCGGGCTAGTATTTACTTGATCTCAGGGAAGCAGAGGAGGGAGGCTAAGGATGAGCCATCTGCGGGTGATGTTTCTGCCCCTACTGAGGCGGCAAAGGCTGCCACGTGAGGCGTTGGAATTGAAGCGGATCGTTCCATTTGGCAGAGCACTACTATTGTACCGAGCGAATAGTCAATAATGCCAGGCAACATTACAAATCAAGCCGCGTCATATTGGGGTTGTCAAAGCGAAAGAAGTCTCCGGCGAAGTGGTCGCGGGCTGCAGTCTATCGACTCTGATCTGGTCTACATTGCGGACATGCAAAGATTCAGCTGTTGAAAGACGGCAGAACATGCCATTTCTTCCACTCCACATGACAGTAACAGGCCGGCGGGGACCATCTCAATCCAATAATGTGATTCTGATGGCTTGTAGTCCACGTGGCAATATACGCCTGCTGCTTGTACGTCAACTGTATGCCCGGGGATCCTTTCTTTGAGATTCCCTCATTTGGCAAATGGGAGCAAGTCGAAAGGGTTGAGTGGACATCGGTCATATAGATCGGGTTAGACAGCTCTTAGCTCCTCGATGTGGTGAATACTATACGTTAAAGCGTCAGCCACCTCGCTGAAAGAATGGCTACACCACCAATGAGGCAATACGTCTGCCTTGGAGGTGGAAGTTTAACTAGTAACGCTTAGTCTCCCATACCGGCGGGCCGCAGCAGCAGAACCTGGAAGCGAGCAGGGAGCTAATAGACCCCGGTATCATCGATCGGCTTTGTTCAGGTTGAGGAAGGGCGTTATGCGTGCATTTGAGGCGTAGTCCAGAACGTGCATGAGATATCTTCTTTATGGCTTAGTCGCTTGGCCGTATACTTAGAAATGTGCAGCCGCAGTGGTGAATAAGCCAACCGTCGGTACAGCGCTGACATGATTTGCTTGACTATCCTTCGTCTGAAAAGGCCCGTCGATGTACTCGCTTGCTGTATCTTCGGAGAAGTGTATGAAAATCCCTGGATGTCGACGAATATGTAAGATTCTGTCCAGGATTTAGATCCAATGCCGGCTCTTAGGCGATCTTCTACGCGATATAGCAAGTCTCAACGGTACTGCTACTGCGGCCCCCCAATTTAGCGTAGAAAATGCTCCGACCTTTTGGAACAAAACCGTCATGTTGGCATCTGCTCCGTCATTCGTGCCGGCACAATTTTAGCAAGAACGCTGCTTGCTTTTTCGCCTTCGAATGGCTTGGACCGAAGGCATTGCAACGGCTATGCGCAGATGCACTCGACTTTCTTTGTCTCAACTACGTTAGCGGGTATACTGTGGGTGTACGAGGATCTGATCTGATAGGGTTACCATAAGCGAAACGGCTCCAGAGCTGCTCAAAGCATGCATGCTATGCCACGAGGACAGTCCAGGATTAGAGACGGGTATTGTGCGACCAAGCATCGAATGCGCATGGCTGCGCGGCGGTCTAACATGTGGTTCGTAGATGGCCAGCCAGGTAGTAGGCTACGCAAGGGTTGTTCTTTGACGCCTACCTTGCGCTCAGAGGCTGAGAATTTCCTGTAATGGCTCGAGCTCAGCGAATACATGGTGCTTATCTGTTCTGGATCAGTATGACGATTCGTTCTGTTTAGAGTCGCTACCAAATCATTGGAAGGAAAGGTCTACGGGAATGTAGATCGCCGGTCTCGTGCATCAGTGTGTGCAATGTAAGCAGTCGAAGCAAGTGCGGTGAGCCTGGTACGCCATGATCCAGTAGCCCGTTTTCTTACCCACCTCGCCAGGCTGGTGTTTGCCGCGCCCTGTTTGTCGAAGCGGAGGTGTTGAAGGGCTGACGGGAGAAGGATCACACGGACCAACGAGAGAGACTGGAAGCTGCGGGGAAGATGACCGATTCTCTTGGCTGGCCTACCATATCCTCAATCGACAGCATAGCCTCCAGACTCCAACCCTTTCCTTTGACGTGCTAATCGCAGCCATGGATGACTGAGTGCGCCCCACCTTCGCATACAGCATGCTGTCTGTACGCCATCAACCAGGTTGTGGCGATCGCGTCAAGACCCGTTGGCGGCAACGACATGGTGGATTACCGCGGCAAGCCATCAGCAACGTCCAAGACGCCAGCCATGCTTCATGGTGTCTGTACAGCTGATGTGGCGTTCATAGCAGCGTGTATGGTCCTATAGCTTATGAGATAAAGGTTGGTGATACTCTCGTATTGTTTCAATTCACTTCACGCGATCCTCAACCCATCTTGGACTACCCCAGGTACTCCGTTTGCACTTCATCACACACGCGGCGAACGACCAATTTACTTCGTTGGCCTTGCACCGCTTCTCGTTTGTCGAAGGTCGAGTCACACGAACCCGGCTCTGGGTTCACTCTGCGAGTCTGCGTCCTTTTCCTGCCCTTTCTGGTCTTGTACGACGTTGCGCCCAAGTCATCGTCGTCTCTGTATCCCTCGCTAAACAAGCTGATACCCGAATTTTAAAACAATCTCACTCTGCCACAAAAGGTCTAGCTGTATCTGGCTGAGGGAGCACATTGGCCCAAGCCTTAAGCTGTTGCGCATTCCTGGCTGCTTGTTGCGTCTGCGTCCCCGTGCTGAGCCTGCATTCAATTCACTCGCTTCACGAGGATTTGGCCGGTCTCCCTTCCGCAAGCTGCAACTTCCCCACAGGAGACCCTTGCGCTGCGACTTCCTTCCTGGACCCTGCAGCCTTATCGTCAATAATCGCCCCACCGACAGCAGCACACCGCTGGCACCCTTTCGCTTCACCGACGCCTTGGGGCATTAAAGGTTCACCGTCGTCGTTGCGGCGCTGATCCTACAGCCGCATGCTCGCTTCGTCGTGGCGATATCCACGCTCATGCGCACCATCTTGGGTAAACCTGGCACCTTCAATACTGGCCGCAACCCTCAAACCGACACTGTTCCGCCTCAACCATCAATATGGCATCACCGCTGCCCGCTGGAAAGATCATAGCCATTGAGGTCGCCACTCGAACAACATCCGTGTTTTCGGTCCTGGGCTCAACTTTCATCATCAGCACCTTTTTGTGGTTTCCCTTCTTCCGAAAACCTATCAACCGCCTAGTGTTCTTTGCAACATGGGGAAACCTTCTAGCAAACGTTGCGACCCTGACGTCAACATCAGCAATACCGCGTGAACCTGGCAATCTGACCGGACTTTGCGAGTTCCAAGGCGTCCTAATTCAGTGGTTCATGATGGCGGACTCACTCTGGGTAAGCTGGTCTCAAATCCTATATTCAACTCTGCTGATGAATCAGGTGTTTTGCATGGCTACGAACGTCTTTCTAGTCTTCTTCTACGGTTATGACTCTCAGCAATTACGGCATTTGGAGAAGTGGTACATAACTTTTGCGTATGGAATACCTGCCATTCCAGCCCTGACCTATGTGATCCTTGATCACTCTGGGCATCGCATCATTGGCGCTGCAACTGTAAGTAAAATTGATTCTCCAAAAGATCCATTTCTAACGATATAGCTCTGGTGCTGGGTCGCAAAAGACGTCGATTGGATGCGCATCACCTTCTTCTACGCCCCAGTCTGGTAAGTGACAGTGTCACCCTCGGGCAGCACATTAACTAACGCAGCCAAGGATCGTTGTCATCGCTACTTTGACGATTTACATCATAACCGGTCTCAAAATCTTCCAGCAGCGTGCCCTGTTGCAGTCTTTCTCAAGGCACTCAAGACAATTCACGGTAGCAGACAATTCAGACGTAGTTGAAGGAAGTCGAGCGAAACCACTCACAGCTAGCAACAACATTGTCGTAACAACACAGATCAAATATGATGTCCAACAAGACTCGATCTCGCGATGCGTCTCTCCTGAGCGAGATCAAGAGTCGATCAGCACCTTTTCAAGCACAAGAAATCTTTCGAGCACGGGTCAGTTTCAAGAGCAGACCCCAGCACCGGGGCCGCTGCCTAAAGCTCCTATGATTCGCATTCATCAAGATCATCGAAAATCTGCGGAAACTCAAACAAATGGAAGTGGGCGAAGCGGTTATAGGGCGACGGCTTTCGCTGCCAACACCACAGAGTCCGGAATGGTCCAATCAGGATATTCATCAGCTGTTCCACCTACTCGGACAAGGACTACAGAGGGTAACGCTGCCTCGATGGCATACCTCAAGGTCGCCTTCCTCATGTTCCTCGCCCTGTTCGTGGTCTGGGTTCCTTCCACCGTCAACAGGCTCTATCAGTTCATTCACAAAGATGAGCCAAGTTATGCATTGAACATCATCTCCGCCACAGTCCTTCCCCTGCAAGGAGCTTGGAACGCCACTATTTACATCTTCACAACACGGTCGGAGTGCAAACGGGCCTATGGACTGATCATGTCCAAGCTCACCGGGCGCGCACCCCGGTTCCAACCACGAAGCGCCACGTACCAGAAAGAAACCATGACGAGCTCCAGACAGACCCGAGAGTCTGATGCCGAAATCGCTCTCGAGGACATGTTGAAGCAAGGAGAAGAAATCCGCCATTCTGAAGTGTCCAACCCCGACAGTGTGGCGGACGCCAAACCTTACCGCAATCAAGAATCACGGTGATGCGCCGATGTTTCTCGACGTTTGCTGTGTGCGACAATGGCGCTTCAACAGTGGAACAAAGCTTTTCCTTGCCTTGCCTTGACTTTAATTCGGTCAACCTTACGCAAAGCTTCCCCAGCCACACTCTTCACATTGTATATTTTTTTCTTTCATTTCACTTCTTGTACCTGATTGTTGGGACAGACCGAACATGTCTCCCTGCATATACAATATTTTCCAACAGAACATGTCAATATTTTCTCCCGCAGACACAATCTGCCGGCTTCGGCCCTTTTTAGATTTCTGGCGTTCATGGCTATTTCTTCAGCGCCGCGATAAGATACCCTGGGTATATGGCGCACACGGCGTTGGTGTTATAGAAGGAGCGATAGCTCGTGATTGCGCGTGCGATGCTGCGTGCTATGCAGGACGAACTCAGGGTTAGATTCACGAGCGTACGAGCGGGCGATCGTGCCTCTTTACACAGACGGTCATCACGTGCAAATGTCCAAACGTTTCTCCCACTGACGTTTTTGCACGTCGCAACATCATGTGCCTACCGCCTGTGCTCTTCCTATTCGCTAATCGCTGTTCGCGCGAACGTTGCGTGCGCCATGTCGTGAGTGGGTGATGTGCTCCAGCAAGTACGGCAGACGAGTAGCGGCCACTCCGTCTCGCTGCACAGAATGTACGGTGTATGAGACGCACATGTACATGCACAGCCGTTGTTGTGTCCGTGTTAAAGTTCTGGTGCGCCGTTGTCTTACAGTATTGATTCTGCTGTATTGCGCCGCCTGAGTGTCAGTGTCAGTGTCAAATGTCAGCAGGGACGGCACAACGTAAACATGCGGGACTCTGGGCTTCAATCGGTTTGGATGGCAAGGCTGACATATCTAAGTATTTTCTATCCTCGCTTCGTTGAATATATGAACAGGCGCAGAAACTTCCCTCCGCCGATGAATCTGGTGTTGAAGAGTACGGGCTAACAGGGGGAATAAAAGACAGTAATGATAAAGAAGTCATACCAACATTACAAACCAATAACGTCATAATAATGGTATACATGACCGCTACCTATCCAATGTTCCGAGAATATACGACCATACCTCAGGCACGCAACACAGTCTTCAAAACCATCGCCTACCCTCAATCTTCGTCCACCAACGCCCCTTCTCCCCCTCTTCCCTCGGCCCAATGAATTCCAGCACCTGATCATCCTTGCCAATTCTCATGTCCAAATCGAATATATCATTCGCGCTTCTCCTCTCCTCTCTCGTCCCCAGACAGAAACTCGCCCTGACCCTCACACCACCCGGCCTCCCCTTGGCCACAGGGCTAAGATATGGCCCGATATCGCGCGCGACGCGGTAGGCAAGCGCAGAAGGCGAGAAGCGCGTCTTGAGCAATACAGCCCACCGATTGAACTCCTGGGCCGGCGCGACTCGAGCATGGAAGTTGGGGAATTGGCCTGGGTCGACGGCGTGTTCGCGCGTTGGGGATGTTGGTGGCGTTACGACAGTCAGTGCCGTTGACGAGGGTGAGCGGGTGTCGAGCCAAGACTGGATGATTTCGGTATCGCGATACGAATCCTCGAACCATGTGAGAAGCCAGAGTGAGATGACGAGTTGTTTGAGCTTGTCATATTGCCTGAGGCCAGCGAGAAGCGGGTTCGTGATGGGAGTCTGGAACGAGAGGATGGGACAGCCGTTGTAGCCGCATATCTTCAGTTCCTCAACTGTATCGGCGTAATTGAGAGCGATCGTCTGGAGTAAAGGTGCTTGGCCTGGCCAGCCGTAGTCGGGCTGGAAGTCGGTAGTTTGTGGTACTGGGAAGCCGCGCCTGTAGGAAGCCAAGATGCCTGCTAGATCTTCTTCTTCGAGGTTGTAGTTGAAGTCCGAACCTTGGCCTGGGTCGAGTGCTTTCAGTTGAAATCCCTGCGACCCCCAGGTGTTGCCTACGGGGAAGGATACGCCAATCATGACAATCTTTTTCAAAGGACACGCGTACAGAGCTCGAAGTATCTCGCGCTTCTCGTCTCTAGGGATGCCGCCTTCTAGCTTGATCTGCTCTACTTTTCTCAAGTGTGGAGCAAACTCTGCGATGAATCTTCTCCGACGGTCGCGTTCTTGTGTTTCTTCGGTAGTTCTACTCTCGTCCGTAAACGGTTCTCCGTGACCAGCGTACTGCGTGTCGATGCGAAGGTCCGTTAGCATCATAGCTAAATGCGCCACTAGTTTCCGTGAACGGTTTTGAACGTCGATAGATGGCTTCACGTGGCTGTAGATCCTATCGAGTGGCCAGCCAAGGCATTGGATCTTAGGATGGTCTTCCATAAACTCGAGAAACGTATCTTCAAGCAAAAAGACATCATTAGGAAGGGCAGTAAGCGGTAGGACTGCATTGCGGACCTGGAAAGCGCGCAGATGTGGAAATCTCAAGCGTTTGAGGGCATTCAACGTGACATGTAAGTTATCATACGGGTCGCCCTCTCTTCTTCGCCAAAGAATCCAGTCAAGGTTTAGACTGGTGAGAGTTGACGCCGAGCACGTTAAGAGCGGCAGCATGGGGTCGACCGGCGAAGTCAGCGATGCTGTGTCGTCTACTTGGAATTGACTCGCATCAACATAAGTCTTGATATCCGGGAGTCCGTCCCACATAATAGCATCGTACGCTTCACCCTCGGCTATCAATTCTGCTTCCGACGCACGAGGCCATTGCTCAGGCAATCTCTCCTCTGAGAAATGCACAGTTGTCACGGTCCAACCGCCTGAGCCATTGTGCATCTGGTAGCACTGCACGCCACCTCTTGTAAGCCGGAAGTTTAGGAATGCCAGCCCTCTTGCTCGTATAGTTTGGGGTGAATCGCTTCCTAGCCGACGGATTCGAATCGACTCGAGCCCGGCCGCGTGATTTGGTAGGAGGCCGTGGATCGAACTGATGGAGAGGCAGCAGCTCTCCAGCCAGAGTTTGCGAAGGGGTACGCGCCGCGGCCGTGTCTGGTCCAGAAAGCCCGCGATCAGTGCACTTGTGAGGTGCCAATGCCCATATATGATCCTGAGCGTATGAACATTGACCATGTTCCGTATTGCAAGTTTGAGCAGGACATGTAGACGGACATCTCGCGATAGATTGTCGGCATGGAAGAACATGCGCGGTAACTCGTTGAAGATGTTCGGGGTGGGGAGATGACAGCGGTGGGTAAGGACATGGACTTTAGAGGCGATCGCAGGGTTTCTAGAGTTGTGAGAGAGCTTCTCCGCATGACTGACTGCCCAGGCCTTACGTTGCTAGTATGTACAGCTTCTGCACGATAGGCGTATCATCGTGCTCGTCCGGCTCTCCGTGGCCTCGTTCACTCCATAGATCGTTCGTCTTCTCGTTCAGGTGTAGTTTCCACTGATCCACTAGACATACGTTCTGCCACAGTATGTCGGTCGCATGGCGGTTGAGACACGCGGAGACGAGGGCGACATTCTTGAGCGCAGAGGTAGAGAGGTAGCTGACGATGAGCTGTATGAGTTCGCCAGGGAGGGATTCGAGCTTGCAAACAAGTCAGTATGTCGCGACCTTGTAGGCGCCTAATTAAACGGGCAACGCGCGTGCGCCCTCAGGCTGTATCCGTACATGGTACATACTGACAGCGGGTGATCATCCAAATTGGCATTTGGGCGTGAGGGGGAGCAAGTGCTTTGCGGCACGGAGGACATGATGTAGCGTGCCCATGGAAGCAGCGCGTGCGGACAAGGAAAGGTAAGGGATTAGTTACACAGTGCTGACATCTCTAGACACTCAAACTATCGTCGAAGCATCAGGCGGTGATGTTCCTCCAGCGACATCGCGCTTGCGTGGGGCGCGCCATGTCCCCCGCATCGACCGCGGTCTGCGCCTCGCTCAACATTGAAGCTTCGAACGCGTTCAACACTCGCATCAAGCATCATTCAGTGCGACAACGTTCCTACATGGACTGGATAGCATAGCAGAGGTTGTGCTAGCATCTGCGACCATTATTCATTGCCATGCTCTAGGTTTCCTTCTCCGCCCCCTCCTGCGAGGATCCTCTTGCTCCTGTTCATCCTAAACATGCCCACACTAGGCTTCACGTCTTGGAACCCGTACAGTGGATAGAGCTTCTGCGCGGGCGCGTCTGCCACCAAGCTGACATACGCAAACGGCGCGTGTTCATCGACATAGTCAACTAGTCTCTGCACGATGCGCTTCCCAATGCCCTTGCGCTGATGCTCAGCATGCACCGCGATATCGACCATGATGAGGAAGAGCGAGCCGTCGCCTACGAGTCGACCCATTCCGACTGCCTCTTGCTCTGGGCTGGGTGCCGTATCGCTCAGCATGTGCTTGCGCTCGTAGGCTACAATACCAACGAAGGAGTTGGCGAGGGATTTTGGGACAGCCTCTAGTGGTGGGGGCGTCATGCCCGCGAGCTTTCGGAGATCGTGGTACCTCTGCGGCGTGGGTAGGCCTTCGAGAATGACATATTGCTCCGAGTCGCTCATTGTGTATGGAAGAGGTAAGAGTTTCGAGACTTGAAATTGATGAGCGACCTTGAAGTTTGTGGGAAATAACGGTATATGCAACCTCGTCGGAGTACACGCGGAGTAAACGCCAAACCCGGAATGCCTCATAAGGATCCACTCTCACACCAGGCAACAACTAACACAAGTTCCTCTTCTCCAATTTTTGATCGGAGTGTAGACTGCCAAACAAACTCCCAAGAAATGGGTAGCTTTTGTGCTCCTGAATTACTTGTTGCGACGCTGGTTGAGGCCCTCAAGCCTACACCTGCCCGAGACCGAGCCTGCCTTGTCTCCTCACCAAAAAGAAGGAGAAGAAGTCACTCTCGATGCGCCTCATCTGCCATCATCTAGGTCTGTTCTTGTAAACGAATCTTCGCTGTGCAACACCAGAACGACAACTTAGCGTGTCACGAGCATCACCGCCTGACAATCTCACAGTGTCCCGCTGACACTCAACAACATCACCACCCAAGCTTTGACTCTTTCCTTCATCACGAAGCGTTTGAAATGCAATATCTGGGGTCAGGAAGCCACAATGCAGCCACCCGCTCGCCCCTGCTGGTCAGATCCGCCTCCCAGCACTGTTTCCCAAAATCTTTATGTCTTTGCCAAGCAAACAACGAGGAAACAACAACCGTCTTACGATTGCTTTCTTCCCTGTCCTGCGATCCGCCTTAGATTTCTTTCCTCTTCTCGATGTTGTCATAATCATTCGCCAGCCCAAATGAGTGAGCAAGTACGCACTCAGACGACAGTCACTGCGCAAGAGGTCGAGCAACGCACATCGCGCGGGCTTTCGATATTCAAGGTCGTTTTAGCTGTTGTGACAGCGCCATACCGCCGAGCCTTCAAGCTTTATACATGGCAGCCACTTAGAGAGCTCCGAGCTGCCGATGGAGACCGCAAGGTGTTGATTCCTTTGGTGAAGGACTGGAAGGTGGACAAGTATGCCGAGCTTCAATCCGTTCAGGTTGCTGTAAGTCGGCAGTCTTTCACCATACTCTTCTTCCTTCTCCTTAGGTAGACATTACTGCCTTGAGAACAATGCTTACATACCGTAGGCCACCTTCTGCGGCGGTGAGTTGATGCCCACGATCGACATGTCTCAAGACACATACTGACTCGTATCTCCCTCTGTAGGCGCAGTTTTCTCGAGCCTCCCATGGGCTTCCACCGCGACCGCCACTTGGGCCGCCGAGGCACTGTGGTTCAGCTCGCTCATCTGCGCTATTTTCGCTATCATTACGAGTATTCAGACGAAGTCCATTCTCGACGACCTCCCGGCGCGTGAACTGCTAGACGCATCGCTCCCGGAGGTTGAAGTACAACGCATGCGGCGCACCATCCTTCGTTACAAGAGGAAGCCAGGAGTCAAGCACTGGGTCATGCTATTCATATGGCAGTTTCCATCGATGACTATGGCATATGCTTGGTGTACTTACGTGGGCGGTCTTACAGTGTATTTGTGCACGCCAATCTTCCAGGGGTGGCCATGGCAAAGCCGACATAAGGTAGGCAATTCATCTTTTATTTCGAGTCTAATTTGCTGAAATCTGAATAGATCGCGATCGTCTATTTGGCTTTAGGGTTGGTTGGACTTGTTACTTACATCCTCTCTACTATCTTCGTCTACCTTGGCGAGAAGGACTATGAGCAGTCCGTCGCCAACACGCAGGCGAGTACACTGGCCAGTACACGTGCCAACACGCTGGGCTTGGAGAGTGGAATGCTTGCTAAGAATGCCGGTATCCAAACATCCGTAAAGGCGACCAAAGAAGGCTCCAGTAGTGCCGACGAGAGAGATCCGGTGCAGGTCGCGCGGTCAAGAGGCGCCTTCGGTTTCAAACATGAGGAACAAGCGGGAAATCGTACAGAGCGATCTCCTCGAGCCAGGCGGCAGTTGTTGTACTGATCGAGGGACGAAGACGCTCAGTCTCTGGCAAGACGCAAGCACACGCCCCGTGAACTTCGAACAAGCGGCGCACAAGGTTTAATTCAGTATACATTAGCGGTGCAACATCCCAATGAACGTCGTTATCTCTTTCGTAGCATCGTTCGGGGTTGCCTTCTCAAGCAGCAGACCCAGTAAACCAGCTTTCCACCGACCGTTTCCTTGCCAAGTCGAGCCCAGCAATCTTGACCAGACACCTCTTGAACAACGCACAACAATTATCACCAATGGCGGTCTCACCATCCGGACCCTTTTTCGAAATCTGCAGCACATTAATTTAGTGTTCACCTATCACAAGTCGCAGCATCCCTGCTGCGTCTTCGCCACAACCGGCTAAGATCAGGGGACACTAGCGACTACCAGCCAACCAGTTAAGCCACATCCGTTTGACATGCCCTCTCTTTCGCCTTCCTATTTCTACGGTAGGTATATGCACACGTGTGGCGGCGCAGCCGAGCTGTGGCACCTGAGCACTGCTAATATATCCGAGTGGGCGTGGAAACGAATAGACGTCCGCTGTTCGTTGACGGCATAAAGATGCGTGACTGGTATGCTCATGCGATCGTGTGTATGGGCAAGTGCCGGGAGATTCCCTGAGTAGTAGCCGCAGATGAGGGTGCAAGAGTAGTCGAGAGTCGGGGAAGGTGCATGCGTGGTGTGTTTGTATAAGAACCTGTTACATCCTTCTATGACGGTGGTGTACGGCAAGAGCTTGACTTGACTTCAGTTGCATCGTCCGATTTGTCTTCTACTTTCTTTAATCTCCCACTCAAGACGACATTATGGTTATCAAGTCATTCTTCTTTGCTGCGGCTTTCGTCACGTCTGTGGTGAGGTGCGCACCAGTCAAGCTGCAGGAGAGGCAGGCCCCGAGCGGTGTCCCTGATTATGTGCTAAGATATGGTGAGTAATACCTTTGTTTTATTCGTTTCTTTAGACTTCGAGAGTTAGTCGTCCGACAGTTCTCGAGGACTGCTATCGCTTTTTAATCTTTCTTTTCATTCGACGTCTCTCGCTCCAACCTCACACCAGATCTCGGCCAACGCTAACATACTCAGCACCAATCGTCTACCTCCACTCAGACGACCAATACATGCCCACGGACATCACAACCTTCCTGGACCACACTACCCCCCGCGTGAGCTTTAACGAAGTTCCCGGCCCCTCAAAACCACTCACTCCATTCAACGTGAACCAAATGGGCGGCGACGTGTGGCTCACGTCCAACGACGACGTGACCAAGAACCCCGATTGGATCAAGGGCACCAAGCCTGACAGCAACGGAAAGACGAACGGAGCGGTAACCGCGGCAGTAATTGTAAATGACAAGGGCAACGGCAACGTCGACGCATTCTACATGTATTTTTACGCGTACAACTACGGCGGCGACGTGTTGGGCATTAAGAAGGCCAATTTCGGTAGGTCTCGCCCTATGTTGTAGTTTTTTCACAGCCTATATTGACGGAAACCACAGGCAACCACGTAGGCGACTGGGAACACACAATGGTGCGCTTCTCCAACGGCGTACCGCAAGCCATTTGGTACTCTCAACACGCCAACGGCGAAGCCTTCAAATACAATACTGTAGAAAAAGCCGGCGACAGACCCCTCGCATACTCCGCCAAGGGCAGCCACGCAAACTACGCAATGGGCGGCACGCACGATCACACCATCCCTAACCTCAACCTCTTCGGTGGCGTACTGAATGATTACACGAACAAAGGTGTTATGTGGGACCCGCTGCTAAGTGCGTATTACTACAAATTCAATGCGGGGGCGAATAACTTTGAAGCGTATGATGGGAATGCGCCGACGGGCTGGCTGTATTACAAGGGCCGCTGGGGCGATGAGGAATATCCTAAGAGCGATAAGAGACAGTTCAAGGTTTTTGGCCAGGCCAGGTTTGTTGGTGGGCCGACGGGGCCCGCGGATAAGCAGCTCAATAGGGATAAGATTTGTCCTGAGAATGGGAAGACTTGTATTCTTCGGAGTATACTTGTGCCGAGGAGTAGTAGCATGGAGGATGTGGTGCTGGAGGGAGACGAGGTGGTGCGTTGAGGATAGAGTGCGGGGAGGGTTAGGAGGAAGTATTTGATACCCAACGAGCCTTGACGGCCTTTCTTACCTAGAGCTAGTAATCGTAATGTGTTTCGGCTGGCATGTCTCCAGCAGTCAAACTTCAGAGCCTCTTGGTAATCGTGGATCGTAATGCGAGTGGCAGCTAGCGACGTCGCGAGTACTGAAAGTGACGCTACAAGTCGTGCTCAAGTTCGTTTAACGTGCCTGTGCGCGAGAGTCGGTCGATGGTCCAAACAAAGCGATTGTCGATCACCCATCAACTTGCCCAGTTCGAACTGGCCGTTCTGCCTGCATACTTTAGTGTGAGCATACAGCCGGAATGCACTCCAATTGCACGGGTTTGGCTTGATTGATGCTTTCATTCGTGACAGAACATGATGAAAATTTTCCTTTATTCATGCCTCCAGAGCTATACGCTCAGACGGTGAAGCCACCCTCATTCGTCATGTAGGATGGAAAGCAACCGGGAGAGGGATGACAGAACGCCCCATGCCGAGCAATACCATTTGCCTGTAAGAACCCCGCTTTCCGATCATGCACCTGTCCGACTGGCCTTCATCGCGCCGCTACACCACCTCGTTCATGCCCTCATTCTCGATGTATCTACGAGCTCTTGACGGTGGGGCCCTTGGCACCTGCGGGCGCACCGGTTCGGAATCCGTTGCTGAACTTGCGGTTGACGGTCTTGAGGTATCGCATGCGGCCGGTACCGGTGGTCTTCCTTCGCTTGGCCTTCTCGCCCCAGTTGACTGCCTTGTGTTAAACTTCATCCTCGACATGCTCGCTGTGGGTGAACGTACACTTGCGGGTCTTAGCAGCAGGGTAGCCGCACGAGGAGCAGGTGTGCTTCTGGATGTGGAGGGAGCGACGACCTGGTCATAGCCCGTCAGTCCATATTCTTCATTATCGCGTGTCCGGCCCGTTCAAATCGCCTCTTGCATCTCCAAATTCGACGGCCGAGGAAAAATTACGTACCGCAACGCCTGCAGAGCGTGTGCGTCTTGTTGTGGCGCTTTCCGAAACTGGAGGTACCCTTCGCTGTTGTCGCAGTCAGTCTCGAATTCGGCGTAACGATAGAGGTTGGAGTGCGAGCGTACTCATTGTGGATTAGGCACTACACGCAATCGAATGTCAGTATTGAGTCAGTAATCGTAGGCAGGAGAAGGCGTACCTCGTGACGCTGGTGGTTAGTATCGAGGGTGGTGGTGCTGGTTTGTCGCAGGCGTGGAATTGAGGATATCGACAAGCGAGAGCGTAAAATCACGGTGGGCGCTAGCCTGTTTTGGGGTTAGCGTGTCAGGCGTTTTCAGCGCTCAACACCAGAACACCATCATCGCACCACGACATCTACTCTACCGTATCCCGCCCCTTTCCTTTTATCCTCACACGGATCATCGTGGATAGCGCTTTCGCGCCCTGAATCTCTTATTTCGAGGAAGAAGCTGTATGTTGATCGCGCTCGTGCAGCTCCCACCATCTACCCGTATCCCACCACATCGACCACCTACTCGCAGTGACAGCCTTTTCATATTTAGTCAACATGGCTCTCAATTGAGAGTAGACGAAGCAGTCTATTGTTGCTCTTTGTAGACCCTTCCCTTTGATATGATGGCAACGTCCTGCCTGGCGACAACCAAGTGTGAAACAGTAACATGGAGAAGAATCTAGTCAACTCACACCACAGCACCACAGCCAAAATAAAATCACGCTAGCTTCAAACAGCCCGCATCTCCGCCATCCGAGGGTTCTCGTTTATGCCATCTGAAATGTTACCGAAAGATGTACACCTCATTCCTGTCAAAACTCACGGAGACGTGGTTTGTATCAGCCACTAGTGGGAAACGCCTAGCCATCTACTCCTCATCAATTCAATGGCTCCTTGCCCTGACTATGCCGCTCTTGATATTCTTTTGTTGCGGACCTAGAGAAGCCACTGATTACTAGATACCCTACCCTCGTCCTCCAGCACAGGCCAGCCCTTTCAAGATATCACTCACAAATAGTTCCCAAGCCGCGGCTTGAGTCAGGATTACCCCACGCACGAGCGCCATAGACGGCAGTTGAGCATTCCCCCTATTGTCTCTACATTCTCGAGGTCTCGCTACCCCAGGTTGACCAGACTGGAAGCTATCCCAGGAGAATGGTACATGGCACTACGGGGTGTTCTCACGCCAAGTCGCATCCCTGCTCTAGTTCACTCCAGTAGGAGGTCCTCGATGGTCTAAAATCTAAATTCTGATTTGTTCTTAGAAGACCGGGGAGTAACTCAGTGCGATGTGACCCTGTGGGCACGGCATCATTTCATCGAACCCTCGTCAGGTCTCAAAGACGAACCTACCGGTCAACAGGATGACGGCGCGTGCCACGTCAAGCGAGAGGTTGAATGGGAGTTTTTTTGGAGGTCGAGTTGTGCTCGACCAATCACAAGCGGGAACGTGAAAGCGTGCACGTCTTCTGTGCTGCGACTGCGGCAACGCCTCCCGGATGGCGTCCGGTGCTAAACCATTTCACACTTGTCCGCATCCCGTCGAATTCCATCAGGGTTATCTACCAATTGATATTGTGCAGGATGCCACTCGTTGTCTTGCCCCTCTATGCATCGATCGCCAGGTCTAAGCCAGGTAGATCAAAAGAAAATAACCTGCAACTGCGACGTAATTACAGGCCTTATATCCTTTCACGGTACATGTCTGGCTATCATTGTCTGGAAGCTGCGCCGCCGATCAATCTGTTGTCATTTGCTTAATCCATACCTCGAGCTAAACGTAGCCTTCATCATTCCGTCCTCGCCTGGACGATTTCATGGACTGCAGGAGACACCTTTCCAGAAGAGCAGTTACTTCCTGTCGGAATGGTGTTGTTTGGACGAGTGGGAAATGCAGCATATCGTGATGTTCCAGGTGTATACGTGAGTAACGAACCTTGATGCTGCGATGTCACAGCTAACAGGCAGAAGACCCATATCAGGGACCCAAATGAACGCCGCCGTATGGCCCTCGCGGAAGTCGACAAGGCGCCCTTTGGCTGGTATCATATACGACTGGCTGTTGTCACCGGGATCGGGTTCTTCACAGACGCCTACAGTGTACGTAACAAGAATAACAAAGCTGGCAATAAACTCATGTAGACCTCACAGTTGTTCGCCATCAATCTTGCCGTCATCTTATTAGGCATCGTATACTGGCAAGATGCAGAACACCGCGGCGTCATGCCCCACAATGCGGATACAGCCATCAAAGTCGCAACCTCTGCTGGAGCTATATTTGGCCAGTGTATATTTGGCTACCTAGGTGACTTCTTGGGACGAAAGAAGATGTACGGCGTTGAACTCATGATCATCATCGCAACCACTATGGCGCAGTCGCTCTGCGGAGAGTCGACAAGCCTCTCTATTGTCGGCGTCCTCATCTTCTACCGTGTGGTGATGGGTATCGGCGTGGGTGGTGATTGTATGTGAGCCACGACCACGGCAGGTATATCTCGAGGGGCTGTTAAGCACCATTGGGCTATGTCTTGCTTGCGGGCGCCTTCATCCTTCTCCAATCCAGCTCCGCTAACACCGACTTCAGATCCACTCAGCGCGGTCATTACTGCAGAATTCGCCAGCACTCGGTACCGTGGTGGCATCATTGCAGCAGTCTTCGCCATGCAAGGTCTGGGCCAACTCGCCGCCTCTTTAGTGACACTTATCGTAGTTATGGTCTATAAAGACCAGTTACTCACGGTAGCCACAGTGGGAGACTGTGTCGGTCAATGTGCCGTGACAGTAGACCAGATGTGGCGCATCATTATCGCATTCGGCGGTATCCCCGGATGGTTTGCGCTTTACTATCGACTCACAATACCAGAAACGCCAAGGTATTCATTTGATGTGCTATACGATGTGGAAAAGGCATTGGTCGATGCACGGAACTACCGCTATGGCAAGCAGGGAAACATCAATCCAGTCACTCAAGCGACAGCGCGCAGCGAGATGGCAAAGTACAAGACCCCCAGGCCAACACTGATAGAAATTTTACGTTTCTATTCGCAACGACGTCAAGCTATCCATCTCTTCGGGACATCTATGTCTTGGTTGTGAGTGGTCTTACACTGCGATTGCGCACAACATTCTAACCATCGTATAGCTTCCTAGATCTAGCCTTCTATGGTCTCGGTTTCTCCTCCGCATCCCTAATGTCCACCATGGGCTTCGACCAGCGTGACAACCTCTACCAATACCTCCGCAACACGGCAACCGGGCAAATCGTGCTGATCTGCGCCGGCGCCCTGCCGGGCTACTGGCTCACCGTCTTCACCGTCGACAGTATCGGCCGCAAACCAATCCAAATCGCCGGCTTTGGCATCCTCACTATCATCTTTTGCGTCTTGGGGTTCGCATGGAAAGGCCTTACAAAGACACACTTACTGGTCCTATACGTTCTCGCGCAATTTTTCTTCAACTTCGGCCCCAACGCAACGACGTTCATCACACCTGCTGAGATCTTCCCTACGCGCGTGCGCTCCACGGGTCATGGTTTCAGCGCCGGAATGGGCAAGCTCGGCGCTGTGTTTGCGCAGATATTCTTCGCGCCCATGATCAAAAAGGGCGCTACACATGATAACCCTACACCTTGGATCCACGGCGTCATGCAGATCTTCGCGCTATTCATGTTCTTGGGGATGCTAACGAGTTTGCTGGTTCCGGAGAGCAAGCGTGCTAGATTGGAGGAACTTGCGGGGGAAAAGGACGATGTGTATGAGCTGCAAGCGAGTACTTGGAGGAATAGGGGTGGTGTGGCAGGAAAAGGGACAGCAGCAGCGGCAGGGGATATCGAGACGTCGGGCGGTGCTAGGGAAAGCGGGAGTGCAACGAGCGGGAGGAGTACGGAAGGGATAATTGGGGATGGAGATTTGGAGAAGAAGTGGTGCAAGACTAGGCAGACTGAGTTGCCGCCGCATGCTCTCTGATATCTACACCCCCGTTGCATAGGGAGGGTTGGAGAATACAAGGAGTAAATAGGGGAGAACAAGGGAGGTAATAAACTGCTGAGGGATATCGGGAATGTTTGTTAGATTATGGGTTAGGATAGTTAGTTATGTTGAAGTATACCTGGCGTAATTAGGAATAATGAGATGATACCCGGTTTGGCTACACTTTCTTATCATCCCATCATAGAGAATCTCACTGCAGTCCTCCAATACGACATCTCCAATGCCCACGCTCGATACACCCACCTCAACCTCCTCTCCCTGACGTACACATCGAGCGACCTCACACCGCCCGTCGTTACCGATGGGAAGCGCAATAGCGCACGCGTTTCCTAATATTGGTTAGAAATTATCTCCTCATGCCGACCACCCGATCGCAATGACATCCATGATCATCCTTAGCTAACAAGCCTGATAATGCAGAGTGAACGAAGAGTTCTATAACTGCTCCTTGTAGACACTTCCGTTAGCTATAATAGCAAATTCCTAACCTTTTACAATAACTAAGCTTAGAACAGTAGCATGGAGGAGAATCTGGTCAGCCTATAGCACAGTACTATAATTAAAATGAGCTTACGCTGGTCGCAACCTGCATCCATTTCCACTATCCTTAGGCTTCTCATTATGTCTTGGAATACTCGTTGCGGACCTAGAGAAGTCATTAATTCTTGACCCTACCCCTATCGTCCAGCGCAGGCTAACGCTTTTAAGACATCACTCATAAATAGTCCCCAAGTTGCGCTTTGAATTAGGATGCCCCCAGAACCAGCACCATAGATGACAGTGTTGAGCATTCCACCCTATGGTGCCGTCTCATTCTAGCTACCCCAGATGACCAGACACGGTCAAAGGTTTTGAAAGGCTTACTGTGGTCCCCCCCCCCGGAAGTTTTAGCCATTTGCCACGCTGAGCGCTAGTAACGCCGCGGCTGAGGTAAGACTGCAAGGGTTAATTTAATAAGCGTTTTATACTAAATTTTAACTTTAGTAGTCTTAAAATAAAAAGACTATATAATATATTGCAAAAGGTATTCTTTCATACATCAAGCAAAGGTCGCTTAGCTCAGTTGGCTAGAGCGTGGTGCTAATAACGCCAAGGTCGCGAGTTCGACCCTCGTAGTGACCATAAATATTTGTTTTTTGATTAACTTTCTCACCACAAGATGATTATTTTTCCCATTTTTTTTGGGAATACGAGAGAAACTTGCGGAGGAAGAAGAATGGCATGCATGACTACAATGGTAGCAAACGAGTATTTTGCGGAACAGGGACAGTAGCAACACGGGATATTAGAGCGCTAGCCGTTGCTAGAGGTAGTGGGAGTGCGCCGAGCGAGAGGAGTACACAGAGAACAATAGGGGATCGTGACCTGGAGACGAAGTGGTGCACAGCTAGGCTGAGTTGCCGCCGTATGCTCTCTGAGGATGGAGGCGGGGGAGACTTTCGATCATTCAGCATAGCGTTCGTGGTCTACTATTGTTCCATGGAATTTGTTGTGTGGCATTTATTGTAGTATACCTCTTCTCTAACCTCGCTCTATACCCTTCTGTTGGCCAATCAAAAGTAGTTGCGGTTGTCAATGATATCGATAACGACGACGCACCGCTTGCTTGACTTGAAGTAGTGGCTTAATGAGGCTGTGATCACCTTCTGGAGCTAAGTATGGAGCCCACAAGCTCCTTGGAATTGTAACCCAAACCCAGTCTCAGTGTTCATCTCAAGGCGCACTTCAGCCTTCTCCGCCAGCACCACGATCAAAAACTCTCACGCTGCCATCCCCCTTGATCTGATACAAAAACTCCCTCCCCGCGCCATTCTCCTCGCTTTTCTTCCCTTCATCTTCAAAACCTAACCCCAACCAATCCGCCTTCTGCTCCGTAACGCGCACAACCCCACTAACATCCCTCGCAACACCTGTGTCCAGCACTCGCACCCCGAGTATCCTACGACTCATATGCGCGCACCTGACTAGAAGGTTATGGTGGGCGAGTTCGAGGGGTTGGGGCGGTGTGGAGAGGCTGAGGAGCGGCGTATCTGATTGGAGATGTGTGAGGACGTGCGAGACGGTGAGTAGGGTGTGGAGAGTGAGGATGAGCGAAGTGAACGCCGAGGGTGTGATTGTGGGGTCAAGCGCTAGGAGGAGGTCGGGGTTGTCGAGTATGATAAGGGTCTTTCGTTGCGGATTTGAAGGGGCGGTCGAGGAGGTCTGCGAGGTAGAAGTGAGTGAGGAAAGGGCGCTCGAGATTGCGCTTCTGAGATGCGCGAGGTCGAGACTTCTGAGCGTGTAATGACCTGGCGCTCTCCGATTTGTACTCGCTGCTTCTGCTAGAGCGCTCGAAGCCGGAAGATCCCTCTGCGCTACCTGTGTAGCTGGCGCTGGCGGTCCCCTCCCATGCACTATCCTCCCAGGCGGGCCTCGTACAGGTAGTGGCTGTGGCGCCCTCGTTGGGGGTATTGAAGGTATCCTAGCATCTTTGGAACCTGCCACTTGTGGTCTCTTCTCCTCGTCTCCCGTTATACCATCCTCAGTCGCCTCCATCCCAACTCCACTCAACCCATCAACAAACGCGAACCTCCCTTCCCTTCTCAACCTCTCCAAATCCAATCCGGCGCCCTTCCTGGATTCTTGCTTCCAGAAGTCATATTCCCTCATCCAACTAACAAGCACGACATTCGGTCCTTCTTCCCCGTCATCTTGTGTGCTACTGGTGCTCAACGCATTGCACAAGAATCTTATGATCAACCAGTTCGCGCTGGCACCGAGGGTACTTGTGAGGAGGAGAAGCGCGTCATCGTGCGGGAGGTGGATCGAGGATTGGAGGAGAGGTGGTATGCGAGTAGACGGTGGCATCATGGGTCGGTCGGAGTGCTGGGAGAAATTATGTGGCGTCACAAAGTAATCTAGCTGTTATCGATAAGTGATGCTACACGATCATGTAAAAAAGGCCCTGGTCCTCAATATCACACATTAGCATTGCAAGCCCATATATCTGGTGATTTTACACTTTTAACATTTTTTTGTTGCTTTTTAGAAGTTATATGTAACAAAAAACGATGAATCCTAGACGACCTCATCCATCACCCAAAAAAGACATACCGGGTGCTTTTTTGTGTAACCTTTTGTCAAGCCTCACAATTCCGGCCACTTACTAGCAAACTCATCCAACCATAAGGTTATGTCCTTGCCTTCTGTTAGTTGCGCCAAACTCCCAAACGTCATACGCTTCTCGATCACACCACATCTGTCGATCGTTAGCCCAGGCGCATGAGCCTGTCCAACATCGACCACGTTTTGCCTCCCTTATTCGAGTTCAATGCCGTCGCTTCCTGCTTCTCCTTTTTCTCGCTCTCATTCTCACCGCGATTGTCGTTATTATTCTCATCCGGCATGAATGGCGTCCGCGCCATTCCGCTTCCAACATCATTGATCTTCGTCTCTGTCGCTGCCTGCTTCGCGCCGCGCTTCCACTCGTATGATTCGGCGACAGGCGGCGACATGACATCGAACGATAATATGGGCAACATCCTAGACGCGACCATTCCTGAGGTCGAGATGCTCTCCTTGTTTGCTGAGAGCTCTGCGTGAGCTTTACAACTTCCACTTCTCAAGCTTTCCTTACATTCAGCTGGCTTCTGGTGCTGGTCCAACTGTGTAACATCCCGAAATACTTCTTCCATCTGATCTTTCTTCCCTGGGGGGCCAGCATCACATTTGAGCTTCAACACTTCCCCGTAATGCGTAGTTCCATCTTCGGTTTCGACAGCACTATGTCCGATATCGAAGGCAGCGCTAGCATGTTTGTTATGTCGATGAGGAAGTTCATGGTGGGTCTGGACCGGTTCTAGCTGTCGAATGACTGCGGCTCCCATTGCAATCTTGCCTAACTCGCTGGGGAAGAGCCAGGGGAACGAGATTAACGGCATGTGTTCTGGATCCATGGCTCGGACAGGTACCTCTTGGCCTCCAACGAGCTTTGTAGCACGACAATCTTCCAAAGCTGCACCCATCTCTCGGGCTGTGGCCGTGTACATGGCTGCGACGAATGGCCCTAGTCGAGTCCAATCTGCTATACTGGTTACTCCTGCCGCGGCACGGCAAATCTCTCTGTACTGAGACTTCAATGCTCCGATTGTCCTGCCAAATTCTTCAGCGAACTTATAGTCGCGACTCTCGTGGTTGTGTGCAAGAACGAAGACCGACCAGGCTTCGAACTCTGTGCGTATGCCGTGTTTGGCCATGAGTCGCTTGAGAGATTCGTCGTAAGAGATTTTAATCTCGGCCGCCTTGTTCAAGAGTTCCGCATCTAGCTTGAAAGCGTCAAGGATCCGCTTGTCAAACGCATTCTCCCACTGAGGCTTGAAGTCGACGAGCTGTACCTGGTCGTAGAGCATGCCTAGAATCTTTTTGGATTTGTAGATTCTGCTCTCAGCAATGTGCTTCTTCTCCATGAAGTGGGGCCATTTGAAAGGCCTCAACTCGCGATCCATTACAGCTGGAATGCCGCTCTTCGGGTAATCGACCGCTTGCGAGTGTAGCTGTGCTAGCTTGAGACCTATATTCCTCTTAGTACTTGCATTATAGCCAGAGAATTTGGAACTTACAAGTATGGCTGCTTACGCCGTCTGGGTCGAAGTCTGCTTGCGCTAAATGAGCATGCGCAATCTGCCCGAGAGAGTCATTCTTCATGTATGTCACGAAAAATTCGCTGATGTCCGCGATCGTGATGGGTTTGTCAGTCTCAGGCGGCTTCTCTGGGGTGAAGTCCATAGGCGGCACGTTGATAGTCTCGGGTAGCAGATCTCTGTCCCACAACACCATATAATCGTCACCGTCAAGATCTCCTCCTGAGCACATATTCGCAAGATCGCGGTCCCCCGTCTGGGGAAGAACGACGACGTTTTTGAGATGGTGAAGCGCGGGCACGTCGACTGCGCGAACCACGCGAATATCACCTGGGTGAAGCGACGGATTACGTGCAAGGATGCAAATGCCCTCAACGATTTTGTAGTAGCCCTTCTTGCTAGTATCATCGACTTGCAAGAAGATCTCCGGAAGAGTCGCGAGCTTTTCATCGCGTGTCGCGTCCAGCCTCGATTGTGGGTCGTCCATATGCCCCTTCAAAGTGGCAGTTTCGTCGACGCAACCAAGTACAAAAGCACCGTCTTCGATGGCGATGCGGGCCTTCTCCTTGAGATTCTTGATGGTGGAAGCGCGCCAAAGCTCAAGCAGAGACATAATGAATGGGTCCTGGGTCTGCATGAATCCATCGAGGACCATGCCAGCCATCGTGAGAGTGGTCTGGTTCATGTCGATATGCTTGCGCAATTTCTTCAAAGCGGCTTCTTCATCGGTCATGGCGTGTTCATAATCGTTAACCATGTCTTGCTGCTTCCGAATGAAGACGTGATCAGGCACTCCTAGCTTGGATAATACAATGATGATCTGCCGATTGAAGAAAGGCGTCGCAAGCGCCGAGGATCGGATGATCTCCAGACCCGTAAACTCGGCTTCGAATTTCTGCTGGCTCGGTCGCATGTGCACTTCACTTTTGGTGATTTTAGGGTCAAGGGCAAGCACACCTTTGCAGCCACCGAGGCGAAACTGGTAGAGAGAGGGCGGGTCGTCAAAAGCGTTCGACAAGCTAAGCTCCTGCGCAGCCATCTGAGCTAAGAAGAGAGACAACTTTCCGACACCGTCCGTGAAGTTGTAACCATTCCGTTCGATGTCTAGAATTTCCACGATCTTGACACTGACTCTCATCGCGCGAGTGGTCGAGAAACACTGACCGAGGCGTGCACCGAACTTAGCGACAGTCTTGATGTGATCAAACTGACCAAGAGACAGACGGATATCGTCTGCTGATTTGGAGGATGTTGGTGCGTAAAAGTAGGCACCATGCTCACGAAATTGCGAGTTACCGAAGGCCAAGAACTCGTAATAGCGGCCAGCTACGACAATACCGTGCTTCATAGCTCGACTTATGCGATCGAAGACCGCTTCAGCCCTGTCGTTGGGCATGTTCCTCAAGACGCCTTCGGTCTTCTCGTCAGAGAACTTGACGCGTATGAAACGATCCGCATCTGCCGCATATTTGCGAGTGATTCGATTAGAAGTTTCCATCATCGGTGAGGCTACGTGGATCATGGTTGGTGTAATGACGGCAGAACGCTGGAGGATGCAGTAGTTCGGTACCTTCTTCTCTAAGTTCTCCCTGTTGCGAATGTCGAAGATATCCATCGGATTGTAGTAGGTGTGTTGTTTGTCGACAACCTTCTCAAGGATATATACGGCACGACGAGGGTCCATTGCAAGCTTCTCTAGGAATGCGTTGGTGATATTATGCTCTTTCAGATAGCCATTCGACAAACATGCCTCGAGCTGATATCGTACGGGGAAACTCAAATGAATCTGACTGGCGAACAGATCATCGAATTCGGACTTCGTAGACGGTTCAAGATGCGGATGAGTACCAGATATCTCTTCCTGCAAGAGACTCCATAATGGAGACTCAATCCGAGCTTCGACAGAATATTGGTCCAATTCTTCGATCGCGACTCCATGGTTTGCGAGAGCATTGCTGAAATCCTCGAACTTTGGTCCAATCAATGTGGCCTCGTCGAAAGCAAACCGGTAGTTAGTCCATCGACCTAGAACTGTTAGTAGTAATTGTTAGCTAGGATCGTGCACTTACCGATATCAATGACCGCCTTGTCTTTAGGGTTCATCAATGGTAACTCTTTCAGATGTTTTCTGTCGATCTCATCAATGACATCAGTCTCGCGGTACCAAGTATCCCATTCGTTCCAGATCTTCTCCTTCGAGAAGAAGCTGGTGTGTTTTCCGCCATTGCCTATCTTCTCGCCCTCTTTCTTCTGCACGAAGAATTGGGGTGGAGAATCGCAGGGAATGATTAGAGTGATTTGACCAGTCTTTGTGTCAGAGACCTTATAGATATGTGAAAGCAGAGAAATTGGCAATCGAAACCGAAATTTCCGCGTCTGGTCGCCGGTCTTGAGAGGGAACTGGATATCGAGTTCCTTGCGCTTCAAGTTCAGATTCACTCGTACCCCTCCGTGCGACTCTACTTTGTGCATGGTGATCATGGCTATATCCGAAACTCTGATACCGAAGTCAATTGAATTTGCGGGAAGTATGTTGAACTCATAGTAGTGTTTTGCAGGGTTGACAGGGCTTGCAATGGTAGTAACGTGTGGGTTGACTTCCTCCCCCCTCACGAGAACTCCGCCGAGCCGAACGGACTGGTACGGCAGGACATTTGGTGGAGGCCTAAACGCACGAAGTCAGTCAGCAATTTTTTCGTTGCTACTCTTGGGAAGTGGACTTACTGGAATGTGACATAGGCATTGCTGTCGGGAGCACCTTGTTGCATCTCGATTCGCACCACAGTACCGTACGGAGATAAAGCAAGATAAACATCCTTGGTCCAGCATGTTCTAGGAATGCCCATGAATTTGAACTTCTGCTCTTGCTGGTAGGCCCAGTGCTTTTCGCCGTCTCTGGTGAGCGGCATCTGTGTCGTGCGCTGACTACCTGGTCTGTTGTGAAGCCTATTGTTCCCACGTCTAGGAGATGGTGGACCAAGATGTCGCGGTGAGCTGGCAAGAGTACTAGATCGTGGAGTATAAGTCTCGTTGATCTGGTGACCGTTCAGGGTGAAGGAGGATTGTCGCTTGTCGGGGGAGGGTGGTGAATCGATCTGGACAGGAGTTCGAGTGGGTTGCTCAGAAGGCGTGATGGCACCTTGAGGCGCGGACGAGGGCCTGAGAGTAGGTCGATTCGAGCTGAACCCGTTGGAGCTGCCGGAGCTGTGCGAGGATTTACGGTTGCCTCCTCTACCACCACGATAGCCGCCACGGCCACGCTGGTAGTCGCTGTAACCGCGATGCATGTTGCGACCGCTGTCGGAGCTAGTCTCGGAGCTGCGCTCGCTATATGCTGTAGAGGCTTGAACTAGGGACTGGGATGACCCGCGTTGATGTTGGAGTTGAAGGGAGGGAGTCGTGTTGTGGAAAGTGGGAGTCGAGTCAGCAGAGCCTGGGTTATACCGAGCAGCGTCCATCTTTGTTTGTTGACGTGCTTGCCCTCATGCCAATCGCAAATGAAAAGACGGAAGATTCAAGGTGAAGGTGGCGACAGCCCCCAAGTGAGGGTGACTGCTACTTTGAGAAGGCAGGTTTGAGCGGTGACGGGGCGGCCAGTTCTGAGCTGGTTGAAGGCTACGAGCGCCTTTGCTTGGCGGACCGGGTAGATTTCCGACGATGTGTAGTTGGTGATATGCAGTTAGAGGAGATTAGGTGCGGTGGATATGTTGGGTTTTGTTTGCTTGAAGTCGAGAAGCAAACAAGCGTTTGTACCAAATGAGGCAGGGAGCCAGTTGCTACAGGCCCGATCGCCGAATTTTGACTTCGAAACCCGAGCTCGAGAGACTCGTAACTTGAAGATTCGAATAATAAAGAAGAAGGGAATGTGATGCAGGAAAGTGGCAGCCCGAGCCAGTCAATAGAGCAGGTAAATGGGAAGACCGAGTAAGGAAGGCGCGATGAGAGGTCTCAGGCAAGTGCTCGTAGACTTGTCTAAGACTGCAAAAGATATGAGACCAGTGTGGATCGACCTACAAAGCTCGATATTGTGCACGCAGGCCTCAAGCCTAAGATCGAGAGGACGAAGTCTGACAGTAGCTATCGAGAACGCGATGGAGGAGAACAAGTCGCCGTGTGGTAGAAGTAAAACAGAACGAAGAGAAAATAACGTTACCCGAGAGGTACATGGACTAAATAAGACGCAGGAAGTGTACCGCTAGTGCAAGGCAAAGGTGAGATTGAGACTCAGTATAGAAATAATCACTCAGGTATCTCAGAACAGCTAAAACTCCTGTACCCCGCATATACAAGTACCTAGGATATGTCCAGAAGAGATTCTCACGCAAGCCACATCCGCCCTCACATGTGAACGGCCAGTGCGATTGATTCTGAACACCGTTACATGTTACAGCTCAGTTGTGGTACCATCGTCATCCTCTGGCACCCTTGCAGTACCCGCCACGAAATTCCCCGGAGTGAGTGGTGTGCCAGCCAAAAAATCATCCATGTCGAAATCCTCTTGCTCCACATCTTGCAGGCTGCCACGCCTCTTCCTAGCTGAGCGTGTTTCATTGAAATGATACTCGCCTTCATCCTCTGATATAGCGAAACCAACAGTCGTATGCCGACGATTCGGCGACATTTGTCTCAAAGCCAAACGCTTGTTAGGCGACAGTTTCTTTGACACAGATCTTGATATTAATACGGGTCTCTGGGTGTGGGGAGTGTGCATCGCAGGCACTTTGAACGACGGACGTGGCTTGGGGCGCTTGGGAGATGGGCCGCCACCCTGAGACGAGCGGGACTCGGAGCGGGACTCGTATGAGGCAAAGGAAGTGTTAGCCATCATCTCCGTTGTGGTGTTTGCTTGAGTACCCATTGCTACCTTTGGTACAACGTCTTGTGTGCGAATCGTCGATTTCCTACGTCGATGTTCGCGCGGCGCTCGCATCGTAAGAGAGTCATTCGCCTCCGTGTGCGAACGAGATGCTGAACGTATTGCCAACGGGTTTTTTGTTGTGTGACCCATCGCATCAAACATCCTCATCCTCCAGGTTCTAAGCTCCTCTAATTCTTCTTTCTGCTCTGAGATGAAACGTGTGAGCTCATGAATCCTGGTCTCCAGAGGGGGGATAGAAGTTTGTAGACGCTGAAGTTCTCGCTGTGTCTCGTCGTGAGCATCCTTGACCCGCTGATTGTGTTGTAGTGCGCTTTGTAGCTGGGCACTCAGCTCGTTGTGCTCTTCTTGGACTTTGAGGGCGGCAGCTTCCATGGAATCATTATGCTTGACTTCTAGCTCCCTTAAGGTCTCTTCGGAAGATTGAATCAGCTCTTCATGACTAACTTGTAGGTCGCTCAGTCGTCCGTTAACGGCCTCTAGTTCTGCTTCTGCGCATTGCAGCTGGTTCTCAAGATCAAATCCTCGATTCTCGAGTCGTGTAACGTCCTCAGTTTGCCTGACAGCAGTCTCACGCTCATCCGCGAGTATCCGCTGAGTATCAATAAGTAGGGCCTGGAGATGCTCGTGCTGCTCATTGAGGTTGCGGTAGTCCTCCTCTTGCTTTTCTCGCGCTGCCTTCAACTGGCTCAGCGTCCCGTTCAAATCCTCGACTTCCTTATCACGGGCACTAAGACTCTCTTCGTGCCGGAGAATTGTCGAGCGAAACTCCAGTTTCTTGGCATCGAACTCCTCCTGGGCGACACGTAGCGTCTCATTTGCTCTCTGGTTTGCTTCCGCAAATTTGAACTTCAGCTCTGTTAGTTTTGTGGCAATTTGGTCTTTCTCGTCGGCTATATTGAGCTTTTCGTCCTCCAAACCATCAAGGTGCAATCTGTCGTCAGTTGCCTGCGATTCAAGTGACGAAATCTGTTCGGACAATGCAGCCACTCGCCGCTCTAGCTCTTTCGATCTCTCCTTCTCTCTTCGAAGCGGCTCCTCAACCGTATTGCAGCGTGCTTCGAGATCTTGACAGATTTGCGCGACAGAACGTATGATGGAGTCACGTTGATAGAAGCTCTGGCTTTCGAGTTCGGATTTGAGACGATCTCTCCAGTCTTGTAGATGCTGGCCGGTATATGGCGTACATTCCTGCTGGAAAAGCGATATCGAAGGACGGTCTGCCATGTCCGGATGACGAGAACAACTATGTGCGACGGATGGGAGTTGCCGTTGTTTGTTGATCAGAGCAATGGTAAGAGCTTGTGGTAATGTGGGCTTCTCCGTGTGCTCTACGAGTACTGTCGTCAACAGCAACGCAATTGTGGCCGATATTAATTTCCCATGTAGTGACACTGCATAAGAGCTACAGCTGGCACCTTCGCGTGTCATGACAGCGTGGACAAGATTCCACAATTTCCCCTGCAAATCGTCCGCCGCTAGCGCAAGAAGCATCTTGGTTCGTAGCGGCTCCGAGGCAGAGATACCAGTGCTAAACTCGTCGACTAGAATGATGAGGTTGGACAACTGCTGCGAAGAAGGCGCGGAGACACATGACTCGAGGATACCATCGAGTAGCGCCCGCACCGTACTCTCTTGCATATGCGGCTACCCTCGATTAGGTGTGAAGTCATTTCTAGACTTTGAGTACTTACAGCGAAAACTGGGAGCGATACTGCGAGAGTCTCGCCAAGGCCATCCGGATCTGCGAATTTCGCTACTTTCATCAAGCATTGCTCATACTGCACCACAATCTCATGTGGAAGCTCTCCTTTATCCGCGACCATAGCGTAGAAACATAGCGCCTCAAGTAGGACGGCCTGGCTGATCGCTGTGTGTTTCAGTTTCTCAGGGAGCTTTTGGAACGTATCTCCCGCTTTGATACTAGACCTAGGCCAGCTCTCTCTTACTTTTCTATCCACGAATCGTAACGTCTTCGAAGCAATACGTATGCCTTCAATAGCTGCATCATCTGGCACGCCATCAACACCTTTGACGACAGCGACAACGTTCAGACATGTTAAGCTAATTAGCTTGTTGTACAAGCGAAATAGCCCCTTACCCGAGGATGTCTTCCATTTCCCTTTCGTGCTCTCGGTGGAGATTGGTTGCTTAGGGCCAAGTCGCTGCATATCTCCGATGTCCTCTATGTGAAGTACTAGTCCGTAGCACCATAGCTGTAACATGAAGTTCTGTCCAGCGCTATTCGAGGACATCATGCGACTTAGTTCCTCATCGAACTGTTGCCGTGCATCAAGGGGAACAAGGGCGAGGATTTGCCGGCATGCTCCGTTCAACATGCCGTACACCGACTTTAGTGAGTCAGCATTTGACTCCTGAATCGCCTTCTTAAAAACACGGAGGAAAAATGATTGAGCGGCAGCAGGCAATGGGACCGATTCCGGTAGTGGCCCCGAAAGTATGAGCACACATAGCTCGGCATACTGTACATGTAAGCTTTACCCTACACCGAAAGACCTCCGTACTGACATCTTCAAAATCTTGTTGTGAAGAGTTTGCTTTGGTCAGCAGAGCATTCAGGAGCCCGGGATTCTGATGCAATAGTTCGTGTCGGAATTCTGAAGAATGACCTTGAGTCGCATGATTAGTCGGTGTGCGCCTCGCTTCGATGGTACAGATTACATACTCAGGGAATGCAGGATACGGAACGTGTCAGCCCAGAGTGGTAGTGCTTCGCGAATGAGTGTTGCCAGCTTCTTCACCGCACACGGAGGGCGGTCGCGGATGCATGCTCGAACGGTCACAATATCGGTACGGGCCAGAAGGTCGGCCAAGCCCTACGGAATCTCGCGTCAGCATTCGTTGTCTGCATATGCGTCGAGTCATGTGCCCTACTAGTTGTGCGACACAGACGTGGGGTACAGGGGCGGAAGCGGGATACTCACGGCAAGAGAGGCCGGGTATGGGCACTCTATGACTCTCGTCAGCTCTGACGATAAAGCTGTGCCAATGTCCATTATGACGGTCGGGTCGAGTCAAGATGTTGGGGGTAGAGGCAGGCAATCGTCGTGGAGCACTGGCACGCTCGCCAGAGCGGATCCGATATGGCTGAGCTTATTAGTCTTGGCAGACGTGGCTGTCACCTGGGCAACCACGTTCTCAATACGGCTGCTGTGCCGCACCAATGCAACGTATGGAGGGTGTATATTTGCTGTGGGTCGCCACGGTGGGTCCCTCTAAAGCCAATCATGAAGCTTAATTCTGGTCACGTGATCAATTCTATCCACTCAGACGTGCGGATTAGAGCTGCGCCACCTCCTCCGTCAGCGACCCACATCAAATATACACCCACCGGACGTTGTAACCAAACGCTGAAACAACCAGTTCCACAAAACTTGGCAACGCCCTCTTATGGTTCCGACACACGAGAGTGCGCCTCTCCTTGCAGCGCATGATGAGAGGGGATATCGCCTTTTTGGCAATTTCCGGCTCTCTTCGCCTGACCAACACCTCCACCCGCACGCCCTCCACCGTTTAAGACAGCTTGAACCATACCTACGTCAACTAGAATTGCTAGCAACTCCTGGTAAGTCCAATACATTATGTACGAACCTGCTCCGTATTGATGCGAGTATAGAGTGTCAAACACAGCAAGAATGTATATTCAATATTTCGGAAGCATTTCGCGAGTTCCAGGAGCTTGAATCAAAGTCATGGGCCCGCCCTAGGCGCAAAGATGAATTGGTAGCTCCCTCAGGTAGCCTGACGTGGCCCATCGCCCATCATTTACACAATCCATCCTTCCAAACTCTCACACCACATGAGGGAGAAACAGAAGATGCAACGAGTTCCTGTGTCTGGATGATAATTGCGAATAACTTCGTGTCAGGAAAGACACTTATCTTCGATCATCTCTCCCGGCGTGAGAGTGTGGATGGCTTACAGGTATATCCGCAGACCATCCTTAATATCCACGAGACATGGCTGTCCAAGATTCGGTACAATATGACGGCGAAGGTTGAGATCGTCTATGGTAAAAAGGTCGGCGAAAGGATGCCACAAATTTACGATCTCGAGCCATTGAAACTCTGGGGCGAGTATGAAGACATTGTTCTACATCTGGAATGGTCATCGACCGACCCACTCTCCGGAAAGTCTCTCGCACGTTTCGTAGTGCCCGCCTATCATCCACAAACCTTTTTGTCACCTGGGGGCTCGCGCTATGGCGCTCGACAGGACAAAATCTTACGCGTTGCGCATGAGTTAGCCGGCATACCTTATAAAGACGGCTTCTACGAGAATTTCAATACGACGATGATCAATAAAAGCGGCATTCGACCACATCATTACATTGAATCGAGCAAGCTTGCCGTCGTTGCTGGAGAAGAACTTTCCAAAAATATCGCAGAAATGATCAAGTCTAATAAGTTAAGGCCGATAAGCCGGGCAAGGCCCCTCCCGGATGAACTAGGTACAGTAAAATCATTGTAATTAGAGACTGGTAATGCTTACTAGAGTTGTAGAGATAGCACGCTTTAACATGACTAAGGTATCTCAAAAGTATGTAATGGATCCAACCAAACCGTCAGTGGTTCAAGTTAGATGCAAAGCCTGCAGTCTACCAGACAAAGACTATCAACGGCTTTGGTGCGCCAAGAGCGGGAAGTATATCGCAAGGAGAAAAAGGTGTAGAGACGAGAAATGTACAGGGCGCCTTACGATACCGCAAGACTCTCAACTTGGATATATCGCCTATTCCGGTTTAGAGTCTTCCGCAAATCCCTCGACACAACCACCTCCTGAACTCATTTACACCCTGGAAGCGGTCTCTCCACTGTCGTTCACTAGACCTGTCCCAAATAGGCTGGCGCAGGACCCAGACCCACCCGCAGACTTGACATTATCGAAGGCCCTGGTCGAAGACTCCCCACCAAGCCTTTCAAAGCCATGGGCCGTGTCTTCCGCTCTACCCACACCCCTATCAAGCCCTCCAGTTGCTAGCAAGGGCTACAATTCAAGAGAGATTCGTCAACTTGGACAGACAGGAGAGAAGGGGCCGTTCGAATACTGGCATGGACGTAGACCGGTGATAACCAAGATGGGAAGGGTCAGGATTTGGGTGCTCCACAACAAACAGAGCAAGGCTATGAAAATACGAAGGCTCGAGTTCTCAACTTATGGCCAGTATCTTCTTCAAACAGGGAGCAGGATTCTGGATTTCAACGATCGAGGGATCAGCTTGGTTTCCCCAGAGGGTAAAGAACTATGGCACGCAAGCCTAGACCAACTTCGCTCACGGAAGAATGGCGGTGCCTTAGTAGAACACCATAAGCACGAGCTTGGACAACAGGGACAATCAATAGCCTATAGGTAAACCGGCGGTTTGGCGTTTTCTAACTCCATATAATAAAGCGATGACGGTTCTATACTAGGTGGATGAGTGCTTGTGGTTAGAACCCTTTGTAGAACAGTAGAACTATTCGTGTTAAATAATACTTCAAGCATCCAATATAAAGCAAAATAAATCGCTAAAAGAAAAGCAGTAAACCCTGCACGAAACTGATACTAAGTATAAAAGAAATGATATGGTATAAAGGACTCGTGCACATTTACCTACAACGAGTATAATCTATTATTAAAAACCAAAGAAAGGAAAAAACAAACTGGTCAGTACGGGGCTTGAGCTTGAACCCGCGACCTTAGCGTTAACAGATACAATGAATGTATATTAGCACAGGATTTCAATAAAAAATCCAAAAGAGAGGTATCCAATGGTCACTACGAGGGTCGAACTCGCGACCTTGGCGTTATTAGCACCACGCTCTAGCCAACTGAGCTAAGCGACCGTTTCTTGACTGATGAAAGACTGGTCTTTATAATATAATATATACTTTGTTTGACATTCCATGCTAATAAGCTCCTTGGATGTCTGCTGACGCTTAAATAAACTAAAATAACATAAGCAAATTGCAGTATGCGGTCCGATACCGTGGCTGTTTTTGTTACAGCTGCGGCTCTGACAACCGATGAGTCGCCGGGATTACAGCGCTTCCGTATTGGGATGAGTGCACACGACCACGAATTTCACCGCAAGTCTTACAGACTCTCGTTGCAACCTCCACACTTGACGTCAGTCATCTACGGATCGTACATTCGTGACGCGCAACACGGCCATCCCCTGAAGCGTTGCGGGGTTTGCGGACTTTCCATGTTCTCTTGCTCATTGGCGGCTTTTCATTGCACGCTTCTTTGCTTTTGAAAGCTCCATGCTCACCTCCACGCTCTGCGATCCTTCAGTCGACCCAGCCAATTCGAACGACACCGTTATTCAGATTCAGTTCCACTTTGCGCCTCGGGCTGTCGGTCACTGTCATTGCGGCATTTTACCGAGTTCTGGGCGTCCCGTCTTCACCGACTAACCAAAGCCTAAGATTGCTTTGAGCAGCGAGGGTGGGATGAGATGGCTACATCCATGCGACGCCTGTCCCCCACCTGCACACTGTCAGCCAACATTTGTTTGATGCACAGACAAGGAGCGAGTTTTGTGAGGGTAATCGTATCACAGACACCCATGGACCTCGGCGAGTACATTTCCCGTCCAGCTCCGCACTATGTTCCTTTCGTGCTATGTTTCGCGAGAGCCGCAAAGCCATGAGCGCTATGTCTCCGAAGTTCATGTCGGTGTCCCTGGCAGGCGCCTCTCTCGTTCCTAAGACGGGGCTTCAAAAAGGAAGTTCAAGTGCAGCACACTACGCGAGAGATCCAGGGCCATAGCTTCGGTGCTCGTCTGTGGCCGTTGGGATTTGGCGAAACGCCTCATCACGCGACTAACTGTCATTCGGAATGTCATTCAGCGTCACCTGTCGCCACGATAGCTCGACAGCGCACATCTCCTGGTCATTGCCCTGGTCTTCCCCGCAATCACCATGCTTGTGCTCAAGCCCCCTTGCAGCTGATCATGCATGCCATCCATTTGCTGCGTGAGCCGAAAAATTAGATACAGAATATCGGAATCTAATCAGCCTCCCACGTCGTCAGTGGTCCATCCCGCGACTTTCCAGATGCTTTGTTGCGGCTTTGCCGGTGCGCTGGCCATCAAAGCTCGAAGCGACACCCCTTCAGGAAGGCCCGCGCCAACTGCGTTTAGACTCAAATAGCTCTCCCCGCTCTCGGTGTACCATTTATCTTCATACTCCACTAATATGCGTAGTGGCCCTGCAGCTATGTTCTTGTCTGTTCTTTTATCACTCTAGCTTACAACTCCCGGCCTGACCCATGGCCATCAGAAGTGGGCTCCACATTTTAGTTCAATCACGCAACTCAATAGCTTACTGATCGCACCTTTTCTTTCTGAACAATTTCACCATGTTTCGCCAACCAGCCGCCCGGTTGAGACAGCTAGCCTCGCCTTTGTTCAAGCGGGGTGGTTCTCGAGCGCGAACAGGAGCCGAGCAGACTTTCAAACGCGAACACATCCAGAGACCTTTCTGGAACTCTGGCAGAGTATTGCTATTCTCGGCTGTGACGGGAACAACCACATATTTCTACGGCGTCAACGACGACCCTCACCGGCTTCAGCTCCCATGGCTCAAATCCTCAGGCCCTCAATATGCCTCCAAGAGAGATATGGAAAAGGCAAGCTTTTGCTGGTTTCTTATCAGTCATTCGTAATACTAATACTGACTATAGGCCATCGGAGAGCTAAGGGAGGTGCTAGGCGAGGATGCGATCAGTACAGATGACGAGGATTTGCTCAGACACGGGTACTCAGAATGGTCCTCTATCAATATCGAACAGCTACCAGTTGCAGTAGCATATCCAAAATCGACAGACGAAGTGTCTCAGATTGCAAAGCTGTGTTACAAGTACAAAATACCGATGAGTATGTTCGCAACGGTGCACAATGGTCTTATTACTGATTTAGTGCAGTTCCCTATTCTGGAGGATCGAGCCTCGAGGCCAACTTCTCTGCTCCATACGGCGGCATGAGCATCGATTTCTCATTCATGGACCAAATCATTGCCTTGCACGCAGACGAGTAAGCAACAGTTGTGACCATTTCAGATTGAAAGTCGACGGGACTGACGTGGACTCCGCAGTATGGATGTTGTTGTTCAGCCCTCAGTACCTTGGATGAGCCTCAACGACCAGATCAAGGACGCAGGCCTCTTTTTCCCTGTCGATCCTGGCCCATCGGTAAGCGCGTTCACGTATATTCCCAACCAACTTTCGGCATCCCGAAAAGGGTATCCCGAACCGATGTTGACGAACGTGTCAGGCTAGAATTGGAGGCATGGTCGGAACAAGCTGCAGGTAAGAGGGCATTGCCTCACAAATGTTCGAAATGACGAATAACAGTTTGACAGCGGTACTAATGCCGTCCGATACGGAACTATGAAAGACTGGGTCATTAACCTGACTGTGGTCCTCGCAGATGGCACAGTGATCAAGACAAGGCGTCGACCGCGGTATGCTTGAGGAATGTTCCTAGTTTGCTCAGTTCGTGATTCTAACATACACCTAGAAAGTCTTCAGCCGGATACAACCTGACCAACCTGTTTGTTGGTTCTGAAGGAACGTTAGGGATAGTGACTGAAATCACTCTGAAGCTAGCTGTTGTTCCACAAGAAACCAGTGTTGCTGTCGTAACATTCCCCACGATCCGCGATGCAGCAGCGGCAGCATCCAAAGTACTGCGCGCAGGTGTACCCGTAGCTGCAATGGAGATTATGGACGATGTACAGATGGGTGTCATCAACAAGGCAGGCTCAACAAGTAAGAAATGGAAAGAATTGCCAACCATGTTTTTCAAGTCAGTTACACAAACATGTTGTACCATCAAAGCGCACGAGCTAACATTTTCACACAGATTTTCGGGAACAAAGGCAGGGGTAGGTTCAGCCCTGTGTGTCATGCAATTACCCGGAATGGAACTGACTGCATATTAGGTACAGGAAAACATCAAACTGGTAGAGTCAATTGCGCGGGCACATAAGAGCGGGGATTTTGAGTTTGCTGTCAATGCTGAAGAGCAAAAGACGCTCTGGTCAGCTCGTAAAGAGTCCCTTTGGAGCATGCTAGCACTCCGTCGGGAAGGTGATGAGGTCTGGTCGACCGATGTGGCTGTTCCGATCTCTAGACTTCCGGATATTATAGGTACGAGATCGTGCTAATTACTTTCCGACAATATAGTGTATTGACGCATACTACAGAAATCTCTAAGAAGGAAATGGATGATCTTGGTCTCTTCGCGAGCATCCTCGGTCACATCGGAGACGGCAACTTTCATGAAAGCATCATGTATAACAGCAAAGATCCAAAGGAGCGAGCGGCTGTTGAGAAGTGTGTTCATGATATGGTCGACCGCGCACTTGAGATGGAGGGTACTTGCACTGGTGAGCATGGTATAGGACTCGGAAAGAAGGACTCGCTCCAAAAGGAACTTGGATTAGACACCATCAACGTGATGAGGAGCATCAAAGGTGCGTTGGATCCGCATTGGCTCATGAACCCAGGGAAAATCATGGATGCGGTGGCGTAAGGGTGTGCACGGCACGAATGTTGTGGGTCATCCTTTCTTTCCTTCTGTATTCTTGCATTGGGCGGATGTCTGATATTCTACGCTGCATCTGCGGGGGACCATATAAATACACGGCAATCAAATTCGTTATGTTCTTTCGATACAGCTATGATACACTTATCTGAGGCCGAAAAGTCGGCATCTCCTGATGTTACGGAAGCGGTCCGTGATCGGTGTCGCGTTTTCCATCCCACCCCTGCAAAACCACCCCGCGTCATAAAGCTTTCGGATGGTCCATTGACTCAGAATTTCGTGCCGGAAACCACAACCATGGACGCTGAACACTTTACGTCGAATAAAGGGAATTTTCCCAAGAAGAAGTGCGGTGGGTACGTTTGTTCTATGAATTGGGCAATCGACTGACTCCTTTGCAGGTGTGCTTGGTGCGACGGGCTCGGTGGGCCAGCGCTTCATCCTCTTGCTTGCGCTGCACCCACACTTCGAGCTACACGCGGTCGGAGCTTCTGAGCGCTCAGCTGGCAAGAAGTACAAAGATGCTGTCCGGTGGAAACAGGCATTGCCCTTCACGGAGCGCATTGGAGATTTGGTGGTGAAGAAATGTGTGCCTGAAGAGTTCAAGGAGTGCGATTTGGTCTTCTCTGGACTGGACAGCGATGTTGCAGGAGACGTTGGTATGCAAACGGCCTGAGCAGATTTGCATTATACTGACTATGTCACAGAGATGGCCTTCCTCAAGTCCAACCTCGCCGTCTTCTCCAACGCAAAGAATTACCGTCGCGACCCTCTCGTCCCGCTTGTCGTTCCCACCGTCAACCTGCCCCATCTCGACGTGATCAAGCACCAGCGGTCACACTACAAGCTTGAGAAGGGGTTCCTTGTGTGCAACTCGAATTGCGCCGTCATTGGCATCGTCATCCCCTTCGCAGCCCTACAAGCGAAGTTCGGCCCCGTAGACCAAGTCTCCGTCGTCACAATGCAGGCTGTATCTGGCGCAGGCTACCCCGGCGTAAGCAGCATGGACATTATCGACAACGTCGTCCCCTTCATATCTGGCGAAGAAGACAAGCTTGAGACTGAAGCGTCCAAGATCCTCGGCAGCGTCAACAGTGACGTTACAGGCTTTGTCGATCAGGCCATGAAGGTGTCTGCAGCATGCAACCGCGTCCCCGTGCTAGACGGACACACAGCGTGTGTGTCGCTCCGCTTCCAGCGCCGTCCGCCGCCAAGTGCGGAAGAGGTCAAGCAGGCGATGCGCGAGTATGTGTCTGATGCGCAGAAGCTGGGATGTCCGTCTGCGCCCCAAAAGGCCATTGTGGTCATGGAGGAGCCGGATCGGCCGCAGCCAAGGTTGGACAGGGAGACGGATCGGGGGTATGCTGTCAGTGTTGGGCGGATACGAGAGGATGAGGCTGGGATGTTTGATATCAAGTTTGTTGCACTCAGTCACAACAGTAAGTCCATCACATTCATGAAAATAAAGCATGTGCTAATTCATCGTAGCTGTCATTGGCGCGGCTGGGTCGTCGATACTCAACGCAGAGGCGGCAGTATTGAAGGGATATGCATAAGCCGAACAGACTGGCGTCTAAAATGTTTTGATAGACGAAAGATACCAGAAATCAAAAATTGTTCACAATAAGGACTGCTTCTTTTCTAATGCTTGCCAATGTCTCGTAAATCTATTCCCATGTATGTGGACTTTATAGGTTACTCTGAGCTTAATCCAGCCTAGCGTAGCTACTTCTACGGAAATCGCCTCTCCGATGAGAAAACCGCAAAGATCCCTCAAAAGTATCTGTCATTCTAGTTTTGTTCCGTCCCAAGATGATCGCAGAGTGGATGCTCCAATACGGGTTAGCGCGCCAAGTTCTCGCTTAGAGGATAGCGCTAGCGAGAGTTGAATATTCGACTCGCACGATCCCGAACACTTCGACAGGACCTCCGACAACTTTCGACGACTAACCTCACAAGACAGTCAAAATGGGTCGTGGACCAAAGAAGCACCAGAAGCGCCTCAGCGCGCCCTCTCACTGGCTTTTGGACAAGCTGTCCGGTACGCTCGATTCCTGCGGTCGCAATCGCCACTGTATCGAAATTTCGAAGCAGAACTGACATCTCTCAGGTGCCTACGCACCCAAGGCTTCCCCCGGTCCTCACAAGCTCCGCGACTCTCTACCGTTGATCATCTTCCTCCGCAACCGCCTCAAGTATGCGCTCAATGCTCGCGAGGTCAACGCCATCCTCATGCAGCGCCTCGTCAAGGTTGACGGCAAGGTCCGCACTGACTCCACCTTCCCCTCGGGATTGATGGACGTCATCTCGATCGAGAAGACTGGCGAGAACTTCCGCCTTGTCTACGACACCAAGGGCCGCTTCACCGTCCACAGGATAACTGAGGAGGAGGCACAATACAAGCTCGGCAAGGTCAAGCGTGTACAGCTCGGCAAGGGCGGCATTCCCTACTTGGTTACGCACGATGCGCGAACGTAAGTTCCCGCTCCATCAGCCGTTGACCATAGTGTGGGCTAGGTGCTCGAGGGAAACCTCTTTCACCAGGCATACGACCAGGGTCTGGCTATGTCATGAATTGATGCTAAACAATGTGTAGAATCCGCTACCCTGACCCGGCCATCAAGGTCAACGACACCGTCAAGATCGACCTCAGCACTGGCAAGATCTCCGACTTCATCACCTTCGATACTGGTGTCATCGTCATGGTCACTGGTGGTCGCAACATGGGTCGTGTTGGTGTCATCAGCCATCGTGAGCGCCACGACGGAGGCTTCAACATTGTCCACTTGAAGGATGCTGTTGACAACGAGTTCACCACTCGTGAGACCAACGTCATGTAAGTTGTACTCATTCTGGTCGCACGATATTTCTTACTAATATTTTTTAGTGTCATTGGCAAGGAGAAGCCATGGATCTCGCTGCCCAAGGGTAAGGGCGTCAAGCTCTCGATTGCTGAGGAGCGTGACCGCCGCAGGGCGTACCACATTGCTGGTCACTAAGCGTGCCGGCAAGAGGAGCAGTAGGTTAGCATATCAAGTTCGAATGATTCTATGAGCATCGGTGCAGGACTCGGGTTCCCAAAAATCAGGCGTTGAACACTCGTGGGGAGGCTGAGGGATCTATTGCATTGTGATATCATACGAATACCAAATGAGAACTAAGAATCAAGCAAAAACACTTGAAATTGACATGTTCGGGTGACATACGGACCCCAAGCTATTTCTTGGTCGATCACACGTGGGAGGCTGGAAGGATCTGGGAGTATCTCAATCATACCAATCCCAAATGAACATGCTTGGATCGTCGCAATGAACGATAGTGATGATGTAACTGTCTAGGCAACCTTGATCAAGTTGCAACGAGCTTTCAGTGATGCCAAATGAAGAGTGAGTGAGAATCGAAGCATAGAAACACATCAATCTGGAAACGGATAACTGCAATGCTATAGCTTGTGGCGTTTCGAGTTCATTCTCTTTGGGGAATTTTGCCGGGAAAAGATAGGAGAAGCGCTATTGTTGACCCTGGTTGTGGGTTCGAAGTTCCAAGCGATGTGCGATGAAGTATGTATTGAGCCTCATCGAGGCATCAAGCCCTCGGAGCAAGCGGCCATGCAGCCAATTGATACACGTACCAGGTACGTGACTCTTGCTCATATGTACACACACAAAGCAAGGCTCTATGGGTGCGCATCAATGCGTGATGCGCAGAGAGGCAACCGGGCGCGAGGAAGTGTTTTGATTGCGAGCGTGCGATGCAATTTGCATACCCTGCTCCTCAGTCAGACCTAGGCCAGCCCCTTCTGCGTGGGACGGTTGTGCTGTGCGACGGGTGCGAAATGAGAGCATGGGCTATTTCTCCTGGTATGGGTGCCAACTCGACGCTATGGGCGAGCAGCGCGAGAAATGCTGTCCCGAAGGCGAGACAAAAGGCTACTAAAGTACAGAAACCAGGAAAATGCGGCAGGAACGATTGTCGTAGTCTTGTCTCGTATCTGGCCGGCCCTGTAGTCCACCAACGAGCGCGCACCAGGCGATAGTGTTGGCACGGCACCAACCACGCCAACTTATCTCTGGCGCGGCGCCCCTAGTTGGCCTCGCTCGACGCCTCGCTCAGGGCCTCCATCCCCGGCCATTGGCTATAGCGTGCACCTGTCCCGTGGGCTGGCTCCTGCTGCTCGCGAGCGACAACCACCACCACCACCACCACCAGCGCGACCGCCCACGCTTCCCCGCAACACAGCGACTGCCAACTTCTCCAGCTGTGCGCCGTGTCCGCGTGCAAGTCCAAATCCACCCTTACAGCCTTGTGCTCTCGGTCGCAAGTTCCAATGCAAGAGCAAGCATCGCCTGTACAACCCCAATCGTCACTCGTTTCACTATTGGCCCACCGCGCCTGAAGCACGTTTTCGACTGCGCCCACCCTCCGTTTGCGCTGTTCCCACGCGGCCGCTCCTGCTGCTCTCGATAACCCAAACCAACACCATCGAGAGTCTCGCGAGCCGGTCTTTGGCGAGCCGGATCCTCGTGCCAGGCTCCCCTATCCTTCGCCATCATGCTGCGCCCGGCTACCCCCTTATCGATACTATTCTTCGTCGCCTTCGTGCTCCTCTTGCTCTCGACCCTCTCGACGCCCATTATCAAGAGCATCCCCCTCGCTACCTATCGCGGCATCCACTTTGGCGTGCTGGGCTACTGCGAAAATGGCAAGTGTGACGGGCCCATGATTGGGTACAACACCGGTATGTTGATGTCGGGAGCCATGTAGATAAGACACGGCAACTGACACCTGGGTCTAGAGAAATTATTTGGACATACTTCCGATGCCGACTTCTCGCTGCCCTCGGCCTCGCGACATGCCCTCTCCTCTATCCTCATTGTACACCCCGTCGCCGCCTTCATGACGCTAATATGCTTCGGACTGTCTGTCGCCGCCCACTTCCACTCACCCGCCCATTCGCCGCGCTATCTTCTCGCGCTACTGATATTCACCTTCCCAACCCTTCTGGTCACGCTACTCGCCTTCCTGGTCGACATCTTGCTGTTCGTCCCGCATGTGGGCTGGGGAGGATGGATCGTGCTGGCGGCTACCATCATTATCGTAGCAAGTGGAATCGTGACATGTGCTATGAGGCGGACGCTGGTCAGCCGAAAGGCGAGGAAGAGGCGCATTGCTGAGAATGATGAGATGAACGGCCAGTCGTACTACGCAAACCGCGCCAACAATGCTACTGTCACCACCGAGTTTCCCAAGGCTGAGTCGCCGCCTCCGCTGTCTGGCGATACAGTCATGTCTACATCCAAAGGCGACAATGCCTTCTTTGACTCGCAGAAGCCCTCACCGCCCGATGATATGACACCGCTTAATCAACGCAATCCTTCGCTGAAGACAGTCTCTAGTGCTGGCGAGAACAGGCCAGACATCATGGCTCCGCCAATGCGTGGCCCTTCTGGACGACGACAGCCCGTTGATCAGTATGGAAATCCGGTTCCCCCCATGCCAAACGATGCCTACATGATGAATGGTCCCCCACGTGGCAGAGGAGGGCCATACCGGGGGCGAGGAGGACCTCCACCGCGCGGAGGCCCATATGGAGGACCAAGAGGAGGAGGATACGGCCCACGAGGTGGCATGAGAGGTCCACCACCGCCAGGATGGAACGGCAATGGACGAGGCGGGCGTCCTCCGAATGGCGTGCCAATGCAAGGCCCGCCTATGGGTCGAGGAGCTCCCCCACCTGGGTATAACAACAGATACTACGACCAAGGGGCACCGCCACCGCGTGATGCCTCGCCGTATAACAACAGGGGACCCGCACCACCTGGTCCTATGCCCATCGGCCAAGCCATCGAGATGGATAACCGCACTGGTACACCCCCGATGAACTACGGACTCAGGGAAAGCGACGGCGATGTTGCAGGCATGTTGGCGCTTCAGCAGGGCGGCTTTCCTGCCGGTGCACCGCAAAGGCGCCAATCAAATGGTTTGATGAGTCCTAGCAGCGAGTATTCGGCAGAGTAAGCTTCACTTACCAATGTTACAAAGTATACGTCTAATATTTAACAGCGAGTCGCGAAACCTGCAGCCGCCACAGCCGCAGCAGTACATCCCAGTACGCGCAGGCTGGAATGGTCAGAAGAACCCTTCTGACCAAACTCTTTCCACCTTGAACAACAGCAACAGCAGCCGCGGTCTTTCTCCAATCCAAGATTCGCCCGTCGAACTTCCAGCTCAATTGTCCCAAGTCGCAGGGCCCACATCGAAACCTGTTGAGCGCAGCTCGGATTACTACGAGGACGTAGACCCCAGGTTCGCTGAACCAGCGCGAATCAACCCCCCTCCGGCAATGCCTTCCTCGCTCATGCCAGGCGGCTTCTCCTCCTCCAACCCCAACCTCCTCTCCGCGCCTAACGTAAGCGACCCCAACCTCCCGCGGACATCCTCTTACGATGAACTACCAGAAGGCTCCCGCTCCCCAGCGGCTTCCGAAGCATCACACTTCACATCCGTATCCCAGCGCCCTGTAAACCCCAACTGGATACCTGAATTGGGCGCACCTGCAGGACAATTCGCTCCCTATAACGGCAGGAAGCCACCAAGGCAGGAAGATGTGATCCTGGAGGCTAATGCGGCTAATCCCGATTTCGCGATTCCGGGCGCGGGCAGGGGTAGAGGTCGGGGACGGGGCAGGGGTGGACGGGGTGGTGCAATCGGGCCACCACCGCCCGCGACAATGATCGGACCGGGACCGGGACTGAGCAATCAGAGCAGATACCCAGGGGCGAATGCCATGTAAGGCTGGCCTAGCTCTAGGCGCAGGGAAGGAGCTTGGAGTCGTTGAGTGAGACTGAACTTTCCAACACGGCATCGACCATCACACTACCAGTCATCCCCGTCCTAGGCTCCTCCTACGCCATCTCACCGATCCATTGACGTTTACGATACCCTCCTCTTGACCTCTACTGTTGGCCTTGGATCTTCTCCTTCTCTTTCGATGTACAAAACTTCGATTTGCACATTTTCTTCTCACGAACACACCAACGTTCTCCAGCATTTCAAGTCTTCTTTCTGATATACTTAATTTCTAGTCTTTTTTCCCTCTGCCTCTCGCTCTTCGGGCGGGCAGGCAGGCAGGCAGGCAGGCAGGCAGGCAGGCCGGCGGACTTTTAGTCGTCGTCGTCTTCTTCTTCTTCTTCTTCTTCTTCTTCTTCTTCTTTACGAATACACACACCCACTTTTCTTATATTGCAGGATTCGGATTTGGATTTGGGTTGGATTGAAGTCTAGACAGCGAGTGACCAATGTCGTCGTTCGTTCGTGTCTAGATGTAGCGCGCGCCTTTCTTTGCTGAGGAACCGAGGGAAAAGGCGCCTCTAAGGCCTGAATATATGTACATAGTGCTCTTAATGAGTAATTGGGAATGGCTCGGGATTTTTGGCGTTGTGTGGGTGGAAAGAAGAGGAGGGAGGAGGGCGAAGACGATAGTGGTGGGGAGGATAGGAGAATACGAAATGCAGAGAAATTCTTCGACATGATGATTCTGGTCGTTGATGAGTTTGATGTGGTGATGTTGTGTTGCCTTGGAACTTTCATGTTCTCTACGAATGAGTGATTGTTTGTTGGACATGTAAAGGATAGGAAGCAAGTATTTTCTCTTCATATTATTACAATCTTTGTTCTATGGGCTAAGATAATCACAGTTTATGGTATCCTATATGCCACGGCCCTTTTAATCCAACGCCGTCTAACGCCTCGATGCTTGCTCATGATATCCAAACCCAGACGTAAAAGTCCACCCATCTTACAACAACAATATCACCTCCTCCACTCCCACCTCTACCCTAAGCAACAGCAAACCTACTCCTCTCCCTCAACCTCTTCCCAAACCAAAATAGCGCCACCATCCCCCCAGTACACAGCACCATGCAGCCGGCTAACAAGCTCACACCACCATCAATCCCAATGCCCTGAAACATGGGCCTCGCAAACAAAATCGCCGCAAACGCAAACAAACTGCGACTCAAACTGTTCGCCGAAAAGATACTCGCCGCATACCTGGGGTAGATGTTCGGAATATACAGCAGCACAGACTGGGCAATGAAGTAGATGCCGAAGATGGTCAGTCCGAGGCCAACGGTCGGCGCCATCCAGTGCACGCTGGGCCGCGCGGTCCAGGCGAAGATGAAGAGGCCGATGAAGATCACGGGGCTGGCGACCATGCCGGGAATTAGGTGGTTCTCCAACTCGCCGTAGGTGTCGTTTTTGAGGCGGGGGAAGACGCGATATTTGAGGTAGATGGCATGCACGGTGAAGGCGAGGCCGCAGGCGGGCAGGATGGAGAGGAAGATCAGGCTGGTAGATTCCGGGCTGAAGGCGTAGTAGACGGGGTAGACGAGTGGAAGGGACTATGAGGTGTGTTAGTGGTTGGAGGGACGGAGTTCGAGCTAGGATGGAAAACTTACTTCGAAGAAGGAGTAGTAGATACCGTAGCAGAGGCCCATGTACACTGTTGTGAATAGGATAGCGGGATCCAGCGCATTGATCTCCCATGGCTTGACAAGCGCGTCGAACAGCAACTGGCCAACATGCAGATTCTTCTGCTTGCGCTCCGAATCCGACATGAGGTTCTCGTTGCCCGTCTCTTCCCGCAGCCGCTTCGCCTTGTAGTAGAGAATCGTCGGTGCAGAGCTCTCCGGCATCAACGTCAGCATCAGCATGTAAATCGGACCCGCAATGAACATCAGTTCCCAGCTGGAGAATCGCCAGCCAAGGCTCTTCACAGCATACGAGGAAAGTGTAGGCCCAAGAGCAGGGCCAAGCGTCGCAAGAGCAGCCCACAGCGCAACGGCAAAGGGAAACTCAGCCGTGGTCCAGATGTCTCCGAGCGACGCACCAGCGGTAGCCAGACACGGGCTCGCCATGAATCCCAACAAGAACCTAAGAACCATGAGGCCTGCGAAGTTATCGACCAGTGCAGTCGGTATACACAGCACGATGAAGAGAAATCCCGACATCGCGTACGGAGGATTCCGGCCAACGGCTGGTATTTCCGACAGAGGCGAGAACAAGAGACAGCCTATGCCATAGCCCAGAACGTACAGCGCCATACCCAGCGACCCCTCGACGTGACTGACACCAAAGATCTCAATCACAGATTCCTGCGAAGACGAGTATATCGACGAGCCCACATACACGGCGAATGTGTACACGCAGATAACAACTGTCATGAGGACTTTGTGGGCCATGGGCCAGTTTTGGGGGTTGGACGGGTCATCCGGGCCGCTCCAGTCGACGAGGCTGGTTTGGTGTTGCTTCAGCTCTATGCCGATGTCATCGTCGGCAGGAGGAGGAGGAGGAGGAGGAGGGAAGGGCAGGTCATCGGTCGACGACGATGAAGAGATTGCTTTGCCGGGTTTGCGGGAGAAGTCGAAGCTGCGGTGTTTGATGTAGTGGGCTGCAGTACCCACAGTAGAGTGTTTGAAGAGGTAGGACATGTTTTGGTGGAGATTAGGGGAAGTCACGACTTGTGTTTGGGGGGAGAGAGATTATAGGTAGTTGCGTTGGTAACTAGAAAGCACACCACCTCTCGTAAATGAGATAATGGAGGTAAAGAGAACTAGAAGAAGAATAAAAGGCAAAAGAGGAAAAATAAGTCGGAGGGCTATGAGGCTGAATGATGGTGGTACCCGAAGGCGTAGGCACTCCTACTCATATATCTCCCCATCGTTACGCTCCACTTCTTATCTCCATCTCTTGCCCGCCCAGCAATAGCTTTGTCAGAAAACCCTTGCACGTTACTATGTGGCTCCTACCCATAAAGCAGGGTGATGACAGCACATGCTTGAGCGGAGCGGAGGGAAAGCAGGAGTCACAGCGGAGACTTTCTGCATGCCTCCGTTCAGTCCCAATTGGGCATCGCGGCCGCTATGGGAATGATAGCTATACAGTTAACTCCACTGTAAGCGGCATCGACCGCCAGAAGAATGCCTTGTGAAAACTGTACATACATGGTGATTGGATGGTTGCACGTTGAAGTTGCCTGAAGCGTTGATGAGGGCGGAGTGAGCGGAGTGAGCGGAGTGAGTTGTTAAGCGATTGGACGCCTAAGCACCGTCTTTATTGTGTTCGTCAAGCTGCGTTCAGGTAGAAGTCGCGGCGGACGAACAACACGGAGCAGCCAGACCAATATATGTAGGAGATACCAATGTCATCATGTGAGAAATACAGTGGGTGCGACCCGGAGCAAAATGTACAATGCTTACGTGCTTTGGTGGAGTTCTCGTCATTTCACTCCGCCAGCACCCAATTGTAAAATGGCTCTTTGGTTCTTCCCTGAACAGTGTGTCAGACGCGACGGCTTCATAGGGGGATTGCACTAGTCGGATGTGTTTCCAGTACACCAAGCTGGACAGCGTCGCGGCCTGATCGGTGGTGAGAGCAAGTTTTGGGCGTCTTCGTTCACCGGTGTACGTGATATGAACGAAGTCTGGCGCATATTCGTAGTGCTTGAGGTATCGAATAAACGCAAGCTGCCGATATGTGGGAGGAGATAGCTGTTTATGTCCGGAGAGAAGAGATGGTGCTGTTGTGCCCAACCCTGGGTCCTGAGTACAAGTACTCGGCTCCTAGTGCTGCTTACAAACTATGCAGGAGGGCAACCGATTACGCTTTATGGAGAGATCAGCTGGCTTGATGGTCCTACTACACCTGGAATGAAGTGTTCTTGTTTATCGACCTACTCTTGTCAGCTTTTTGATCCTGCTTTACGGTGACCATACTGCTAGATCTGGCCTTAGATTTTAGACTGGCTCTGCTGTGGCAAAATGCGCATCCAAATTGAAACACGGGGTCGCTGGAGATTTACGTGAGGTCGAATTCCATCCAGCATGGCAGAAGGCTCATCGCCGTTGATCGATGAGAATTGTAGTTCCGGAGCGAGGTGTTGGATTGTGCAAGTAAGGCTGGATATTTATACGATGTCACATTGGACAGCGCTAAAAGGAACAGACAAGCAGTGGAGGGTGTTGGTTGAGTGGATGGTGCTTGACATGAAGCAGACTTCAACAGATGAGGCAGTGTTGGGTAACTGAAGGGTATAACGAGGTTAAGAATGGAAAGCGGCACTATTAGTGTTGTATGCTTGGACAGGAAGTATGTATGAGTATGAAAGCCTCAAAACAGACTGGGACAGAAATCGGAAATACCGACTGCAAAGACACTGAGCATGACTGGAACTGGGATTGGAGGATGATGTTTATTGGCGTGAGGGGTTACTCATAACCATGTTGGCACACCACTATATCTGCACCATGTGATATCGCCGCTTTCAATGCAATGAAAGAGCAGAAGAGAGAATAATCGAGAGATCCGAGAAACCACGCCGTTGACCATCCGTATCCCATTTTGCCGCCCGCACACAAAGCACCTTCTCCACGCTCAGATTGTCGTCTCGTACGGTACGGGTGTGATGTTCTCGGGCTTGTTGTCCTTCAAGCTGATGGTCCTCGCCTGCCTGGGCTGTGCGGGGATGCGCTTCAGCTGCTGAGGCTCGCCAGTCTCCTTGGCCTTCTGTTGCTTGGCGAAGTTGGCCTTGACGCGCTTGAGGAAGTCTTCTCGCGAACGGGAGTGGCGGACGTGCTCGATGCGGACGTTGATGCGCTTCTCCATGTAGCGGTTGCCGACTTGCTTCTGGAGGATGACGCCGACGGCGGACTTGGTGACGTTGTAGACGATACCCGTCTTGCCGTGGTAGACCTTGTAGGGCATACCCTTCTGGACAGCACCTGTGCCATTGTCAGCCCTCCGCGCCGACTTTTCAGAAGTTATAGTAGTGTTGCATACCGTTGGCTACGACATCGACGATATCACCGACCTTGTACTGCTTGAGGTAGGTCGAGAGCGGGATCATTCCCTTCTTCTTGAAGTCCCTGGAGAAGCTGCCGGGGCGTCAGTAGTTGTCGCGGACGGAGAGCAATGACTGCAGACGTACGCATAGCGCGTACCCGCGCGGAGACCGGCTGCGTGACCCATTGTGAATTGTGTAGGGCTTTGGTGTTAGTACGGTGGTGTCGTGAAGTTCGTGGTCGCCGAATTTCAGTCGGGGCTGGCTTGCGGTGTGTTCGCTTAGCAGCGCACGAGCCACCCACGAGAATTATGAACTCCCCAGCACCAACTTCTCTCTTTCTAACCATCGACAACCACCAAAATGGCGCCCCGTTCCTACTCGAAGACCGCCAGCGTCCCCCGTCGTCCTTTCGAGGCCGCTCGTCTGTATGTATCCCACGGCCACTGAGCGAGAGCTTGCTCCGCTTACGTCTGGGAACACTGGTTAATGTTGGGTTAGGGATACTGAGCTGAAGCTCGTCGGCGAGTATGGTCTCCGCAACAAGCGCGAGGTCTGGCGGGTCCAGTTGACTCTGTCCAAGATCCGTCGTGCTGCCCGGTAAGCCCTCGCCGATTGCGCACATTGACTGTGCAGCGCACGCCACGACACGTCGCTAATCATTGCGCAGTTCGCTCTTGACGCTCGACGAGAAGGACCCCAAGCGCCTCTTCGAGGGTAACGCCCTCATTCGCCGTCTCGTCCGTGTCGGTGTGCTCGACGAGTCCCGCATGAAGCTCGATTACGTCTTGGCCCTGAAGATCGAGGACTTCTTGGAGCGCCGCCTCCAGACCTGCGTCTACAAGCTCGGTCTCGCCAAGTCCATCCACCACGCTCGTGTGCTCATCCGCCAGCGCCACATCCGGTAAGTTCACCTCATGTGAATTAGAAGAAGCGCATTCTAACATTTGACAGTGTTGGCAAGCAGATCGTCAACGTTCCCTCTTTCATGGTCCGCCTCGACTCCCAGAAGCACATCGACTTCTCCTTGACCTCGCCATTCGGTGGCGGCCGCCCTGGCCGTGTGAGGAGGAAGAAGGCCAAGGCCGCCGAGAAGGGTGGTGATGACGATGCCGGCGAGGAGGACGAGGAGTAGACTATACGCCAAAAGGAATGATTCACGGATGATCGGCGTTGGGCATGACGGCATGAATCTTTCGGGGCAGTTGCTCTGTCTCGCAATACGGATATCCTGCATAGCTCTCGGCTGGTGGATGATCTACATAAATTACATGTAGTCTCTGCCCAAAAATCTTCAATTACCATCATCTGTCTTCTTCCATCTACATGTCGTGTTTCTGCATGAATGCTTTAGTGTCTCACTACCACCTCCTGTCTCTAGTGACTGTGCTCTTTAGAGCCACACTTTGTTGTTACATAGAGTCGAGCCTTCGTCCATAATGACATGTATTGGCAATGCGAACACCTCGAGCAATTATCGTGCAAACAATTGCTTGCTAATTTGGTGCAGCCTGAATGGAGTCATACTCTATGCCCCTTGCGTTGGAGTCTATTAACGACGCTAAAAACATCCAGGCCTACCTCTACGTAGACAGTGCTTGTTCAATTCTTTTCAGCGCGTGACCTGGGTACCCCTACCCGACCATCTCATCACCCTCTTCCGGCGGAACCTGCTGAACCTTTTTCACAACCCTTGCCGGCTGGCCCATAGCTACACTGAACTCAGGTATATCGCGCGAGACAACCGACATAGCTCCTATAGTGCAACCCCTACCAATCGTCACACCCGGCAAGATAACAACATTTCCGCCAATCCAGCAATCATCGCCAATGATAACAGGCCTGCCGTACTCGATGTTCTCACGCCGCGACTGTACTTCTGCTTCGTGTGTAGCAGCGAAGATGGAGACGTTGGGCCCGAACATGCAGCGATTTCCTATCGTGACGAGACTGCAATCGAGAATAGTTAGGTTGAAGTTTGCATAGAAGCGTTTGCCGAGGGAGATGTTGCAGCCATAGTCTATGTTGAAAGGGGGCTCGATGACTGCAGCGTGGGTGCTAAGTTAGCCGAGCTATATGGTCTTCATAGGTTACTCCAAGGATGAGGTGGTGCGTACAGATCTCATCATCACCGACGTGGCCGATCATCCCTTTGAGCATTTTTAGACGCTCTTTTGCGAGCGTGTCGAAGCCGGTGCTGGGATCGGTGGATGGGTCGGGAAACCATATGTTGAAATTGTGGGCGAAGGCTCGGGCTTTGAAACGGGCTTCGTTCAGCTCTGGAGTGAAGGCGTTGTATCTGTGAAGTTCTTAGTATTGACTAACATCTGGAGAGCTAGCCCTGGCATGGTGGGCTGGATAAATTCATATGTTGATGCAACTGCTGTTGTCTGCTGGATAGTGACCTGAAGGTATACAGTCTAGCCATGCACCAATAGCCAATATATGACTCGATTGATATTGGAAGAAATTCTAAGGTTAGTAGTTTAAAACTTACAACATTCCTGAGATCATTTTCTCATACTCTTCGCACCATGGTACATGGTTTAGTTTCCTCGCCTTCTGTAGCTCCTGAACGTTCTTCTCCTGTGCTGCCATTGCTTCCAAACTCTTTCTGCGTAAAACTTTTGTAAATCGACAGGACGACCGTGCAACAGGTGGTTGCGATCTTATAGTTGTAATCTATGTGCACTCGACGGCCAAGTGACGCTAAGTGGGGTAGACGGGACTGGAGCTCTGCATGTAAGGAAGGAGCTGCAGAGTCAAACAGGAAACATCTCGCAGTTTAGCGCTTAGAGCAGTCTGGTAGAGATACAGTTTGTATTTTCTTTTTCGAAAGGTCCTCGTTTCTGGCGGAGTGTAACGTCCCACATCTACTCCAGACTCGGCCACTCAGAACATGCACGCTCTATCAAGGCTGTTGATTGAAATCCCCAAGAATATAAGCATGGGCAGACTGACTTTGACTGCGCATTCATGGTGGTTTCAATATCATATGAGGATCGTCCATAAGCGCTTGAACTCCTCCCGCATCTCGTATAGGATAGGTTCACGCATCCTACACAAGCCACAGTGGCACTTCAGAAAAGTCTAACTGCTACCTCTGTGATAGAGGCAAGATAGAATTTAACCATCGGATCTTGTGCAAGCTGCAACCAATCATCAGCATGATGTTCAAGATCTTGTCCGCGTGCACGTGGTCGGTGGTCTTTCCGTCATCGATTCTGTGAGTGCGCAAGCAGCATTGCACACAATAATTGCAGCCTAATAACAGAACGCATAAAAACGACAATAGAAAGTTTGCTGCCTAGACGATGTTCGAAAGTCTAGTCGCTGCAGAAGAAACATTTATGGTTGTGGAGTGGAACTAGGGCCAAAGTAGACTAGGTGGTGCGTCCGTGCACCCACTGCTCTCGGTTCGCCAGCAGCAATATTCAGTTACCGCCACTCGCTTTCCCTCTCCCCTCAAGCCGTCCGCGTCCTCGAATCTCGCGCCCAATCCATCGACTTCAGCTCAATACCGGACAAAACAAAATTCTCAACTCTCCATAAACCGCAAAAATGGTGAGTCTGAGCCCTTGCGAGCCCGCAGACGGGTGCCAGGAGGTGTTGTGGGCAGGCACACGAGACTGTCGGAGCTTGCCACAAAATCTTCACTTCGCAACATCCTGCCACCACCGTCGCTGCAAACCTGGAACTCTATGAGAATTTTGGACTGACAACAATCTAGGTTCTCGCCGTTGACCTTCTCAACCCCACCCCGGCCGCGTACGCATATATCCCCGAGTCTACGACCTCGACATGCGACTAACATGTGTCCAGTGAGGCCCGCAAGCACAAGCTCAAGACCCTCGTGCCCGCCCCCCGTTCGTTCTTCATGGACGTCAAGTGCCCCGGCTGCTTCACCATCACCACCGTCTTCTCGCACGCCAACACAGTCGTCGTCTGCCAGGGCTGCTCGCAGGTCCTGTAAGTCAAGGGCTCACCTCGGACATGGATGGGACAAAGGCTAATATGTTGAATAGGTGCCAGCCCACTGGTGGCAAGGCGCGGTTGACCGAGGGCTGCTCTTTCCGAAGGAAGTAGACGGCTGCCTGGAGCGATGACAGCGGGGATTTGATGGGTTACGATGACGACTATGATGGATTAGGAGTAGATCTCATTGGCACCGATCGACTCGCTCGCAGGATAGAAGAGGGATCTTTCGACTCGAGCCAATGCAAAAGTCAAAACGGGAGTTCCGGATATCTAGCGCTGATGGACAACCCTTTTCTCGAATCTATTTCCTTTTGTTCGGCATGGCCTTCTGCAGCTTTCATGTACATGCATGTGGGAGAGGAGATTAGCATCTTCGAGCCTCTGGACCAATCGTCCGAGGTGAGGACCGGTTTGCAATCGAGGACGCCTACGCATGCCAGCGGTCCTTTGTAAATCAAAACAAGTCAATTCCTCACGCTCGTTCCACGTCTAATCTTAGGTCGATACTAATGTGGCCAGAGGATGATACGACTGTGCTACTGTGATGTCGAATGCAAGTTGTATCGAGTACACTTGTGGTATCCCTGCCAAACCTGTATCACTCAAAACCGATTCAACGTCGTGGTCACTTTGCCTTATACCTTCATAGAATTTATTGCGCTTAGACTTGACTGGAAACTATAACCAACCAGTTTGTAGACTTGACCAAGAGAAGCAGGACCTCAGCCTTGGCTGCGTATTCCATCCCCGAGTGCAGAAGCGTGACCCAAACCCATGCCTGTTGGTTGCACCTTCCCGCACCACATGACAGGCAGAGCGAAGTTTAGCCGACCTCCGACAACCATATACCAAGTTATAAAAACAAGGGATCCCCATTAGGACAGAAATTCCTGCTGTGAAGAGAGGCACTCGCTTATCCTGGCGTAGCATCTCGAGCAACCGCACGACTCGCAATCAGCCAGCCACTAACTACAATACGACGTCATCAACGAAAAGAAGGTGCCCTACTCATCCCGCGGCTTGAACCGGTACTACTCAGAAGCTAAAAGCTTATCAAACAAAACCTAAGAAAACGCCATCCAACTTTCCCAAGAAAACTATGTCTACCCCCGCGCCAAACCCCCACCCCATCCCTCTAACAGAATCCGAAGTCCTCATCCGTGGCTGGCTCGCCGCTAATCCCGGCCTAGACGCGTCCCTAGGAACCGTGGAGATCATGACGGACAGGTACACGAATGACGAGTGGAAGAGCCAGATTGACGAGACCGTGAAGAATGTCATGAAGGAGGTGAATAGTGGGGAGAGGGCACGGAAAGTGTACGAGGGCCCGCGGATGCGGAATGGGGCGGAGGCATTGCAGAAGCTGGCGAGGACGGTGGATCATACCGTGTTGAAATTGGAGGCGAATGCACCGCAGATTGATGCATTGTGTAGTGAGGCAAGGACGGAGGGGTTCATGGTAAGTACAATTGTTATATCTTACTCTTCATTTACGTCTCTTTGATTGTTGAGATATGGAAGTTGGATGGCCATGTGATCTGAATCCTCTTTTATACATAGTACATCCTCGGACTAACGCCATCACCAGTCCGTCTGCGTCCGCCTCCCCTGGGTTCACCGTTGCGTCTCCAACCTGAAAGGCTCCGACGTCCTCGTCGCCTGCGTCATCGGCTTCCACGAAGGCACGCAAGACTCGCACTCCAAGCTGCATGAAGCACGTGCGGCCGTCGCTGCCGGCGCCGCCGAGCTCGACGTCGTGCTCAATCACTCTATTCTAACCCGGCACAACACGCCCAGCTTCATCCCTGACAAGGTGCTCAGCTCGAAGGACTCGGCAATTGATAGTATCACCGCGGCCAACACGGCGCGCAATGCGGGCAGTAGGGATGGTGAAGTTAGTGAGGTACCGGATTACAGTGCGATTTTCACAGAACTAGCTTCGATGCGGTCGCTGTGTCCCAGTCCGGTGAAGTTGAAGTTGATTCTGGAGACGTCGCAGTTGGACTCGACACAGATCTTAGCTGCCAGTCATCTCGCTGCCGCTGCGTCCTTTGACTTTATAAAAACGTCCACGGGTTTCAAAGGGCACGGCGCTACGATACCGCACGTGCAGCTCATGGTGGCTGCTGCAGAGTACTTGGCCAAACGGGGGGTCGGAAGGAGAAAGATGGAGGTGAAGGCGAGTGGAGGGGTGCGAGCACTGGACACAGCGGTGCAGATGCTCGAGGCTGGGGCCACGCGACTGGGAACGAGTAATGGGCTGTGGATCATGCAGGAAGCGAGGAAGAAGGTGGGCGAGGAGAGGGGGAAGAAAGATAATGAGGAGAGGCCAGGTGCGGGGTTGACAAGGTTATATACGGACGATTCTACGTACTAATAGTAGTGATGAGGAGGAAAGGGTGATGTGATGAATATAATTTGATGCATTGCGGAGGGGTTCGTTTTCTATTACCGAAGGAGAATGCCAACGCATATATGGCACGATTGTTCAGAAATTAGCTTAATGTGAAGAGCATGAGCTGTGTGACTTGTCTATCTAGAAAGCCTCGCGATCCTCATAGATCTAAATCAGTCCTAATCAACAGCCACGCACAAATGAAACACGGTCCTTCTCCGTCGAACCTATCCAAGCCAATGGAAAAAGAGGAATAAGTTAAGCCAAGGCCAAGGCCAAAGCTAGCGTAAGCATGTACAATAAAGAGTATAAGGATGCAAAAAGTCAAGGTCTATGCAAACCCAACCTTCCGGACAAACGAAAGGTAGCCGTACGCACTTCCGGCTTAAGTTTTCGGAATATGCGCACACCGTCGATGGGAAGGGGGCTCTGGGGGAACCGCCGACTGGGGGGATTCCCTGAGTTTTGTTGGTCGCGACTGGGAAGACGAGTGGTCTCCTTTTACTGCGAGAGACAACATTCAGTTGAAGGGTATGAGTATAACAAAAGATGTAAACGATGCGTAGAGGGAGGGGTGGTGTTGTTGTATCCTTTTTCCTAGAAGTAGCGGGAGGAATCGAGGGTATAAGCAAGTCCGTGGAGGACTTGGAAGAATCGAAGGTTATAAGTATGTTCGTGAAGGTGAAATAAATGCCGTAGGAGGAGGGGAGGCTCAGAGGATCGTGCAACCTCCACTCTTGTCCTTGCTGGTCTTGACTTGTAGAGCGACGCGGGCGGCCTCTGTGAAAGCTTCGTTGACGCCTCGGTTCTTCATGGCGGAGCATTCTGCGACTCAAGTCAGCCATTCTCCCTCGAGCTGCACTGCGCTTTAAATGTCCTACCAAGGTATCGCAGTGCCTTGATCTTCTCTGCGACCCGCAAGCCCTCATCGTAGTCGATACACGGCTTCGCTGGCTGGTCCTCCTCAGCATCATCTTCTTCTCGTTTCCGCAGATCGCACTTGAGTGCCACCAGAACGAGTTTCACGCCTGGGCAGTTCTCTGCTATTTCACCGACCCATTTTGTTTCTACGTTCTCGAGCGAATCGGGCGAGTCAACCTGTGACGGTGTGAGCGAGGCGCACATCTAGACTAGGTGGAAGACGGTACCGAAAAGCAGAGCATGATCGCGTGCGTGTCATCATAGCTGAGGGATCGTAATCTGTCAAATTCCTCTTGTCCGGCGGTATCCCACAGACTGAGTTCTACGTGTGTGTTGTCGATGTAGATATCTGCGCATGGGTATCAACGAGAGCTATTGCAAGGGTCGGTATCGAGGCGCAACGAACCGTGTACATAGTTTTCTGTGCGCATTGTTAGCATAAGTTGCGTTTAGAATCTGGCGGAGGCGCTTACCAAATACTGTAGGCTCACTGTGGAGGGCTATGGTTAGTAGCCTCGAGCGCATATCGGGGGCGCAAGTCACTCACTAAACTGTTGGAAAATACCTGTAGTTGTATTAGCTCTGCGCAAGCAATGATGGACAGTCGCTAAGCCCTGGATTTATTCAACGTACCCTCTTGTGAAAACGTTCAGCAGCGACGTCTTGCCGCATGCGCCGTCGCCGCTGTGGGATGTTTGTTAGCCCCAGTCCAGTCACATCTTCCCTACGCCGCCCAGCAACGTCCCGCAAAGGACGAGACGTACAGAAGCACCAGCTTGCGCTGCACCGACTTTGATCCACCGCACAGAGGCATGGCGAGGGTCGGTTGGGTGGAAGCCGGAGGGATTCGGGAAAGGTTTCGTCGACTCGAGGACGTGAGCGCGCGCGCGTTGGTGATATAAGAGCCTAGAGGCCGTCGCGGTCGCAAGCGGCGTGATTAGCAGCGGCAGAGGGTGAAGATAGGTGATCCAGAGGGTATGTCGGCTGGGAGACGTAGCGATGGAGATGGATGGGGTTGAGGATCCACCAGTCACCAGCGTTAAACCTAAAGTGGCGTTAGAAGTGCTCACCTCCGCGAACACTCTGCTAAGCTCCACCATTAATCCCGCCGGGACTTGACCCGGGTGGGCGCAGTGCGCTTACCGAAAGAGATGCCAAGCGATGGAATACGTGTACTTACGAGGACTGTAAGAATGTCGTGTTATTGGTCGTTGTGGCTGCTGAGATGGAGATGTCGAGGGTGTATTTTGGGGAGCACAAATTTTGGCAAGAGAAAACGTTGATTAAAGTGCGAGATGACGATCAATAACCGTGGACCAAACTGGGGGAACCGCTAGGCCGACCAGACCACTCGAAAGGATCGTCGTGGGAGAGATCTCGGGATGTTCTTTTCGTCAATTCGGGATTGGTCGACCAGTATTGAGCGTGTCCAAAACGCACAAGTCCATGCCTGGTACCTTTGGCAACCTTCGTAATGGCTGAATAACACTACATCTTGAACACAGTCCAGCTGCTTTGAGTGGGTTCTCTCACTCGGAGTATACGTGGGGGACACGCTTGATGTCGAGTGGAGAAGGTCATCTTGACCACTGTTAGACGCATCAGTTGCATCATGAGTTTTGACTAGAGCTAGACGAACAATCTCACAGACCACATAGAGCTGTATTGCAAGCCGCGATATCGATAGCCGTAGCTGCGAGTATCAACCCTCGACACGAGTAGATTTCTATCCGTTCTCCGTTGGGTTGCATGTGCTCTGGCATATCGTCGATTTTGCCGGTACACGACCTCAATATATACTGCTAAGAGTCCAACAAGGTAGACCATGCCATAGTATGCAAAACTATGCCAACCCAATGCACGTCTACCCCCACTTTTTGATCTTCTCATCCGTGCTACGCATTTGAAGGCCGGAATCTGCTCGCTCTTTGCGGCTTGTTAGTTAGCAGCACTATAAACCTCGAGGCCTTTTAGACGGCTTTGGTGTTGTTTACTCTTGGACTGTTCATTCTAGAGATTTACTATGCTTCAATACATAATGAACATGTATTTCACAGGCGGTCAACTTTGCTAGTCGAATGCTCCGCCCGAAGCGCTTAGCGCGGCCCGCGGCGCGGGGCTTCACCGCAGGCACCACCGCCTTACGCAGGCAAACAACCTCAGATTCGAAGCTCAAGACTTTTACTATACAACTCGACGACCACCTACAAACATACTGCTACTTCAACTCCAGCTTCCGCATCCGTCGATACAACCGCACACTCACCGCACTACTCAAATACTGAATCCCCGCCACAGCCATGTCTGACGACGATGATTTCATGCAGGACTCCGGCGAGGAGGAGTAAGTCGCGTTCGCGCAATGGCTGGGCCTTCTCTGACGCAATATAGGTATGATTTCGAGTACGAAGACGACGATGACGAGCAGAGCGGCGATGTCGACATCGAGAACAAGTACTACAACGCAAAGCAGTTGAAGGGCGATGACCCGGAAGCAGCCATAGACGAATTCCTAGGCGTGCCCCCGCTCGAAGAAGAGAAGTCGGACTGGTATGATTCTTGCATATTTGGCGGATGGGATATGCGCTGACGGACATGTAGGGGCTTCAAGGGATTGAAGCAGGCGATCAAGCTCGAGTTCAAGCTTGCGCGCTACGACCAGGTACATAGGGCAGTTGCCACTACCATAGACTGTGACTGACATCAGGACAGGCTGTGGAGCATTACAAGGAGCTGCTCACCTACGTCAAGTCCGCCGTGACGCGCAACTATTCCGAAAAGTCCATCAACAACATGCTCGACTTCATTGAGAAGGCTGCAGAAGACGCCGAGGCGTATCGCTGCATGGAGAAGTTCTACGCCCTGACTCTCGACATCTTCCAGAGCACCAACAACGAGCGGCTATGGCTCAAGACAAACATCAAACTGGCAAGGCTATGGCTAGATCGGAAGGACTACCGCCAGCTGACGGAGAAGCTACGAGAGTTGCACAAAGCGTGCCAGAAGGAAGATGGAACAGACGATCCGAGCAAGGGCACATATTCGTTGGAGGTCTACTCTCTGGAGATCCTGATGTACGCCGAGACCAGGAACAACAAGCGGCTAAAAGTGAGCCTCATCCCTATCCTACCTTGTCTGCATATCCATCTGACGCTTTGACACAGGCACTGTACCAACGAGCACTCAAGGTCAAGTCAGCGGTTCCACATCCCAAGATCATGGGTATCATCCGAGAATGTGGCGGCAAGATGCACATGAGCGAAGGCAAGTGCTGCAGCTTCCGAGATACCCGGCTAGCGCTAATTCGTCGCAGAGAACTGGAAGGGGGCGCAGAGCGACTTCTTTGAGAGTTTCAAGAACTACGATGAGGCTGGCTCGCTCCAGCGGATCCAGGTCCTGAAGTACCTGGTTCTCGCGACCATGTTGTCGGGTTCGGATATCAACCCGTTCGACTCACAGGAGACCAAGCCCTACCAAAATGACCCCCGCATTTCCACTATGACTGACCTTGTCAATGCCTATCAGCGCGAAGACATCCACGAGTATGAGAAGATCCTGCAGAGCAACAAGGACCTGCTACAGGACCCCTTCATTGCGGAGAACATCGATGAAGTTACGCGGAACGTGCGCACCAAGGCCGTCGTCAAGCTTGTCGCACCCTACACCCGGTTCACACTGGCGTTCATCTCCAAGCAGCTGAAGATCTCCCTTCCCGAGGTCCAGGAAATTGTGGGTTTCCTCATCGTTGACAAGCGGTTGCGCGGTAAGATTAACCAGCAGAACGGAACGGTGGAGATCGAGAGTAGCACCGACATGGATCGGGTGCTGGCGATGAAAGAGTGGAGCGCCGCCATTGGATCCCTGTGGCAGACGGTTCTCAACGATGGCGATGGCTTCAAGTCAGACGAGAGTGGCTCTCAGTTCACGCCTGGTGGTTCGGGCGCCCACAGCATGGGCTGGAATCAAACCGCTACGGGGGCAGCCAAGTCTGGACGACCGAAAGGCAAGGGCCCCTCGGGACGCCTGCCGGGGGTCGCGAGCAAAGGATGACTTGCAGCATTGGTCGCGAGCGGTTCACAAGACGACCTCTGACTGGGTATTCGGGGAGAGCACGGGACATTGATAGTTACACGCTACCGTCACTGAGGCTTTTGCCCACCTGAAGGATTGAGACAGTCCCCAGAGCAAGAGGTAGGGTTGGTTGATCGGGTAGCACAAGGCAAGACTTTCCTTCCACATGAGCAGCAGGCGTCTCAACAGAGTGGTGGGGCGGCGGACATGTTCGGGAACGCACTTGAGTGCATCTGCCACAGATGCTGCACAGACGGTCAGCAGCGGTTGTCTGTATGTAACATGGCCTCGTTTTCTCGTTGCATCAAGCCAAGAAATCCGGGCGCGCGGTCATCACGGACGCCTGCATCCATAGTGGCGCCCCATTTCGTGAAGCGTGAGATCAGTGTGAGTGAAATCGACGTGACGCAGCGAGTCTGAAGCTTCACTCAAGACTCTACCAATCAGCATGCTAGGTATCAGATTCGCGCCAGCGTCGGGGAAGCGGCAGCGACGAGGATGCTGTCTCTAGCGAGACTCTCAACTAATAGCGACCGTCCAGGCCGCACACCCTTTTGCGTGATCTCCTGGCTCGCTTCCAAGCGTGGGGACGGTAACTCTTTAGGTTATCGCGGGTCCCGGTGATACTTTTTCTGTCGCCTCAGCGCCATGGACGATGCGAACGAATCATGCAATGCAGGCGGCCACTGTGACAGGAGCGGTCAAACGCGAGGAAGTCAGTCTAGGCTTGTGCAAGATGGTGAGAGGTCGCTTTTTCGGCGCCGGGGTGGGACCTCTCGATGATGCCGTGATGAGTGCATTCCACGGTGTTGCACAGCGCCGCTAATGGACCTCTCTCCTCGTCTGGTGCATGCAACACCAGCCTCACGCTCCGCAATTGTTCCGGCCGATGGCGCCGCTAAGATGCTACTCCTCAAGTGTGGTGATGGAGGCAGTCTCGTGATTCCGCGGATCCACCACAACTGCTCGATGAGATGGAGAGCAGAATCAGAGAGCAGTTCAGTTCTCCATGATTGTGGCCATGAATGAAGACTAGTCGTAGATAGAAAGGATATCAGACCCCCCCGGCGTAGGTTCGCGTTCGCTTTGCGGGCAAGCGTTGCCGTGATGTTGCCATGGGCCCTCATCCATAGCACCCATGGCTACTTTTCTTTTGCTCGAGGGGCCCCAGGCGCTGATTGTGTCCGCCCTTGGGGAGCAGGAATCCCCTCCCTTTAGTTGTACACCGTCACGCTCGCCCTCTCCTCCCTCCGGTTTCACTTGAGGCAGCCCCATCGCTCGATGTGCATGAGGCGCCCTTAGCACTGCGAGATCGATACTGTGCTTCTGCCCGTCTCCCAGGCTTCCGGTGCAACAGAAAGTCGCCGTTTCAAAGCGCCTGGACGAATGTGTTGCAGAGTGCTTTCGTGCCTGGCAGTGACGTGAAATCGACTGGCACGCCGCGAAGATCGCTCCTGTCTCTGCCATATATTGGCGGTGCCCCTGGGAGCGAGTGGGTAACACAGCAACGACACAGCTTCCAGCCCGCCGCCACGGGCCTCTGCACCTACTAAAGACGCTGCTCTCCTCGCCCAGCAGCTCGTGGACGAATTGCTGCTGAGATCGATTGCGACGCTGCCGAGTCTGCTGTGGAATCCGCCTGTCCAATTGCTCGCCATCGCCGCCCGTCACGCCGCCGCGGGTACCAAGGGACACACGCTTGATCGCACACTGCGCGGGGGAAGGGAGAGCATCGCCAGTACACGCCGCTGAGCGTCTTCGAGCAAGATGAGCAGACAGCCCGTGTTGACGGGCTTCCACGCCCTCGGCCACGGCCACGGCCATCACCAGCTGCCTACGCACCAGAGCCACTATGGAGTTGTTGCTGCCCCGAGCCACTACCAGAGCGTGGTCCACTCAGGATTGGCCTTTGCGCGGCCGCTACCAATGCGCGCCCCGGTCCTCCCTCCCGCGGGCTTTAACCATCAACACACTGGCCAACACCAGCACCAGCAGCACGGCCGCACTTCGCACCTCAGCATGGCCGACCCCGCGTACATGCCCTCCGACGAGGAGCTCGCGCACCTGCAAAAGCTGTCGAGCGAGTACGAGCCCGAGCCGACGGTGAGTCTCGGTCGAGCTGCGACGACATGTACACTTTGGATGCCCGCTGACCGCCCAGGGCCCGCTTGTCGGCGAGCGCCAGAGCAGCGCTGCCATCACGACGCAGTATGCCAACGCAGATCCCGTGTATAGAATCAAAACCGCCGCCCTGCCCGCCAAATACGCCTACTTCCGCACCTGCCGCGGCGACGGCCACTGCGGCTGGCGAGGTGCGTTCTTTCCACTGATGATGGGTGCTCCTTCCTCATGTTTGTTTGTGCTGATCCCTCCCCCCCAGCAATCGCCTTCACCTACTTTGAAGCGCTGCTGCGCGTGGGCGACGTGACCAAGTTTGAGGATGAAGAAGCCCGCCTCAACTCGCTGGGCAACCTGCTCGACCACATTGGCTACTCGCGCGACATCTGGATCGACTTTGCCGAAGAGGCATTCGAGCTCCTGCGCAACATGGCCAACTCGCTGCGCAACATGGACGGTGCCGCGGCCGATATCCTCCTCCAGTCCTTCAACGACATGGGCGAGTCCATGGCCATCATCACCTACGTCAAGGTAAGCGTTATGCAGCTGCTCCATCTGGGACAGCCAACTGACTCGTGCAGCTCCTCGCCAGTGCTTGGGTGCAGTCGCATGCAGATGACTTCAGGCACTTTGTGCCCATGGGCGACGTCAAGGCGTACTGTGCCAACAACATTGAGCCTACGCAGTGCGAAGCCGACAACATTGGCATCGCCGCTCTCGCCGAAGCCCTCGTCAAGCCTGCTGGCTTTGGCCTCGAGGTCTGGTATCTTGATCGCTCTCCAGGTGAAGAGATCAACCGGAGCTTTTATGCAGAGCCGACAGACCACAACCACATTCCCATCCAAAACGCCCCTATGCTGAGACTGCTCTACAGACCGTAAGCTCCCTCTTTGAACCATCCGTCCCTACGTTACTGACTTGCCGGACAGCGGCCACTACGACATCCTCTACAAGGCAGGAGATGTTCCTCAGCCGATCCACCACCAGCCTGTTCCGCCCCAGCAACCACTTCATGTTGCTCTGGCAAACTACACTGATGACTTCGTCCCCACTGCATCCAACGTTGCGGACGTAATGACTATGATTCCGGGTATGTATCCCACTGGTCTCGGCCAGCGATGGCCTTCGCTTGCGTACGACTTCAGTCCAAGCCCCGCACCACAGCCGCAAGTTACACCTGTTCAGCCGTACCCACCTGCGCCGACGCCTGTGACGCCGGTTAGCAGCTCCCACTTGGACTTCGTTACACCAATCCACACTAGTCAGTACAGTGCACCGAGCCATCACAGCATCCACCTCGACCAACCTCCAGTGACACTTCCCATCCACCCACCTCCGCCGCCACCTGTGAGTATCGAAAGAGCAGCTCCTTTGGCCATTGAAAGAGGCGCCTTTAGGCCTTCGATGTACGAATTAGAGCCTGGCTTTGGTTCTTCAATGCAAGTACAACCGTTCCAAACATCAATCTTCCGGAAGTAAGTTTATGACTGTCCTTGTGGTATTCTTGTACTGATCATCTACAGTTCCCATTTCAATACTGCACATTTCATGAATCCGGACTTCCAGCCAGAAGAGTGGTGCCCCGATGGTGAATATGCCACGGGCAACAAAGGACGGCACAAATCCCATTCATCATAGGCGTCTTTCCTTGCAAGCTTTCCACTCATCTGCGCGTTCCTGGTGGCCTTTTCCGACATCTTAGCGACTACTAGCGTGGCGTTCATCGAGCTTGCGGTGCTTTCCCTGCTACCTGCATCATCATCTCTCCACGGCCTTACCAACACTCACGACGACGAATGACGACCAATACCATTGTTAGTCTTTTTCGGAACATCACTCTGTTACTCTTACATATGCAAAAGCGACGGTACTTCAATGTGCCTGTACTCTTGGTCATTTGGCGGCGCGCATTGCTTCATCTTAGCATCCATCTATTACCCACTTTTTCTTTGATTTCTTCGACGGCGGAATACTGTACTTTCTCTTCGTTCTCCCCAAACTGCAAGAACCCGACACCGCGAGGATGTACGACCGTGACGAATACCGAAGACTATCCAACCTCAGGGTGACCTACCTTAGTGTTGAACATGTTTATTGTGGCTTTCGTCTCTTGCTTGCCTCTACTATTATCGATTACTCATCGCCCTCGAACACCTTAATCACAACCTTCTCTCAATCTAATGCAAACACTATTCGGTATCCGCGGTCTTTCTCCGGTCCACTGGGCTTTACTCGTCACACGCTACCAGCACCCGCGTCAACTTGGATTCGCGTTTCGAATCCTCTGCTCGCGCCCTATTCAATCCTGTTCTTGCTTCGCTCGGAAAGCTTACGAGCCGCTGCGAAGCTCCCCCAAATGGCCCCTAATGTTATACTCCGGACATCGTGCAATCGTTACGATTACTAATCGGCATTGGAAGAGCGTGGGGTACCTATACTGCCGGAAAATGGCGTACTGGCTGGGCATTGCTAGGGTTGGCGTTGGCGCTGGTGATGCTTTACGGGTTGGCTACCGCTGAAGAAGGCTTCTATCACAACAAGCACTTTTAAGCAGTAAAGCACAGTAGATAAGGCAGAGAGACTGCCAACAAGTTACTCAAAATCAATTGGGTACCTTACATGCAAGCTGTTCTCCGTGTAGAGAACGCTCGATTTTTTAGATGTGATTGATTAAGCATGTCTGAAATTCGAACCCCACACTTCCCCTTTTCCCTATCCTTGTCCCTTAGCCATATTTACGGCCCCCTTGTCAGACTTCATGATAGTAGGCCCGATAGTGAGGTTCTTTACGTCCACTTCCCAGATGTAGTCTACGTGTCTCTCTTGATCTTTCATGCTGAATAGCATCTTTTTACTTGTTAAGTTTGTTAGGCTCGAATTCAGATTAATCCAAAGCAACAGAGCCTAACCATCCTATCTTCGTTAGAGACTAGTAAATTCCGCAACTCAATAATCGGTCAGTCAGCTAGTTAGCCGGTCAAATATATACCGCTTCTCTATATGACAAACCAAAAAACGGCTCCACACGCTTAAAACGGGTTGCTACACCCTGCAGTTCAACCCACAAGTCTACATATAAGATGCCCACTTATTAAACTTCTTCCAATTCCGATTCCATTTTTCCCGATTAATACCTCGAGTTAATTGATTCGGACACGCAACCTGCTGGAACTGGACAGATCCGCACGTTTTACTTCTGCAATGGGGGTGCGTGGGCGGATCCGCTCCGTAACCGCAACCGCAGCCGCAACTGCATGCATTGCATGTATGCATGCACACGCACAAAAACGGTCCGCAAACGGGCATGGGATCAAACAATAAGCCGTGGATAAAAAGGGGAGTGGCCGATGATCGGCCTTTTGCGATTATAATGCAGGTGGGCATTTATTCAGATTTTAGTTAACGAGGTACGATTGTATTTAGGAGGTTTGGAGAGCTGGGATAATAAATGCGATTTTATTGTTTGCAGCGAAACTTGAGTTGTATGGGAATATTGATTTGCTAGTCCATTCGACGCGAAGAGATTTACTCTCGCGAAAGATTTTGGAAAGAGCTGTCGCTGGAAGAGACATCGCTGTATAATGATATGGGAATAAGAAATTGTGGGCAGGTACGATGGTATGGGTGCCACATGCATGTGAAGAAGGGTATATGAGCGGGATGCGGCAAATACCAATAATCATTCATTATGATAGCCGCACGCATGCACGTATGCAATGAACGGCTGTTCGCAGGACCGAGTCAGGTCCGGCAATGCTCCTTGCTATAACTGACTGGGCGTTAAGGCCCAAGACAGAGCGATAACAGTAGGAAGTAGAGAAGAAGCAGGCCATGCATACTCTCACCGCCTGCCAGACATGTGGCCTCGCTTTCCATGCTCGTCGGTTGCTCCCGCAAAAAGCCCTACAGTTTTCTTTCTCCAGGAAGAGAAGTGATCTTCCACACCACAGTATCACCGCGTCAAACGCCCCTGTCATCCTTCCATGTTATTCCACAGACGACCAGCGAACAGTATCGCACAAACATAAACCTCTGCCGCGCAAACCGAGTGGTAACACCATAGCACAGCCTGACAAGCCGCGTGGTCGGGAAATTTCGCCGTCAAACTTGCTTCTTGATCACGCAGTGCAGCCGACGCTGATCAGAACGTGATGTTGAAAGACACGGCGCACGCCTGGCGCAGTTTGCGTCTGTGTCAATAGTCGTACAGAGAGGAGAGAACCGGCACGAGGTACCCCGCTTTGTGAGCTCGCAGCTTACGAGGGCTTGATTCTGTACTGCAGATGTCTTGAAATTCCGACGCCAGGTTCTTTACGGTATGATGAAGGGACCCTGCATACGAGAGTGCTAGTGACGGGATTTTGGAATAGCGATGATGGGGATGGTTCCGGCTGGAGAACATGAAGCGGAAGAGTGGTAACGGAGGCTAGTATTTGATATTGTCGGGGGATACTGGGCCGTGTTCGTGATGCACAGACTGGGCGGTGTAGTCGATTCTGCGCATGATCGCACTACGAATCGTTACAGCTACGGGCGACTTGAAAGATTCCGGGAATCAAGAGCCGGGTCAATCATGACCCGCTAATATTCTCTTCTGTAGCGCTGAGGCTGCCTAGTCCGACCCGCTTCAGGGACAACATGACTGCATCGGAATCTCCATCATCGAAGATTCACGACTCGTCAGCTGCATCAAAATGGTCTGATTCTGACACGGAAGAGGCGTCATCGTCGTCGTTCATTTCCACGTCCTCGTCTGCGTGATTGAAATTGGCACCGTTGGTGAGACCGAGCTTCTTTTTCGCTCGTGTCTTAGCACGTTGTGCTCTTTTCTTTTCTTGACCCATGTAGAACTCCTTCTCCTCGCGCATTTCCGAAAGCTGCGAGAAGGTGACTTTTTGGATCCGCTGGAGACTTGCAAGTTGCTTCTTCAATTCTTTGAGTTCAGCAGCGTTGGTGGATGAGCCAGACGCATTGGCATTGTCGTGGTGGTCTAAAGCCATGAAATCCGCTGCTGGAGCAAAGTTGCCCTTCGATGGAGCAACCCATGTCTCCAATTCGGCCAGACTCTCTTCAAGCATACTGGTGGGAAAACTGGGATGCGCAAGAGCCTCCTCAAAATTGCTTTTTTGCGTCGATCCGCCTTCTGCGGCAGACACGTGGGGGCCGCGTATTCGACCCGTGAACTGCATACTCAGGGTGTAGCTCGGCGGGACAAGGCCATTTCCGCTACTTGTAAGCCCTGCATCATGTTTTGGTTTCACGACGGTCTGGATCTTGAAGGTCGGTTGTGGCGTGTTGGGAAAGCCGGTCGGGGTAAGAAATTGCAAGTTTGAGACAGGACCCGGAAAATTCGTCAAGGTAGAGAGATAGTTGCTCTTCGCAATATCCCAGCTTGCGACCTTGCCACTTGCATGGCCTGAGATGAGTGTTGTGCCATCCCAACTCAAGCTCAAACTGAGCGCTCCGCCGAGCTTCTGCGAGTCCGCGTTGAAGCGCGTCTTGGTTGAAGGTTGTACTGGGCGGTGGGACGAAGAAGGATCGCGGAGAACATCGATCGAGTTTGCCTTCTGGACATCGTCGTAGAAGTCTATTGTTTGCAAGCTACCATCCCCGTAAGCAAGGTAGAATGCCCGGTCTGCCGGATCGAGGGTCACTGCCGTGGGTGTCTCTGGGAGCAAATACGTCCTGAGCGCCTGGCCGTTGTGATAGTCCCATACTATAGCAGATTTGTCTCCCGATATTGACACGGCAATGTTCGCGGTGCTCGCGCTGTGTCCGCAGGCGATGGACGAGATGGGGCCGCGGTGGGTTGAGAGAGTATGGGCGGGCGAGCGCGACGTGTCCGGGGAGAAAGAGAGTATCGAGGGCAAGGCCCATACGTGTATCATGGCATCGGAGGAGCCTGACAGGAAGAAGTTGGACGAGGGGTCAACAGCGATGCAAGTTACTGGTTGGAGATGCGAAGTCGACGTGGAGACGAGACGGCCTGAGCAGATCTAACAGACACATTAGAGGCCATTCGAGTCTATGTGGAATCTTCTGGTGTGGTGACTGACCTCCCACGCCAGCACTCGCCCGCTCTCCGTCCCGAGGAGAAGAACGGCATCCTTGGCTGCAAGGGCAATGCTATGGATCCTCTCTGGAAAGGGCACAATGGCTTCCTGGTTGCCTTTCTCCCTGCTGTACACATGGACAATTGCCTTGTCTGACTGAGCAGCGAACACATGTGAGCTGCTCACAGCAATGCCATTTGGAGCTGCCGCGCTCTTCTTGAACACATGCCTCTGCGCAGCCAGCGGTTGGTATTCGTGCACAAAGATGCCCGCGTCTTTTGTGACGCCAGTGTTTGGCTTCGTCGACGCGGATATGGCGGCCACGAAGTGTTCGGTAAGCATCGTCTACCGCCTGTGGGGTTTTGCTGGTCGCCAGCTCCAAACGGTTCGGAAATTTTGGTCAACTTTCAACTTTTTGGTGGGCCCGTGCGTCGAGCCCCCAGATGAGATCATCGGCATACACGGGCGTAAACACTCATATTTTAGCCCGGCCTTGATCCAACGTCTTTAACAATTTCTCATGTCCTGGATATCTTGACCTAGTTCCATCTCGGCTTAAACCTTGTCTTCAACTGGGACTCCCTTGCGCAGCTGTCAGATCAGACGGAGCTTCTCAGATACGACTTGGCCATCGTCCTCGTCCTAGGCAGATATTTGCAGTAACCATGCTCACTCAGAGATATCTTCTCTATAGGTAACGTGGCTCGTGTAATCCTATTAACCGTGCCTCGCAACTCATCATCCTCACCACGTCAAACGTTTGAATAAAGAAAGAAGGGCCTATTAGCAATTAAGACATGATAGCCTGGAGTCGCTTCAAGAGCTCTCCCAGTGGCATCCTTTAGGCAAGCAATGCGACGACCCGTAAGCGTCTAGAGAATCTCGGCACAGTACGTGCCTAGAGACATCAATACGTACGAAGGAGCTTGTCATTGCTGAGGCTAAGGGTCTAGTGTCATCCGCACCAAAAGCTACAACTCAAATTAGATGAGCTTCCTTCGTGATGATTGGTTTCCCAGTTTAGATGAATGTTACAGTCCGCCCCGTGGCGCATAACCCCGCGTTTTTGCATCTCAGCCATCATTTGAGAAGCTTACTACTGGACAGGCTCGTATAAAGGGCAACTTACCTGACACGAACTCAGCTCCGACAACAACGTCAAGACTCAGCAAACATTACCTTTTGAACCCTTGCAGTCAATTACTATGTCGGTTGAGGATTTCACGAGCAAATCCTACGACTATGTCATTTGCGGGGGCGGCACGGCTGGCCTGGTGGTTGCAGCCCGACTCACCGAGGATCCAAACGTGACTGTTGCCGTCTTGGAGGCGGGAGGAAATGGGCTGAACGACCTCTTGATCGATGCCCCGAATATGTTCACACAATTGTATGGTAAGCCACAGTATGACTGGGATTTCAAGACCGTGCCTCAGGTATGTGTAACCTAAAGCCCCTCAAGTTGCAGCCCATTAACTGATATACAGGAAGGAACTCTTGGCAGAACTCATGGATGGGTTCGAGGTAAAGTCTTGGGTGGCAGTTCAGCTGTCAACTTCAACATGTTCAGCATGGCCTCGCGGCAAGACTTGGATAACTGGACTGAGCTAGGAAACAAAGGCTGGTGAGAAGTTCCGGGTACAAACCATTACACGAGACAAATATTGATTGCCTCGTAGGGGGTTCGATGATCTAATCCCATACTATCGCAAGTTCGAGACGTATCATCCCTCTTCGGAAACTCTTGCAGAGAAGATCAACGACAAGTACCTCGATAAGTCGCTCCGTGGCACATCGGGCCCAATCCACGTCAGTTATCCGATTGTACTTTGACCCATATTCTGACTACGACAGATCTGCTTCCCGGACACCGACCTCGCGTGGGCCCAGGATTTGTGGCCTAAAACTGTACTTAATGCAGGCTACAAGCCATCAAAGGACCCTCGTACCGGCTCGGCCATCGGTGGCTTCAACCAGCTGAACACTATCGACCCTCAACACAACAGGAGGAGTTACGCCGCGAGAGACTACTACGAGCCAAACGCAGGTAGATCAAATCTGTCGCTCTTGACCCACGCGCTAGTCTCCAAGGTGCAGCTGGAGAAGACTGGGGGTGATGCGAAGGCCACGGGCGTCCAGTTCCTTGTCAACGGTAGTACGCATGCTGTCAAGGCTAACAAGGAGGTCATTGTCTGTGGAGGATCTGTCAACTCTCCTCAGATCCTAGAACTGTCTGGAATTGGTTCACCCGCTGTGTTGGAAAAGGCTAGTGTTCCAGTCATTGTCGACCTTCCAGCTGTTGGGGAGAACTTGAATGACCACTCTGCGACTGGCGTAACTTTCGTAGGTTTTCCATTGTTTGTTCTCACCTCTCTATGCTGATTTTGCTACAAGGGCGTCAAAGATGAATACCCGACCGCAGAAGCTCTCGTGCGGAATCCAGAGATTATGCAACAAGCGCTGGAAGCCTACATCAAGCACAAAGCCGGACCTTTCGCTGCCGCACCCACCACCACCGGCTTCTCTTCCCTAGAGAGAATCCAGCCCGATTTCCCAGACGCAGAAAAGCACATCCAATCCCTCGTTGCAGAGTACGCGAAGAAGTACCCGGACGCGGACCTGGCAGGTCGTGATAAGTTGCTTGCCCGGCAGCTGCTGAATCCCAAGGAGGCCGTGTGCCAGATAGTTGCCCTACCCACCGGTTGCAACGCAGATAATGCGCATACACCTAACCGGGTCTTTCCCTGCGAGGAAGACGGCATGTGGTGCGTTATCGGCGCCTGCAGCACGCGCTCCCTCTCGCGCGGATCCATACATATAAACACGGCCGATCCAACCGCCCATCCTACCATCGACCCGGCTTACTTCAAGCACCCACTCGACATCGACATGATGGCCCGCGCTACACTCCACGTCTTCTCTTTCGCCGAAGTCGAACCCTTCAAATCTGTCCTCCGCCGCGACGCAAACGGCTCTCCTGTGGTGCCCAAAAGCTCAGGTGGAAAAGTCCCCAAGACGCTCGAGGAAGCCAAGGAGTTTGTGCACCGCAACTCGCTGACGGAGTATCATCCCGTCGGTACGTGTGCGATGCTGCCCAGGGAGAAGGGTGGTGTGGTGGACGACCGGCTGAAGGTGTATGGCACGAGCAATGTGAGGGTTGTGGATGCGAGCATCTTCCCGCTGCATGTGCAGGGCAATATTGTGAGTCTGGTGTATGCGCTTGCGGAGAAGGGCGCGGACCTGATCAAGGGTAACACGGGTGCTGTGACTAATGGGTCGAATGGTGTGGATGGTCACTAGACGGTGAGCGAAGACGACGGGTGTGTTGGGAAAGCAGGGGTGGCTTAAGGTGACATGACATGATGATCTTGACGTATACATTGAACACAGCACAGTATGAATGCATTCCTCTCGCATCAGAAACCATCAAAACTCAATCTCGTACTTGCATTCAATGTGCAACTTCTCTTTGCAGATCCCACACCCATACTTCATCCCGTCTCACTCCTTCTCCGTCTCTTTTCCCTCAAATATCTCCCTTCCCTTCTCTAAAACTCCCTGCCCATCCCCATCTACACCCGCCATAACAGCAGCCTTCCTCCACGCCAACTTCTCCACCTCCCTCTCCGTAAACAGCTTGACCGTCCCTCCATATGCCCCGCTCTTCTTCTGAAAGAACGGCAAAACACCCAGCTCAGCCGGCGTCAGATGATACTTTGCCTTACAATCCGTCTGGTTAATCCCCACGTCCGGCTCATCAGCGAGGTACCGTTCGTCGTCGTCTTTATCGGAGGGTAGAGTGTGGGAGGAGATGTACTCAGTCCACTTCTGCTTATTTAGCTTCTCTTTGTCTGCCTTCCCTTTCTCTTTCTCATTCGCGTCGTCATCAACATCATCCCCAAACTCAGCCCTCCACATCTCCTCCCCTTTCTTCAACACGTCTGCGTCGTCCGTCCCACCCGCCAACATCCCAAACTTCCTCCACGCCAACTCCCTCACCTCCCTCTCCCTAAACAACTTCACCGTCTTATTATGATACGTAGGATGCCGTTTTTCAAAATGCACCAAACTGCCCAGTTCACCCGGTTTCAAACCGTATTTCTTCTGGCTGTCGGTTTGCGTGATCGAATCGTCTCGCGAGGGCTCTGCGTCGAGTAACTTTCCCTTGGCATCGTGCTGGGTTTGCCAGGTTTCCCAGGCTTGTTTGTGCTGGGCTTTTTGCGCCTTTGAGTCTTGTGCGGCGGCTTTCTCGCGCAACTCGGCGGCGAGTTCTTCTGGGTCCTTTTTGCGGCGTTTGGGGGTTGGTATTGTTGTGGTGGTTGCTTCGGCGTCGGCTGAGCGCTTTGCGGGTTTCTTGGGTGTTGCTTGTTCTCCTTTCTTCTTGCTGGCAGGTGCTTTTCTCTTCTTCGCGCCAAAGTCTGAGCCTTCGGAGTCGGATGTGTACTTTACCGGCGCTTTCGCACGGCCAGATCTGCGGGTTGACATGTTGGGTTGTGAATCGCAATGTTTATTGGTTTCTGTGTCTAAAGTTTATGTAGAGGCGATGTGGGTTCTTATTTATGGAGAGCCGTGTCCCGAAGGACAAAGCAGGTTTCACATCCCAGATTAGAAAAGGAAGCTCGGGTGTCTGAGCAAGGGGCATGTACGTCATTACGCCGATCAGGCAGTTGGACATGTCTCAAATGTCTTACAAACTGTTCCAATTAATGGCTTATGTGTGGAAATGCATCGCATTCTGCCTTTGTCAAGCAAACATAGATTTCTTGTCCTGAATAGAACATGTCCCCACTCAAAGCTATTTTACGCTTCATTTATTTGATCTCCAAATATGTATATACTGCTTGCTTCGTGTTTGTATTTTTGAATGCGATAATCCGCACTGTCACTCCTACCACCGTATCGTCTTCTTAAACACCGGCACCTCCTCAAAGTCATCCACACTCCACTTCAGCTTCCCCTTCTCATCAACCCACGCCCCCTGGTCAGTACACTTCAAATTCTTTTCTTCGTTCTCCTTAGCTTCATTCTCACTTACACCCACTTCATCCTTGGCGAGCCATATGACGGGCGTTTTGCTCGTATACGCAGGGTTTAGGTACGCTTTCTTCAAGTCATCCTCGCTGTACTCCGGTGCATCATCCTCGTCAAAATCGCCGTCGCGCAGCCAGGCCTTCATCGCAGTATGGCTCGCGAAGATATGCGGCTGCAAGAAGCGGGCTACTGGTGATACGATGTGTGGCGGCACACGTGCACGGTTACTCAGATTGTGTATATTCCGCTCCGCATTTTGCAGCGCATCAGCTTCACCTTCCTCCGCGGACGAGAGGAGAGGCGCTTGCTCGTCGTCGTCATCCGAGCCAAAAGCGAGATCTGCAGGGAGAAACTGCTCAAGAGGAGCAAAGTAACGATTCGTGGTGTAGTTGAAAAGGGCAGTAGTAATGAGGAGGAGGACAATCATAATTGATGGACCTGTCGCTTTCCGCAAGCCGAAAAGGCCGAGAAGACAGAGCTCCGCAATGTAGATACCAGTGAGAATCTGTTGGAGCGCGAGCGTGTAACAATGCCCTTTCGTGTCGATTTTCGGTTGCACAGTGTACAACAGCATGTACCGGTAGCTAACGTAGAAAATGGCGAGGCCGATGGCGGCAAAACCAAGGACGAGGGGCGCGATGCAAGAGTAGGCAATTGCTGGGCCATGTAAGTATACGCTCCTTGACGGTCCCGCATTGTTCACTTACCGATAATCACAAAATTCACATACTTCGGAAATAACTTGCCCCATGGCATACCCTTCAACGTGATGTAGCTGTTGTACTTCTGACGCGGTGTCTTATCGAAGAATCTGTCGTAGAAGACAAAGGACAGAACATCAGAGTAGTTAAGAATATTGCTCGGAGCGTTTGTCAGTGCCTGAACAACAAAGTATGTGAGGTATGTGTTGGACGCTTGTGGCAGGCGCTCGGCAAGGAGTGCAGGCACGCCAGCCGGGTCCTTGGCGATCTGGGACGCGACAGCTGCTGCACCTGAAGAAAGCGTAGTAACGAGAAAGACTTGCAAGACCTGGAAGACGTAGTACCATTTCAGCACCTTCAACTCAGTCGACATCTTGGTGGGCTCCCCAAACGTTGTGAAGATATCTGCGTTAGTCAGCTATGTTGATTGTGAATCGGTCTCGGAGGGACGCTTACATCTGAAGATATTAGGCACATATCTGGCCAATGCACTCAAGAGCAATGGGGGTACCAGACCACTTAAAAGACTCATGATTGAAGGTGGTAACTTGTTGAGGAAGTTGAGCCATTTGAAGTTTTCAGCAAGGTACTCAATGTTCGAGATGGCACCGACAAGGGAAACAGGGATAGACCAGAAGATGATGGTGGCGATGACGAGGGTAAGTGCGATGCCTTCTTGCGATATGCGGCGTGCAGGCGCTATGTTGAGGTTGGCCCAGTTGACCTCATTTGGCGTAATCCCAGTGTAGCGCGGCGTGAGTGAGAGGATATCCGCCGAAGCGATCTGCTGGCACGCTCGTTGCGCGGCGGCTTGGGTGCGGAACTCGACGAACACTGCTGCTGCTCCACCGAATTTCTCAGCGCTGTCATTCTCTTCGCGAGCTTTTTCGATTTCACGTTCCTTTCCTTTGACTTGATCGCGGAACCAATCGATGCTGTCGACCTCTTTGCCACCCGGTAGTGTGTGCAGGTTGTGTGTTGGTCGTAGCGATTTCTTCATCTGCTTTGGCAGACTGTCGTACTTCATATTCCGATTGTTGTTTCCGCTTTGAGTTTTCCTGATCTCTTTGTTGACGTTCTGAATGAGTGCTATCTCGGCAGACTCTAGCTCTTCAACTTTCGAATTTCTAGCAGATACCAAAGACTGGAGCTTATCGGACTTCGTAGCCGGCCATATTCTGACCGCGTCATTGCCGAAAAACCGCTGCATATTGCTGTCGTCAAGCGCTGCTGTAGGCGCAGAGAGGAACAGGACAGTGCGCGATGACAGCCTCTTCGCATTCGTCTTCGAAACATTCCACGCCTGTCGTAGACCAATAAGCCAAAGTCGCTCCCTTGCCACAGTGAACATAACAAAGCTGAAGAATACCCAGGCAACCGCGGCATGAGCGTATAGATGCTTCGCCTTCTTCACGTTTCCAATCGAGAGGCGGTTGAGTTCCTTTGCCTTTCCTCCCCCTGTGGCATTGGCCGGCATCAGAATCGGCCAGGTAAGGGCAGCGCCAACTACGCAAATAAAGATCAATGTGCGCAGAAAGCGTAAGAAAAGGTAGGAGTCCAGCGACTGATGGTAAAGCATGAATTTGTCGGGGACGATTCTCATCGTGTGAACCCAATCCCAGTACGACCGGCTTTGACATGGTGTGCGATCCTTTTCCGGGACAGTTCCAATGTACGTGCGTGGAAAGTAGATTTTCGGATAGTAGCGCCTGACGAAGATGAAAGCAACGATATACACTATTGCTATCGCGGCTGTTGGGACGAAGGCTGCGACAACCGCTGCTAAAGAAGAAGGGCCGCCTTGCTTCAAAAAATGTGCCGTTAGATGACTGAGTTTGAATACAAGCAGATTCATTTGACTGCTTACCGACTGGCTACCCTTGGTGCCATTGTCTTTGGCGACGAAGACAGTCTGGAAGTCCATCTTGATGTGGATGCCTGAAGCTTCGACGATGGCGAGAGAACGATCAGCGCGTGCTCATTGCTGTCGAGAGCACCAAGAAGCTCGTCTACAATAGGAACAGAATGAACTGAAGCAGATCGGACGGTGTTAATTTACATGCCAGGTTGCGTGCAGATTAGCACCGTGAATCGCAAAAGTGAAAGCCTGCCTGCATGAACGATGGACGGCGTGGGAATGACGTATACGCGTGGCGCGTGCGCGACGGCCTAGCTCGAGCTCACGTGCACCCTGCAACGAAACATCATCCGGGGACTAATAGCAAATCTCGAAGATTATTGGATAGACACGTGATGTCTTTGCGCGAAAGAAGAGTCTCTATTACTTATTACAAGTTTTACGTGTCTCCATCCAAGCTATATCATACACCGTTCTTTTGCCAGTGGTATCGAACTCTCCAATCCTGAAATCCAACCAAAAACTCCAAAACCCTAGAATGCCTAAGCCCAACGTCTTCGTATACAACATAGCACATCTACTGCTAAGATTGGAAGGCCGTCCTACAGCCACAGCAACCACTTCACAAGTCCCCATCCTACACCAAAAATCTTCTTCACAGAACCCACAAGCATGACGACAAGCCATAGCCACCACATAACAGCCACCAGTGCCCACTCAACGAGCATCCAGCCGAAACCTCGGACCCATCTCATTCTGCGTCTTCGCGCCCGTAGCATGCCATCGATTTCGTCCATGATCTGCTTTACTTGCAACGGTCCTTGTCCAGAAACTTCACTCGTAATGCGTACCGCTTTTTCGCCTCCGTCAAGAATACGAGGCATGAGGTCGGAGTCTACGCGGGATTGCAACTGCGAAATCTGTGTAGTGAGTTCCTTGATAGCACTATTGCGGAAGTTTTCTAGCGATGTTTGCAGTGACTTTGTCGAGGATTCGAGCTCTTTGACTAGTATACGGGCAGCTAAGACATGTTCCTCCTTCCTTGGAACAGGAAAGAGTTGCGTTTTGGCGGTGGCAGCGGCGTGGGTGAGGAAATCAGGAGCCGGCGATCTGGACGTATAGGCGCGACGGGATATCTCTTTGGCTTTGACACCAGAGCATAAGAAGAGCGCACGGACGCGGGCGATGTCGGATTGCGTGACGATGTTGGTAGCTTTGCGTTGGAGTGCATGCTCATCGTCGTTTGCGATACTCCAGTGCCGCTTGCCGTCAAGGGTTGGTCGAGAGCTACTTCGTTGCCTGTTATCAGGGCCTTGCGCCTTCCTAAGCGCAGTAACAGGCAGGCCGGGCATGGTGGTCCCTCCAGGACGAGCGAGCACTTTGTTAATCCGGTCTTGACTCTGGCTGCGGGTGAGGTCAAGTGATGTTGTAGATGAATTTCCCGAAAGCGTACCCAGATCCATCCGGGGTGGTGCAAGTCTATTGAAACGAGGTGAACGGCTGTTCTTTCGCTCGCGGGTCTGCCGAGTGATATGATGCTCCACATCCGAACCCAATTCTTCATCATGCTGTGTTTGTTTGACCGGACGAAAAGTAGGGAGTTCGAGATGAGAGCGACCATTATACTTAGAGGCGACACTTTCCGTTGTGACTGTGCGAGATACTGCTGGCCGCATAGTAGACTTTCCCTTAGCGGGAACATCAGTGTCAAAATCCACAGAATTGCGATCGGACATTGTTTCAGCATCAGAATCATCTGGTCGATCTCTTCTAAAGATAATATCTCCGACTTTCGTTCCTTCCCGCTTCGCGCCTTTGAAAAATCGTGAGACAGCAGAGTGTGGTTCTTGAGTCTCTTTGCGGCGCAGTCTGTCGGGGCTAGGCAAGCTACTAACACTATCGTTTTTGCGATGGCCGAGGAGGTTCCTCACCGCACCCGGAGCCGCCAAAATTGCGGTTCCCTTGTGTTTGTCATCTTGCGTCTCCTCACTCGTCTGCCGAGAACCTCGCGGCTGGTCTGAACCAGCTGACTCTAGTCGGTACTCTTCACTTGTCTCGCGCGAATGAAATATATTCAGCTTGCTACGCTTGGATTTCCTAGTCTTGGAGCCTGCTCGGCTTGGTGGTGGAGAGAGGTCATCTCCAATATGAGGGAAACGCTTTGGATGGAGCGGTGTATTCGGTGCCGTGGTGTCCCAGTCCTCGAAGGATGAGCGCGGTTCAGTATCGTCGATGGAGAGATTGGCATTCGTACGAGCTCTTGGCGGTATCTTGAAGTTCCCATGTTCTTTAACATATGCAAAGCCGTTTCCAAGGCGAGGTACTTCCAGTGAGTCTCGTGAACTTTTGTCTTCAGGTATATCGATGTCATTCCTTCCCCACTTGTCCGGCGTATCAGGCGAGATAATAGACGGTGACTTCGCTCGCGCCTCTTTCGTTTGCTGCTCCAACAAGAGTGCAAGCGGGCCAGTATTCTGTTCAACGTCTACAGTCAGCCGTGGTATGCGTTTCTCGATATCAGTGTCAGTGCCAGAGGAATCTGAATCATCTTTCGTCCGCAGTCGGGAGCCTCGTCTAGAATGTTTACCGCATCTAGGACTATCGGTGCGAATCGCTGGGAGTAGCCTTCGCTTGCGGCCACGTTCGCTACCTTTCTCGCTTTCGTCGCCGGTCGTGGGATCAGCTCCAATACCAGGCAAGCCTTCTACCCAGCTTCTTCTCCGTTTCTCGGGATACTCTTTGCTCGCGCGCGGTTGAAGAAAGTCCTGCTTTTGTGCATCTCTGGGAGGAAAAATCTTGCGGCCATGCCGGTTCTCGATCAGCATCTTATTGTCGTCTTGCTCTAGCCAGTGCGCGTCTGCAAGCAGTTCTTCTGGGCTCAGGACCCAGCCCTTGTGTGGTCTCGGTGGTTTGCTTAGCGTGTCGTCTACTGCATGGTCATCGTGTAGTTTGGGCAAATGTACACTATCATCCCGGCGGTAGCCAGACCGTCTCGAATGCTGCTCTATGCGATCCACCCAGTCTCGAACCTGGTCAATATCGACAAACTCTTCAGGAGAGTGGTCGAGCGTTCGCCGTTCGCGAGCTCTGGTTCTTCGGTTGCGGATGTATTGTAGCGGGTTGTAAGGACGGCCGAGGTCGTGCTGCTTGCCGGCGTAGGAGGGCATGCGAGTGAGTTGTGCTTGCGGACTACCTGGAACGTTATTTGAAGATATGACAAAATTCCCGGGTGCATTAGCGTCTGGTTTCAGCGGTGGCAGGTACTCTAGCAGCCGCAGATATTCCATGCGAAGCTCGATGTACGTGCGGGCCTTATCAACTCGCGCACGTGTAGCATCAGAGGGATTGATTGACTGGGAGCTAGCAAATGCCATTGATCCGCTTCGCTGCATGGATGTGGAGACGTGGCGAGAAGGGGAGCCTTGGGTGCCCATGGGCGATATGTTCCTTGAAGCGCGACGTTGCTCATTGAGATAGTGCCTTAGACTGCTGCCAGCGCCGTAGTTCAACGAGCCCCCGTCTCGTTGCGTGCCTGAAGCAACCCGAGCCTGAGATGCTAGTAGCTGACTTGTACTGATATTCCTTCTCCGACTCTCGCTCAGATTCAAAGCCATGTGTACGAGCTGGTTCGGATCGATCATCTGCCGGTGCGGTGTGTTGGGTGGAAGCTCTCGGTCATGGGCTGTAGACGGCATCAGATGCGCACTCATCCTCGTCTTTCCGACGCGAAGTTTGCCATTGTCCTGGGCCAGCGAGTCGGCTGGGTGCAGGCGGGACCCTATATCTGCAGTGCTCTGTCCGTCGACCTGCACCTCTCGCGAAAGGGGTGAGCTGCTGGGCGACAGCCTCCTCGTCGAGCGAGCCTCCTTTCCTCCATTCTTACCATGCGTTCCGTCTCGCCGTGTCCGCGGAGTGCTGGGGAAGCTTGAGTCCAGCAGAAACCCCCCAGAGCGCCGAACGCGCTGTTTGCGACGGGCGAAGTCCTGTTCCTCGATCGAATCCGCAGACAACGGACTCCTTGACCCTGCCCTTCCCGCGCCATTGGCCGCAACCGCGTTGGACCCGGAGTGAACGCTCTGCCGCGGTGAAGAGCTGCCTTCCCCGTTGCCGACGTAGGTGCCCGAGTTTCGCGAAATGAGCGTCGGAGAAGACGCCACCGACGGCTCCGAGGATACGGATGGGCGGCCATCGCTCGAGGGTGCCGACATGTTCTTGAGGTTGCGGCTCGATCACCTTGGACGACGAGGGGGTCGCATTGCGATGACGAAGGCTGCGCGGAGCAGAGGTGCGACCGAGGTACGACTAGGGCGACAAGAGTGAAAGATGGTCTGAGGGCGGCTGATATGTATATGGGCCAGTGCGGGAGATCATGTGCGAATGTTCAGCAAATGACTTGTGCGTTCAGAGGGAACGCGTCCCGTTTTGATTGATAGACTGATCGGCTGCATCCCCGGACGCCGTTTCCTCCTCATACGTCAACAGGCCCAAGCGCCTTCCGCATATGCATTCGCAACAGTCGCACACCAGGCCACACGAAACGCGATACCTTTTTTACCATCATGCTTACTATCGAAATCTGCGCAGCGCGTAGTCAAACCGAGGCCTATTTCTCGGATCACAGGGAGTTCACTCCCTGGCTGGAACATGACTAGGTTTATTTCTCTCGTGATCTGCAGTTGATCTCCCACATCCGCCCTGACATGTCTCGACCGTGCATTTCGCGGCCAGACCAACGACTTGGGTAAACATCTAACCGCACAGTGTTCAGGGAATAAGAGAGACATTGTCCTTGGATTTAAAAAGCTGTCGATCAGTAGCATTATGGGTCGCATTATCTATATTAGAATTGTCCGAGGTGAACTTGGCTGGCTATTGAAAACATGGTGCTGGGACTATGCCTCTATTACAATATAAGTGCAGAACTGCACCACAATTCCGTCTATATTATTGCTCTGCAACATCTGGCGCATCCTCTGGAGTCAGAAGCGCAAGCTGCAGCACATCTTGAGCGATCGAGAAACCGTCGATGTGGTTGTCTGGCCGCCAACCCTCGTTGTACGGAAGCCGCTCTTCACCTGCAAGCTGTCAATCTTCGCCCCAGATATTACCGAAGAAACTCACTGAAAAATATCTTAATCCACTCCAAGGATGCCTTCTGTTTCGTAGGGTCCCTTAAAAGTTGCAGATATACGGCTGATTCGAGGTATGTAGGAAATTGCTGCGCTGGACCGTATGTGAAGTTTGGATTGTCGGCTTTCGAGGACTGTATACGGCCCCTAGACGATCACTGTCAACCAAGTAAACCACACCATGTGAAGGAAAGGAGACGGTACCATCGAGCAGCAGCCGCCTCCCGCAATCCAATTTCAGTCGCTCCATTGTAATAGCTCAATGTCTCCTCGAAAGTTTCATTACAGAACTTCTGATCTTCACCGCCGAGGTCAAAGTCCTTCCTAGACAAACTGCCGTCGTGCTCAATCGCATTATGCTTGTCTAGATCATCCAGGTCAAAAGCACCAGAGGTAGGATCCTCTGACAGCTGAAGTCCAGCGAATGCCAATGTGGTCGCGACCTCTGTTGACACGTTGAGTCCCTCGCCCAACTTCTCAACAAGGAGCGGGACTGTCAGATTGCGGCCGTTGTGGGGTAGAATACCATCTATATTCAGAAGTACGAATTCAGTTCAGATCCCACATGCAATTCATGCATACCTAGGTAGTGTACATACGGTTGGCGAGGCTGTTCAGCGCGGGGCATGGCGAACGCGCGTCGTTGGAGACAGGAGGGTGCCAATCCTCAAAGTTGACCATAGCAGTTGCAAGGACGAGAAGGAGCAGAAATGCCAATAGAAGCTTCATTGTGAAGGCTCTGGTGGAGCTACTGCGATATAAAAGAAGACGTCCAGAGTTGAGCGCTGTCTATGGAATCGAAGTTTAAGAGTAGATGTACGCGCTTGCCTGGGCGGACTTATCCGGCGGCGAGCATGAAAGGATTTTGATTACTAAATATTATGATCGTAATTGTAAAAGTGTCTTGTATACAAAAGGAAGAGGTGCCCGTCAAGTCGGTAGTCTGTAGATCGAAATGCGACAACGAGCGACTGCTCAAATTTGCTTCGGAACAAGCAAGTGCTGACAGGGTAGAGAAATGAGGAGAGAGAGATGTACAATCTATAATCGGGGCTTTTATTAAAAAGAAGGTCCCGGATGTGGTCCTCGCAGGAGCTAAAGCGCATAAGTCATAATGAGTCCGTGTCAACCTTTGACTCTACTGAAAGTTGTCAGCGCCAAGATAACGCGAACATGCTATTCATGGCGAGTAGTTGAAGTGGCTCATGGGACTCTCAGTAGGTGATCACGAAGTTGCCCGCAATCCGCCTGGAATGCAGCTGGTGGGGGCTCATGAAGCATGGGCGTGTCGCAGCTGACCACTCCCAAAGTCGAGCAAAGCCACAATGCATCTCTTAAACCCCGGCCAACACGATTATACCCGATGTTACATACTGTATTGTATACAGGTGTAAAGGTCCAGTCTTGTTCCCCAACGTTCTTCGCCGACACCAACCAGTCTCCTAATACCGTAGATGGACGAATACAGTTAAGAATGTTCGATGATAGACAGTTCCGTTAGAACGGCAGGAGTATAATTTCAACGTGTGTTGAAGCTCGATATGACGACGTCTGGGAGTAGGATGTTGAGTCGGTACGTTCCGTAGGGTTCAATGCGGTGCAGCCCCGCACGTAGGTTTCTTGGGATGGCGGAGGATCTATTTTCCTAATGAGCATATCTAAGAAATGAAAACAGCAAGATTCAATGAGTTGTTCGTGTCAGTCAAAACCTGACTCTAGTGGTCGTAGCTCCGGAAAACCTGCGGTGAAGTAAACTCAGCCTCAACGCCGCGTTGCGAGCTGATAGCTCAGCAGCGTCCCTGTGTTCTTCGTGGTGACTAGCAATACTTTGTGTCCGTTTGTGAAACCATTGTAAGCCACAGTCGATGCAAAGCGGAGATCCGAAAGATGAGACATTCGGGTGCTATGCGTTTGTCGAGGTGACGAAACTCGTGGCCATTTATTTCATACATCTCCAGATCTGACCTTCCCTGTCAACCCAAGTACGAGACCAGGAGATAGCCGTTCTGTTCGAGAACTTTGAATTTCTAGTAGTAGCTCCGTTCAGTGCAGGACGGCGTCTTAACAACTACGACTACGGTCGTCTGGCAAGCGGAAGCGCCATGGCTATGTCGCACGGCGAGGTGACGAGATAGATTGTTCGATAACGGGTGCTCTGTAAAGAAAGGACGTGTGTACTCTGAGCTCGACCATTTTCTTGAGGAATCACAGGCCTGCGATGGGTGCCCGGTCGCTGCCATTGCCGGCATCTACGAGCATTGGGAGTTCAACCCACGACCTAGTGTGTCAGTCAGTAACATGGTCAATCGTTGCACTGCGCTTCGTAGAATCCATCGAGTTGAAGCAGGGACGATTCGTAGCGGTCTCGTATTTTGGAGCCAAGTTAGCTGAAGCGTGGAGTTCGACGTAAGTAGCTGATTCTTCTTGACTGGTGGTCAAAGCGATTTTGATGGCGGCTTCAGTGCAAGCTGAGGTCAGTAGACACAACTACAAGGGCCTTGATTATCAGGCAGTATCTTGCAATAAAACAATTGCAGTCAATGAAGGCAAACCAGAACAGGTAACAAGTAGCGAGCTGCACAACTTCCAAGCAGTACAAAACCTGAAACACCGAGTCGTTCACTCGGAAGAGCTTACGAATCAATAATAAGCTTGTTTTTACGCCTTCATATTGGAAGGCAGTGTGGAGCTGCTACTGGCGGGGAGGCTGACATTGTACACAGTAGCGTGCTAGAGCCTGTCAGGGTAGTATCGGGCGAGGCGTCATAGTATAGTCTGGCGGGTGTTATAGTGGATGGCATGCCTCCGAAACGATATGTTCAACAGCCAAGGACGGATGCAAACACGCAAGAATGCGATTGATGCTATGTCTGTCCAAATTCTTGCTGGAGAGCATGGCTGACCTGCTCGGATTCAAGGTTGAACAAGGCTGCGGCCGCGTTCATCAGCCGCGGAGTGTGAGGGGACCGATCTTACGGCCAATGCCCATATTCCGTATACCGAAAGTGACAGCCAAGCATGACTTCGAGGTGGCGGGGATTTGTGGGCTAGCATCCCAACATTTCTTGGTGAAGTCGTATTGCGCCCCACTACTCGAGATGTTTGAGCTTGAGACAGGAGACCAAAGCACAGCGCCTGCATTGCGTACAAGGCGGCCCTTTGATCGAGAGGTATAAGAAATCTGTGTTTCCCGGGTGCAGGCCGTGGGCTTCCAGCTGGGCTCGTGGCTTTGGGGGGCACCATTGGCTCGTAATCGGCGATTGTCCGTCAAATAAACAAGTTCCCTCGGAATAGCTGATTCGCGCGTGCACTCGGCTCCGCTTGGACCGCAACGAGGCGGATGATCCGGGACTTGGCTGCGGCGAGGCTGAACAAGGCAGGAAACCAGAGAAAGCAAACTGGTGCTGATGGAGCCCTTGCCCCCAGGATTTATAGGATGCATTGGTGCTGGAGCGATGATGCAACGTGAGCGCGACCTGAATGGCGTCGTCGTCTCGCCAAGTTAGCTCAAAAAACTAGGCGCGAGCAACAGCTCGAAATAGGAAAAGCATGACCAAGCAGCCTTGGAGTGATCACAACAGCTTTGCTCGCGCGCAACTCTCGCTTTCTGGGACTTGCATTTCTTCGCGATGGCGGCATGATCCGAGCAGGGTTTGGCGGGATCCCCTGTTTTCTTTTCTATTGTTTGGTCAACCCGGCAAAGGGACCTCCCCAGCTTTGCGCGTATTGTTGCCTGATTCGCCCAGCGCTCGACAGACGACCTTCAGGCTGAGGCTGACGACTGCGGGAGCTGAAAAACCAGCCTCGCTCGTGCCCGAGTATCTGCCTGAGCCTATTTTGCTCTGCCTAGCCCCGCGCTTCCCAGATCGACCTGGAAACACATCACACGTCTCTGGCACCCTGGCCATACCCTCCATACCCTCTAATCCCATCAGATTTAGTCGCCGTTAGGGCTGCCGCAGTGGCCCCACCCCCAAGGAACAAATCAACTATCCGGAGTCTGTTCACGTTAAGACGGGCCAGATCCACGCTCCTCCAGTCTTCTTGGACCCCTAGAACCCCGTCAAGTGTACATGCCTCCAACAAGATCAAGAGCCAGGATGAAAGAAGAAACGTCGGCCACCGCCGCAACATCTGTTCAAGCCAGCGAAGCCGTTGGGCCACCGTCAGCACCAAGAGAAACTATTGTTACAGCTCCGACTATTGACACCACGCCTAACACATCGCCCACGTTCCAGGCAACATCCAAGACTCCGTCTCGCAGAGTGTTGCGGCTGAAGTGTCCAGTATGCAGCGACTATCCCGACGGCTTCCGCAGTGAGCATGAGCTGCGACGTCATACGAATCGTGTCCACAGGAAAACGCGCAAAGTCTGGGTAACCATCGACACTTCGCCCGACAAAACGTTTCTTGCCAATTGCAAAGCATGCCAGACCGGCAAAAGGTATAACGAGTGCTATAATGCTGCAAGTCACCTCCGGCGCATGCATTTCCATCCTCATAAACGCGGCGAGCGGAAGATGACGGCTGCGGAGGCTCGACGGGGCGGCAAACCTGGCGATCTGGATCCTCCCATGGAAGTACTCAAAGCAAATTGGCTACGAGAAGTGGACGAGATCATTGGAGAAGATAATGAGCCCATTGCGGACGATGTGGGCAATGTATCCTTGACCCAACCTCAGCTGCTGCCTCAGCCCCAGCCTGCACCAAACAAGTCTGAAGGCAAGGCACCGCCGACACCAACGACACCGTCAACTCGTTCGATGGCAATCGACAGCATTGTGGATAAAATGGATGCGTCTTGAGCCCAGTGCCTATACTAGGAGAAGCATACAACCGGATGTGGGCCGACACCAAACTCGCGCTACGAGACCGGCATTGGCTAAGTACCAGTAGGCCAGCCCACCATACGCGCTGCAGTTGGCCTGCTCTGGCTCTTCTACTCTTCAAAGGACACAACGGTCGTCTCGTTCAACGCAGCGAGACAAGGATGCAGGCCTGAAACAGCTCCTGGTAGGCGTCCATTGTGGCGTACAGAAGGGCAAGCCCGAGTCAATCTTCCAGGCAATGTCCAGATCGCTCTTTCCAAAAGTGTTTAGGTGTTCGGTCTCAACGGCGTTGGGGTGGGCCTGGCATGAAGGGATCCGAGGAACCATGTACAGGACGGTCTCTAGTCGAAGCGTACGTAGCGAATAAGAAGTGACTCTAATGTTTACGATTGTCTTGCTTGGGAGGCGGATTCTCTAGTGGCAGAGCAAAACCATGCTCTTCCTGCACGCACTTGCAACATATACCAAATGAAGACAATGGTCGTTGAATCGCTTATGTAACCGTTCTTGTGCAGCCAGATGCATAGACGAGCAACAAATGAAGATTACACGTGCCCCGGCTGTAAGATAGCAGCAGGATGAGCAGAGTCGCGCAAAAAGAAAAGTGTTCGATATGTGCGACGAGACGTGAAGTGGAATTAAGATGTCGATCCGGGGGGCTATGGACCGTCTGCCCGGTTGTTGGCTAGCGCCCAAATTATTTGTGCAGCTGCATCGTGAATCCTTCGAAGCCACCAGACCACCTTTGCAGCCGCCACGAGGTATGTCTCTGCCTTTTTCTTCTGCAACCACGCATCCAGTGTGTCGCTCACCCAAGGAGACATATAGGCTAATGGTCTGGTTTAGTGCTCTGGTACTTTAGCGGGCCCCACGCGACTGACTTGCCATGCGCGTCCTCGCCATTCGATAACCCTACCCGTGCAGTCTCGGGCATCTATCTGCGATGCCTACCTCGCGTGCATATCTTTGGCAGCTTACGAACCGAGATGCTAGCAACCACACCGCAAGCTGATCACAACACACAGTGAACGACGACCATCTGGAGTCGGCAACGGGGTTGGGGGACTCGAGGATGATGTCGCGCTATGTGCGCGTATCGAGGAATTTTGTCAACCTGGGCAATCTGTACAGCGTCCCGCCCTGGGGTAGTGTAATGCAAAAGAACACTGTGAACCTGGGAGACCTCTACATGCCCAACAAAGACCTTCGACCTCCAGGATGGGCATACTTTGACGATGGGTCTGTCTTCATTGTTCCGCACGGCCTCAGTCACGACGTGTTCGAAAAGCGTATGAACGTGGCTGCCCGATTTGTGAATAGCCCTTCCCCCAAGATACAGGCGGTACGGCAAAAAGAACCGCAGCGGAACCGGCTCATACTTATCGCGTAAGTGGGATGTATCTCACATGCAGATCTCAGCTGATTGTCATATCAGTAAGGGAGTAGACCTGAAACAAGACATCCTTCACATCCAAGCCCGGAACGCGATCAGCGGGCAGAGAGTGACTGTTGTAAATCCTCCATTCGAAGATGTCGCCCTGCAGCTGGATCAGTCCGGAAGCTACCCTATATTTGCACAGTTCAAAGACGCACCGCAACTGAATCTCAAGCACAGAATGCGGAACAGTGAGGCCTTGGAGAATTTCCGGGGGACACTGATTGACGGATACTACAACCTAATGTTCGCTTAGGCAATGGGCTTCTCTTGTCAAATAAGCCGGATATACTGAAGCCTCAATTGCAAGAGAAGAGACGGAAGCGGGACTATAAGGCTAGAGCCCTTTGTGAAAGCGTAGGACTACCAAACCGGGCGCCTGCCAAGCTCTTGCATCAGTTAGGGGCACGTCCTCCTAGGGACAGTCCTATGCCTGCAAAGCAACAACACTTCCAACAGCAGGAGACTCAGACTGCCCACAAAAAGCGACCCCCTCGACAACATTCGCATCCTCCAATATCAGACGATCCTTCGTCTGTCCTTGAACAGGACATCGAGCGCCGGGAAGCTGAAATTGCCCGACGCGAGAGAGATATGGAGGCCAGAGAACGGGAACTGGAACAAAGAGACGAGGTCCTCTGGTGGAAGCGAAAGACTTGGCTACTGGAGCAGAAACTCGCCATAGCGACAGGAGGCCGTCCACTGACATTGCACAATCAATATCAAAATGATGGCGATGCGCTACAAGATGGACCAAAGGAAACGCCGAAGTCCTCCACCATGCAAGAAGCATTATCAGACCCAAATGCGGAGAACACAGGTAACGCATTCGATGCCTTTGATTTCAACGCTCCATCGCCGCCAAAAGCCCTTGCGCAGCTGCGATCACGCATCCAGGTATCTAAAAGATGAGTACTGTACTCGAAATGAGTATCGCCTCTATGCTCACCTTGTCAAAGCTGTGCTTCCAAAGTCCATGATCCCATGATTCCATGCGTATAACTTGCGTGAGTTCCTACATCACCCATCGATGTTCAAGTCTCAAATCGTCGTTGAAGTCCGAATACCTTGTTTTCAAGGTAATTATACGCCACGGGCTGAGTAGGGTATCAGACGAGAATATCAATTTTCTATACCATACGAGATCTTCTCCCGTCCTATATTCCTCCACTCATGATCGTTTTGCGCAGATTTGGCCAAGGCTGATCCTCATTGATCAATCAAAGTCACATGATCCTTGCTGAGTTGTCGGACCCCCGCACCATCGCCGCCTGCCTTGAGCTCTCTGAAAGCCTTGTCACCTTTTCTGTGGCACTTTCTAAGTCTGATAGCTGCAGTCACTGTCGTTCGAACACGGAGAGACTCTGGAGAAACCATTTGCTGAGGCATGGCGCCGGTACCAATTACGGTGGACTATTACATGGTCCTTGAAGTGGAACAAAATGCTACTCAGGAGCTAATAATTAGATCCTACAAACGGCTGGCGCTGAAGCTCCACCCGGACCGGAATGCCAAGCACGATGCTACGGAAGCGTTCCAACTTGTATGTCAAACCCTCTTGTCGATCACTTATCACCTCTGCTGAACTCTAACACCAAAGCTCGGACGGGCCTACGAGACATTAAAGGACGAAAGCCAACGCCGAGCGTACGATCTCATCTACCCCTCTATAAGACAACGAACCCCCTTTCCTCAAACCGCAGAAACGCCGCGTCAGCCTCCTACTTCGCCTCCGCAACCAAATACAATCAACGAAGCCGCGCAAATCGCCGCACTTCAAAAGTCGCGGCAAGAACGTAGTGCACGATGGTGGATCAGGAAGAACGCCTTCGAGTCGACGATCTTCGAACTTCAGAGAGACATACGGCGATTGGAGCAAGCAATCAAGAACTTGGAGAGCATTATAGCCGCCGAGGTGGCGGAAGAGGCACAGAAGAATAGTTGGGGGACATGGATACTATCACCATTATACAAGAAGGCAGAAGAGAGCGAAGAAGAGAAAGCACGCAAGGATAGGGAGAGGCAAGAGAGACGAATAGAAAAAGATATGAAGGAGAGGCGACTGGCGTTGAAGAAGGCGGACTTGAAGAGAGAAGAAGGTCTGTTAGCTAGGGCAAAGAAGGAAGTGGATACTGCGGATCTTATCGATGATGGGAGGATACAAGTACTTCAGCATAGAATATGGGCTAGAGAGGCTAAGGAGAGGGAAGAAAAGGAGAGAGTGGAGAGAGAAAGGCTCGGAAGACTTCGGCAACAGCAGCAGGAGCAACGAGAGAAACTAGAGAGAGAAAGACTCGCAAGACTACGGAAACTACAGCAGGAGCAGCGGGAGCAGCGGGAGCAGCGGGAGAAACGGGAGCGGGAAGTGGCAGAAGCGTTGAGAAAACAACAGGCTGAGCAACGCAAACGTCATGAGGAAGAGGCCAAAAAGCGTCACAAGATTCTCGATGATGAACTCAAACATCGCCCCAAACTAAAAGCACATTTCAATCCACCCACTGTGAGCACTCACCAGGCGTACACATCATCCTGCAGCCACGACGGCTGGTGGCCCAAAGTACAGGGCCGCAAAGCATGTCCGGAGTGCGATGACATTTGGACCTATCTGCTGCAGTGCCCGGGCTGTGCGATGGAGGCCTGTCCGAAATGTCAAAGTGCGATACGGCCGCGGCTAAGGCGTGGTGCGGCGAGGACGGTTCCAAGAGAACGTCCGAGGGTGAGGACTCCGAGCCCGGATTGTTACTACGACTCGTATTTCTAGGCTTGTGATGGGGAGTCTGGTAAGGAGTAGGTTGGCTCTGTGGTAATATAATACACTTTGAAGAGGGACGGATATGTTTGGTAGATAATATTCTATCTCATCACAGTCTTTCACAGTAGCCTAAAGGTATTCACGGCACTGTCGCTCGCTTCAAGTCCGAGCTGACCTCACAATATGAGTAGGCGGGCTATCTCTTGTTTCCCTGAAAGAGAATAATTTGCAGTCTCCAACCAACGATGAAATTATGGGTATTGTAGACATTAGATGATACATCCATGATTGTTATTCGGCATCCAGGTCATCTCCAAAGTTCTAGCGTCAGCGGCGTCGCCAGAAGGGGAGCTCTGCATGACTTGACCGGAAAGTGACAACACATCAGGGCGATCTGGGAAAGCCGTAACCAAAGATGCCTGTCTTCCTCCATCAGCCCACTAACACTAGGAGGATACCCACTGCCAGAAGCCACTATTGCGTGGGCGGAGTGAGGAGTGATATTCAAATTGTTCGGTTGGTACAACCACGGTACCGTACCAGAGTGATTATTAGACGAGCCTATCCGAGGCCGCAACGTAATCACAGACATCGCCACTCTTAAAGTACTGCTAAAGACTACCATAGCTTATTAGGTTCTCCCGGAGACGAAGGCGCTCGAGATACTCAAAAGCTATACACACCACTATCTCACGGACTGGAGTGAACAATATCGTGAATGGAGTCACCATTGCTTCTGGAAGTTAAAAACAATCTTCCTCATCACAATCCATTCTCGGGTCTACTGGGCGACATGTCTTCGGGGGAAGAAGAGCGACATCCATGGCATCCTAACCGTTCCACTAATTTGGACGTGCCCTGGCCGTTATTGAGAGTTTGGGATTACTATTCGGGGAGTCAGCCAGATGAAAGCGGATGTATGAGATCAAGAGCTCCACGGCAACGCCTCGACTCTGTCGAATCCCGAAAGACCTCGTTGGAAACACATTTAAACCACAAAGTCTGGGTCCCCACACCATACATCTCGTTTACAAAATCCCACACAGCGTTAGAAGAGCTAGCGAAGCTCAGAGACCTCAAACGCAAAGGAGGTCCCCAGACCCTCATTGCCATTGATCCTGGTATTCGACTCAGAAAAGGTTTACCTGTCCTTCACGTTGCCCCCGAAATGGAACACTATGGAATCCCGGATCCGTACGGAAGATCCAACAAATATTACATCGATCATTACGTTTGTCTATGGGAAGTTACTGCAGAAGAAGTAGTTGGTCAATGGCTCTGGAAAGACCTAGCTACCAATGAAAGATGGTATAAAGACATTGTTATGCCTGCTTATCAGCGCAAACGAGAACGGGCACCGGATCCTTCGGAGGATGAGGTGTCTGGGATGGCAAGTCTCATAGACCATCTATGCCGTAGGGTTTTAACCCAGGGTGAGATTGCAAGGCTAACAGTGCAAGTCGATGGAGATCTTTCTGATGCAACGAATTTCGATGCAGTATCAAGCTCACCGAGCGAGGAACTTGCGTATGGATTCAATGCGTATGGTGACAACTGGGATTCGGAAGATGAGGCTGAAGAAGCTAATGCGTCTGATGATCTTATCAATATCCTTGAAGGGAACTGGTGAAGGAACCAAATGAGTAGACTTCGGTTTGCAGAGCACGCTCTGAGCTGAGGCAAGAACAATCCAAGATGGATATGTAGCATTTATCCCATAATACAGAAGTAACTGCAGGCTATCAGGAAGAAACGTTTAATTCCAATCTGTTTGCCTGCTAGTGGCGCGTCCTAAGGGATAATAGTGCGATCCCATCATACTAGCCAAAGCGTAGTACTTGGGAAGTCGACCTCTTTCCCGTGTCACCCTTAGTTGTTACTACACCTTACCTTTCAGCATGAGCTTTAGTCTGAACGTATAGCAAAGCAACGACATCACGCTACGTCCAAAGAAGGAGCTGCATCACGCCTTCAAACTAAGAACTCGCCGCTTCAACTTCGTTTCACATTACACAAAGAGAAGGCGCGCACAACACTAACACAAAGCGAAGCACCCTTTTAAGATGTTTATTAATTTGATTTCATTCGACCCGGGGTATATGTTCAGCTAGTTCCATCCACCTATTCCACATCATGACATGACAGGCCGTGTCGTGTCGTCTCTCCATCGCTCGCTTCAACGCTGAAGGCAGTCCCCAACAAAGAAAGAAAAACAAGCCGCATTGCAAGCCAACCCAAGTAACGCCTCGCCTGTTGGTTGGTTTTACAATATCGTTTCGTTAGGAAAGTGTTTTGCACAGTAGTGTGTGATAATACCATTTCGGCACGCTTCATGACGCTGCTATACGCAGATATCTGCGCACTCCACAGCGCTACACGTGTTATGACTGCCTGATATACTCCATCCTATTTTTACTCCTCTGCCGTTGCGGAGTCAATGTCTCGAACTCCTCACTCGCATGCTCGATCTGAATGTTCGTCTCGGTAACGATATTAATCGCGTTCTCCATCTGCACAGGCTTGATAATCGAGTCCTGCGACCCCGTCCGCGTCGACGAGTCTTCATTCATCGTGTCGTCATCCCGTGATCGCATCGTGTGACTGCGCCCGCGGCGGTGGTCGACTATTCTGGAGAGACGATTGCTGCCGCCGACAATGGTGACGGTGCGCGCCGTAGCGGCGATGGGCTCTTTGCTCGACATGGATTGTAGGCCGTAGTCCTCTGCGTCGCCGGGGCGTGCGGCATTTGAAGTGATGGCTGTGATGGTGTTGTGGGTTTGGTTGTAATGCCCATTGTTGCCTGTGGAGAGATCGCCGGAGACGAGGATACGACGAGTTAGGGTGTAGAGGAGTGCGTCAATCCAGCCGCAGGATGTTAACATGGAGCCTGCAATGCAAAAGAATATCTCGGGCATCTCGGTGCCTGTCATGGCTACCATGCGGCCTACTGCGATGGGTAGAGTAAGGATGACGTATACCATGGGGTAAAGCACCATAAACTTATTCGCACGTGTGAGCTTGGAGGTATCGTTGGCGATAATGCTGTGGATTCGGCCGCGCAAGTGGAAGAAGATGTGAGCATAAATGATGATGGTTCCAAATTCAACAATGAAGATCCAGAGGTCTACGAGGAGGAAGTCAGTGTATTTTTCTTGAGTAATTTGTGTGTTTACACTTACAGTGCAGCCAGAGGCGTTCGTTTTGGAAGTCAGACGATACCCAACACCAGCCTCCAGCACGAGCAAAGAAGCGGGTTTGGTATATAGCTGGGCCCAGTAGCGTGAGGAAGACAGCAACGAACCAAATGCCCAGAACGGATACCACGAACCACAGATAGGGTAGCTTGTAGCCCTTCACCACTCCCATCCAAGTGTGGATTGCGATTGCGAGCACGAAAAATCCGCTCGCGACATCTCCAATATGCAGAAACCAGGCCTGGATGAAGCAGGGTGCGGTGGGTGCTATAATCTTGCCAATGCGAAGCCAGTGGAAGGATATTGAGAAAGCAATCGATTGTTGCAGATCCGCCAGCAGGAGGTTGTAGATGAGAATAACGTATTGATTGTACCCAACGTACTCCCTATAGTGCTTACGCCATGATATCAATCGGTAAGTGATGAAGATCAGGAGCGCCGTGACCGATACCAAGCTCATCATAGCAAACAGAGTAACCGGAATCAGGCCAGTCCGGTAAACAGTCGAGAGCGGATCCATGCTGTTTGGAAATGGGAAGTATCGCTTCTCTAGTGACCGGACTACCATAGAGGAAGCCATGTCGTAGGGTGCCATGATAGAGGACGAGTCTCAGGTAGCGATGTTACTTCGACTGGACGTGTCGCAATAGGATAGGGTGTGGGGAAGTAGCCGTGCTTTCAACTCCTCAAGACACCATGATTGATGAAGCGGCAGTTGATCGGTTTAGTTGGCGAGGAAGGCGGCTTTGTCTCGTGCCTTCTGGAATACTAGGGAACAAATGTCCTAGAGTAAGTTGGGAGTGGTGCTTTGTCTGTTAGGAGGGCAGCTTGCGGGGTGGCTTGGAGTACACAAAGGAGGTTCAACACCGAGGTATTCTCCGCAAAAGTACAGGACCCCGGAAGCTGAGAAAGGGCAGCCTGTATAGAGAAAGAGGGTTTTGTCAGTGGGTCTAAGAATTAGTGTCAGTAGAGGGTAGGCGCTTTGATATGGGGTTAAAACTGAAAAGAGAGGGATCGTCGAGATATTTGCTGTACCAGGTAAAATGGCAATGCAGGTGCACCAAGTGCAGCATGTCGACGGATGGCAGAGATGGCCCAAGCACGCTACCTGTGCAGGGTCGAGGAGGGCCACAGCGTCTAGCGTCCGCTGCTGCCAATCCGTCAGCCGGTGTGCAGCAAGCCGACATGTGCTCAGTGTTGAGTCGGGGGTGTCTGGATCCAATAGGGAATGACTCGAGGAACGCCTTGCAGCCAGGGCGGTCAGGTCTCTAGCGAAGACATCCCAGACCTTCGTCCCATAAGAGGACACGACGTGGAGGCAGAGACGGGGGTATCATCGTGTGATGAGTTTCGAGCTCGCAGGTGGGCATGAGTGACCGCTACCACGTGGAGCACGTCCCTTACAGTACAGCAGCACGCCCAAACAGACAATGATTGACGGTGCCACAAAGCGGTGCCAACCGCGCCCTCGCCGTATCGATATGCATTCGCAAATCTTGCGCCATCTTGGTCTCGAAGCGAACGCGAAGGTCTTTGATGACGTCTGCGCCTATTTTTCAGCTACAGCGTATTTTGGGCGCTTCGGCTCCTTTCATCGCTTCTTCGACCTAAGGAGCCGCACACGCGACACAGGACCCCCTTTTCACCGTAGTCGGTTGATGGGGCAGCGGCTCTAGCTAGCTGGTTGTGGGGGATTGGCCGCTAAACACGAAAAGCTGCTAACCGGGTATACCCTAGACTTTATGGGTTGCCAGGGATTAACAACGAAGCGAAGTATCGAAAAGGACATTGACAAAATGTCGATTTTTGCGCGGCCCAATCTGGCCGTAGTCAACACCATACACGTCTGGCTTTGACGGCCAGCTGGGCGTTCAGGACTCCAACAGGGCGACGGGAGCGTTTCCACAGTGCCTATGTCTCCCGAAGACTAGGCTTCTAAGAAGGGCCGAGGAATAGTCGAAGTAGTCGAAGCTCAGGGAGAAGCCGTCGCGAGTGCGCAATCAACCGCAATCAATCGCCAGCCACAAGCGCAGCCACCTCGTACTTCCGGTATCATGCTACAACGTCAGGCGAATGGTGAAGCCTGATGCGTCTAGAAGTTGACCGTGAGGCCTGATTCGTGAGACGCGACACCTAGATTGATCGTTGGCATACGTAAAATGCTCAGCAACATGCTCGCAACATGGTTTCGTTCACGGAGCCACGTGCAGTTGTTTCGCCATCCATGAAACAACGACCAACTACACGAGACAGAGATGACGCTTCAAGCTCCTGCGTAATGCAGCCTGCCTTAGCAACCCCTACCTTTTGACACCGACGTTGCTAGGTTGTTGACAGGTACCCTGCTCGGCCAAGGGGCGGGCTGCATACTTCTTTGCAGCGAGAGAATCTTGGGTCGACGTGCCGTAGCGCGCTGACGTTCGATATAGTTCTTTATGCACTCAAAGCTGGTCCGTAGCGATCAAGTCAATCTATCGTTCCGAGCAACTCCCCTCTGAAAACCGGCGAGATGGATAATCGCGTCGTCTATGCCGGCAAGAGCTCAATTGGAATCTCCCTGACCCCTCCGATGCTATTTCAGGCGTCCTCATAAACATCACCGCAGTACGTCCAGTGTTAATATGGTGAGGGTCGAGACTCGTGTTACAAGGGACACCGGTGTGGGTACCTTGGGGAACCACTACCCCGCAAGTACACTAAGTGTGAACGGCCATAGTACGTCACTCCTGCAAACCATCCCTCCTTGTCACTCTTGTATGCCAATCGCGAGCCTGGGCAAGGCTATATCGTAAACTTTTATATACGAACGACTACGACAGGTACGTGGTGCGATACGCGAACGGACGCTGACTTGCAGAGAGCGATTGCTAATGGAAGGCACGGAGGGCACGAAAGACTTTCCCACAAGAAGGAACAAAGATGCGACACCAACAGTCAGGCTTTACCCAAGTGCATGGGTGAGGGCGAGATATCACCGCGTAACACATTAGCCGGTCAGCTAATCTCACTCCTCATTACATGCACAACGATACCCGTTTCGTGTCCAGGCGTCCGCCAGCGGATATCACAACATTCGATTGTTCTGTCCTTCCAAGCCTTGAGCTTGCGCTCAATAATGCCTACAACTATGTTGCATCACAACAAGCTCTGTCAAGGAGGACAAGCCCGATTTCGAACCTTGTTCACAACGTCGCTTGTGGTCTGTTCTCTTTACCACACTTGCCACCTTCCCGTTCCAACGACGCAGCCAGGACACGACTCAGCGAGCCAGGGTTGGTCCGTCAGTTCGGAAAACGGTGCCCGTATCCGCCTAGACGAGCGTTACTCGCACCCAGAGACACTTTTGCCCAGCCCCATGGCAGCCGCGGTCCAAGACTCCAAGAGGTGATTCCTCGCGAACAGAGTCATTCCTTGACAACCACTACAAATCATGAGGATAGTTTTTGGGCTGGTCACCGAACCATCTCCTCCACGTCTCATCTTCCGTTGCTATGAGACTACTACGTGCGTTGCTCTCCACAGCTTTCTAATTCCTTCTTAGAGGCGACGGGCTTTGAGTGAGGATGCCTCCTCAAAATAGTGGGTTAGTGTGGCCGGAAGTAATCGCAGCACCATGGCTGCAGACTGCAGCGGATCTCGTGCGTCTATCCTGCAACACCAATGCCAACCTCACACGCCAACTTTACTAGTAGGTAAGCTCTCTCTAACACACATCGATCGTCGATGACCTGCCCATGCAGTCTTCTCACAGGACATTTGCAATGAGTGTTTTGAGATAAGTCGTCCTTCTATGACATCGCCATGTACCCCGGCGTCAGCAGCTTGTTTGATCGGCTATCGTCTCCACCTCTACGCTTGATCATCACGTTCGCTTCCAACTGTAGCCATGCAACGAAACCTGTCGCAAGTACCTCCGACGTAAGCCTTCCACACCATACTTCGTCGAGACACCGTTTGCTTCGCCAACCACGTGATGTGGTACGCCTTACTTTACCGTCACATGCATATGCTGCAACCCAGTAACGCAAATTCACACAAGCGACGCCGCACAAGCACGAGGCATGACCTATTATTCTCCATGATAAACCCATGAACGAGGTACTTGACCAACCAATCGGCGAGAAAATCCCTTCCACCAGCCTGCCATTGGTAGTCCTTTTGGCTATTATATCCTCGCTTGTAGTCCTACAATTATGGCGGCCTTCGCATGGGAAGATGCAGTTGCGCGGCGTGCTTCCCGGATCATGCTTGCTTCTCTTCAGGTACTGCCACCTGGTTGCATATGCAACGCTCTGCCTTGAGATATACGTATACATTCACACACTATGGTTCAAGGTACGTGCCGCCACATAAGATCATCATTATGGCATCCTGGCGAGGGCGTAATCGTTTACCCCGTGCAATGGTAGCCTAGAGCGGGAAGATCTGAGCTTGTCTGAAGTTTGTAGTTGTTAGTAGGGGGTTATTGACGTGTGTGGCAGTAAGAGAGTGTTGGGAGGATGCGCTGTTTCTCGGTGGCTGGAGTAGAGGTGAGCATACAATTGAGCTCGTATTTGTCTTCTTAACTTTGGTCTTTGGTGGCTCTGTATTCGTAGAGATAATGAGGTAGTGAGTTTTCTTTTCGTTATTCGGTCAGATGTTCAGCCTGAAATCGTGTACTTCAGTCTTCGTTCTTAGTTCTGGGTCGTAACGTCCTATATTATATAGCGTCTCGGGTTTCTCTTTTTGCAACAATTGTTTGTTATTCGTAAAGGTTGGACGGAGAATTCATTTCGAGAGTTTAGTGACGGAGTCAAATTCTCATACTAGGACGATATATGAAATCTTCGACCGTTAAAAGTAAGAGTAAAAAGCTCCGCTCTCGCAGTACACTACATAAGTTAGCGATATGATAGCTCATTCACAGGCTCAGGTGCGAGTATTCGTACTGGTTTAGTTGACAGTCGTGGCTGCCGAACCGCGAGCGGCGCTAATCCGGATATGGTATCATGCTTATCGAATTGTTTGGTCGCAGTTTCGCGTCCCATCGTCGACCACCTTGTACACCATCATATGTACCCACCTGCGCACCCGTCTTCTTACTAATGTATAATATACGAGCCTTATGAAACACTACGCGCACCGATTGAGCTTCAGCATCGGAATAGATGGCGGCAAAAGACGCGACAGTGCGCACACGCATTGATAACATCAAAGCAGACTTGCGATCAACGTCGACATGCTCGAATGCAACGGTCACCATACTACAGGAGCTCTTGCTGAGGAAGAACGAGGAGCCAGTGGAGAAGGAGAACGTCAGGGTCAAAGTCCAGGCAACGGCGCGAAGGAAAGCTGGGACGACAACTGCTACAGCATCGGTGGCTGTCACGAAGCAGGCCTCGATCGCACTGGCACCAAAGGAGAGATATATATTGGCGACTGAGATCGCTAATGCAGCACTCAAGACTCTCGCAGATGCGTTGAAGAACCCGCCGTCTACCCCTGCCTCGCGACCCTCTTCCCAGACGAAACCCGTTGTTGCCGACGATGCGCGCAAGCCTACAAGACCACGGACTGGTCACGCGAAGACGGCCTCGGTGTCGCAGAAGCCGCTGAAAGAACGATCCGTCTCTCAGATGAACAATTCGCCTCATAAACCACCGATACGCCGATCCTCGTCCTACTCCTCGCTTCTAACGTCAGGCCCCGATACTGGCCTGGTTGCAACGGCGGAATGCGCAAGGATAGCTTTTGCATATTTGGGTACACCGGAAGCTATGAAAGTCCTGGGAAAGGACTCACAAGAGTTGCAGTACGAGAATGGCCTCCTTGTTTTGATAGGAAAGCTTGTAGCGCTTGGGCTGGATAGTCTTGCCATAAAGGAGCTGAGGACATTGAAGAAGAGGTTGGATAGGTTTCTTGGTCATGGCACTGGGAAGAAAGAGCTGGGGACTGAAAGCGCTAAGGCGGGCTCTCAACGGGCGGCGACAACGGAGAAGGAGAGTCTAGCTTCTCTCCTTGATTTCGGGACAATTGATCTCAACAGTCCTGCTTTGCCACTCGTTGCAACCCTTCAAACCTACACACTGCGGATCATCGCAAAGCTGAAAAGGCCTCGAATTGTCGAGGCGGCATGGGAGTATCTGAAGCCGGCCAACCCTTCCTCGGCCGCGAACCTGGTTTGGCATATCGCAAAGACTACCAACGGTCAGTCAAAATCGGCAAGACAGCTCGAATCGCTTGCGCAGACGCTCCTCGCTCTGTGCCCCAGCATATCGAGCGCAAGCGATGCCAATCACCTACAACCAGCCCCAGATACTGTGCTTCTCCTACAGCACTTAGCCTTCCGAATTCGAAAGCAATGGTGGACTTTGGTCAAACATCAAGGAGACGAAGAGCAAGAGTTGTTGGAGCCATTCGCCAAGTGTGTTATCGCCTTCGCCCGAAGGTCGCAGCTCTCACCAGATGAGAAGTACAGACTCACCGAGTCCTTATATACGAATTTGATGGAGCAGCAATGCGACTCTAGTACAATTGAGAGCGAGACGCATGGGTCTGGTACTGCGGTCACGAAGACTCTATGCTCTCTTGCTCAAGCTGCAGGATTATCCGACGAGGCACTGCGCTGGTTAGGACCATCCCACTCACCTCCACCCTCCAGCGTGTCTGCAGCGAAGCAAGCGGCTCGACTTATCCGTATTGCAACCGTCTCGACAGACGCATTTCTAAAAGGAGATAATAAACTTGGCCTAGAAGGGACAATAGCGAACTCACTCGATGCCTTGGGAGGAAGCTTGGGAGGATCTGCATCAGATCTCGAATCTCTCTTTATGGAGGTGAACGCTCTGAGACGCAGTGCGACACGACTACTCGTGGCACGCCTTTCAAAATCAGTAAACCTACCTGTGGATTCTTCAATCGACCAACAGGCAGTCGCCATCATCGCATCAAGCGTACGCTTCTCGGCTAGGTTTATCGGTACAAAGCTCCAGGCAGGAGCTGACTCGAAGGCCCAGCTCCGACACAATGAGCGAGTTTCTGTCGCATGGAAATGCTCGAAGAGCATAATCGATTCTGTCTTAACATGCTGCAAGCAGACAATAGAGACTGAAGATCAGTGGAAAGAACTGGATACCTTGCTCCAGGAGGGTTCGCACATATTGCACCGCTTTGAGGAGGAGTCTGGAGATGCTACCGCATCTGATTCACAAGCGAACGAGCTCGTTCAATCGTGCATCGTCAAACTGTCCAATGCTTACTGGGCTATTCATCTGCAGCTGCGGAAAGCGCGCATGGGTTCCAACTTCATTGTGACAGCCATGCAGCGTTCAGTCGATCTAGTGCAGTCGAGACCACAAACCGACAAAGAAGCTGCACATCTTCCCATGAAACTTGAACAGCTAGGAGAAAGCTTAGAGAGTCTGGATCGAGCAGATTGCTCCCGGAAGGCCTTTGCTCAGTGCATTCAGAGCCATATCAATCCAACAACGTCGAAACTACTTTCCGATCTTGCTGCGAAATGCCCAGTGCAAATGGTCTTCGATAAAGATGGATCTTTGCACATTCTTGCCAGAGTTTTGAAAGCATATCATCGATCATTTCTCAAGTACGGCATTCGAGATGCTGGAGAATTGGCTTTTTATGACGACGATAAGCTCCAGGCCGGGCCCAGAGGAGCCTTGTTGGAGTGGCAACTAGCACTCTATTTGCGCTCGCTTTCCAGGAATCGTCAATGGGACTCCAATCTGAACAACTCGGTAGTGTCACTAGCGGGGCGACTCGATAAGATTTACACGCCAGAGACATATCCACTTCGACGCTCCAGGTTATCCATCAGGCTTCTTCAACTCTCTCAAAGCCACCCACACATCTTTCCCACGGACGCTTTGCCATTGAACGTCTTATCTGCGAACATAGCTGCGACTGCGGGTACAGAAGATGCAGGGCTGAAGATGTTTGAAGGACACCTGAAAGCTCTGTATACCCTCAAATCGTCAATGCAACAGCCAACTCCACCTACATCAAGCTTTCGGGAATGTTTCTCAACTTGGGAGTCGCTCGTTGATTCTTCTTCGTCATGGGACACGTTGGCTGATCGTATAGACGACATCGAGGATTGGATACAAGACGTTCATGCTAGCATCGAGTTTCTCAATGCGAAAGGCGAAGAATACCTTGCTCTGCCGATACTTCATCTTTTGGTGAAGGTGTATGAGTTGCAAAAGAATTCAGAGGTGTCGGAACTTGTTACCGCTTTGTGTGCACTGGGCTTGCAGTTCTTGCGCCTTGGGTATACTGGAAAGGCCGGGTTGTCTTTCGCCAAAGCTGAAGCTTTGATCGAACGTTTGACTACCTCAACCGAAACTATATTACGGTGGCATATCGGCTATTCCGAGTACCTGTTAGGCATCGGTAATATTGGCAAATGGTAAAGAGAACTATCGCAAATTTTCTGTGTCCCTGCTAATGTCGCTAGTGAAACGATCATGGCGACCGCTCACTCAATCGCCCTCGCAGACCGCCAGTTCATGGATCTTGCGAAGCCCTCGACCACTCTCTCTGGTCGAGTACGCTTCAATAGGATCTTAGGGGATGCCTCCTATATCTATTCACTTTTGGCGACTGCCGTTGGCTCATACAAGGACGCTGCGAGGCATGCAAAACAGTGTGTAACGCTCTATCGCCGTATCTGGGCTGCATTAGAATCCAGGATCAATGTGAATAAGACCAACTCTACCGATGATACAGAGTCAGATGTGGATGGTTCGAGTCGCGCGGCTTTCGATCCGCTGGGCTCCATGCGCAACGACAAAGGCATGCCTCTTGTCATGTCTGTTACGCATGATGCACTCAGTGGAGCCGATTTCTGGTCTTTGGTCCCTGCATTGTATCGTGCATTGATGCAGCATTCTCAGGTCTTCGCCCATCAAGGATTGCTGCACGAGGCTATATATGTGGCAGAACAAGCCGAGAAGGTGGCTTCAGCGACCAACTCACCGACACTCAAGACCGACAATGCTAGCTGGCGAGCAGATTGCTGGGCTCAGAGTGGCAGAACCGACAAGGCCGAGACCATTCTCGAGTCTCTCGATCATCTTTCATCACGCAAATGTTTATCGGTTGCAGGCTACCGCTCAGCGCGTGCTCGAACCCAACACTGCAACGGTCAATATAATGAGGAAGTTGCCTCATACGATACTCTGGAGCAGCTACTGAAGGACCTAAGTTCGCCATCATATATTAAATCTCTGGAGAAATTCTCGCCATCGGTCGATTCACTTGCAGAACAAATCTCGATCATGACCCTTGATGCTACCGAGATATCAAAACCGAAACCAGGTACAAGAGGTCGAAAACCTGCAGCCAAACCTGCAACCCGAACAGCCCCAAAACCTGGCACAAAGCCTCGAGCCAAAGCCGGTACAGCGGCCGCTGCCAAAGCAGTTCCGAACACCAAGCGTGAAGCTATCATACCTGCGCCTCTAGACAAATCCAGTATTGCTGATCAATGCTCCATTCTGTGTGTCTTACAAGCTAGCATCATAGACCGCGGAGTGTTAGCGAATATTTTACAGGATGATCTCACCAACGCCTTGGATCTACTTGCACGAGCGGAGAAGCTTCAAAGCGGTCACAGTCGAGAGATCTCACACATATGGGCCGCATTCAAAGCAAGATTTGCGCAGAGCGTCAAACAGATTACCGAGGACTTTACTGTCAACACGCTACCGGAATCTACCATCGCCTTTCCTGCTATCGGTCTCAGCGAACGAAGGCCATCTGAGGGGCCGGCTTATAAACGAGCCATCCTTACGACTTCTACTACAGGCAAGGGCGCTCGAGCAAAGAAGCAGACAAAAGAAGATTTTTTGAATACGTTACGCGACGCTCGAGAACATCTAGTCGAAGCATATAGCCTGTCTGTCACCAATGGATCGAATCATCTGTTCCAGCAAATCTGTATGGCATTGGGGCATGTCACAGTTCTTTTGTCGGCAGTGTCTGGGGCAGATTTGCGCGGCTCGCTTCACCCGTTGTATGCAGCGTATATGAGTGGTATGTACAACCCAACGCCGAGAGAAGAGACCGACTGATCAACAACAGAAATACCGAAATGCAATGCATTGAGGCTAGCACAAGAATCAACCGAAGCCGAGAATGACCAGATGTCGCGCGATGAGTGTCTGCGATGGCCAATACCTAATCCCTCGACCTTCGCCCTGGCATCTGTGTCAGATTTCCAAAAGGATTACGTCGACATCATTCCTGAGAGCTGGACTGCTGTATCACTGGCTCTCAACGAATCTCGCGATGAACTCTATGTTACGCGCTTCGAAAGCGGCCTGTCTCCGTTTGTGTTGCGCTTGCCTCTAACTCGACATGCTTCTCGTGAGATGGATGAGGAAGAATTCGGCTTTGAAGATGGAAAGAGGGACTTTGACGAGATCATCGAGCTCAGCGACTTCAGCACACGGTCCGCCAAGGACATGACATCGAGAGAAGCTCGGCAGCAATGGTGGACTGAGCGCGAGGCTCTCGACACTCGACTCCATGAGCTTCTTATCAACATGGAGAACATCTGGCTCGGTGGTTTCAAAGGTGTCTTCTCGCAACATGAGAGACAGCCTGCGCTTTTAACACGCTTTCGAAAGTCTCTGGAGAACATCTTGAACCAGCACTTGCCATCTCGCAGGAAGAAAAGTCAGCAGAAACGGCCCGTTTTGGATACGCGAGTCTTGGAGCTATTCATTGGGTTGGGTGATGCTACTAACGAGGAGAATGACCTAGACGAAGCGCTCATGGATCTCATATATTTCGTGGTCGACATACTTCAGTTCAACGGCGAACGCAACGCCTACGACGAGATCGATCTCGATGCCATGGTAGTAGAAACACACGAAGCATTACGGGCATATCACAGCGCATCCCATAAGCTAGACACCGTTTCTCGGCATACAATACTCATCTTGGACAAGAACTTGCATGCTTTCCCGTGGGAATCGCTTCCCTGTCTTGAGCATTTGTCCATTTCTCGTCTTCCGTCGCTTGCTGCCCTCCGCGAACGATTACTCGCGGCAAGAGCCTCTAGAACTCAATCAGATGCGGTACCCGGTCATTACATACGCGCTGATACTGGAGGCACGAGCATCCTCAATCCATCTGGCGACTTGACTCACACCTTGAAAACGCTTAAACCACACCTCGACGAGCTCCAAGGGCCATGGAACCACATCGCAAACCGTGCGCCATCGGAGCGAGAATTTGAAGACTCACTAAGAGAAAAAGATCTTGTTCTCTACTTTGGCCACGGGAGCGGCGCACAATACGTCAAATCAAAGTCCGTCCGTCGCCTCTACCCCGGCCAACAGGACGAACACAACAGAAAGCCCGGCTGTGCGACAACGCTACTCTTTGGCTGCTCATCTGTCCATCTCACCGAAAACGGCATCTATGAGCCGTCTGGCATGCTGGCGTCGTACCTCACTGCCGGCGCACCTGCTGTGGTTGGCATGCTTTGGGACGTTACGGACAAGGACTGTGATCGCTTTGCTATAAGAGCGGGTGAATTGTGGGGGTTGTGGTCTGAACCTCAAGAAGAGGCTGTTATCAATGCACCTAAGACGCCTGCAAAGACGCCCGCGAAGAAGGCAAAGGGCAAGGGTAGAGTTGCGCAATTGGTAGACGAGGTGGAGGGGTCAAGGGGTTCTGGGAACGGGAGGAAGGGGAAGAAGGATCTGGGGTCGAGTGATGAGATGAATCTTGAGGGGGCGCGGCGTAGGGGGACGGGTCTGGATGAGGCGGTGAGAGAGGCGAGGAAGGCTTGTGTGTTGAAGTATTTGAATGGGGCTGCGGCTGTCGTTTATGGGATTCCCGTGTATCTGGAGTAGCCTACTCAAGTCGAGGTAGAGGTTGCAAGAATACAACGAGGAGCACACAAAGTTATAATCGCAACTGTTGCCTTCGAGACACCGCTAGTATTGAGGGATTATGGAATTAAATGTTTCACGTGCCACATATAGACGACGCATTGGTTGCTTGTTTTGTACCATTGCTGCAACTCTCAGGTCACCGACATATTGTCGCAACATATGAGCTATAGCAATTACATGTGCGTCACAAAATTCTTCTTTACCCAAATCATACGTCCGGTTAATCAAGGCCCAGGAGCATGTAGGCGCCCCGCTAAGCGCTTATGACGCTAAAAAAAAATCCCCGACCGGTGAAGCCCCCTTCTCTTCTTGCCTCATCGCTCGGTTACAAGATTTGTACAACGAACCACACCGGAATCCCCTGTCCAATTTTCTCTTTTCCAACCCAGTAGTTATTATTTCTCTGGTTCTGGCTGAGCTAGGCGTATTGGCGACGATCCTTTTGAGGCACCTAGCCTCGTATTCGGGAATATCAATACTGGTAGTGCTTGTGAAGCCTCGGCCTCGGACTGCAAAGGCGCGTAAATGGATCACTTTTGCGGCAGGGGCCAAGGCTGTGCTGCCTGCTTGGGATGGGTTCTGCCTTGTTACCCGAGTTTTTTTGTTAGTTTGCGGCGTAGGTAACAGGATGTGTTTGAGGCGGCCGCCTGCCTGATGGGGTGATGCATGGGGATGGCGGCCAAAGGGAAAAACGAGGCTTGTGCATGTTACTATCCTGCATTACTCAAATACAAGAGGTTACTCCCACTGCTAGAATTTTTTCGATCTTTGTTTTTTTATTTCTCCGTCCCACTTCGTGTCCGTACCGGTTTTTGAAGAGACAAGAGTACGGCATACCTGTACACTTGTACACATACACCGCACGTTACCAACTTTTCTTTCACAATCGCGTGTACTCGTCCGGCACGCATCGCATCATGGCGATTTCGCTTGCCAACCTCATTGTCCGAGGATTCCAATTCCTCTTCGCTATCGTCGTGCTTGGACTATCCGTCTCGTTAATCCGCGATCACCACTGGGGTAGTCTCCCGGCGACTCTCGGCTTCGCAGCTTTCGTGGCAGCTGTCTCTATCATCGGTGCTCTAATCGGCATTGCTGCGACATGGGTTTCACTGCTGGAAGGTCCTATCGGCCTCATCATCGACGGTATCGTAGCGATTATTAATCTTGCTGGGGGCATTGTAAGTCGACTAACTTTTCGCTTATACCTGCATCGCTCCTTCTCTCGCAGCATATCACTTGCTTACCATAACCCGTTAGGTCGTGCTCGTCAAACTAAAGGGCGTAACATGCGCAGGCGATGGTGGAAGTGAAAAGAACGCCTACAAACTGGCCTTTAACGATATGCTCAACGGCGGGTGCCTTTCGGACGACGCCTGCTACTGGTTTGATAACCCGGGAAAGATCGTCTCGCACTGCAGGGAAAGCCAGGCGGATGCTGTTTTCATGTTCCTCACGGTTGTGCTGCTGATTGTATCCGCTGTTTTGACGTTTTTGCGCATGAGGAAGGGGTATTAGGATGAGGATGAGGAAGGTATGTGAGTTTCTCGCAACGCTTATGTGGTTGGTGTACTGACAACACGGAAGGCTCTGAAGGCAGATGAGTAGTATTAATGGGTGGATGGTATCAAGCGTGCCTGGACGGATGTGGTGCTTGGCTGTACGTATATCCTTTGGGAAGAAATCTTTTCGGGTCCTTCGTGTTTTGATACCTACTTTACCGAAGCGACTTATGTGCGATCGATGAGCAAGGTTGAGCATGATGAGGCCAATGTTTATGCCTGATGAAATTGCAAGTCAAACCTGGGGAAAAGAGACGGCCAGACATACTGCTGTGTGAAGCACTGTCATACTATAGATATGAACACAAAGTAACGACCAAGTTTCTATATCCATACCGTGTATTGTGAGCTAGAGCATGCATTGGACTACAGACAAATGAGAGCGGTACAAGTATCTAGGAGGTTAATAAGTTGTGAGATTTTGTAGTCGCGCGTAAACTGAGGAGTTAAATGATCTCTATGCCCAGTGATCTCTTTGTCTTTCAGCACATGCTTTTTCTAAAGGGGTTCTCAGCTATACCACTCACTTAACTACCATGTTCTCCAATTCAAGTGTTCCCACCGTCCTGCGCGGCTCCCAAGCACTCTTCGCCGTTGTCCTCATCGGCCTCTCCATCAGTTTAATAAGAGGCCACAAGGAAAATAGTCTTCCCACAACCCTCGTCTTCGCAGTTACTGTGGGCGGTCTGTCCCTGGTGGCAGCTCTTCTTAGCGCTGCGGCAAGCTTTACGGACTTCCTAAGTGAACAAGTCAGCGGGGTGATCGATGGCGTGATACTACTGCTGAACCTCGCTGGTGGTATGGTAGATGCACACCTCCTCGAACGCCCGAAGAGGAATTGAGTTTGCTAACCTATTATGTGTAGCTTGTTGCCATTAAATTCAAAGGTGCCTCATGCAAGATTATTAATCATGCCCTTGAGGACATCGTGGACATACTCGGCAACGACATCATCTGTGGGGGGCTTGAGAAATCTCGTCAATCCCCTCGATCATGCTACTACGTCACGAGAAGTTGGAAGACGCTTGAGCGGCGCTGTCGGGAAAGCACGGCCGATTCGACCTTTATGTTTCTGACAGCTATCATGTTGATAGCTGTAGGGACATTGACCTACATCCGCGTGAAGAAAGCGTACTAGACTGAATTTAATAAAGGTGTGTTGCCTTCGTCTCGCATCATTCGTTTTGCGCCTGTAGGCTAACAGAGCATGCAGATTCCAGATGGGCAAACGAGGATGTAGCAGGATTACATCGTGTGTTAAACGCAATGGTTGACAGGGTATTGCTCTTTCAATCGCCACGTGTTTGAGGAAGGAAATTGAGGGTTTGTTGTAGCTCGCTCGATACCCTGATGCAAGGCGGCTGTATTTGTTTCATACGTGGGATGAAAAGGTATTGTTGGTTCTTCGATTAGACTAGCACTACCTAGCTGGCCATCAAATTTGACTAGCGACTTAGCGTCCCAGTGAAATGTAGTCATACTATGTGATGGTAACAAGATGTTGTGTCTAGAATCCTGTGGATAATATCATGGCACGAGCTATAACTTCGAAACACCGGTACGAGTACGATGCTTAGACCCCCATTATCAACAGATAAAGGTTGACCCGGTAGGTGTGTTCTTGATAGCGGTGGTGCTCTCCGTGTCGATCAGGTTGACGTGCCTGCGTATGAGAAGAAGCTAGGGACTGAAAGGAAAGAGCGATGGAGGTACTTTACGCTAGCGCACAACAACGAACACAGCGACTGCAGGGGATTGCAGGTATCATTAAGCTCCAGATGCCTTTCATGTGCAAGGAAGCATAAGGCTCATGACATGTCAATTCCATTCGTAACTCACTAAGTGCCTCAATTGGCACCATGACTACCATAACCATAGCCAGACTCCCCTTCGTGTAACCGCCGGTACCTCCTCCCCAATGCTCAGTTGTCCAGCCTCGCCGAATACGCCGTCACATGCAAAACCGTCCCTGTGGATTTAAACAGGGCAGGACTGTTCTCCCATGTTAGTACCATCATGATATAATAGCGACAATATGATATTCAAGTGACTCACACTGCCGCAAGACCCGCAAGACTTAGTGCCACTGCTGATACTAGCACCGCACTTAGGGCAGTCGCTATGGGCGTTGACGAGGACGATCGTGGACTGCATATTGACGTTGTTCTTCGTTAGTCTTGAAGACTTGACTTGTGTTCTTTGAAATTGAAGTTTGGGCTGAGGTTGCAGATTTGGTAGACTTGCTGATAGCTGAGGTTGGAGGGGTAAGGTGGGGTTGATATAAGAAGCTGCTGCAGGGCCAGACAGCTAGGGTAAGCTAGGGAGCTAATGCATGTACAGTCAGATGACGGGCGCGCGGTAGATGCGGTGGGTCCTGCCATTGGATGGGTGATTGGGAGACGTGGTGAGGGTGTCGTTAGATAAATAAGAGAGCAGCAAGTAAGAGAAATGACGAAGACTGATAATGAACCCAAAATCTTTCTATGTATCAGCATTCCTACCTGACATGACAGATGATCTGCCCGTTGATAACCGCGAACCATCCATCCTCTTTCTTCTCCATCTGCCTCCATGTCGTGGCTATCTCTTCAAGATCCTGCTCAGTTGCAAATCCACTGTCTAGCGCCCTCTGCTTATAGTCGCTCTTGACCGTCCTCTCAGCCCACAACTGGCACCAGAACTCCCTCTCTTCCGGTGTACTAAAAGTCCAAGCAGCCACACTGGCGTCAATATCGCTTCTCGGGAAGCCAACTTCCAGAGCCACCGCATGCAGTCGCTTTCCAATGGTCGGATGAGCTTTCAGTCCCTGTGCCACATTGATGTACAGATCTTTCCATTTCTGCATGCCAGGGTGCTCCGGGTACCAATTCATAGCCGCGTAATCAACGTCGCGAACGGCGAGAACACCGCCGGGCTTGACGAGCCGCTTCATCTCCTTCGTTGCTCCAACCGGGTCCTGTAGATGCTGTAGCACCTGATGTGCGTGAACGATGTCGAAGCCTGCCTCTTCAACTCCGTCCAGCTTGTCCCAGCTGAAGATGTCTCCGACCTCAAACCGCACATTTGTAATCCCCTTCTCTACAGCATGTTTCCTTGCCTTCTCGATAACTTCGGCGGATGGGTCGATGCCGTAAACGAAGCCCTGGGGTACGCGGGCAGCGAGATCTACCGTGATTGTGCCGGGACCGCAACCGACATCAAGGATCTTCAGCGAAGGATTGTCGAGGTACGGAAGAAGGTGTGGACAGGAATTCTCGACGGTCCGCCAGCTGTGGGAGCGCAAGACCGAGGCGTGGTGGCCGTGGAGGTATGGAGTGGAAGCCATGAGAATGAGTTAGATTGGACGATTTGGTATCAGTCTAGTGTGCATATGACAAATTGTGAGAGGAACAGTCCAGAGAGGAGGCAGGGTTCGTTATGAGAGACCTCGGGAGCTGTCGCGTTAGTAGTCTGCGGCGGGATTAGCACAGGTAAAGGCAGCTTTATAGTAGCTGGATGACCGCAGATAGCACAATCCGATAGTTGCGCCGAAGTCGCTGATATTGCGAGAACGGAGGATGACATTGAGAAACCGAACAATGCTTATCGTATGGCTGAATTGAAAGTGTGGTGGTGATGTGAGAGACATAGCTCCATGGACCCGGCTCCGAACATCGGCCAGCATGGTGCTGGGCTTGATTAGTCATACACGCGATTCGTCCTGCGATCCATCTAACATTTGCTCTGAATAGTGTCGACTTCATCACCTTTATCATCGAAACCCTGCCGTTCTACGTGTATAACAAGGCACTGATTCTATATCTAAATGCAAATACACTTGTTTCTTTACGACTTCTTGGGTTACGTGCGACATCTATTTTCCCATGCGGTCAAACCCCCTTCAAGCAAGACACCAGGCAGCATTTTATTAAAGACCCAAAGCCTTCTAATACTCCATGTCCTTGTCCCACGAACACACTAGAACTCGAATTTGGTGTTCGCTAGTCTATGCCATGAGCTTGAGGGTGTTATGAACTTTTTAAGCACTTTGAGTGGCTGACGTAAGAAGCCGAGAAGGAGCGAAAGAGTGGAAGAGTGGAAGAGAGAGGACTGTACTATATACAAGCCCGCGACCTCATATTATTGAATGGTGTACAGCTTTCGCCCCATAAGGATCTATTTGTATGTGTCTCTCGTTCTCCAAGACACTTTCGTTGCCCGAGCGCGACTCAGACAGCGTGGGGGGCGGGGTTCCCAAAACTGGCAGGAGAATATTCAGGGTAGGAGCACTGTTTCTGATATATTGGCGTCAAACAACGGCCAGAAACTACCACACAAAAGCAGGCAACATGAACTATCAAGGCTGGAAACTTTCGTAACACCTTCATAGGGAAACGACATCTGAAAAGCAAGCACTCTGGTGTCGTAACATATGGTCTGGTCATTTGATTTCGTCATTATCCAGTAGCAATTTCTATGTTGCTATATTTCTCTATATCTTGTCTAGCATCTACCGCTCCTTCCAATTCTCTTTTCAGAAGCAGCAACGACGGCGCTCTCCGTATCATTCTGCCCTCTCACCTCCTTTGCACGTACAGCTCTCCCAAAGACCTCTTCCTTCACCGTGCGACGTTACCTCATTTCTAGGCTTCCTCTCACATGAACACCACGCGAAGAGTCGGATTTGAGCACGTTCTGTGAACGGACCATGCTGCTCGCACGTCATGGTTGTGCTCGCGCCTTCACCTGCCGCGCCTTCCTATCTATATAGCAAACAAACAATCTTACCGGCTCCACCCGACTTCCAATCTTGCGTCACCTACGATATCAATAGCCACCTACCACAAATACCTTTTAGCACCCCCACCACCATCCTTCAGATACATTCAGACGGGCCCAACTCTAACCATGGCCGACCTCAAAGCGAATTTGCACCCGTACGACCTCGAGGTCACGCTCGCCACTGACCGGGTTGACAACGACTGTTTTGTTCTTGATTTCGGCCGCGACAGCGAAGGAAATAAAATAGCCTCGCTGAACCACGTGATAGAGACAGTGGATGATTACTTGCTCAATGTCCACGACTTGGCTGTCCCGATCACGAAACTGTACATCGTGGGTGATTGGAACCTGGCTCGTCCGGACACGAGATACACGGAGACCGAGGAGCAGGAAAGTCAAGAAGATGGGGCGTCTTCTCCTAGAGCACTTCCCGGCTCCCTCAAAGCACATAAGCAGCCCAAGTATACCGAAGAAGAGAACGAGTGGCACACGGCGGCAGAAGAGATTACCCAGTTCATTGCACAGATGCCTATGCTAAAAGAGCTAACGTAAGTAACGCATCTGCGAACTATTATGGTTGACACCGCTAACATGCGGTAGCTGGGTCTCCGGCTTGCCATTTGTGACTTGCGTCTTGGAAAAGCTACCTTCGTCGATGACCAAACTCATTCTCGACCTCGGCCAGGGTATCCGCCTTCACCAAGACCAGGACGGTGTCTACTCACACATGGCCTATATCACGCCAACCGACATGAAGCCTCTGCCGAAGATGACCGAGCTCAGGGAGCTCCGGCTGTTCGGTATGAACGATTCCCTGCAGCCGGTCGTTTGGGAGACTGTCTATCGGAACCAGCTCGAGAGCGGCATGCGCGTACTCGACCTTCAGATGGCCGCTGCACCGATCTGCCGCTCAGGCCACTGGCGAAAGGCTCAGGATGTAGTCAACCTGACCGTCGTGAATGAAGACAGCAAAGAAAAGGAGTACAAGTGAGTCAAGACCTGAATAGGTAACTACTCCGAATGTTTCCACTGACGCAGCTGTAGGGGTACAGAGGGCAAGGGTATTTTGCACTACTCTTTCGGGACAGGCGAATATCTGGATGACTTCTGCATGCGCAAGGCGCGAATTGCTTCAGGCTTGGATGAAGCTAAGCCACTGCCACTCTTGTATGTCTTCTTATAATTTATGCATGGCAACGACCTGGATATTGAGGCTGACCGTGCGATTCTAGAAGTCTCAAGCTCGACGGCTTCGTGATCGATCACCTTCCATTCGAGCATGAGCTTTCTCGGATCGTCCTGCTTACTTGCGGTAACAACTGCGTTGATGCCGGTCTGCGGGCACCAAAGATGATCCCCGACGCTGCTGCCCAAGTCTGCCTGATTCAGTGGCCCAGGTGGACCGGCGTCTTGGACGACCAAGATGGCCAACGCAACCTTCACGACGACGTGCTTGCCCGAAAAACTGAAATGACTGCAGCGGTTGTTCAACATGCCACCTCATCGACGAGGCATTTGACCGAGAAGGCCCTCTGCATGAAGAAGCTGGACGAAAACTTGGATGGCATAATGGACGACAGCTATTTCAAGCAAGCCACGTTGCCCTCTGCCGCTGCACGAACGCCCCTTGGTGCTGTATCCAACGTCTCCACGCGTAGCTCAGATGTGCCGACTCCACCCATAACCGCCTCCACGCACAACCTTGAATCCATTCCCGCCGTGGATGGTTGCACTGCCTCGAGCCCGGCCTCCTCGGCTGACCCCAGCCTCATCATGGTCGACAGCACGGACACCTCAGCGACTGATGAGAGCTTCCAGCAAGTCAACCCACAAGGCATCGATGGCGCTTCCAACGCCACCACGGACGACAACGAAATCCTGAAGGCTGCAGGTTTCAAGCACAAGGTGAGACGATCCTGGGGCTGGCTAACTGGCTCTGCTTCTTCTTGAATCCCCATCTTGTATATCTATCTTATCCTCCAGCTGACACTCCGGGAGTGATGAGATTTGGATGTGTATGGTTGCGAACCAAAGCAGTCTGATCATCTTACCTCCAAGCACTCTTTCCCCTGCCTCTTTTAGGTCCCGAACAACGATATGAATGGCTTAGACTACGGTCTGTAATGAGATTGTACTCACTCCGAGACACATTCCGCCGTTCTTGTGGAGATTTGGCGCTGGGGGACTAGCGGTTATTGGGAAATACGTTATGTACCGCTGATACCTGGGATGCACTTAGCCAACATAAGGTTTCAATGAATAAGAAATGCTGCATTAGTCTAATCAGCGGCAACCTAAGCTTTGATTGGAGTGAGGACTGGTTGCGTTAGCTCTAAATATAAGTAGCAGCTACCTAAGCTTCGATTAATAAAGGACTTTTCACGCTCAATATCTTCTTTCGGTGAAATAACAAACACACGAAAAGTTATCGGTGAACGCTTGTTCCAAAAGTTTAGACGGTAAACTGGATTTGAGATACGGGGAATCGTACTCGAGACATTTGTGTACCTTGAATTCGCTATGCCTCACATGCCTAATTATATCTCAACTATACCCCTTCCATCCCCACTCGCTCAATTTTTGCAATGATGCTATCGATACAATTCCCCCTTTCCACATCACACCCGGCCAAAAAAAGATCGCGGCATGCTCAACCCCATTATCAATCAATCAATATCTTATACACAGACACAGTAACCCCCGTACCCCTCCAAATCAAGCGTCCAAGCTCAGTTTTGAAACTACGAATCCCTCCTCCGCCTCGGCGGTGGCGATCTCGACACGTCACTACTATACCTCCTCTTTCTCTTCTCCGGAACGGGACTCCTACTCCTACTTTCCTCCTTGACCTTTCCTTTTCCTTTCCTCGCCGACGGTGGCGGCGAACTATCGTCCCTCCCTCCCCTCCTGCGTGGTGGCGGACTACTCGAATCTCTGCGTCTACGAGGCGAAGGCGAGCGCGACGGACTAGTCGAGTACTTGCGCCGTCTGGGCGGAGGAGAGCGAGATACTGAGTCCGAAGGGCTGCGGGCTCGGCGTTTGGATTTCGGAGGCGGGGAGCGCGAGACGGAGTCGGAGGGGCTGCGGGCGCGGCGTTTTGGGGGAGGGGAGCGAGAGCGGGAGCGGCTTGAGGAGTAGGACTGTTTGATTTTGCGGGGCGCAGGGGAGCGAGAGCGAGATGCAGAGCTGTACGAATCGCTGCGTCCACGGGCTCCATTGCGCTTTCGAGCGGGTGAAGGGCTGCGTGTATAGGAGCGGCCTCTTGAGCTGGACCTGGACCGCGAGTCTCGTCTCTTGCGCACGGGACTGCGTGACCTTGATCGCGAACGCGAGTATGAAGAGCCTGTATAACTCGACCTGCTCGACACGCTTCGTGAATCCTCCGAATCGCTCTCTGGCCCCGGAAGCGGCTTTGGCTTTGGCGCAGCGTTCTTGAGCCACTCGCGCATGCCCTCTGTAAGCACACCCATTCCAATGGCAGTGAAGAAGTTGATTGAGAAGCGCGTTTTGGACTGGTCATCCGCATCAGTGGGGAAGATGCCAGTAAGGCTATCCTGCAGCATGGGATCCTTGAAGCGTTCTACAACAACCTTCTGGCCGAGAGCCGCAAGGAGCTCTTCGAAGAGGATCTTGATAAAGATACGGGAGCTGGACGTCGTGTCCTCCTCGTTCAGCTTGATGACCATGAAGACGTGCCAGCCGATGCCGTCCGAGGCTAGTAAATGAGCAAAGAACTGTGCAATGATGCGGAGGCGGTTCGTCTCGAAGCGGTGAATGGTCTCGTAGTAGTGCGCAAAGCCTTCCTCGAACAAATCGGTCCACATGCGGTTGAGCTTGCAGAAACGCTCGCCAATCAGGCCATAAAACTTCTCGTAAGTGCGCTCCTGGCTGGCGCACTCGACGATCATGGTCGTCAGCTCGTTCTCGAGGCCGTGGGGGAGGTTGATGCGCATGAGTTTGTGACAGCACTCTTCAAAGCCTCCGCTGCTCTTGATGGTTAGGTAGATTTGTCGCCGCAGGCTGACGAGGTCGGCGTTGGTCTGATCCTTGATATCCATGGCCTTGTCTTCCTCATCTTCCTCGTCCTCGGATGAAGCGTCTGTGTACTCGGCATCACTGCCCTCCTCTTCTCCTAGAATCTCAGCCTTGATCTTTTGGTACTCAGCCTCATGCTCCTCGTAATCAGCATCGAGCTTGAAGATGTTGAGTCCGTCTTCGACCTTGAGGTCGTCCTCCAGTGTGTGCCTGTGCGTAATTTGATCCTCCTCTTCCACAAGATCCAAGTCTTCTTTGATGGTAGGATGCTCCTTGTACTTTGTGCGCCTGACTTCAAAAAGCACCTCGATCATGTATTGCGTGCGCTTATCGATATCTGCCTCGTGGAGGATGTTGCGCATCTGGTCGAAGATGGCATTCGCAATCGCAGGGTTCATTTCGTCCAGGAAAGCACCGACCTCCTTCATGATGCCCACAGCAATCTCCACCGAGTCGTCCGAGGGCTTGTTGAGCAAGAGAAGGAGGATCTCGGCGATCAGAACCTCGTGCACGACCTGCGTGTTGACCAAGTGCGACAAGAACATGGTACTCGAGAGACACACAGCCTTGTCGTTCCTCCTAAAGCTCTTCCTGAACTGTACGATGAGTCTCCGCACCAGCAAGTCTCCCACCTGCGGCAGCTTTGTATTCACAATGGCAACCATGGCGCCGTAGATGGGGGTAAAAGGCAAACTGGCCGCCTGCGCCTTCATCATGGCGCGGCAGAACAGTCCTCGGCCGCGGATCAGGTTCTCGCTGAACAGCTCCGGGACAATCATCTTGATATTGGCCGTGTTGGTCTTGTTGATCAGGCCCTGGATCGACTTCTTCAGCGCCTCCCAGGCCATGCGCTGAAACTCTGCCGACTTCTTGTCCGTGATCTGCTTCTGCATCTCGCGCAGACGCGCGGGCGGAATGTAGGCGCCACCTGCGCGCGTCTTGGAGTCATCGATGGGCAGCTTGCGGTTTGCGCTGAAGGCATTTTGAAACAGCTTCAAGCGGGAGTCGTCTGCTGGGAGGTCGTTGGTGGTGGGTTTGGGAGGCGGGCGGGGGCCTATCCCCCCATTTTCCTTTTCCTGGGCGTCGTCGTCCCTCCTGCTGCGCTTCGACGGCCCAGCGCTCGGCCCGTCGTACGGCGAGCGATCGCGTTTGCGCGGCTGTTCCTGGACGTCGAGGTCCGGCTCGGGCGACGGCAGGCGAACAGCGGAAGCGACCTCCATCATGGCGGCAGCTCCAGTGTAGCGTCGGGAGCAGAGTGTCGTCAGGTTGGGTCGGCTCCCTGATGGGAACTTGGAAGCCTGAAGGAAAGTTTAGCGCAGACGGCGGTGATGCGGCAATGCGCGGCGAACGGCCCGTCGTTTTACCGATGGCCCCCTGCTTGGCGCGCTGGGAAAGGGAAAGGGACACGGACAGGTGAACGAAGCAAGCCCGCAAAGTGTCAAGTGCGCAGTCACTCGTTGATCCCACCCACAGACTCTCAAGATGGTATGCCAAAGTGTTATAATTTCATGTTTCAGACTGTTGGAGGGCTAATCATGGGATAGCTCGACCGCCTGGTTGGCCTCAGCATGCTCATCGCAGCAACCGCCATCTTCGTCTACTATACTGTCTGGACACTGTTTATGGTATGCCTGAAATCCCCTACTCAAATCTCTCTGAATATGTGAATTCTCAGAGCCCATCATCACCATTCTACCAAGATTATTACTGACAGTCTACAGCCCTTTGTCGACGACGACCACATCCTACACTCTCTCTTCCCTCCCCGCGTCTGGGCGATCCGCATTCCTGTTATCCTGATCATTCTCGGCACCACCGTCGTCGGCAGCTTCCTGTCCGTCGTCATGATACGGAGCAATCGAAAGAAGGCGCTCAAGGCGAAGCAGAAGAAGGCATCGTAGGGACACATTGCACAATATGGAAAGGGGTGAATTTAGAGGGAACTCGAGGCATATGGGCGGCGTATGGGAAAACCCTATAGGGAAGGACAGGGACCAACACAACTTAAATGCATCCGATTTCACACTGTTTGCATCTACATGACTGAGGTACTGATGCCTTAAGCTGAAGACATGCAGATACCAACAAAAGCCCATCCTATGGCCGCGAATTGTAGCTTGAAGGCTTGATGATATACCCAAATATCATATCGTAAACAGATTCTCTTACCCCTGAAAACCCATCTGTTCTGTAGCGTCCGTCACATAACAGCGCAATTGTCCTCCGTGATCACAATGGGGCCATCCTCTCCCTCTTCTCCCTCCCCACCACCAGCCTGCTGTGCAGCAATACGTCTGGCAAGCTGTGCAAACACCGCCTGGCTGATAAAGTAGTCCTCCTGCCCGCCCTTGCGATCCATGTCATTTTTGCTTGTGATCTGATACGCTTGATGCATCCTCTTCCTACTGCTCAATCCGTTCGCCGCCACTTCCCCATCGCTGTCACTGAGCGCTTCGGCTGAGGATTCGGCCTCCGAATGAGGAGGTGGTGCCTGACTTCGACGGTGACGGACCCAGTTCAGACTGGAGAAGGAGTTGGGGTCTGAGGATTGGACGCCGATGCCTTTGCGTGCATTGCGCTGGAGGCGCGTGTCTGGAGAGAAGATTTTGATCGTGTGGTCGATGCCGGAGACGGCCATTGTTGGTTCGTAGGGGTGGCCTAGACCTTGTGAGTACACCAAAAGAGGGGGTAGAATGTAGAGAGGAAGCGTACCTTGAACGACATTGACAACCTCGCCATCGCCCTCGAGGATGTTGACAAGTTGTGCCGTCTTGCGATCCCATATGAAGACATTGCCGTCATCGCTCCCGCTTACTACATACTCATCCTGCAGGCCGAAGTAGTTGACGTCTTTGACCGTTTTCACATTGCAGTGGCCGGTGTAAACGCGAGTATGGGGTGCACATGGCACATCAAGCTCAACCTTTTCCCTCTTGAACCGGCTTCGGCCAAAGTCTGAGCGCCAGAACATGCGACCGCTTCTTGTCCGTCGTAAACCTTCCTCGTCTTCGTCAGAATCATCCTCCTCGTCTTCCTCTTCAGAGTCAACATCGCCATCAGTGTCATCATCATCGTCTTCCTCTTCCTCTTCTTCTGCCTCCTCGTCTTCTTCTACTGTGGCGACCCTGATTCGACTCGATCCACTAGCCGCAGGCGAGCTCGAAGACGACTCCGCTCGCCCGCTCTCTGCCTGGGTCGAAGTCCGACCGATAAGCTCTGCCTCTACAACTGGACCTTCATCCATTGACGGGTCAACATCCTCCTGTCGCTCCCTCAGCGCTTGCTGCTCAGCCTTGATCTTCTTCTCCGAGATCCCACGACCGCCAAAAGCACGGTCGACAAATACAAACGTAATATCCTTGTAAGCATTGAGCAGCACGCCCCTTCCAACCTGAAAAGCCCACTTCCTCTTGGCTGCAGTTCGATCCTGCACATGACTGTGAGCAGACGTGCCTCCCGTTGTTGGTACCATGGCACCAGTCAAATCGGCAAAGGGAAGTCTGAGCGCGTGCGAGAAAGCAAGAACGGCATCTTTTTCCGAGGAGAAGAGAATCCGGGTGTCGTCCGTCTCATACTTGGACGCGTCTACATTAACGATAGGATCGTCGCTGGCAAGTTCGAGGAGATAAGGGATGAGTAGTTCGTCAATGGCATCAATGTCAGAGTCCTGTGGGATTGGAAGACGAGGACTGCTACTGCGACTTGAGAACCCTTCGACAACTGCGCCCGGTCCACTATCAAGCCACAGTAATATGGCTTTCAGGAAATCGTAACTAAACTGTTCGTGACGCGGTAGTTCTCTTTCTCGCGGAGCAGGTTGTATGGAAGCGAAATGCTGAGAAATGAGTGCGTCCGAGTTGGCTCCAGTCAGTAGCTGCCCGTCCATCACGCGCGCAAGTGTTCCGGCAGCCTGTACAAAACGACGAGACGCTGCACGGCTATCGCGTAGCTTATTCTGCACTGCAACATCAACGGGATCTGGATCGACTGGGTATCCCCACGTTCGAGCTATATCGTCCATGTCTGACAATATCGAGTTCGCAAACCCAAGGATGGAAGTGAAGGCTAGCTTCAGTCCAATCTCGCCATGATCACCCAGGTTGAACATACGCTTCGCTATGGTCAGAACGGTGTTTGCAATTCGGTAGTGGTCCGTTGATCGTAGGTCATTGAGCTCTTCGCGCGACATACGCGTCTCGGCAGGAGGCTCGATCCGGATATCTTCACTCTGACCGTTCCCATAGGTCACTCTAAGGGCAAGATCCTCATCGGAGCTTTCTGTACGCTGTCGTGAGCCCGCCCTCTCGGCACCTTCTTGTGACAAGATGCTCGATTTTGGTCGCTTGCGTTTCCTATTCTGATCTTTGACACGATGGCTGGAATCGCCGGTGGACACTTTGGTCTGCTTGACTTCTTCACTCGCATCTGGGGCTCGTAACATATCAAACCCGTAAATATGGTCCTGTGACCAGCTCACTACGAGCTCATTCGGATATGCGTCACTGATCTTGCATGCTGTTATGTGGCCGCCGTCGTTTAGCCGCATGCGCTGCCGGCCATTGGGTGCAAACTTCTTCACACACTGTGTAGCCTTCCCCAACAGCTCATCATCGTGCTCGCTCCAGTTTCCTGGGCTAGAGAGCCGAGAGCCCCGCTCATTGTTCCTATCTCTTCCAAGCATGCGTCGATCGTGGAGAAAGCAGTGGAGGTGGGCACCGCCAAGTGCAATGTAGTGTGGTTGCGATGGAGAGCACGAGACCGTGTTAAGGTCGAGCCCATGGCGGCTATAGGATATGAGGGGTGGCGGTACGCTGTCCGAAGCATCTGCGTCGCGTGCCCACTGCGGTATCATCGTGTCTTTCGGCTTCGGATACGCTTTCGAGGGCTGTCTAACGTCCCATTGTCGCACGTCGCCGTCATTCGAGCACGTAAGGAAGTAGAAGGGGTTGTCTTCAGTCACGATTCGCTTCACCGTATCGGTATGGCAGCGAAACGCCTTCGCGTTTGTGTCCCCTTCCGTGAGCGTAAGGCCATCGGGTGTCATGCCCCTCCGACGCCCTCCGGCATTCGATCTGCCGCCCGAACCGAGGACTGAGTGTCCCGAGTGCTCAATGTCGAAGATGCGGACATCGTCAGTCGCCGACACGATTGTACGGTCGTTCGAGTAGGGCATAAACTTCACGGAGAAGATGTTCGACCGGTGGCCCGTCACGACAGATGTTGTGAGGCTGAATTGCGAAGTCGACGACTCAGGCTGGTACGAGTGGATATTGATGCGGTGGTCGTCGGAGCCGGAGGCAAGCAGGCGCCCAGATGTGGACCAACTGATAGCCAGTCAGATTGTTGCTTCCTGAAGCTGTATAAAGGTTGAGCATACCTTAGGGCATTCACACATCCATGATGTCCCTCAAGCTCGTCCACAATGTCCATGTCATCCACCCATTGTCTGTCGCCATAGATTCCTCGTACATCCGTGTATTTCTTGCGCTGCTGCCCAACCTCCCGTTTCAACAAGCGGTCGTATACTGTATACTTCATTTTGACGCGATGCCAATCTCAACGAAGGTGGAAGCACGGGACGTAGGGCGTGTGGAAAAAGTAGCGGAGATGGGCCACCAGGTAAGGCAACGAGGCGAGCTTCCACAAGCACGGCCCGCGGAAGGTGAGGCGAGCTTCAGTCAGGCGGAACAAGTTCAAGGTGCAGACTCTCATGTACGAGCATTTCGGCGCTCTCGCGGTCAGTAAGTGGTGTTTGCGAGCTTCCAGCGTTCGCCTGCCGTGTCGTTGAGGTCGCGAACGGATGACGAAACCAAGTGCCACTGGACCTCCGAGCTCTCCCCCGCGCCTTACCGTGCCGATCGCCATCACCCTGATTCATTAATAAGCATACCATGAAGGCAGACGGTGAAATTACTTTCTCTAGAGCTCAAATCACGTTTCAATCAGCATCACAATAACATGGTTTTGTCTGGCTCACTGCTGCGCTGACATCTAGGCAGAGATCAAAGTGCAGTCCGCCCAGGAACAAAGTTGATAACAGCATATTACATATATTTCACGCTGGAGGGTTCTGGCATCTTGAGAAATGATTCTTGTGAAGCTTTGCTTTTTATTTCTGCTCCCCAAACATTATCTAATCTTAATGCTCGTAGGCGCATTAGTGGTGCAGCCATAAGAGGGGTGTTCACACTGCTCCCCTGGCATACCAACACGGCGACTCGGGCATCCGCAATGTACCTTAATATCAACGCGCCTGAGCATCGAGAGGGACATCGCTTGATAAACAGTAGTCCGAATAATGGCTTTACAGTCAAGCACTCAGTGATTATGCGATCTTGTAGTCCTTTAGCATCCGCATATGAAAAGCTGATCCATCCACGCAGGTTCAAGTGGCATGATGCTCACCATGCTGGTTTGGAGACTCGATTATCGCGAACTCAACGCGCTCACAACCTAAAGCTTGCGAAGCTCATTAAGCTTCTTCTTGTCGATGAGGTCGGCCCGGTCGTGTCACAGGGGAGGTGTGGTAACATGTCCTGCGTCACGGCGCTCATTAAACGCGAGACTTGGACCACGAAGTCTCTCTTGGAATGCCAATCGCAGTGAGGATCTGATCAAGCAACTCAGGCTTCTTGCGCAATAAATCCCACTCTTCTTGATGCTTGACCATCATGGTACCTCCTAGCGTAGTGCCGTTCAGCGCAACAAAACCAATCTCACTGCCATCATCACGCCGGAGCATGGTGCCTTCAGAGCGTCTAGGCAGAATGACCATACCAGCAGTAGTCATGGCTAGATTGTAGCTTATGGGCAAGTCGCCTCCGGTAATGGGGTGTAGAGCGAGTTGCTCTGGGTTGGCAGCAATGAACTTGTCAACAGCCTCCTTTGCCGTACTGTAAAGCTCGTTGTAGATGCCGAGCAGCTGGGACCCCGATGGTTCGGAATCGAATGCCTTAGCAAAGTGTGTGAAGGGTACGTCAGGATGCTGTACCATGCCAGATGGAGTGTCTGCAGCTTGTCTTAGTCGTTCGTCACCCATACACGTACATGTATACTACCTTTTGCGCGGGCTTTCGGGCTTGACAGGATGAGATCTATCAGCAGGTCCCAGCTGCTAGCCGCTTCATTGTCACGCATATTCTCCAATGGCAGAGATTGTAGATGCCTGTGCGGCTGAGATGCCCCGCTATGTTCCCCAGAATTGAAGAAGGCAAACAAGCGTCTCTGCTTGCTGCCCGACCCCTCTTGCCATGCTTTTAGACACGCATACGCTGCATCTAGATCGTCCTGCTCCAACACATGTGTTTGCTGCTTATTCGACTTCGTGGCGAGAATGAAGTGTCCAGCTATGATGGGAAACTTATTAAGAACTAGCAGATGCGTTGGGTTGGACGTGGGGATATCGGCGATGTGCAGGGCGGCTGGCGGATTGTCGAACGGATCGATCTTTTGTTTAGGCGTCGCATCTGCTTGCTTGGGAGTAGGCTTCTTCGCGAGAGTTGGGCAGTAGCGTAGCTGGAACTGCTCCGGTGTAAGCTCAGTATGTGCTACTGGGTCGGCACGCTTACGGGAATGCCCGTGGATGTTCGAATGATTGCTAGCTCGGTCGGCGAGAACAGGAGGCTTGAGCTCGCCTTAGCAGCCTTGAACCTGGCTTCGACAAGGCTCGGAAGCCCTTCAGATAGACCGAGAAGCATTCTCATTGGGCACGAGAGGGCAATGGCAGTGGAGGGGTGTTAAGCTTCAGTTCCGGCTGCTGTTAGCGCGGCACAGACCCTGAATCGTGACTGATGTCACCTCAACCCTCGTTACTATCACCACATCTCAAACACTACCGATTATCTAAACGTACCCTTTATACATTGAATAAATAAATGTCTAAAGAAACCTTTGCCAAAACGACCTTCCGAGGCGACGACGTGTGATCCGCAATGCTTTGCGGCTTCTCCATCTAGGCCTGGAGGCTTCTTGTCCCCTTACAAGGAGAAAAGCAGATAGTCGTCCCAAACACATGTTCCGCCGACAGACAATACTACAAGAGAATACAAGATCAGACAGACAAACGCAGAACTCCAGAAGACGTCAAGGAAGAGCAGAAGATGCCGCCCATATAATATGGCATATCCGTTGAGGACAAGTGTCCAACGCAGCCTCGCCGACTACCCGAAGGTCAAAGTAAGTCCCGGCTCTTCAATACCGGTCAATGATACTCCAAATGTACTTGACACCATTCAAGTGTGTCGAAAGCCTTCAGGTCAATCTCACCTGCTGCAGCCGTGTGGACTAGTCGATCGTCCAAAGGCTTTCAAGAGTCCTTGTTGACTTCCAACCACTTCCTCTTGCAAGTCGAGTTGCCAAAATGGTACGAGCCACCTTGCTCGTTGATATAGTCGGCGACCTTCTTCCACTGCACCTTGACCAACTTTTGCTCTAGGCTAAGAGCCTCCGGGTGGGCAAGGGTGCTCTCGATACGGTCGAACTCGCGCTCGACAAACATGTTCAGGAGTTCAATCTGCTCAATATTAGCAATTACAGCCACAAACAGAAGGATATTGAATCAACGCACATCACGCGTCCTCCAGATTGGCTTCCGCACGCGGTCCTTCCTCGCCTTGGTCAAGGAGCGATACCGGCCTCTCAACGTGGACTCAGCGGGCTTCTCACCCACCAGCTTCTTCCGGATTTCTTTGTACGTCAGACCCTCTTTCTTGCCCTCGATGAGTAAGTCATCGTTGTGCTTGCGCTGGGTTTGTGTGTCCGCACTTCGCGGTACTTGAAATCTATCTTGGAGTTTGACTTGGGCGGGGGCGCCGACGCGAGATTCACTCCATGAAGCCGTTTGTTGCTGTGTGTAACTGTTGCTGCTTTGTGAAGGTGACGCGTCGGAGAAGACCTCGTCACGGACATTGTTCGACTGATGATCTCGCCTCCTGTAAGGTAAGCCGGCGAGGTCGTGCGAGTAACCTGGGAAATACCATGGTGAGACACAAAGGCTGCTTCCATGAGAGTATGAATACTCCGAGTTGGTTTGATGAGCGTCGTCAATCAACCCAGTCAGCTCACCATTCTGGTAGCTTGATCCCGCAGGCTCCATTGAACGCATCATAATGCCCAAACCTATCTGTGGAAGGCCTGCACAGTCGAAGTTGCCGACATTCTCATCTGTCCGTGCCGGCGCCGGCACAAGATGAAGTCCTGAGGAGGCGGACTTGGGCGAGGACTCCTTTACGGATGTGAACGATGTGGAGTAACCGTTCCAATCATCACTCGCCGAGGCTTGATCTGGCATTGACCCTGGACTGAACGACTCCAATTCCAGTTTCTCGTCAAGGTGGCTCTTTGGCGAGAGCGAGTTGTTCGTTTCCAGATCTGATCCATTAACGCTCACTCCTCTGGGAACCCCATCACTCGGCCTGCAAGCCGACCAATATGGTTGACTGCCGTATGCATTGGCACTCTTGCCTGATGCGTTCTGTGCCACCATGTCATTGTACGTAAGGTCGTTATTCTGGAGGTGGTGGTATCGCGGGTCCGACACGATCCACGGTTTCATTGGCAGGACACTGCTCCATGCGGTGACACCGTTATCTGATGCTGGAGTTCCTCTCCAGAACTGATTTTGCGGAATCTCATTGCTGGGTATAGGGTTAGGTGACTCAGCAACAAGCGGCATCTGCTCCCGCGACACTCGTTGCTGATAGCGCCATGGCGGCGGCGGCATGTCGTTCTCAGGCCTGTACTGACGTTGCTTCACAGATGTTAGTTCACACACAACAGTATTTGCCCGGTCGGTATGTCACCTACCAGCATTGCTTGCGCCATCGTGTGACGGTGTACGGAGCTGTCGAATTGGTCGCGCGTCCCAAAAGCTGGAGGGTTAAAATCGAAGCTGGGCTGGGGTTGAGAGAGAATATGTCGGGGAAAGCAGAGATCGTCAAAGTTACGCCGGTGGTGGAGGACTTGAGCTTGTGCCATAGCTCTACTCGCAGCAGGCGCAGCTTAAGAGGGCTATAGTACGTCTAATCTTACAACACGAGCGCTACCAACTCTCCGTGAATACCACTCAGGCAGCTATTGAAGAGTAAAGCGGGCGTGAATGAGGATCGTCGAGTGTTGGGGGAGCTTCGGGGCAGGTTGGTCATTCACAGCGTGACCTTCTGTCATTCGCTGAAAGATGTTGACCGCTTCACAGAATCTAGCGGTGACACTGCGGAACTCAGCCAGTACAAATGACCAAGTCGTCGGCTGTGCGGGGCGATGACAGCACTATTGTTGCAACTCCTCACGTCGGGGATCGTGAATGGACGATCAAAGGTGCGGAGAGAGGCTGGCCTTGCTATCTATATGATGCAATGGCAACACCACGCGAAGTACCTAATCGATAGGCATCATCAGCACGCCAACCTGGCATCGGATATGTGAAGGACTCTCACCAGAATTGCCACGAGAGCCCGAATTAAACAGGAGATGCCCAAAATCAGGCAATCGCATGAACATGCACAAACACGCTAACGAAGTATCAGCGACGTGACTCGTGGAATGAATTTCCTGACCAGAACAGCAGCAAAAGAGAACGCACAAGCTCACTGACAGACTGACAGCGTACATGCAAAGAGTAAAGAGAAGCCGAAGCCGCCGATGAATCGATTCAATCACATTCGTTTTGGGGTATAGACGTGGGAGACATGCCCGCCTTTATCATCTGAGACAGTCCCGGCGTTCTTGACGAAGCGCAGAGACTCGCGTTTGTAAAACCCGTGTCTCTATGCTGCGGTACCGGAATAATGGGCTTGAGCTCTCGGATAGGCCCACTACTGTGTTTTGATCATACTGTAGGAAGTTTGGAACCGACACGGGAAGAAGTCGGCTTGACATACTGGTCAGGCTATCCAGACCAGCTGCACGAATCTGTCCAGCACGCGAAACCTCGTTGAAAGCAAGCCGAACCTCTCTGTCAAGCGACAGCACTGTAATGACGATGATTCAGTATCTTCAACGTGGCTAGCTCGCGAATAAGAGTAATTGCTCAGCCTTGCCGACATTGTCAACCCTCTTCACGCGCGTTTAGCGTCCTATCAATGTGGGTGGTAAAGCTAGAACCGAGCCAAGATTGCTCTTCTGGTGCTAGCTGAGCTGGCCAGAAATGCCTACGTCGACTTGTTTGGCCGACGTGCAGACGCGAACGGCTATCTGCATGACATTCCTTGGCAGCAAGCCATCATCCTCTCCTCGCCAGTAAGAGATCAGATGGGTTGCCGTAGCGTCTCCCTGCAGGTACGTCCGGCCTCTTCTGCAACCATGGCCGCTGGGATGAAGTAGCCTATGGTTACACCATGCGTGGTCGATCGCCGTTACGCACGTTACACATGAGGATTGCAAAGCAGTACCTCAACTGTCACTTCTCGATGCCAGCAGAGAGGCCCGCCTTGGATACCTTCCGCCTACTCAGTCCGCCGTCTGGGTAATTCACCAACACGGTCAACCTTGTGTGTACATGTCATCTGTGCGCCCATGCCTCTGCACCTCTTCAGTATTCGATATCCTCAAGTTATCCGCTCCTACCCGAAACCTCACCACTCAGCGGCTACCGGATTATTCCGATCTCGCTTCTCCATGCGACGGCATGCCGGCGCAAGTTACACTGAACGTGTGAGACATAAGCGTGGTTCACTCGGGTGGCTTACGGCACCGCCAATGCCGGTCTTGACAGGTCGCATGTCTTTGCATATATGTGGGGAAGCTGCTAGCCGTCCCATGAGGTGACACAATTCACTCTTCTTCGTGAGTGGCACAAAATGGCTAGTGCGTAGCGTGCAGCATGTGTGTACGAGGACCTCACGGTTAAAGTTTGGAAAGATGTTCTCAAAGGTGAGGTGGGATGATTCAAAGGGAAAGACAAATATGGGCCATTGAGAGAAGCAGAAGACAGTTGAAGACATTCTCACTGAGGTCGCACATTTGTCTGAACGCACGCCCGCAAAGAATTGAATCTACTTGAATGGCGCTTCAAGCTTCATTAACCGCACTCGCCAACCCCCACGCATTATTCCGTATGCAAGCTCCCCGACTCATATACATCAGATTCTTGCTTTCAGATTGCCTGGCGCTTGCAGCTCAGTATCCTTCCAGGGCAGCCCCAGATACTCCCACATGTAATGGAACCTGCGCAATCCCGTTAGCGAGCCCCACACTTCTTCTCTCGTTCGTTCGTCAAGTTTCACAGTTCGCATATTTCTTGAAACGCCTCCCTGTTCCGCGATGGGAACTATACCTGACGCGGATCTACCCGCAAAGAAAGAAATGTGTGCAGGGTACTGGCTGGACGGTTTGTACCTGTCACTCCCGAAGAAGGGCTCCTCCTCTCCTTTCGAGTTCCGCACGAAGAACCAGGGACAACCGAAGGCCCCGCGCTCGAGGGCTTCTTTTGTATTGTCGTTCAAGCGCTGCTTGTACGGCGCACTGTTTGCCTTGTCCATCACTACCTTGGCTTCGTCCTCCGTTAATCGGCCTTGGAGGACGTCAGTAAGGGCGTCAGGTTTGCTAACGTCCTTGCCATTCTCCCACATCTCACAAAAGATGTCAAGAAAGGCAGGGATAAAAGCCTCTTGATGCGCTTCTTTGATGTAGCCCAGTGCCCGTTGGGGCAGTAGCGAGAGGATGGGGAAGAACGAGGGGGTTTTGACGTTTGGGACGCCGAAGTAGCGCTTTGCTCGCGTGCTGTCGTACTTGCTGTATGCGGCTTTTGCGGGGAGTGTCCAGGGGGGCTTGTTGCCTACACAAACTGTCAAAAGATAGCCAGGATAAAAATGGTGTGATGAAGGAGAATCGGTACCGCTGCCGACATTGATGCCACCTAGGAACACAGGAACTATGCTGTTCTCTGTTAGTGGGTGATTTGCTTTTGAAAGGGGACTTGATATCGTTGGACAGGTTTGATGTGATACGACTTGGGTCAAGGTGAATGGGCAGGTGGTCTGAATTAACGGGTACTTACTCGATTTCCACATTGTGCGAGCGAAGCAGTTCTCGATGTCTTTCAAGATATAGTAGGGCGAAATATGAGTATGGTGATACTAGCCAGGGTCAACTTCGGAGTGAGATGCTTGCTACTCCCCGTCGCAACCCAGCGTACCACAATCCAAATAGCACGTAATTTTGCCAGACATATTCGCCATGCTTGGGACTTTTAATGATGAGAAATCAGCCCTCTTATGGCTTCCGCATTTCAGATATGTCCAAAGAGGAGTCGCAGTCGTGCTGCGTATGATGTTGTCTTGACTGCCGAGGTCCAGGATAGCTGTTGTACCTCTATCAGTAATCACCTCCACACCCACACCACGACTCGTCGCAAAACATGTGCTTACCCCAATTTCCCTGCATAAAGCCAATGTATCGAACACTGGGTGCGATGAAGCTTCTAGCATCGCTTCCTGAGGAATGAAGGACGTCGAATACCTAGTCTTGGTCAATTCTCTGCACTCCGCACCCATCAATCTACATCGTGAAACTGCCTGCGATCTGAATATACCAGTATGACGACATCTGCGAAAGAAGTCGCACTCGTCGTCGGCGCCTCTCGCGGCATCGGTAGACAAATAGCCATAGATTTAGCAAAGGAAGGCTACGCTGGTATGTCTGCCTTTGCAGCCCTCCCATCGAGAAGCAGACTAACAAACCCGCCAGTTGTCGTAGCAGCAAAAACCTCCTCCGAGGCTTCGCAGACCCTCGCTTTCCCACCTAATCCCAACTCCCGGCACTCCACCATCTCGACCGTCGCGCGCGAAATCCGCGATGCAGGCGGCGAAGCTACACCGATTGTTGCAGACACGCGCGACTACACGAGCATACAGCGCATGGTCGATCAGACGGTTGCGAAGTACGGTCGTTTGGATGTCTTGGTGTACAATTCCGGTGCGATATGGTGGGCGAGCGTTGAAAAAACGCCCATGAAGCGCTTCCAGCTTATGCAGCAAGTCAATATAGAGGGGCTATACGGCACAATACAAGCTGCACTCCCATGTTTCGAGAAGGGTGGGTGGAAGGGTAGGATCATCATCGTTAGTCCGCCGATTTACTCACGTTTCTTTAGGGGTAAGACGGCGTACGCGATGGGGAAAGTCGGAATGAGTATACTTACGAAAGGTTTGGCTATGGACTTTGAACGCGAGGGGAAGAAGGATATGGCAATCACGAGTATCTGGCCTGCTACGGCGATTCAGAGTGCTGCTACAGAGAAGCTGGCGAAAGAGGGGGCGGGGGATTTGAGGACGGCGAGCATCTTCTCGGATGCCATACTTGCGATGATAAACGCGCCGGCGGCTGAGGTCAATGGACAGTTAGAGTTGGATGAAGACTTCCTAAGGAAGAAAGGTGTCACGGATTTTGAAAAGTACAGTGTGGTTCCTGGGACGAGTCCGAGGAGGATCATGCCGACGGAATTCCCGGATCTCACAGTTAAGGAGCAGGACGATGAGGGCAGACGGATGGATAGTGCGAAGCTGAGGGCTTCGAAACTATGAAGCAAGCGACTACATTAATGCTGTTGCCGGCCTTGATCTAAGCTGCGTACTGTGTCACATGTAGCACCCCAAAATGCCTCAAAGCTATCCACACAGGGGTATTACTTCCCGCAAAAACGAGCAGTCTTTTTACTATGACGACAACATTGAGGAACGGTCAGAGCGCTCTGAACATGAGGAGAAATGTGACTACTACGAGGACAAAGAGGAAGAGAAGGAGTTGAGTTGAGGAGAGCGACGGAGAAGAAGAGGGATGAACGAGGACAACGAGAACCACCAGTGTACTCGTGTAATGATCGAAATACCCCGCCCTAAAGGTCCCGCCATCGATGACAGCGACATGGACCCATGTCCATCGACTTGGATCAGCAGCTTCATCTAGTCACTGTCCAGACCAGAAAGTTCGGTCCATCATGTGATACCGCCTCTACACCGCCCACTGACACAGTGAAGCCGCATTTTTCATCGAGTACAAATGTTTTTCATTGTTGGAAACACCGTCGTCTTCGAATTATAAGTTGGAGCCTTAAAAGATTTGCACCTCTTCTTCGTCTTCTCACCCTGGTCGCGTCGTTTGCGCGTCCTCACGTGTGCCAAGCCTACGCTCCTTCTATATTGCTGTTGCACTAGCTCTCACCTAACTTGTACTTGAATCCCGCTTCACTTCAGCTGAGCCACTGAACTTTTGAAATAGCACGCGTTCGTAGCGCGTCTTTCGCCTTCCTACCCATACTGTTTACTCGCTGTGGATAGCAACGCAGTATGGGAGGTATTACAGGAAGCTCTGCTGAAGGTCTAGCTACTGTTACGACCACTGCTACATCCAATGCTGTAGCCTCAAACGCCGAAGCTGGCAATGGTGGTAGATTAGTTGCCATTAAGCAAGGTGAGATTATATCCACTCGAACCCTCTTTATCACTAACGGGTCTAGGTAGGAAACTTGTCATCAAGAGATCATTTTCCGCCATTCCAATAGGTCCACGGACGGGTGAGCCAGATCGCCCTCTCAGACCGACAGCGCAGAAGGCGTTCGGCCCGAGCCTCTACAGTGATTTGGCTCGCTGCTACACGTGGAGCGAGTGGGCCGAATCGTATATGCAAGAGTGAGAGAGAAAGATAGCGGATGAGAAAGCTGAGCGAGTATCTGAGAGAATAAAGGCTAATAATGCGATGGTTAGAGTGCGCAAGGAACATCAGCAGAAGCTACAAACTGCGCAGACTGGCCACTTTGAGGCGGTGACAAAGGAGAGTGATAAAAGAATGCATGAGGCAATTACAAAGCTGGCTTCACTTGAGAAGCGCGAAAAAGATCTCAAGGCTGCACAGGCGAAAACCAAACGGGAGCAGGCAGAGTTGAAGACGTACCAGGACCTTTCTGATGCTATCCAGCACCTAGGCGACAAAACAGAGAAGGCGGTTCGTGAAATGAGAACATTGACAGCTGGCAAGAGCAGACCGCAACAAGCATTCGATCCATGGGAGAAAGTCTATTGCGAACCGAGCATACGACTAGTAGACCTTAATCGACAAGTCAGAACCGACCGCGACGAAACCCGTCAGCGTTACGACGAGCAGATGAAGTCTTTACAAGGTCGCGAGGAGCATGTGTCCAGGCTGACTGTGCAACAAGTGGTGGGGTTAGCTTTGCTAGCAGAGCAGCGCCGAGATCTTGCCGCTGAACAAGAAGAATGGCGTCTCCAAAGAGGTCGAGAGCTCAGTGATTCAGAACAGAAAGATATCATGGAAGATTGGATAGAGCGGAAGATTGAAGAGCTGAAACCTGCGATGCTGGCAGATGCAAGAAAATGCAACTGGGCTATTCATGAAATGGAATGGGACTCCTACAAGGCAAAAGAAATCGCAAAGAGTCGAGCCGAGGGCTATGCCCAAGGGAAGAAAGATGGTCACGAGCTAGGGCTGAGCGTCGGATACATGAAAGGCAAGAAAGATGCCTTGGAAGTGTTGAGAAAAGCGAAAGCGGAAGCCAAGAGTGAGGGCTATGCTGAAGGATATGATGAGGGTAAAGCGTTCGGTGAGAAGGAAGGCATGGCCGAAGGGTACGCAGAGGGCTGGACATTTGGCAAAAGTGAAGGATACATCGATGGTTATAAGAACGTAATTGCTGCCGGACACTCACAAGGCCATCAAAAAGGACATGCGAAAGGAAGAGCCGAAGCCCTCGCGGAGGGTACAGTGAATTACGACAAAGGCCACCACGACGGGCGTCAAGAAGGCTATGTTGAAGGCCGCACAGCCGGGAAGAGCGAAGGGCACTCAGAAGGTCGCATGGAAGGATATGCCCAAGGTCTGGCAGCTGGAAAAGCTCACGGAGATGCTACCAGAGCATATACCCAAGGGGTGGCGACCGGCAAGGTTCTAGGACATTCTGAAGGGCATAAGGAAGCCAAAAGCCAACTCACAGAGAGCTTTTACAGAGGGTTCCATACCAGTGTGTTTGCCTCATCCAACAGCCTGGCACCAATTTTGCTCCCAGTCGGTACTCCAAACAAGAGCCACCCGTACTGGTGGGGTAGAGCATTGGCAGACGTCGTCAGGAGGCAAGGCTTGTAAGTTACAAAATATCGATACAAATACACGGACGGAAGCTTACATTCCCAGACTATCAGACCCAAAGTCGAGCTGGTACGGCGCTGACAAGGATGTTCGCCACCCTTTGTCCCTTCGCTCTTACGAGACGCAGCTTTACAGCCCGATCTCCTACCACACCGGCGTCTGGGATGGAATTTTCAGACCTACAGACCCTACTATTCCGGTACCAGGCTGGAGTATCTTTACTCCTATAGCTTTGCAGTTTTCAACTTAGTAGAGCAAAGCCAAAGTCATGTTTCGATATTCTGTCTTTAATTTAAACGATTGACGCTCGGCGACAATCGGTCATTTCGCGAGCGGTCGCCTCCCTAAGACGACTGTATTTCGTTTTGAAGCGTGCTCTGCTAGCGGGGTCAGTACTTGGGAACGATCGTTTGCATGTCAGATAAAGTTAATGGCCAGAATGAGAAGATCGTGTCTAAGTTACGAGTCGCAAAATGAACGGTACTTTGGCTCCTTATACATCTGCATTGTGTCTGATGCAATGCTTGCCTACCACCTCCATCAATAAAAGCTAGTAGCTATGCCAACAAAGAACTTCCCATGTGTTCAGTCACTGTACCTGCAACCACCCCTTCACTTCCCATGCTTCTCAGCAACCTCCCTCTGCCCCTGTTGCACCCATTCTTTAAACGGATCCCCGACATCCGGATCCCTCCTCAACCTCTCAATCTGATCCTCACCATCCGGTACCCTTAACCCCTTCATTACCGCCTCCCTCCCCTCAATCCTCTCCATCCACGCCTTCAACCTCGGGAACCCGTCATCATCTAAACCAATCCCCGCCCACGGCGCCCACCGCACCCACGTAAAACACGAAATATCAGCAACGCTATACTTCCCCCCACCCTTCCCAACAAGGTACTCCCGATCCTTCAGCCTAGATTCAAGCACTTCATATAGTCTCTTGGTCTCATTCTGATACCTCTGAACCGCGTATGTAATCTTCTCCGGCGCATATCGAAAAAAATGATTAGCCTGCCCTTGCATTGGGCCCAGACCTGCATTCTGCCAGAAAAGCCACTGTATCATCTCACTCTTCTCGTCTACATCCTCAAATGAAAATTCATGGCCTTTGTCGTAGTGCTCGATCAGGTACAGGAAGATTGCGCCGGACTCGAAGACAGGGAAGGACGAGCGCGGGTGGTCGATTATAGCGGGTATGCGGCCGTTTGGGTTGGTGGCGAGGAAGCGGGGGTGTTTTTGTTCGTCTGCAGCCAGAGAGATGGGGGTGGAAGTGTAGGGGAGGCGGAGTTCTTCGAGTATGATGGAGATTTTTTGGCCGTTGGGGGTGGGGGAGGTGAGGAGTTGGAGGGTGGGGGGTGGGAGGGTCATCGAGACTGTTGGTAAGTTCTGTGGACTGAGTTGTTTTTGTTTTCTAGAAGGTAGATGAAGGTTTCTGAAAGTTCAAGGTATACGCTGGTAACATGTGAGATTTAGAAATGGGGGTCTTTTTTTCCGGTGGAGGATATGCATTTAAGACTGGAATTGGAGTCTGAATTGCATGGATCATTATGACGTGTGTTGTGTAAAAGGACGGATGATGCTGTGCAAAGGCTACTCTCGGCCGATAACTTCACGTACACGCAAGCTATTGAAGTGGACCAAGTCGGTATCATGCTGGAATTACTCTGATAGTATTCGTTTTCGGAGTTCCTCTTGGTCGTCCTTACTGCACTCTGGCCATGTGCGGACGCGAACCCTGCAAAGAAAAACAAATTCAGTTTGAGCGACGACAACGATCTCGCCCGAACAACTAAAAGCTCATTGACCTCGTAAAGTGCAGGAGAAGGTTGAAAGTCTTACCCTCAGAGACCCACGCCAACCACCTAAGCAGGTTGATACTTCCTCAGCTGTAATACTGTTAGCACACGTTTCAAGCGCAACGAGAAGAACAGAGAAACTTACATCCATAGTCAAGTACTTGCTCGTCATCTTGCTCTGATCCCGCATCACACCGACCAACGTCTCGCTCTCCTGGAAGAAACCAGCCTTCAAGCTAATAACGATGAATTGCATCCCCGGGCTAGCATGCTCGCGCACGTATTTGGCTACGCGGCTGACGTTCACATTATCCAGGGCCGCATCGACTTCATCTAAGACGAAGAAGGGAGATGGTTGGTAGCTATGTATGGCGAAGAGGAGAGCGAGAGCAGCGATCGTCTTCTCACCACCCGACAAGTGCTCCATATCGCGAAACCGCTTGAGCGGTGGCATGGCATGGTACTTCAGACCGGCCAAGTACGGCTCTGTAGAATCCTCCATGTCGAGATACGCCTGCCCGCCTAACGGGAACTGCGGGCTCTTGGTCAGGTCCTTGTACGTACCGCCAATGTTCTCGGAGATGTGATTGAATGCCTTCATGAAAAGGTCGTGACGCTTCTGCCTCACTTCCTCGAAAGCTTTCTTGGCCGCTGCCGCGCGTTTCCGTGTCTCAGCGAATTGCTCGTCGATGGACTTGAGGCGTGTTTCGGTCGCAGCGAGGCGCTCGGCGGCGCGCATGTTGGGTGTTGCTTTGTTAATGTCGGTTTCGAGGCGGGTGATGTGGTCTGTAAGTTTGCCCTCTGCTTCTTTGAGAAGAGTTATTGCTTGGTCTTGGACGCGTTCATCGTGATCATCCTCCTGAGAAACGTTAGTGAACGACTTATGGCAGTCTGCGGTTGGAAGACCTACGCTTTCCAGTATCTCGAGTAGTTCTGTCCTAAGCTCTTCATCTAACTCTTCGAAATCAACCTCGATGCCGTAGTCATCGACCCTGGCTGGCTGGATCTGCGTCGAGTCAGGATCCTCATCAACGTCCATGGCATCAGCGTCTGGACGTGGCATATCGGTCATTGGGAGCGAAGTTAATGAACTGGAGTCTGCGGTGAGTGGTATGCTGGTCTCGTTCACCCGGCACTCCTTGAGCGTGTTGTAACGATTCGTTGCACTCGTCTTGATCTTCGCGTCTTCCTCGTCGACTTCCTTTAGGACATGCTTGACCTTCTCGTTCTGCTGATCCAAAGCACGCCTTGCTTCCTTGACAGCCGCAGCTCGCTCAGAAAGTCTCTTCTCCAATTCTTTCCGCTTTTCCTGCAGCGTCTCTAACTCAGCTTGGAGCACGTCACTGGCGCTTTGTAGTTCTTCTCGCTCGCCCTCAAGCTCAGCGATGTCGGTGGTCTTACGCTTGATCTCGTCTTCTGCTGCTTTGAGACGTTCTTCGACAGCCCGATACGACGACTCAAGCTGCTTCTTCAAGAACTGGAGCTTGCTGCGTTGGGTGGTAAACTCGAGACGCTTCTCTGCAGCCTCCTGCTGAACGGTACCCTGCTGTGCCTCGTAGTCACGGATTGAGTCGTATCCAAGTTGCTGGCAGAATGCTGCGAACACCTGGTCATTGACCTGATCGACAGTATCTTGGAAATTCTTGAGCTCGTCCTCTCGATTCTGCAGTCGTTGCGCCTGCTTCTCGTAATTTGGTCGGACTCCTTTTAGTTCGCTCTTGTGGTGCGCTAGCTCTTTCTTCACACTCTCGATATTACGACCAAGAGCTTTCGCTTCTTCCTGTGCGCGTAGGATTTGGTCCTGAAGATCTAGAAGCTCAACCTGCAGATCCTGTTCTTTCGTGTGGGAGCGATCGAGCTTTGGTAGGGCAGCCAACTCCTTCTCGTATCTATGCACCTGGTCCACCAGTGTCTGGTAAGACCGTTCATCCCAGCTTTGCTCGGTCAAGTCGTCGTCGCGCTCGAGTTCACCACCAGTCTGAGTGCCACCTTTTCCAATGACACGACCGTCCAAGGTGACTGCCTTCGCTTGCACGCGTCTCTCGTACCTCAGCTCTTTCGCAATCTTTTCAGTGTCGCAGATCATGGTGTTACCACAAGCAGCAGTCATGGCTCGCTCATGTTTTGGTTCGTAGTTGATGCAGTCTATGGCGAGCCGCATGCCCTTATGCATGCCTTTTAACTGCGAGTCAACGGCCTTGATCTGTATTGAATCCAGGGGATCGAAGGTCATGATACCGATTCTCTCCTGCTTGAGATATTGAATGCATTCTTTGGCGGTAGCTTCTGTGTCGACAATGACAGTCTCCATTTGCGGTCCCAGCACGCGGCCCATGGCCTTGCGGTATTTCTGCTGCTTGGGCGAAATGAGGTCCCTGTATCGGCCATGCACCTTCTCTGGTCCGAGTCGAGTCCGAAGGCGATCGATCGTCTTGCGAGCCTCTAGCTGCTTCTTCGATTCACGACGACTGCCCTCGATTACGCTGAGTTGCTTCATCGCTTCTTGCAGCATTTGATTCTTCTCTTGATATTGCATCTCAAGTTGTCGACGATCAGATCTGAGTTTGTCCAGCTCTTGCTGTTTCCCGACCCTTGCTTTCTCCAACTCCTTGACCTCTGTTTTAGACTCCTGTTGGCGTTCCTGAAGCTGGTCGATATCCGCGTTTAGCTTCTCCATGGCCTTCTCGTGACTGTCGACGCTCTGTTGCAGATTCCTGACATGGTCTCTGTCTGTGTCGACTTCACGCTTGAGCTTGTCAATCTGCATCTGGTCGCCATGGGTTCGTTTCGTAACATCGCTACGCAGTCGGTTATACTCTTGGAGATCCTGCTCAGACAGCTCACGACCTTGCCGTTGTGCGGCAGCCTTGAAGTCGTCTTCCCACTTCTTTTCGGCCTTTTGCACCTGATCGAGGTTCTTCTGGCATTTCTGTACCTTCTCTTTCTCGGACTCGCGCTGCTTCCTAAAGCCGTCGATCTTGCTCTCGTATTTCCGTTGGGTCTCTTTGGAAAGGCGGATCTTCTCCTCGATAGGCGCAAGCTCATTGGATGCGTCCTCAATCTCTTTTTCCTTGGCCTTGATGCTCCGATCCGTCTTAGTGACGTCGCGCTTGATCTTGGCCTCAGCTTGCCTCTCTTGCTCATGCTTCTGGTGGTATTTGTCGACGCTGCGCTTGTGCTCCTTGAGTTCTTCCTGATGGCTTGCGATCTTGTTGCGCGCTTTGTCCATGACCTGCTGGTAGAGGAAGAGTTTCCAGAGAGTCTTGGTGACAACAGCTTCATCACGCTCGGCAAGCTTCTTTTCGTACTCATCGGCCTCAGCCTTCTGCTCCTGGTATGTCTTGAGCTCGCCATTAATGCCACGACGCTCGTGCAGATGCTTGGCGTTGTCCTCGGTAGCTGCTTCGGACTCAGCTTTCAGCCGATCGTAGTCTGCCTTCTTCTCCAAACTGCCTGAGATGCGCTCTACTTGTTCGGTCAGCTTGTCGGGTGCCATTGTCGCAATCTTCTCGACGTCACCCTGGAAGACGAGAAAATTCCTAGCTTTGACCAAGATGCTGTGCTCCTCCAACGCTTCGTTGTATTGCTTCTGCGTGACCAGGCGGTTGTTGATACGGTATTCACTTGCGCCCGAGCTGGTGATGGTGCGCTGCCATTCGTGCGTCTGCTCGGCGTCGTCTTCAAAAACGGCTTTCACCCAAGCATTCTGGGGGTCGTTTCGCTGCGTGCTGGACTGTGACTCGCCGTTTCCCTGTGTGTCGCCATTGGAGTGTCCGTTCGCGTCCCCATTTGCATCGCCGTCTGCCTCGGTTGCTGTGCCGTCGGCGTTGATTCTCGCTTCTCGAATTACCCTGCCGCGATAGACCATGTCCTTCAGTTTGTCGGATCGCAGCTGCGACGACTTGACTCCCAGGACGAAGGAGATGGCGTCCATGGAGTTTGACTTGCCAGAGCCATTGGGGCCAATGATCGAGGTAAAGTACGAGTCGCCGAAGAGGAGGGTGTGGCGGCCGCGGTAGGACTTGAAGTCTGCGCATGTTAGCGGTCGAGGCCAATGGCGCGTCTGGGCGGCGGCCTACTGTATATCTCGAGGCGTATGAGCTTCCCCATGCTGGCGGTTGAGTTGCGCGACACCGATACGGCGAATGCGCTGCGAGTGCGAGGATGCGCAAGGCGGGTCGAGTCGTCGTGAGAGGGACCTGCCGTGATTCTCGGCCAGGTCGCGTACGCGTCGCGGAGCAATGTGCAGGCTGCCGTAGCTAGCGCCTTGACATGCACTCGGGTCCACAGTGACGAAACATGGCAACACGCACAGTCGGCCTTGCACCATATTCTCCTCTGCTTTCACTGTGCTGTTCTGCTTGGCTCAACCTTCAGTTGATCCATCCGGCCGCCTGGTCTCGTGACCGTTTATTTTCGAGCCGTCTTTTGCACATCGCTGCTGCTTGTACGATGACGTTGTGAAAGCTTGCCAATCACCACCTTGTATTCACCCACGATTTGTTCCTCCAACGCCCCAAGACGCTTCGAGCAGCGCATTCCAGGCCCCGCATATCACACGTCTTGTCATGAGAACAGACCGACGCAGGGTCTGACTAGATTCCATCTAACCTGGACGTTACCACCGTACGCGCTTTCCTTATGAGCTCCCATCTTGCTCCCAAACATGGAGCGCTGGCGGATGCTTCAGTAGACAACAGCTGACCACCACCATGGTTGCAGGCTCGCCCCCGCGTCACTTCAAGAGACCCCTCCATCGCCGCACCCCGTCCAGTCTCGAGATCGTCCAAGAGGATTTGCCCACCATGTCGGGCCGCGACACCGCGGGCTACGCGTCCAAGTCGAGATCAGAGCCGCAGCTTGGAGTGTCTGGGCTGTCGTCGCGTCCACTGCCTGGCGATTCTACCCACGCGGGCTCTGCGCTGCTCGACGAGCCTGTCTCAACACCCAACTACCCAGCACCGCTCTCGACACCCGGCCTCTCCCGCTCTGCCTCCTTCTCCAATAGTTCGTACCACGATGAATCCGACTCCGAAGACACGTCCTTCTTCCCACCGGTCGAGAAACTCACCATGTTCGACTTTGTCGAGAACTTGGCCCTCTCGCAACGCATCGAGAAGATCCAGAACTCCATAGCCTCACAGACGGAGAAGCTCAAGAACCAGGCCAAGAACCGCGGCATAACTAGGGACCGCGTAGTCGAGGAGTGGCGGCGTAGAGTTCCCACTGAAGGCGAGCAGCTCGAAAGATACAAGAAGCGCATGCGCCACTCTGTAGACCGCTTGAACCGACGTTGGAACGAGTCACTCACCGTCACTGCCCGCGAGAAGGCGTCGTTCATCGCCGCTGTTATGAACATCTTCGTCTCCGGATACCTGGTCGGCTCGCATCCCGACTTCTTCCCGCTCTGGTACACTGCTCAGCTGCTTTACTTTATGCCCATCCGCTTCATTACCTATCACAAGAAGGGCTACCACTACTTTCTGGCCGACCTGTGCTACTTTGTCAATATCCTCGTGGTTCTGAGCGTCTGGGTCTTTCCGCAGTCTAAGCGCCTGTTCATCGCAACCTACTGTCTCGCCTACGGTAACAACGCCGTTGCCATTGTCATGTGGCGAAACTCGCTGGTCTTCCACTCGATGGACAAGGTAGTCAGGCAAGTACACCTCCTTGTACATCTTACTCCACTTGCTAATGTGTACAGTCTCTTTATTCACATCATGCCCTGCGTAACCCTTCACTGTTTGGTTCACCTGCTCCCACCAGCAGAACAACAAGAAAAGTATCCTGCCATCTACAACATCCGCCACTCAGATCCAGAATCCCCTCACCACTACAGCCTTGCGCAGATGATGATGTGGGCTACACTCCCCTATGCCCTCTGGCAACTAAGCTACCACTTCCTGATCACGGTGCGTCGCCGCGATAAGATTGCAGCAGGACGTCCTACCAGCTTCACCTGGCTGCGCAAATCATATGCCAAGACCTGGCTGGGCAAAATCGTCCTCTCGTTACCAGATTTCCTCCAGGAACCCGCATTCATGCTCATACAGTACTCTTATGCGGTGCTCACCATGCTCCCTTGTCCATTCTGGTTCTGGTACCGTTGGCCTAGTGGCCTGTTTCTTACCACGGTGTTTATCTGGAGCGTGTACAACGGCGCTACCTACTACATCGACGTATTCGGCAATCGTTTCCAGAAGGAGCTGGAGGCGTTGAAGAAGGATATGGCCAAATGGCAGGCCTCCCCTGAAGGTGGCTTTACTCCTTTCACTCCGAATGATGGAGGCATTGAGAAGCAGCTAGGTCATATCCCGCCTCTCGAGGGGAGCGCTCAAAGCGCAAGTGGGGATACGAAGAAGAAGGACTAGTCTGTTGTCGATACTGACATGATATCTCGCAGTCGTTTCCCGGCATTTACGATACCTATAGCTACACACCTTGGACGGTTCGATTTCAGGATATCGCCTGATTTTGGCGTTGGTTTTTGCATAGTGTATTTTCACGATCGATGACGGTTGCTTTCCCGCAAGTAGCATTTGCATTTGTCTAGTTCTAGACTGTTGGTTACAGATACCCCCTTTCCTTCCCTAGGTCTCCATCGTGGTCTCTCTAGCTTATATACCTTGTACTCAAATACTTTACACTGTCCATCCTAGTTGCCTTCTTGACCTGTTGCAATTACAGTATGGCCTGAAGACATTCGAGACATCCTATGGCGCTCAACATGTCCTCATCACCGCACCCCTTCACCGTCGACCACTGCACCACTATCCCTCTGAGATGTTTTATAATTACGTTGCAGCTGGGGTAGGTTCTGTTTTAATCTTCTTGGGGTGCAAAAATTACCTAAGTACGTGAGTCGCACTATATCCTTTCCTGGACGCACAGCCAGAAATTGGTCTGCTGTCTTCGCTAGCTTCCATGACAATGCCCCATGCTTAGAGATGGTCACACTCTTCTCGGTAAATGTGATGATATTTCTGCTCAGAGCGCTCAATCCAACGTGCGGTGTCAAAAGATTCCTCTGTGTTACCCATCAATTGGTACATTTCCACAACGAGCACCAGCGCATCTCCAGAGATTATGGAGGTCAACATGTTCCGATATTTCACCGCTCTGCCGCCCCTCACATCATGATTGTATATTTCCCTTTCGGCCATCGTGGTTGCCCAGCGTTCGCAGCGTGTGCACGTGGCTGGGAAATTACCTTCTTAAGAACTCTCAACGGCTTCAACTGGAATGACGCCATGGTGAGAGAAGAGAGTGTTTGCGCTCACCTCCGCTCGCTGGCAGTGACCTATACGATTTCGACTCCATCTCAAGACCTCCCTTCCAATCCACTCCCTAAACGTTCTCACTTTGCTTTACAGATCCACCTCACTTTAACAGAATTAGACTCTTCGCACCCTGTTCACTCTCCGTGCTCCACGGTCTGGCGGCATACCACACCCTCGAGTCACGCCATGCATTTCCTCGTTCTCGTTCTCATTCTACTTGCGCCCTTTGCTTTCCTCACAAGCGCGAACCCGGTCCTGTATAATTCCACCATCTTCAGTCGCTCACCACCAGAAATTCCAGCACACGAGCGTCGCGGAATCGCGTTCAATAATGCGGACTTTGTCCACCACTTCGCCGTGGACGGATCTCATGCGACTTGGTGCTACAACTGGGACTCCTGGTCCCCTCGCACTGACGTATGGTACTGGTTTATCCCAATGCTGCACTCACTACGCCCTGATCATACAGGGCCATGGTACGGGAGTCCTACCACGAATACTTTTCGAATGTTTTGCTAACATACGGATAGTAAGTGACTCACCTTAACGAGACACTGTCTTGATTGTCTTATGTGGTATCTGTATCTCCCCTGCCTAGAATAGTGCTAATCGTGTCGCTACTTTCAGGGAAGGGTCGAGTGGTGCAGGCGTCGCAGGATGCTGGCAATGCGCCGACGCATTTGCTAGGGTTTAATGAGCCTGATAGCTGTCAGTACGTATCCCCTCTCTCACTTGGCCAACATTACTATACACGTCAACTACCATTGATGCTTTGCATGACCTTTTCCATGAATTTGACTCAGAAGTCGTCGATCAATCAACTAACACTGTGTCTAGACCCGGTGCTGGTGGTTCCTGCATCAGCGTGGGCGAAGCCGTCGCTGGATGGAAGGAGCACATCCAGCCACTCAAGGGCCTGAAAGACAATATATATCTTGGCTCTCCTGCAGTGTCTAACGCTGCCGCATCCGATACGACTGGTTTGGGTTGGTTGGCCAAGTTTATTGATGCTTGCAGTGGTTGCAGTATTGACTTCATCACGATCCATTGGTACGTCAGTTTTCATGATTACTTTCCACGTTATAGCCCCCTCTAGTACTTTATATCCTACATGCAGGATAATTATTGACTAGAAAGTAGGTATGATCGCGCCGATAACGTCGCCTACTTCAAAAAGCACATCGATGACGCGCGCAAGGTTGCTCAAGGCCGCCCGATTTGGATCACTGAATTCAAGGCCGACGGCACGGACGAGCAGGTTAAGCATTTCTTGGATGAAGTGCTCCCTTGGATGGATGAGTCCGGCGACATTCATCGTTATGCATATTTCATGGCTCGACCCGGCCCCGGGATGCTCATTAACGACGCCCAAAACGGCTTGTCGGATCTTGGAGCTTATTATAACTCTCATCATCGCCACTGAAGAGCGCCAGTCAAAGCATTGTTTGGCGAAGGAGTATGAGAGAACGAAGACACTCGGACATGTATCCAGGATATCTAGGGCCACGGGTCGGATGTGATTTTAGTGATATGATCTGACAAGATTATTCGAAGATACGGTGGTATATAGCATAACATTGCGAACGGGCGGCCGTCACTTACGGCAGTAGTGCACGGATGCTGTACCAGTTTAGCTGGGTAACAGAAAGCGAATGGTAGCTTACTAAGACTCATCTATGAACCGAAATTGATGTCCCTGGACAGAAGCAATGTACGAGGACGACGAAAACAAAAAATCGGGCGTGGACAGTCGATTCAACAAGGTACAATTCCCTTATGCGCGCCGCGCAATGCTTATCATAACATGTTACCAGTAGCACCCTACTATACACAAGACGCTCTCATCGTACAAGCTCTTTATCGTCTGTATCTTACATCTTGCCACCAGTAAGCTCCTCGGCAACCTTCTTAACCCTCTCCTTGGCGAGGCCAACACCCTCACCGCCCTTGAGCTTCTGCAGCATATCGCCCACACCCTCGGGCATGGGACCATGCCAGGGGCTCAACCCCTCCTTGCCCTCGTGCCGTGGGCCCATGTTGCCCTTGACGTCCCAGCCAATGGGCGACTCTTCAGTGCCAAATGCCTTCTCAATGGCCTCGTCGAGCTGCTGCTCATCTACGATGAATTCTCGCGCATTCGTGTACAGATCGTGCAGGCGCGCGGTACGCACAGCTTGCACCTTGGCCACGCGGGCCCGGTAGGCTTTCCGGCGAGCACTTGTGATGTTCAAGCGCGAGGAGGCAGGCAGTGCGTCGGTGAGGAAGTCGCGAATGCCTTTGGAGACGGACGTCTGTGTCAGGACGTCGACTTCGCGTGGCGGTGCCATGGCGACTTGTCGTCTGAAAGCGCCGATGGCTTGGATCTTGGACAGGTACTGGGCATCCGACGTGACTTTTCGCTCGTGCAGCTCCTTGACGCCTTCCTGCAATGCCACCCGTCGCTTGTCTGCCAGTCTTTGCTTGTATAGCCGGTAGTCTGCGTCTCTGCTGTATGGCCCCGGCACCTTCACCTTCTTGGGCGTGCGAGTACTTCGGTCGAGGAACGTGGCCGACTCTTTCGGGTGGGCATTTCTCGTCTTGAAGACATCTCGCGGGATGGGCAGATGGCCCTTGACGGTGGGCTTGACCGGGAATGTGGGCTGCAGCGGCTTAGGGACTTCGATGTAGTTGGGTGATTGCGGACCGAGGGCTGGGCATGTCGGCGTCGAGGCGAAGGTGCGCACACACAGGCTGCTAGACCAGCCATGGCCGGGTGTGGAAGCGGGCGGCAGTGTCCACGGAACGCGGACTGGTATTCGGGGCGGCATTGCAATGGGTGGGCTCCCGTGTGGTATGGGAGGTACGGGTTGCGGTTGCGGTTGCGGAGGTGCTGCGGTGGTGTCGGTCGCGCCTGCTTCGAAAATGTCGGCGCCAAGTCTCTAGCGCGCCCGCTCCGAACTTTTTCTTGAGAGCGGACCCGGCTTGTGTGCGTCGCTCTTGCACGCCGCGACCGTCGACAGCAAGCAGCCAACATGGGTACCGGCAAGAAAGAAGCAAGCAGGAAGGAGCGCCAGGGCAAGACGGGCGATGGCATGGGCAACGTCAAGGTCAAGGGCGAAAACTTCTACCGGTATGGCAGTCGACAATTTTGGGCCGGCCGAGTTACTCTACTGACAGCCACACAGCTCTGCGAAGAAGGTAAAAGTCCTCAAGCGCCTGACGGACGGCAAGGCCCAGCGCAACGCCAAGGGAGACATCACCAAGGCGGCCTCGTACCAGTCTCGAGAAGCGCCCGTCGCCCGCGTCGAGCCCAACAGGAAATGGTTCAACAACACCAGGGTCATCTCGCAAGATGCCCTCGAGTCGTTCCGTTCTGCCGTGCAGGCGCAGGCCTCCGACCCGACCACGTACCTGATGAAGCGCAACAAGCTGCCCATGAGCCTGATCGAGGAGAAGGGCAACATCAACGGGCTGAAGGAACACGCCGCCAAGATCGCCGTCGACTCGCAGCCCTTCGCCGAGACCTTCGGGCCCAAAGCGCAGCGGAAAAGGCCAAAGCTCGACTTCAGCTCTATCGAAGACCTGGCTGGCCGGACAGGCACCATGCATGACACGTACCTGGAGCGACTCGAACAAGCAAAACTCTTGTCCGGTACCTCTGGCGAGGCCGAGAACGAAAACGCCAGCGCCGACAACCCCAACGGCGAGCTTACCTCGGCGAGGGAGTTCATCTTCATGAAAGGCACCAGCAAGCGCATCTGGAACGAGCTGTACAAGGTGATTGACTCGAGCGATGTCATTCTACATGTCTTGGACGCCCGCGACCCAGATGGCACGCGGTGTAGAAGTGTAGAAAAGTATATTCGCACCGAAGCACCACACAAGCATCTCGTCTTTGTACTGAACAAGGTTGATCTCGTTCCGTCGAAAGTAGCTGTAAGCGCACCCCCTCTCTCAATCCACTTGTCCCCTCTATCCTCCTTCTTCTCCACGCAAATTCTGCATGACCCCTCCTTAAGTCAAGGACCTTTTCCTTTTCTTCATGAATTGGTTCTGTTACAAGTTGGGAAGAATAAAAGCGACTCGCTTACCCAAGGTCGTTTTGGCCGCAGGTAGACTGGCTTCCGTTTTGGTTGCTGGTCGCTAGAGTCACGCGTGATTTGTTTGAGTTGAGGGCCGTCTCTGCATCAGCAGCGTCGTGGCGGTTCTCTTAGTAATATTTCACACACGCCCTTGTCTCATGCAGTAGTTTCAGGTTAGCATTGATGAACGAAACTGACATTTGACAGGCTGCTTGGGTACGACATTTGAGCAAAGAGTTTCCCACATTAGGCAAGTCCACCATTGACGCTTGCGTCTGGGAGTCGCACTAACAACATGTAGCATTCCACGCCTCTATCAACAACAGCTTCGGCAAAGGATCCCTCATTGCACTTCTCCGCCAGTTCTCCTCCCTCCACAGTGATCGCAAACAAATCTCGGTTGGCATGGTCGGCTACCCCAACACCGGTAAATCGTCCATTATCAACACCCTCCGGAAGAAGAAGGTCTGCGTTGTTGCGCCCATCGCTGGAGAGACCAAAGTCTGGCAATATATTACGCTGATGAAACGAATCTACATGATCGATTGCCCTGGTATTGTTCCGCCAAATCAGAATGACACGGACGAAGACTTGCTCCTGAGAGGCAGTGTCCGAGTCGAGAACGTCGAGTATCCGGCACAGTACATTGAGGCGGTACTCAAGCGTGTTCAACCGCGGCATCTGCAAAGAACATACGATATTAAGGATTACGATGGTGATGCTGTTACTTTCCTTGAGAAACTGTGCAGGAAGAGCGGACGTCTACTAAAAGGTGGAGAGGCCGATATTGATGGTGCCGCAAAGATGGTCTTGAATGACTGGTAGGTCACATCCTTCCCACTCGGATGAAACGGTACTAACTGACTTCGCACAGGATACGCGGCAAGATCCCCTGGTTTACCCCACCACCCTATAAAGAAGGCGAAGCCGGAGGCCCTGTTCAAGGCGTCGAGGGTCGTGAAGGTAGGCTAGGAGAGATGAGCAAAAAGCGGAAACGTGGAGCTGAGAGTGAAGCTACCGCGAGCGTGGTGGCCACCACTGACGCGACTGGTGAAGCACAACTCGAAGTGGCTGACGATGATGGCGACGAGTTTGGTGGCTTCAGTGACGACGATGGTCTGCAGCTAGACGTCGATGATGATGCGGCCGAAGACGATGAAGAGGGATCGGATGACGAAGAAGGTGGTACCCTGCTCGATTCTTCAGCTGCAGACGATGATGCCAGTGAAGACGACGAGGATGTGGAAGAGGAGGTCGCTGCAATATCACAAGCCTTGGCAAAAGCAAAGAAGCGGCAACGGAAAGAGTAGGGATAGATGTATGATTGAAATGATACCCCGATACTATCTTGGTTTACGAAAGTCAAGTACCTCGCTTTTTTTTTGGCTGCTTGTACTACATGGTGTCATCGTCTTCCGGGTCAGCCCTCTTTCTCCCACTGCCGCCCACTCCACAGCTTCGAGGTAGTCCAAAGCCAATAATCACGCCCCTTAATCATCCACACCATCCAACTCGGTACTCTCCATCCCATCGCTGCTCCAACGCCTTTGCTTTTCCCTATAGGCACAAGCTGCGTCTCCCTTGTGTCCTCTTCGAAGATCCTGTCTGGGTTGACTTCGCTTTCTGACCTGCCGGCGTCGAGAAGTAGATCGCGCTTGATGTTCGCCCCAATAACAGGGACGGCGTCGAGAATGTTGTGGATTGCTGGTCGTGCGTAAGATGATACGTCACCAATTGCGTATATTCGGGGGCCCAAAACGGCATCGACGCGAAGGGTGTGTGGGTTTGTCTTGACCCGTCCATCTGACTCCAGGAGGGAAGGGGGAAGGAATGAAGTGTTCGGTGTTGTGCCTGTTGCTGGTATGTATAGGTCTGCGGATTGGGCTGTGCCGTTGCTGAGGGTGAGCATAGCTTTGATGGCGACAGAAGATGTAGCAAGCCCAGCATCCTGCGGTTCGGCTTTCTCAATCCGGGTATTCTTAACAACAGTCACACCTACTTTACCAAGGTAATCCTCTGCCGTCCTGGCAAGGGCTGGTTTCAGGGCGGGTAGAATCTCATTGCCGGATGTAATGAGCGTAATTTTTACTTTCGGATTGTCGAGTTTCGAGGCGAACCATCCTGCATGGCCATTCAGGTATTCGCCTAGTTCACCAGCGACCTCGACGCCTGTTGGTCCACCTCCAGCGATGATTATGTTCTTCGCTATTGGAAGCGCCTTTCGAAAGCTCACCCAAGCTTCTCGTAGGGCTGCCGAGTCGATATTGAGCCCGAGAAGTGGAGAGGGCGTCGAGGCACCAGTCGCAATAACCAGCGCATAGAAATCAAACACCTCTTCCTGGCCAATGCTTGACTTAACCATTACGGTTCTCTTCTCCTGATCAACTTGAGACACCGTTCCGTGTATAAACCTACATATCTCCTTGTCGTACTGTTTCAGTTGCTCCTGTGTTGCGACAAATAGCTTATTTTGTGGGAACATGTCGTCTGATATCAGAGCACGCGGACATGCCGGGCGGCACATGGTTTGCGAGGAGGCACTGATCAGGATCATTTGGTAAGAAGAAGGGTCTGGTAGAGTGGGAAATGTATGTTTGAGGATGTAGTGTGCTGTGGAGATACCGCCGTAGGAGCCGCCGAGGACGACAATGGTTTTCTTAGGGGAGGAAGTAGGTTGTGCCATGTTCATCATTGGTGCGTAACTGGCTTCAAACGAAACTTGAATGGCAGTCGAGAAACTACAATCGCAACTCAATATAAGGGTAAAATGAGAACGATGGGTTTCATTTGGAGGTGACGAATATTCAGGGACGAATTCGTGCTGCTTTATATCGATGCTGCTTGGGGTCTCGGATATGGTGCGGCATTCGGTGATCGTGATCGCATATCCGAACTAGGGCAAGCGCCACCAGTTTTACCAGCGTTTTCCAAGGTTTTTATCAGATGGCCATTTTATTCTAAGTTTCTTCGGAGTCTAAGCTTTGGGAGGGGTTTGAATGAGTGGGCTCATGATTGAACTTCCGAATAAAACGGTCCGCACGCCTCGCAGTGGGTTTCCTTTCAAGTAAAGCACATTAGGTACCAATAGAGTACATTGCCAGAATCTAGACTTTTTGAGGGACCCCTTGTATGCCAAGAATTCGAGGCCTTGCCTCAGGGCAGGCATATCTAGTTCTGATCACAAGTGAGAAGGGTCGCATATTCTAGGAAACAATAAAAAATTCGCTATACCGATAGCTGTAGCTCTAATCATGAACGATATTGTTCAGCTGTACAGTTTTCCCCTATTCCATAGAAGACCGTAGATGTCAGAGTGCTAATCTTGCACATGTCCCCTAAGGGCGTTCCCTACCATAAGGGCTGATGAATGCCAAGTAGTAGTATGTACTACGCTTTGAGATATGGTGCATGGACCAAGTTACATTAGACGAATAAACTCTATGGCATCATATAGGAGGATGTATGTGGAAACACCAGTACAGTATCTAGGGGTCCTACATGTAGCCGTCGCAGCAGTTGATCCTAAGTAATAACATAATAATCGTTTCGGCCACTATTCAATCTATTTGCTACTATATGCAGGTATATGTATTTGATTACTAAAGTTCATTGATTCACTCGCAGCAATTCTCATGCAAGATCAAGAAGACAACATAACCGTGATAGACCTAGCACGTGTTAACTCGTGCTGCAGGCCACGGTCATATAACAAGCCCCGGCCGCCGAATGACTGAGCCTCAACTTAATATTCTAAGTCGTATTCGGCCAATGACGACCACCCAACTGTGCTGGGTGTCAATTCCGGGGGGTTCCCCCCACATCGTTCCGACATCGCCAGGCCTTGGCCGGTAAAACATATACCCAGCTAGAAACCTCACATTTAAAGCGTTCCTTGTGCTCATAGAATCCGAACAAGCGCACAATTCAAGAGGCATTATTACATTTCACAAGCATCACAATGGCACCAAATTGGGACAGGCTCATTCGGTTCATCGCAACGGACGGTAGAGAGCTGCGGGGTGAGCCGATCTTGCCCTCGGCGGGGTTTGATGTTGGCACAACGACTGAAGAGACGGGACTGAAAGCCAATGTTATTGATATTGCAAATGGCGATATTTTCGACTCGGCCACGAAAGTAACAGATGAGATCGTCACGGTTAAGAAACTTCTCGGTCCTGCCACCGTAGACGAAGTGCCCATCATCCGCTGCATAGGGTTAAACTTCATCAAGCACAGTATGTCAAAGGCTCTTGCCCTACACACCAGTATGGAGATGCGTGCTGACGCAATGTCTAGTCCAAGAAGGAGGCCGCACCCTCCCACCTTTCCCCTCAACCTTCATCAAAGCCAACACATGCGTCAATGACCACAACGGCACCATTGTGATCCCCAAAATCGCGCAAGACAATCAAGCAGACTACGAAGGAGAACTTTGCTTCATCATCTCCAAAGATGCCAAGGATGTCTCAGAAGCGGAGGCATATGATTACATTGGCGGCTACATGTCCGGCAATGACGTCTCCTCGCGAAAACTGCAGCGCGACCCGCAACTTGCCGGCACGGTACCACAATGGAACTTTAGCAAGGGATTCGACACATATGCACCGCTCGGGCCTCAGATTGTGTCTACCAAGGTTATACCGGATCCTAGCAAGCTGCATCTCAAGACCACCGTAAACGGGGAGCTTAGGCAAAGTGAGGGTATCGATGATTTGTGCTTCAAGGTACCATATCTGGTGAGCTACTGTAGTCAAGGCACGACGCTGAAGAAGGGGACGGTGGTTATGACGGGAACGTGCGCGGGTGTGGGATATGCGATGAAGAACCCGCAATTTTTGAAGCCTGGTGACGTGGTTGAGGTCAATCTGAGTCCGGAGATTGGTACGTTGAAGAACATAGTGGAGTATGCGTAGATAAATGGTATATGGCATCCTACAAACGTCTAGGTGTTGTAAGGAAGCGAGTATAGCAACCGTTTGACAATGCAAGAAATAGCGTTTCGGAACAACGTATTATAAAGTCTGCTCTGAAAATAATTACGAGGTTAAATAGCTTTAGCACTTTTCCCTGCTATATAGCAAATGAACTGGGTATCTGTGGCATTCCATTATTAGTTGCTCCCCCCCTGGTTCCTCTCGCGTTGTCGTATTCAGTCCCTTAGGAAAGTCTTGTAGCTTGGACTATCCGTGACTTCCTTATACGGATACCCAATATCCTTCAAGAAGCTCGCCAACTTAGCACTTTCCTCCTGCTTGCACTGGATGCCTGCCAATATCTTCGCAACATCACCTCCATAGTTCCTATAATGGAAGAGACTGATGTTCATGCCCGGCTGCAGTGTGTGTAAAAACTTGAATAGCGCACCTCCCCGCTCAGGGAACTCAAACATATACAAGTGCTCGTCTGCAGCATTGCTTCGGCCACCGACTAGGTATCGAATATGGGATTTTACCAGCTCGTCTTGTGAGAGGTCGTGTGCGGCCATGCCTTCTGCGCCGAGGCGTGCGATCAAATCAGGTAGATCGCGCGATCGCGTTGCGGCCTTTAATTCGACGCCAACGAGAATGGTTGCTTCGTTGGGGCTCGAGTAACGGTAGCTGAACTCGGTGACGGCCATGGGGTGGATTACGGAGACAAGCTTTGCGAAAGCGCCTGGCTGCTCGGGAATGGTGACGGAGAGAATGGCTTCTTTGTTCTCGCCGATGGCTGCTCGCTCGGCAACGAAGCGTAGGCGGTCGAAGTTCATGTTTGCTCCACTAGCGATGGCGACGAGTTCCCGGTCACGGTCCGGTGACGGGTTGCGGCTAACCCACTTCTTCAGGCCAGCGAGGGCGAGGGCGCCGGCGGGCTCGACGATGGAGCGAGTGTCTTCGAACATGTCTTTGATGGCGGCGCAGGTTTCGTCTGTTGTGACCTGGACCACTTCGTCGACTACCTCTTGGCATATTCTGAACGTCTCTTCTCCCACCGTCTTGACCGCGGCACCGTCGGCAAACAGGCCGACATCCTTGAGGAAGACGCGCTTGCCTGCCTTGAGTGACTCGACCATGGCGTTTGCGTCGTATTGCTCCACGCCGATGATCTTGACGTGGGGCGCTATGCGCTTGATGTAGACGCCCACGCCTGCTATCAGTCCGCCGCCACCCACGCAGCAAAACACGGCCTTGAGGTTCTGCAGATTGGTTTGCCGCAGCAGCTCCATGCCCACTGTGCCCTGGCCGGCAATGACATAGGGATCATCGAAGGGCGGAATCGACACCAGTCCATGCAGCTTCTCCAGTCTCGCAGCTTCCGCTTTCGCAGCATCGAAGTCGGCACCGTGCAGTATGACGGAGCCGCCCAGGCGCGAGACATTTTTGTGCTTGATGTCCGGGGTGCCCGAGGGCATGACAATGGTGGCGGGGATCTTGAGCGTGCGCGCAGAGTAGGCGACACCCTGGGCGTGGTTTCCTGCGCTGCACGCAACCACGCCTCGCCACCGGTCCTTGGGTTCTAGATGTGCCATTTTGTTGTAGGCGCCACGCAGCTTGAAGCTGAAGACGGGCTGCAGGTCCTCGCGCTTGAGCAGCACATTGCATTCGAGTCGGTTGCTCAGGTTGGTTGCGTGGGTGAGGGGCGTTTCTTGGACGACTTCGTAGACACGCGAGGTGAGGATCAGGCGGAGGTACTGTCATGTCAGCTGCTTAGCTGGTGCCCCAAATGGTGCCGTGAATGTGCAGGTGCATGTGAGACGAACATCGGGGTAGCCATTGGGCAGCAGAAACGCATCTGGTATGACATTGGTTCGCCGTGGTCTGGGTGACTCGGATGGGGGACTCGGATTTGCCGTGTATTCTGTGAGGGCGAGGCCCGTCTGCTTTGGTGTGCGAGGCGAGACGATGCCATTGGTGCCATGTTCGGGCGTTGTAGGCCGCGAATAGTCCGCCATGGCTGCCATGGTAGCTGGGGTTCAAGCGGCAGCAATTCAAAGGTTGGAGCTACAATTTTTGGCTCCATCATACATGTCGGTGAGTCGGCTGCGGGCCTGCATCGGAGACAGGGGGCCTAGGCCGCTGCGTCGGGAGTGTGCGGGGCAGCTGGAACAAGAGGGTCTGATATCGAAACGACAGATATTACTTCGCTCTTGACCAACACGTGTAATACGACACATCCAGAGCTCCGACTCCATCGGACCTTCTTAACATTCTCCTTCGCCAACAGGGCTAACAAGTTTGGCCGCTCTTGCACGCTCTCGGGTATAAGAAATAACAACAAACACCGAAGCCGCCACGAGTTGTCTGCGTCCCGTATACCAGGATCAGAGAGCTGGTTTTGTGTCTCGACGGCGATGACGGAATCTGTTAGACGAGAACAAGATCTGGGCCAATTGGATATTCCATTGTTCCGAAGACCAGTGTCATTTCTTTGACGACAGACTTGTGTCTGAACTATCTAGCTTGTAAGAGAAAGTTGGACTCCCATACACCTCTCCAGTCCATGTCAAGTCGTCTCAGTATGTGCGAAGGACTACATCTTCCGCTGAAGGATTAAGAACCAACTTCCCGTCTCGATACGTGCCGGCGAACCAATCAGTAGGCAGAGGCTGGGGAAGTTCCACATGTTGATTCAAATATACACCTCGTCCGCATCAATCTCACGCACCACACCCAACGGACGCTCACGCTCCAGGATGTTCGTCGCCATTCCATCGTAATTTTTGAACTCCTCAAAATCTCCTCCCACAGCCATGACCATTGTTGGCAAGGCTTTCTTCTTTGCCCTTGAGTGTGGACAGGGACTTCTGCTTGAACGCCATCCACTGGATGGTCCCGTCGGCGAGTTTCTCGTAGAGGCGCTCCCGCTCCTCGTACGGCTCGTTGCCTCGCTGTTGCAGGCCACCCTGCGATAAGTCAGTATGTGCTCAAGTCGTTTGGAGGTAACACTAACGCCTGGCTCTCCGGAGTATGAGTAGTACGTGCTAGTGGCATTCTGTACGCGCGCACGAATCCACGCCCACGACCACGATTCCGTCGCTTCTCCTTGGACAGAGAGCATAGTCTGTTGAGCCCTTGGGAGCTGCGGAGGTTGCGGCGCGACGACGAACCAAGAATACGGCCCTCTTTTCTCGACAGAGCTGTTTGACTGCGCGAGGTCGGCGATTGCCTGTCAATCAGTGTTTGCCAAATGACGGTTAAGAAATAACTTACAGCTTCGTAGAAGCCAGTTGCTGCCTCGATGCGACGCGGGGCGGGGAATTCTCGCTCGCCGCCGGCCCTGTCCAAGAGGCACGACATTGCTGTTGAGTTGAGTTGCGGTGTAGCTGTTGTTAAGCGACGATTTTTGAGCTTGGTGTTGAGTGACCAACAACAACTTCACCAAGAGCTAAGCGAAGCCTTGGACAGTCAGCGTTCTGGAAGTGATTTAAGGGAGTGATGATGAGGAGAGATGTGGTCTCAGATCATTGGAAGCTGTCAGTGAGATGTGAAAAGAACACAACATCAAGTGGAAGACGAAAACATAGCAATCATGATGAATCTCGTTATCTACATTGCATCCTCTAAGAAGACATTTCGCATGACTATATCGAGAACGCACTTCCACAGGTAGTCGACTCTGATACGGGCAGAAATTTTCTCTCACGTCCCACTTTCCAGGTGAAACTACCTAGGTAACGACTATCCAAACCCTTTGCACGTTCCTTCTTCGCTAGGCGTCTTTTCAGATCTTTGGTCATCCTCTTCCAGAGGCTATCTATGTGGCCTTCTTTTTATGACCGGCTAGGTCTTCGCCGGATGCCATACAATCGAAAGTCGGTCCGTAGCTCCCTTAGCATATCATCTCTTTCTTCTTCAACGGCATGGGCAAGACAAGAGACCGTAGTCTGTCTGCCTTCCCGAAAATGCCTTGTGTACAAGTGTATCCGTAATTACTGGTAAACCTGTCGATGCTGTGTAATTCACTGCGTTTCCACCTTGTGCAACTACTATGTAGTAAGGTATTTGTAACCTTCAGGATCTCGCCTCCAGAGCTTGTAGAGCCGGTGAACAGGAGGAAGATGTCGTTCGCAACCCAATATAACTTATGCTTCAGTCGCGCCTTAGCAAGGCCGCCGGCTTTAACTCCACCAAACCCATAAAAGCTGGAGAACATCAGCTAAAGATTGTAGATAGTAACAAAAGACCTGCGTAGATCTGCTCACCAATTGATCTCTAAGTATACTCGTATCTATAGGTACTTAATATAGCTAAAAGACTGGCTTTAAATTACGATGAGGTGTAAGTTTGGTGCTAAGGCAGTAACTGCCACAGGTGTTTAGGAACTTCAGCCAACCAGTGCTAGATTATATGTACACCAAAACTTGCGTCACCAGCAGAGCTATCAACAAGAACAGTTCTATAGGAGAGCACTAAGACCCGTCACACAGTTGATAGATTCAAAAGCTGCTTTCGAGATTGACATGTCGCCATTTTGTGAGCCTTATTCAGAATCGTGTTAGCTTATGGCAGATATGATTCGACTTCTTGTAAGAAGCGGCATAATTAGGTGATATTACACATGCAGTAAGTGTATACTAACGCGTGTAGTCTCAAACTGTAATAACCAAGTTAGCCACCTCCATCAAAGGCCGTACGTCACCCTCACTTGTGGGCCGATTGGCACATACCTCAACCCCAGCAGGATCTCAGAATCTTTTGCGGCACCTGTGGGCTTACCAACTCCTCTAGCTTACCACCTAGCTTCGAACAAATATACTATGGCAGACGCGCAAGTCTACAGTAGCATCTGACTCTAGTCTAGTTTAGAAGTACCTACACACTTACCATCCTTCGTAATACTAGCCAAAGCGTCCCTGACCCAGGTACGGCATCTCCAATTCAAGTCACCGTTGATAACTAGGAGGTAGGTCTACTTCTGCTTTGTACCCCTGTATTACTAGGGCTATTAACCTATATAGACTTTTCAGACCTATAGAACAATAATCCCTCATTAGAGGAGGATCCCTACCGGCTGTAAAGACCCTTAGCTATCAGAAACATGTGGTCTAAGTTTCTCCGAATTAAGGGACGGGTCTCATGTCTTAGTATTTAGAAATAGTATGCTTATGTGAGGCTGTATAGTATTCTGCGCTATGCGAGAGAAGGGATTTAAGTGTGGCGTTTTTCTAGAGCTTTCTATATTTTGTTACATGCTACTACTAAGGTAGACAGGCTAACGCCTAGGATAGCTTAACGCCTAATTCTAGTATATAATACTAATACTTTAATATATAATAACTCTACTAATATAAGCTTAATTAAGGCTATACTTATAGCTATAAAATCTTTTAAACCTAGTAAAAAACTTATATATATATATATATAAATTATAAAAAAGTATAGTATTAAGCCTATAATAGTTCCCTAGACTAGGACCCTATTAAATAACCTTTAAACATTAATTATATAATTAATTATATAACTACTTTTTTTTTAGAAAGGAGATAAAGCTACTTAGGTAGCTATTTAATTATAATTACTTTAAGTTTATATAAATTAATTAAATCTCTATATAACTATTTATAGTATTAATATTAAGCTTATAACTACTAAAGAATTTAATATTTTATAGTATATAATAATTTAAATAATTTAAGGATTTAGCCTAAGAGATAGTTTAGTAGCTATAACTATAAGTTTACTAGTAATAATCTAATCTAGAATAAGTATTTATATAATAAAGGGTAATAGTTTATTAGTTTATAATAAAATAGTATATAAAATAATAATATAATATAGTATAATAATATAAAAAAGTAAGGGAACTATAGGAGCTAGATTTTAGTATATTACTATAGGAAGATATAAAAGGGTAAAGGGTAAAGGATAAAGGATAAAGGGTAAAGGCTTAGTATAAGTAAGCTAGCTAATTAAAGGTATAAGAAGTAATATTTTATAGTATTTTAATCTACTATCTAGTAGATCTAAAGGCTTAAAGGCTATAAAGATAAAGCCTATTCTAGTAATATAACCCCTTAAAGAAGGTAAGTATATACTATATTATATACTATATATTTATATACTAATATATATAGGCACTCTTAGTATATATTTACTATTAATTATTAATAAAGTAGACCTTAATTATTTAAGTACTATAACTATAAAGTATAGAAAGAAAGTTAGTATTAATAAGGGCTAAAGGCTATTAAAACTACTAAAGGAGAAGGTATTAAAGCTTTTTAAGTCTTATATTAAGGATTTATATATCTAAAGTATATTATTAATATATTATATAAGTTAAGTTACTTACTTACTAAGATATATAAAGTAACTAGAGTTATTAGATAAGTCTTTCTTACTAAACTAATAGTATATAATAAAAGAACTTATAGATAAGCTAGGTTAGGGTAAGAAAAGCCTAATAGTAGAGGAGGATATATTTCTAAATAAGATCTAGGGGTAAAAGGGGCTAAAGAAGTATCTATATATTAGGAATTAAATATTTACTATAAACCTTATATATAGGGTAGAGTAGTAGTAATTATTATTTACCTAGATTAATAAAGTTTAGGCTATTAAGTTTATTATTATTTATTTAGGTTATTTATATTATAAGTTATAGGTTATAGTATTATAAGAGTATAAGAGTTTCTTATATAATAGTATTATAAGCTATAGTAGTATCTACTTATAGCCTTAGGAAGTAAAGTTCTAAGCTAAGTAATTATATAGTTTTATAATTAATTATATAATTAATATTTAAAGGTTTAATAGAGTCCTAGTCTAGGGAATAACTAATTAAGTTAAGTTATACTTTTTTATAAGTTTAAACTTAATTACTAAGAAAAACTTTAGTTTAACTCTTAATAAAACTAGTTATTTTATATATACTCCTAATAAAACTTTATTAACTAAAGGTAGTTATAAAGGAGGAGTTAGTATTTTTAATACTATAAGCACTAAATCTATTTCTAAAGTCTATAATAATAGGACCTTTACTACTCTAAATACTATTATTAATCTAGAAAAAGAAGATATAAATAATAATAATAAAGAAGAAATAGAAGAAGATATTATTAATAATAATACTCCTAAAGAACTTATTTCTAATAAAGAAATATTAGTACTAAATAATAATACTATAAAGCTTATATATAATAAGCTAGGGTATATTAATATTAATACTATTAAAAAACTAGTAGATAATACTAAAGGCGTTAAAATAGACCTAAAAGATCTAGAAACTGCTAGGATTAGTTTAAATAATTATACTATTTATATTAAATCTAAACTAACTAAAAATATAAATAAAGAACCTAGTATAAAAGTTTCTACCTATCTAGATCTATTATATATAAATATAGAAGGCCCTATTATACCTACTACTTTAAGTAGAAATAAATACTATATTACTTTAAGAGACGCTTATTCTAAAATATTAGAATTAGAGCTACTAAAAAGTAGAGAAAATATTAAAGAAGTTATAGAAAAAGTAATTACTAGATTAGAACTAGAGGCTAAAAATAACTCTAAT